>JAPFRF010000006.1:98779289-99379289 GCA_029282475.1 Phrynocephalus forsythii
GGGAGCTGTGCTGAGCCATAGGGAAGCAGATGGGTCAGAAAAGCCCATCTCGTTCTATTCTCGTACGTTGTCACCAACGGAGCGCAACTACGCACAAATTGACAAGGAAGCCCTGGCAATAGTGGCAGGGATTAAAAAGTTTCATGACTATTTATACGGTCACCACTTCTTCCTTGAAACTGACCACAAGCCTCTGTTAGGATTGTTCCACCTGAACAAACAGACACCGCAGATTCTCTCCCCCAGAATGCTGCGATGGTCTATATTCCTGAATGGGTTCCAGTACACCCTGACCCATGTTCCAGGGAAAAGGTTGTGCCACGCTGATGCACTAAGTCGCTTGCCTCTTCCTGGTGTGTGCGATGCAGATCCTGTCCCAGCTGAATGAGTGATGATGCTGGAAACACTTCCTGGGCCCCCTGTAACTGCCACTGAAATAGCTGAGAGAACAAGGAAAGATCCCGCTCTCTCCCGTGTGCTCACTTGGGTGGGGAGGGGATGGCCAGGTGGCCTGCATGAGGAAAAATTTAGACCGTACGCAACAAGGCAACATGAGCTATCCCTGCATAAGGGCTGTCTCCTATGGGGAGACAGGGTAATCATCCCAGCACCACTGAGAAACAGGGTTCTGGATACCCTGCACTTGGGGCATCCGGGAATGGTCAGGATGTAGTCGCTGGCCTGGTGCTATGTATGGTGGCCTGGGATGGACCAAGAGGTTGAACGATGGGCACGGACATGCAAGGCATGTCAGGAAGTACGCCCAGAAGTGGCCAGAGCACCAGTCCACTGGTGGGAGCAGACCCGGACTCCCTGGAGCCGGCTGCACTTAGATTTTGCTGGGCCATTCCAAGGAAAGGTTTTTTTGGTTATCGTTGATGTGTATTCTAAATGGTTAGAGGTGGCTATGGTTCCCAGCATGTCATCAGCTGCAGTCATCAAGGTGCTGAGACAGCTGTTTGCAACACATGGGTTGCCCGAGACCATTGTCTCAGACAATGGAGCAGCCTTTGTATCCCAAGAATTCAGGGCATTTCTGGCTGATAATTTCATAACAGGGGTCACCTCAGCTCCTTTTCATCCCTCATCCAATGGGCAGGCTGAGCGCATGGTGCAGACAGCCAAAGGATCCCTTGCACGCTTGATGGAGGGTGACTGATCAACGCGCATTGCCCGAATGTTGTTCTTGCAGCATGCAATGCCGTGTACTACTACGGGCAAGTCGCCAGCAGAGCTGCTTCTAGGTAGAAGACTGGTGATGGTGCTGGACTATGTCCACCCAGACAAAATGCCAAACCGCAAGGCTAGAGCACCTCCACAGGCAGAGAGCGACTCTACAAGGTATTTTGCTCCTGAAGATTTTGTCTGGGTTATGCCACAGGTCTCCTGTGGATGCCAGGGGTAATTACCAGAGCATCTGGGCCAGTCTCTTATTACGTGACCATTGAAGATGGCAGGGTCTGGCGTAGGCACGTGGACCAACTGAGGCGCAGAGCGCCCAGTAGAGTTGGTACCGGTATGGGTGAATTGCAGCCTGAGAGTGACACTACCCCCATTAATGAGTCCCAGCTGCAAGACCAGAGCGGAGATGCCCCAGGAATGCAGGTACCAGTGGCGTCAGCAAATGAATCTACTCCTGCAGGTCCTCATGGTGCCGAGGAACAGATCAGGGACACTGAGCTGCCTGAAACCCCCTCTGTGTCAGACAAAACGATTACAGTAGACTCTCCACCACAGACACTGCCTGCTGAAGCCCCTGCAACACCCGTAGTCAGGAGATCAACTAGAAGTCGCAGGGCCCCACAATATCTAAAGGATTACGTGTGCTGTGCCCACCAGGGGGGGAGGGGTGTTGTGTATTGATCTGTAATTGCTGGTTGAAGCAACTGCCTCCCTGTTCAAAAGGGAACAGGCCTATTGGTTGATTATAGTTGCTGCATTTGGATCTTCAATCCTATTGGTTCCCGCCAAAAGGCAGCCTTGTGATTGGTTGTAATTGTTCCCTCCAAAATGTATCTTTTCCTAGCCAGTCCTGGCCCCTATAAATGTAACCTCCTCTCCCCAGTCCCCAGATTTGTCTCTCCTTGATTAAAGAGCTGTTCACTAGAAGCTGTTTCCAGCCTTCTTTGTCTCAGAGCTGAAATCACTGCTGAATCACTAACCCCACACTACAATAGGAAGAACATGCTGTTTAATAGACTCAAATGCAGAAAAAGAGATTTCTGTGTCATCATCCGTGAGTGTGCTTGATCCATCCAATTTTAAAGGAATAAAAGCTGCTGGTTATCACACTGCCTTCAGGCAGAGATTGCCCTCAACTCCTCCCACAACTCATCTGGAGGGAAACTACAATAATGGGGTAGAGAAAATATGTCTTGTCCCAAAAGTACATCCCAGAAGATTCACTTCCAATTCCTCATAATCATCATTTGTCAAGTCAGGATTTTCCAGGTAGAGAATACTCAAGAAGTGGTTCCCTTACAAAAGTAAGGCCGTCCCTGGAGTATTGTGTACAATTTTGGTCACTGCATCTCCAAAAAGACATAGTGGAACAGGAAAAGGTGCAGAAGAGAGCGATTAAAATGATTACTAGCCTAGGGAACCTCCCTTATGAGGAAAGGCTACAGCATTTGGGGCACTTTAGCCTGGAAAAAAGGTGCCTGGGGGATATGATTGAGACGTACAAAATAATGCAGGGCATGAGTAAAGTGGATAGAAGAACACTCTTCTCCCTCTCACAAAATACCAGAACTAGGGGACATCCACTCAAACTGAAGGTTGGGAGAATGAGGACAGACAAAAGAAAATACCCAGCATGTTGTTAGTCTGTGGAACTCCCTGCCACAGGATGTGGTGATGGCATCTGGCCTAGAAGCCTTCAAAAGTGGTTTGGACAGAGTCCTGGAGGAAAAGTCCATCACAGGTTGCAAACCATGATGGTGATATGTAATTTCCAGGCTTAAAACCGGGGTACCTCAAGGGGCAGATGCAGGAAGTGGTATCAGGAGACAGAGATCTAGTCTTGTGTGCTCCCAGATGCATTTGGCGGGACTACTGTGAGATACAGGAAGCTGGACTAGATGGGCCTTTGGCCTGATCCAGCATGGCTCAACTTTCCATCAGACTGAGAGCAGCATTCCCGTCCCTTGTATGACATTTCGCCACAGATGCCAGGAAACTCCTCTTGAATCACGTGGCCCAACGGCGATGGGGTAGCAACATATTTTCAGATGGCCCTCCTCTAAGAGAAGTGCAATCTACGTGGAGTCAAAGGTCAGCTGACTACGAGGCTTACGAGAACCAGAAAACAGTCAAACCAACTTGCCTGGAAGATCAAGATTCAGGTTCCCTTTTTCCGGGAGCAATGCTTCATTCAGAATCTCTCTCTCTCTCTCTCTCTCTCTCTCTCTCTCTCTCTCTCTCTCTCTCTCTCTCTCTCTCTCTCTGCGTCACGCACCCCCCACTCCTGCCTACCTCCCATCCCATAATTTGGGGAAAGGCTAGAAACTTTTTTGTGAAGATTTTGTGAGGTCCAGGGTGGTAGAGAAATCTCAGAGCACTGCTCTTGCTTCTGAGACGTTTCTCTTCTACCTAACCAGGGACAGCAGCCTGGTCAAACCGTTCCCTCAAATTGAGCTGCTCTCAGACTTCCCTCTTTCCCTCCTCCCCTTTTGCCAAAGAAGACAAGACTCCTTAGGGAAGACATTTACAAAAAAAAAAAAATCATGGCTCTGAGAGTTTTCTCCCACTCTCACATCTAGTCTGGAGATCAAGTGCAAAAGAGAGAGAGGTCAGCTACCTACTGAAGTATAATTCTACTTGCTTCACTGTTGCCTTTTTCATCTTGGGATTTCAGCAGTCATGGAAGCTGAACGGATTCGGCCAAGCTGACAACTAACCAGTGAGCAGGATTCTTCTGATCGACTCCCGCTGGAATCTTTGTAAGTTTCCATTTTCCTCCTTCAGTCTGTCTGTGCTGTCTTAAACAACAAGCTTCCCCCCTCCCTCTGATCCTCCCCATCCAGGTGTTTGCACTTTGCAGCTGTTGTGACTTCCAACACCGCCCATGCTGAATTCATATGAGAAATGCCAGAGCACCGCTTTGCCTGGGAGACCCATTCTCTAAGCTTGAAATGTTTTCCCCAAGTCTGAGGAGTAATTTGGACATGACCAGAAGATCATTCACACATCTTTGGGCTGATCGAGAGGGACAGGGTGATTGGATTATAAGACCCCGTGTGTGCCTCGACTCAAATTAAATTAAATCCTGCTTTCAAACAGAATTAAATGTGCAACTAGAACGACCTGATCTCCACCTTCTGGCCTGGAACGTGTTTCTCTACCTCCATCCCAGTTTGTGTAGCAGATGTTTGGGTTGGTTGAAATTCAAACTGCATGTCAGATGTGTGTGTGTGTTTGTTTGTTTGTGCATGTGTGTGTGTGTGTGTGTGTGTGTGTGCAGCTTCAACCCTAACCGAAACTAAACAGAACAAATGACACAATGGTGATAATGGAAGTAAGCTTTCAGATCAAGCAGGGCTCTCCAATCAGGCTGGATAATGTTCTAGGACAGAGATAATGAGCTAATTCTGCTGGAACAGTGTTTTTCATCCATTGTTGCATTTTTAGGCATGGCTGAATGAACGGCATCTACTCACTTCACCACTGTAGGCACAATGGAAAACTTTCTGGAACTCAAAAAGCTTGCTTCCCGTGGATGAAAAACTTCGCGAGGGAAGAGGGGGAGTCATGTTAGCCTGTTGCTGCGTTAATACAGCAAGGAGCCTTCAAGAGTCAGTTTATTGGGCATATGTGTTTTAACAGGCTACAGCCTCCTCCGCTGTATGCATGGATCTTGTATGCATGTCAGATGCTTAGGTCTCATGCTTGCAATAGGCTGCAGTCTAAAGTTGTTAATGACAAATAAAACATGTTCGTTTTTGAGGGGGTCGTTAAACTCATGGTTCTTTTTCCAAACACTTGCTCTTCCATAAGAAACACAATCTCAGAAAAATGATTCCTAAGTCTTTAGGCGTGGCTGCTTGGTATTTCTCAGCTGGCTGGGAGGTCAGCAAGATTTGATTTTATCCCAATTGTTGATATAGCCCACTATACATCTTCCTCGTTATATTAACTTTACAGTAATGTGCAAATATTCAGATGGAAAGATGTTTGACGGTGCATCTAATCTTTTGAAGTTGCCTAAGAGAGGATGGCTTAAACCCTGACTGCTTTTGAAGGGTGTCCATATGGCTATGAGGGGAAAGCTGACAAGTTTTCCTTTCTTGGTGAAAGAACTCCCTCAGTACGACAGTCTATACTAGAGGTTTTACTCTGCTTCAGGACTTTTTGCAGTCATTTGTTGTCGGTCTTCATCAGGAAATTTTCCAGGTGGGCAGTGTCTTATTCTGGATTGGCATGGCTTTCCCTTTCTCACAGCTCCTGTTTCGCGTGTGGTGTGATCCTGGGTTGTGCAGAATCGCACAGAGAAATACTGACACTCTGCTCCTGTTTCTTCCCTTCAAAATTCTTTGTAGAGAGGGTAGCTGTGTTCGTCTTTTCAAGAATTTCAGGCAAAAATCAAAGAAAAACTGTACAGCTCTAGCACAATCTTCTCACCATTTAATCTTCTCACCATTTCTACTAATTAACTCTCCCTCCTCTTCTCCCCCCTCCTCCCTCCCTCCCCCTAGCCACCCCCTCCCCAACTCTATGTACTACAGCCAATAAATATCTGGACTAGAGCCAATGAATATCTGGTATGAAATGTATATCCCATCTCATATTATATTTCACACCTCATTCTGCTGCTATATGTCTGAAGAAGTGCACATGTGCACGAAATGTTACATTAAAATATGAAAGTTAGTCTTTAAGGTACCACTTGTTTGTGTCTTTTGTTTTGTTTTGTTTTTCTTTGCTTTTTGCCTAAAATTCTTTGCACGCTTCTTCATTCCATTTGCTTTGACATTTTCCAAAAGGGCCGTAGTGCATGTACCTGCTTTACACGCTGATCCAAGGTTCGATTCCCGAAGTCTCCATTTTAAGCACTTCCCAAGAAGGGGTTGGGTATGCCCGAAGTCAGAAACAGACATTAAAAATAGCCCATGATTAGAGCCAAAAGCTCGTGGATGTTGCTGGGAGATAATTGACACAGTCTCTTCATATTTTTTTTAAAATCAGACATCTAAGGTATCCTGTGTTTAAATCCTGAAGGTTGATGGCAAAACAAAACGAGCTTATCTGTATATTAATGGATGAGAGAAAAGCTTCTGCTGTGACACCTGGACACTCACAATAGTTCAGAATTTTGCTCCTCTAGTCGTGGACTTTCCCTAACATCTGTTTCTCTACCTCTGGGCCTAGAAAACTATAGCCAGTCAGAATGTCCAACTCCAGGCCAGACCAGCAAATGACCTACAGCAGAAGAGGAAATTGTGGGTGAAATGCATATTCCCAGATCAGGCTGAGCATCATTTATTCCAACCAGTGGTTTCCAACCTTGGTTCCCCAGATGTTTTTGGATGAAAACTCCCAGGGGCCTTCACCATGAGCTGTGCTGGCCAGGATTTCTGGGACTTGTAGTCCAAACCCATCAGGGGAACCAAGGTTGGGAAGCATTGACCTAGTCCAACATCCAGCCAATGCAAGTACCGGCAATCCACACCTAAAATAACCCTTGTTGTTTGGGGCTAGCATGCCCTAAGCACATCCGATCTCGCCAGATTTCAGAAGCTAAGTAGGGTCGGCCCTGGTTAGTACTTGGATAGGAAACCACCAGGGAATACCAGGCGCTGTAGGCACCTGGAGTAGGAACTGCCAAACCAAACCAGTATTCCTGCCAAGAAAACTCCATGAGCATGGAGTCATGAAGAGTCAGTCATGACTGTAATGACGCAACACACATATACACAGGACTAGATAGAAAGGCCTACTAATGAGCACTAGCTAGGCATGTGATTTTGGAGTACATAAAGGTCAAATCAAATTTTTATAGCACACAAGAATTTTGGGTGACTACTAGTGCAATTTCCAGGATAACATGCAACCCCCTTTGAGGGGTTCTGCTCACATTCTTGATGAAATAATGTCTAAACCAATTTGGGTTTCCCCCTCTATTGTCTCACCTATTGTAGATCACAAGCTGACTATGAGCCAGCAGTGTGGTGTGGCTACCCAAAGGACAAATGCCATTGTAGGCTGCATAAATAGAAATATAGTCTCCAGACCCCACAAGGCCCTAGTTCCCCTCTATTCAGCACTGGTTAGGCCTCAGCTGGAGTGCTGTAGTTCTGGATACGACACTCCAAGAAGGATGCTGACAAATTAACACAAGTTCAGAGGAGGACAAAAAGTTGGTCGTTTCCACCTTCATGATACTATGATCTTAATGAGCAGGATGTGTTGTGTCCTTAGAGCAGTGATTCCCAACCTTGGGTCTCCTAATGTTCTTGGATTACAACACCCAGAAATCCTGGCCAGCACAGTTAGCGGTGAAGGCTCCTGGGAATTTTCATCTGAGAACATCTGGGGGCACCAGAACCACTGCTAGAGAAACAAGACCAGTAATAAATGTGGGAAGAGGATTTTGTTTATTTACAGAGCACTAACTATTGCTGAGAACCATCACATGCTGTCCAATAAACTGGTTAATGGAATTTACTTCACAAATGAAATATTTCTGAGGAGAAAGACCAGTCAGGGAAAAGCACAAAAAAGCTGACCACATTTGGAAAAGAAAATGCACCTCAGCTGCAATTCCAGTCAAAATGCTCACATGCCTAGCAACTCAGTTTGGAAGGTTCTTCCTAGCTAGGCATGTAATTTGGGGACACAAGCAGAAATAACAAAATGAGTCTTATGTGGTCTTTCTTTTCACAGAATTGAATAAGGGTCAACAGCAGGTTCTTAGGTCCGGCTCACTTCTCTGCTGGCTGGTGGACTATGGTGACAGGAAGATGTTAGCTAGGAAGAGCATAATTCCTGAAGAGTATGTCCTTGCCCGGATTGCAGCGGAGAACCTGGGCAAGCCACGCATCCGGGACCGCCCACGCAAAGCTCGCTTCATTGCCAAGAACGGCGCTTGCAACCTGGCTCACAAGAACATCCGCGAGCAAGGACGCTTTCTGCAGGACATCTTCACCACCTTGGTGGACCTGAAGTGGCGCCACACCTTGGTGATCTTCACCATGTCCTTCCTGTGCAGCTGGCTTTTCTTTGCCATGGTGTGGTGGCTGGTGGCCTTCGCCCACGGAGACATGGACAAACCGTGCGTGGGAAGCGAGGACGTCAGCAAGTGGAAGCCATGCATCACCTGCGTCAGGTAAAGTGTAGCCATCAAGGTGAAGTGTGTAAAACCACAGCTGCGAAATTGGGGTGTATATAGGCCAGATCTAAAGTATGGATCAGAGCCATTCATGTATGCATTGTTGCCTGTAGGCTGGAACCTGCATCTCTTGTCTACACGACACAACATTTATGGCCTGGGTTGATGACCCCCATGCCATGCGTTGCTGTCCGCACTATACTAAGGCTTTCCCAATCTGGCAGTCTCCAGATGTGCTTGATCAGAGGTCAGAAAAAATGCTTGCTTGGTTGCTTGGAGTTGTATTCCCCAAACTTGTCCAATCTCTGTGATTGCTAGCTTCCATCATCCTAGCCAAAATGATCATCAGCTATATTAGCTGAGAAAGATGGCAGTTGTAGTCCAACATATCTGCCCACTGCAAGATCGAGGAAAGCTGTTGTAATACATTTTGGGGGTTCCATGCAGGTTATGGTGTGTTCTGAAAACGTAGCATTGTGAGCAGAAAAACAAGTGGGTCCTAGCTCATATCAAGCCTGAACTGTCTCTAGCGGCCACCAAGCTGAGGCTGTCCTGCTTTGTGCAGTTCATATGAAGGAAAGATTCTCTAGTAAAGACAGACATGCTGGGGAAAAGTTGCAGGAAGCAGGGGGCAAAGGAAGACCATATATTACAATAATTTCCTCCATCATGGAAGCCACAGCCTTGAGTTTTCAAGAGGTGAGAATAATCATTCAGGATAGGACATTTTGGAAATCAATCATTCATAGGATCACCATAGAAGCAGTCGTGACATGATAGCAAGATAACAACAGCTGCATAATTTTTAGGTGCCAGGCCTAAATTTATTCTTATGGTTACCAGCAGAGAGCTTCTATCAGCTGCAAAGGTCTACATTTTGTACTGAGAACATACAGTAGGACCCCCGTATAAACTGATTCAGTTATCCACGGTTAGCAGAGGAAAGAATTAAATAATTCAGCAGCCACAAAGCAAGCTGTAAAGCAAGGTGCTGTCTCAAACAGCAGCTGTAAAGCAAGCTACTGTCACAAACAGCGGCCGTAAAACAAGCTACCATCTCAAAACAACCGTCATAAAGCAAGCTACTGTCAGGAAACAGCAGTTTGGGGTTGGGTGGGCAGGAGTTCTCTCTTATCCACGGTTTTCATTATCCACAGGAAGGCCTGGAACCAATCTCCAGCAGATACCGGGGTCCTACTGTATACCGTATTTTCCCATCTATAAGACGCCCCCGTGTATAAAACAACCTCCACTTTTCCAACCCAAAAATAGTTTTGCAACTGTGTGGTTCTCTCCTCGGCATACTTCTGCGTGTAAGATAACCCTCAATTTTTAGTCTAACAATTTGAGACACAAATATAGTTTTATTCATAGGAAAATACTGTACCTGGCCAGATTCCCCTCTGCTCATCATACCCAATTCTCAAAGAACTCTGTCAACACAGTGTTTATTTTTTTTTTTTGGGGGTGTTTGCTATCCCCACCCTTGAAGGACACAAGGCAACTTATGAATTTTAATAACAGAAACAATTTCACACCCGCAATTTATTAGCTTCTGGCACCTCCTCAACTGATCTTCCAATACTGGTTGGCTGATCTCGCACTCAGGCAAAAGGACAGGGCAAATAAGTCTGTGAGCTTCATTTTTTCAACTAGAGATCTTTGTGTAGCTGAATATTGTGCACCATCCATAAACAATAAGATGATATTCCTTTTCACGCAGTACCAAAACCAGAGGTCATTCATTCAAATTGAGGGATAGAAGAGTGAGAACAAAGGAAAATATTTCTTTACCTAGCGTGGTGTTAGTCTGTGGAACTCCTCGCTGCAGGAGGTGATGGCGGCATCTGGCCTAGATGCCTTTAAAAGGGGATTGGACAGATTTCTGGCAGAAGAGTCCACTGCAGGTTACAAGCCATGATGGGGATACGTGCTATCTCCAGGCTTAAAAGTAAACATGCAGGGGACAGGCATCAGGAGACAGGTCTCTAGTTGTCTCCTGTGCTCTCAGAAGCATCTGGTGGGGACACTGTGATATACAGGAATCTGGACTAGATGAACTCTTGACCTGATCCAGCAGGGCTCTTCTTATGTTCTGCAGGTCCATGTGGTTCAACAGACAGCACAGATGTGCTGAAGCTCAAATCTATGCATTCGCACCTGAGTCAGGAGGCAATTAGTAGCAAATAATGAGTGTATGTGCACATACTCCTTCCCTCAAAACAGAACTAAGTTACAGTACAGGGTGATAGCATATGAATTGCTGTAGCGACAGATATCGTGAGTGGTTTCAGAATTTTATAACAGTGTGCACCTTCCCCTACCCCCACCCCATAGGTCCTTCACCTCTGCTTTCCTCTTCTCTATCGAGGTCCAAGTGACCATTGGTTTCGGAGGCAGGATGATGACTGAAGAATGCCCCATCGCCATCAGTGTCTTGATGCTCCAGAATATCGTGGGCTTGATTATCAATGCCGTCATGCTTGGTTGCATCTTCATGAAAACGGCCCAGGCACACCGTAGAGCTGAGACACTGATCTTCAGCCGGAATGCGGTCATCGCCGTTCGTAACGGTCGGCTGTGCTTCATGTTCCGGGTGGGAGACCTGAGGAAAAGCATGATCATCAATGCCTCAGTGCGGATCCAAGTTGTGAGGAAGACCACAACCCCTGAAGGAGAAGTCATTCCGATCCACCAGTTAGACGTTCCAGTTGACAATCCTGTTGAGAGCAACAATATTTTTCTCGTTGCGCCGTTGATTATCAGCCATGTCATAGACAAGCGGAGTCCTCTCTACGACCTCTCTGCCAACGACTTGGCCAACCAAGACCTAGAAATTATTGTGATACTTGAAGGCGTGGTGGAAACCACAGGGATCACCACCCAAGCGAGAACATCGTATATATCGGAAGAGATCCTGTGGGGCCAACGCTTTGTGCCGATTGTCACGGAAGAGGAAGGGACGTACGCAGTGGACTACTCCAAGTTTGGCAACACGAGCAAAGTGGCGGCGCCTCGTTGCAGTGCGAAGGAGCTGGATGAGAAGCCTTCCATCCTGATCCAAACGCTCCAGAAAAGTGAGCTTTCCCATCAGAACTCTTTGAGGAAACGGAATTCCATGCGAAGGAACAACTCCATAAGACGGAATAACTCCATGAGAAGAAATAATTCTTCCTTCATTGTGCCCAAAGTCCAGTTCATGACACCTGAAGGAAACCAGAACACCTTGGAGTCATGACAGATCACATGATGTAGCTCTTTGGTGGAGACAGAAACTGTATATTTTATTTATGTAAATACAAGATAATTCGTAGCAACTTAGCAAAAACATGCAATTGAATAGTTCTCAACCTTGGGTCACCCAGGTGTTTTTGGACAGTAAATCCCAGAAGCTAGTTGTTGTGAGTTTTTCAGGCTGTTTGGCCGTTTTCTAGAAGTTTTTCGCCAGATCCCGTGGCTGGCATCTTCAGAGGACAAGGAGCTCAGGAAACGAGGAGTTCTCTCTGTGCTCTGGGAATCTGAGAATACATATTCCCAGAAGCCTTCATCAGCAGTTGTGCTGACTCGGATTCCTGGGAGGAGTCCAAGAACACCTGGGTTACTTAAGGTTGAGTCCACTGAGGTAATAGAAATAGGCGCTAACTATATTGCACATAAGTATCAGGTCAAAAGAAACAAAGCAAGGATGGAAAATGTGTGATCTTCTAGAGCAGTGATGGCGAACCTTTTAGAGACAAGGTGCCCAAACTGCCATTCAAAACCCACTTATTTTTCACAAAGTGTCAATACAGCAATTTAACCTGAATATAGGTGGCTGTGAATGGGTGATGTCGGGTGGCCACAGAAAGGGCTCCGAGTGCCACCTTTGGCACCTGTGCCAAAGGTTCACCAACACTGTTCTAGACATTATTGGACAACAATCCTCATTATTCCCCGGTGGCACAGACAATGGTGATGGATTATGGAAGCTGTAGTCCCATAATAAAGACCTACACATCCCCAATCCCTGCATAAGAGAAAGATGATATCACTTGATCCTAATTGCCACTGATGTAGTCTTTCCGCATTTGAGGCATTGGATACTCCTTTGTACCAAAAGATAAAATTTACATACAAAAATGGCATACTAGGGACAAAAGTAGACTAGAAGTAGAGTGGGCATGTACAACTTGGCAACAGGAGCAGGGAAAATGTATCATAACTAACAGAAGAGGTCAATTTACATAAAATTTGCACTTGCTAAGACATGTAGAGATGCAATTGAAACAATATTATCCAGTATCCTGTTGCTGATTTGTGCTGGCATAAAGGAAATTGCCAAAGTAGTAGTGGCTGCTCCCTAACAAAGAGATGGATGCATTGGGGTTGTTCCCAATTGCACAATCAGGCACACACCTACAAACTCAACAAAAGTGTTATGCTTATATACCGCCCCATACCACTTCAAGTAGTCTCTGGGCGGTTTACAGTTTGGTTACAGATACAGGCTACACATTGCCCTCCCAGCAAGTTGGGTACTCATTTTACCGACCTTGGAAGGCTGGAAGGCTGAGTGAACCTTGAGCCTGCTACCTGGGATTGAACCCCAGGTAGTGAGCACAGTTTTAGCTGCAGTACAGGCATTTTACCACTGTGCCACGAGGCTCTTTCCGTTATTCTTTACCCAAGCATAAAAACTACAATAAGATTCTGACCAATTGCGATAACTGTAGTAGATATAAAAAGCCTCTTGCTATTGAAGATTAAGGTTTAAACCAAACTTGGGGTTCGGTGGCCTTTCAATGAAAAGGCTGTTCCATAGAAGAATTGGGTTTTCTATGGGAGAGCATCTACTCAGTTGAAACAGGCACAGTCTACATCAGGAATGGATGATGTCTTGGATTCAAGGTGACACCAGATTGCACAAGGCCACAGAGTCCCACCACTGAATATGGCCATCCCTGCTGAACTTCCAGCAAGCGCTGCTGCTGCGTGCCTACAGCACCTGGTATTCCCTGGTGGTCTCCCATCCAAGTACTAACCAGGCCCGACCCTGCTTCGCTTCCGAAATCAGGCGAGATCAGATGTGCTTAGGGATACATTTCAGTAAATTCAATTGGTTGGATACTTGCAATCCTTTCAAAAGAGAAAGAGAGATAATCCCATCCTCATTGCTCATTCCTTATTTGGAGTGCTCTAATACACTTTATGTAGAAGTGACACTGAGAAATTATAGTGAGACACCAATTGGTTGAGAATAGAGATGGGCACGACTTGAAAAAAAATTTTTTCGAGTTGTTGTTAGTCGGGCCAGTTCCGTTTTGGGTTGTTTCCGTTTTTCGCGAAAATTCGCAAAAATTAGTCAGTTCGTTTTTTCATTTTTTCATTTTCGTTAGTACTGGTTTTTTTGGGGGGGTAGCGGGCTCCTGGAGGCACCTCTCTGGGGTGGGTGCCTCCTCTGGCCCGCTATAAAGGGAAAGTGGGCTCCTGGAGGCACCCGTGGGTGCCTCCTATCCTCACCCACTAGGAAGGGGAAGCAGGCTCCAAGAGACCCCTCAACATGGGGGTCTCCCCTCCTCACCTGCTGCTGCTGCAAAATGGTATGCAATAGCCATATGGATATTGCATATACCAGTTGAAGACAGTGAGACTACTGATGGCAGTGAACCCAGAGCCATAGGTGATGCCTAACTAAGGCTCTCGCACCACCATGTCTCACACAGAAGGGAATTGTACTTGCGTGTAGTGCAATGCAAGTAGATCTGGCTTAGGGTTAAGGTGGGTTAGGGTTAGGGTTAGGGTTAGGGTTAGGCTAGTGACGGGTAAGGCTACGGTGGGCTACTCTCTGACCCACTAAGAAGACAGTCTGTGACGTATGGGTAAGGACTGGAGTCAAGGATTAGGGTTAGGGTTAGGGGGCTAGGGCAGGTTTTAGGGGGCTTTTGGCACATCCCAGAAGCCTCAATGGCCAAGTGGCCATGCGATTGGTGGGATGGCTCCAAAAATTTGCATGGTCGTCCACTCCCACATGGCTGGCCACTCGGCCAGCCCATCATTGCGCAGGTGTAAATAAAATAAAATAAAATAAAATCAATGGAGGACAGAGGAGGAGAGGAGAGACATTTTGTTGCAAGAAAAAACCCACTGCTACTGTGAAAAATCTGGCAGTTTATAAATTTTCGCGTGTTTCTGTTGTGCTTGTGTGTTTTTGGACCACGATTTCAAAAACAATATTGCGTTCGCCGCCCCATTTTGGATCCCCGCCTGCACCGCATGGCAACTCGAGTCTGGCTGCCCAGGACGGGGAGGCGGGACCCCCTCCAGAAACCACCCCTCCGGTAGGTGCCCTGCGCCCTTAGTCAAGCAGGCATTTTTCCGCCTGCTTTTGGCCCGGGAATGGGTGGGGGAGAGTTTAAAAGTTTTTTCCTGTGCCGTCCGTGCCGCTTGCTTGCGCTTTAATTGCAGCAGCCGGCTGCGAGACTGGGCTTTTGGCTGCGAGCCTGCGGCGAGTCCCACCAGAGCAGCCCAGGACGGGGATGGGGGAGGCCGGGACCTCCAGAAACAACCCCTCTGGTAGGTGCCCTGAGGCATGGCAGGCATTTTCCGCCTGCTTTTGGCCGGGAACCGGGTTTTTAACTGTTAAAAACCTTTTTTCTGTGCCGCGTGGCATCGCGCGATCGCGCGAAGCAAGGAACAAGCACGACAAATCAGACCAAAATTGTTCGTTCATCGGTTCGAGCTCGAAGTCTGGCGGAGTAATTCCTGTTACCGTTTCCGTAGAGTAACGGAACCGAGTAACGGAAACGGGAATACCGCTAAGTCGTGCCCATCTCTAGTTGAGAATACTGCGTCCTCTAGGCTAACTGGGATCCACTCTTCTAAATTCTTCCTGGGTCTCCATTTGGTTTCCAAGCAAAATGCAGGATCCTTATTAGGATCTATAAATCCCCAGATGACTGAGAAACAGGGCATCTGTCTTCTTCCAGGGGTTCAAGGATCAAACGTGCCTTCTGCTAGATCTTGGAGTGACATATCCTATCCCAACTCCTATCACCCACCAAAATATTTGATTTGATTTTTTAAGAAACTGAATGTGCCCCCTGACATGTAGTGGCAAATCTTTAAAAAAATAAATAAAAATGCAAGGATTTGTGGGGTTTGGTGGAGCCAAAAGGGGTAGAAGGTTCCCAAAATTGAGGAAGCGTCATAAGAACATAAGAAGAGCCATGCTGGATCAGGCCAAAGGCCCATCTCGTCCATCTTCCTGTATCTCACAGTGGCCCCACCAGATGCCTCTGGAAGCGCATGAGACTAGATATCTGTCTCCTGATACCACTCTCCTGCATCTGGTCCTTGAGGTACCCCGGTTTTAAGCCTGGAGATTACACATCTCCATCACGGTTTGTCACCTGTGATAGACTTTTCCTCCAGGAATCTGTCCAATCCCCTTTCCTCCCATGTCTCCCCTAAGGTCAGGCAGAAAACACTTTTGAACACTTTAGGGGGGGGACATAATGGGGAATGCAGTATTTGGGCTTTTTGGACTTCTTCACCCATCAGTCTCCATCTGAGAAGTTTCACCTCACTGACTCACACCTAAAAGCACCTAAATGTGGCTCACTTGGATGAAGGCCTAACCAGAAGTTTACATGGCCTAGCTACTCCAGTATTGGCTGGGAGACTCCCAGCAGGCAGTGGGGCACCTTCCTTTTGTAAGGCCATGATGTCAGGGGGTGCTTGTGGTCCCTGTTTGGGAACCTGTTGGGGAGATTTACATGCAGCTGTGAGTCTCATTCTGCCCACTCACCCACCCATATGAACCCACCCATTTGCTGAGATCAGCCCCCCAGAACATGCTCTGAACAACTTCAGGCCATTGGTGGAAAGAGTAAACTAAAGAACAAAGTGTTTTGCCTCATGTCAACTAGATTTAATTTTTCTTTATTTATTTTAGAGTATTTTTACCCTGCCTTTCTCCTTGGAAAAAGGACCCAAGGTGGCTTACAGTAATAGGGGGATAATATGCAGTCCAGTGCAATTAAGACATGTTCAGGTATTGAGAACAGGGAATTGAGGAACATCATACAGCACTGAAAGAGAACATTACATTAAAGCTACAAGAGAACACAGACAGTTAAAAGGAGAGTAAAATTCCATGTAAAGTTATGAGTGATGGAAACTAACATTGAAAACATAGCGGTAATGTAATCCCACAAGGTTATAAATGGTAATAAACACAAAGTCTATGTGATCCCATAGATTCATATGAAAGTCAAATAATAGGTAGTTCCTCGTTCAGGGAAAGCTTGCCTGAAGAGGAAGGTCTTTGCCTGCTTCCAGAAAGACAGCAGAGATGGGGCAGTCCTGGCCTCCAGTGGGAGGGGGTTCCAAAGTCTGGGAGCAGCAACAGAGAAGGACCTTTCACATGTTCTTTTTAGGCACATCTGTGAAGGTGGTGGGATGGAGAGAAGGGCCTCCCCTGATGACCTTAGCACCCAAGCCAGTTCATACTGCGAGATTTGATCTTTGAGGTAGCTTGGACCCAGGCCTTTTCGTGCTTTGTAAGAAAGGTCAGCACCTTGAATTGTGTCAGATAGCTGATTGGCATAAGAACATAAAAACATAAGAACAGCCTTGCTGGAACAGGCCATAGCCCATCCAGTCCAGTCTCACACAGTGGCTCACCATTTGCTTCAGGATATTCCCAAGCAGATGTCTTCACCGGCAGCCAGTGGAGCTGCTTTAGTAGGGGTGTAATGTGATCGTTATGTGTAATTTCCACCAGGGATTTCCTTGTTTTCCTCTCCTCATGCCGTGTGAAATCTGTTGTGTTTACAGAAGCATTTGACAAAAACATCACTTAAAACTTTTTCATACCATCTGTACTTCTGTTTAACTCTACTTTGGCTTCTCCTCCTTTACCTCAATGCTAATTTTACCTGTGTTCTTTGCTAATGGAATGTTTAACATATTATTGTGGGACTGTATGTTCAAAGTTTGGTGCTAGCCAGCTTGAGAACTGTATTGTTGAGACTGATGGAGGTTAGACATATTTTAAATAAATCAGAATGTGTAAAGGCCTAATCCATCCTTTTGATGTGTCATATATCCACTTATAAGCACGATCATTTTTAAGAAATGTAGCATATGTGATTGGAGAAAGTGGGTTTTACCATACACACCCTCTTCAAGCTTTCAAACCCCATGGAACTAAATATTTTTTTTTGGGGGGGGAGTTAGCCATACCCCATAACTATGGCATGTGCAGGGACATATCCTTGTAGATGCATAATTCACCGAATAGGAAAGAAGCTACTTCTTCACTTGTAGGGCTCCTTCTATGGAGATGAGAACCCTGAATGCCCTGAAGACATATTCCTGACACATCTTTATGAGTTCAGTAATGAATAGGACTTTTATTACATGGCAAAAGTCCCTTTGCAGCATTCAGAAATGTGGGGCAATGGGATGAGATAAAATCATGTCCATTGAGCTAAAGGTACACTGCCCAGAGCAGCCCAGTAGAACTAGATAGGCAGTAAATAAATAAATAAATAAATAAATAAATAAATAAATTCCTTTATACATAGAGGAACTAATTCGTTCCAAATGAAATTATGTTAAGCAAATTTTCCTTTATACAAATTTCATATAGGAATGCATTGAAAACAGAGTAATCCCTAGTCACGACCATTTTTATGTTGTATAGATTCATCCCGTAGAAGATTCTGTTAAACAAATTTCTCCTATCTCCAGAATTTGTTATACAGATTTTATCTTATACAAACTTTGTCATATGAGGGTCCACTGTATTCAGATGATTAGCTCACTGTTCCCCCAAGACTGCTTACCACACAGATTCCCACAAGGGAAGGGCATCAAAATCAAGTTTTAAATAATTTTAATAGTTTACATTTTAAGTTTTAAAAATCATCAAATGTCAAATACAAAGTAGTATTGATGTGCCATCGAACCAGATCCCGCTCCTAACAGATCTGTGTGTGCTTTCAAATACTTTTGCGTTGGCATATTAACTAACTTTAATGATCAGCAATGGTCCTGGGTTGAAAATAGAGGTGCTATGGATTTTACGCGCATATGCATAAGAATGTTCTAATTCTAATTAAATTTGCCTTTTTGGGAAGGGATCGGGTCTGGACCCTACTATCTCCCAATAGGTTTAGACCTAAAGTGGAGATCTGAGACTCTTTTGCCAGTCTATGTAGAGTAGGTAATACAGGGCTTAAAGAACAGTCTGATTTAGCATCAGGCAGCACCTTATACGTATATCTACAGGGTTGGACTGATGATCTGCGTAATAGAACGCCATACTAGACAATGGATTTACCTCACTTCCAGTTTAGATGTTCCCTCAAGCAGTATAAGACATCTGTTTGTCAGGATGCATTATTTTCCTCACCAGCTGTGCTAAGTTAAGATTGCAGACCTAGCAGAACTCCAGGAAACAATATTATTCTATACACACATTGGGAAACACATGCTGTTGAATTGCAGTTCTCATCAGCTTCAGCCAACCTGGTCTGTCCAAGGTCAAAAAGTATGAGCCTGAAAGAAAACCCTCAGAGTACTACGGACCTTTCTGATGCAACTGTTGCAGTGTGGGTGGAGTCTGTGCTGGTCAATCACAGGTAACATTTATCCCTGAAAGGATTAAATACCAGTGTGAAACAAATAATCATAACAACCATGTCAAACTTCACCCAGATGTGCAGGTATATATCGTTTACTTGCTCCTGCCTAGTAATTAATCAGTCTGCTCTCCTAGTTGGCTTGTCGAAAATGTAGCTCCCGTCCTGGCTCCGTTTCTCTTCCTAAAATGAGGATAAACCCCTGCTTCCACTACTGCGGAATTACGCAGAGAAAAATGACCCCATGCAACAGTAGCTTTTCTAATTTTACAAGCTGTATTCATTCACACTGCTTCTGTGGATAAAATCTAAAAGTTATTTCAATGTTTCCCTGGTAAGTAAGTGGTTAATTATCCACATACAGGAGAAAAGGCCTTGAGAAATGCACTCCCAGACTGAGTTCATCCATTAGGACAAGTGGAGTCATTATGTTCACTAACTATAGTTGAGCATAAACATGCCACTTCCAATCCTCTAGCTACTGGTAAGGAGCAGCAGCATGATTTGTACATTTTTCAGGTGGGATTTGTAGTCCTGGTCCAGAATCTTACCAAAGCAGGACTCCATGTGTACTGGCCAGAATCTTACATGGTGGCCATCAACTAGCCAACTTTGTCAAGGTCAGGCTTTTGGGGTTGATAAATCATCTGCTTCATTCTTTGCAGGAAACTGTTACATAAAGGAACGTTAGCGATGATGGATTTCATAGGCTAAACAGTCCAGGAGTGTTATTATTTACAGTACTCTGATGGCTTGGTTCACCCATCTTCTCGACTTAAAAGGCCAATAGTGAGGTACTGTACATACATGGGCCATTTGTTTCAGAATAGGTCTGGTCACACACACACACACCACACACACACCACACACACATACCTAAAAACCACCTTTATCCCTTTTATAGAAGAGGAAAACAGTTTTGACCTGTTCAACTAAAGAGGTAGATACCCCACCATTACTAAAGGAAGTTTAACGGTTTGTTTGAACTATTACAATTTTTTCCAGCTATACCCCATGAATGTGTCATAATTTATTTATTTATTTATTTTGAATATATTCACCCCACCTTTCTCCTTGGAAAAGGACCCAAGGTGGCTTACAATAATGAGGGACAATATACAGTCCAGAACATTTAAGTCACAGTGGTTCTCAACCTGTGGGTCCCCAGATGTTCCTGGACTGCAACTCCCAGAAGTCTTCATCACTAGCTGAGCTTGCCAGAATTTCTGGGAGTTGCATTCCAGGAACATCTGGGGACCCACAGGTTGAGAACCACTTATTTAAGACATATTCAAGTTAAGAACAAGGAATTTTAAAAAGGTAACATTAGAGAATTTTAAAAAGGTAACATTAGAGCTACAAAGAATACACAAGAAGAAAAGAAAAATCCATTATGAGGGGTGAAAAGCAACATGGAGAACACTAGTGTTCTTATCAAATTAGTCTCTGTAATCCTTTAAAGTCACATAGTAGGTAGTCCCTCTGGAGATCTGTTTATTCTAAACAATTGGACCAAGTTGTGTTCATTTCACAATGGCCTCATTGGAATTTGGCATGGATCACTGGAAATCTTTGGAGCAACCCAATGACTTGACAAATCAAGCTCTAGTGGTAGCTTTTCAATATTATATTCACCATAGTAGTAGGGGAAGGGGTGCTCCTGTCAAAGGGGCAATAAAACCATCAAACACCGGAAGTCCCGCCCCCTTACCGGAAGTCCCGCCCCTTACCGGAAGTCCCGCCCCCCCTTACCGGAAGTCCCTACCTTCCGCCCCGCCCCCTTACCCGGAACCGGAACCTTCCTGGGCCCTTTGACCTGGAAGTGACGTCCTCTTCCGCCTGACCCGGATGGGGAGCCTTGCCCCCTCCCCCCGACACGTCACGGGGTCCCCCTACCCCACCCTCAGGCATGCCCGGGCATGCCTTCCCCTAGGGCGCTGCCGCTGGCTATGTGTTGGCTGGGCCTGTCTTGCTGCGTGTGCGCATGCCTGAGAGGCCTTATAAGAAGAGGGGAGTGTTCTGCGGTGCCCGCCGCCGCCTTTTCCGCTGTTCCTGAAACCGACTGGCTCATGGTCCCCACCGTCCCGTTTATGTGGAGAAAGATGGCGTCTTCAAGCAAGATCGGGTTTTCCTCCAGCTTACCGAAGGACACCCCGGACTCACCGCCGAAAGCAGAGAGCGTGGACTCCCCTCCGAAGCCCGAGAGCCCGGACTCCCCGCCAAAATCCTGGACCCCGAAGATAGAGAGGCAGCGGTTGAAACCGAAAAGGCGTCTGCACCCCCACATGCACCACGGGCCTACGGGATTTTCCATGCCCCTCTGCCCCCTAAACACCCCATCGCGGAAGCCCAGCTCTGCGCCCAAAAAGCCGCCCAAGTCTGCCCTTCACACTGAGGAGACCCTGTTTTGGTCCGATCTTGAGTGTGATTGTCCTCATGGAGTAAGAGCAGGATGGCAGAAACCAAAAGAGAAATCGGGGAGTGAATGCTCAGATGGTTCCGAACCTGGGCCTCTAGAGGAGCCACAAGAGGATATTTGGACTTCTGCCGATGAGGGTTATGAGAGCGGTTCAGCGGCCGAGGTGAGTTTTTTCATTAAATTGTTTATAACTCTCGTTCGGGTTTGGGGGTGCTGCAAAATTTAAAACTAAGAGGCTGTTTAATGCTCTCTCAACAGGACACTCTGCTGGAGAAAAGAATCTGCCGAGAAGTCATAGCGTGTGAAAAAAAAAAAAATTCTAGCGCTTCAAGTGGTTTCAACATATACTCTGAGAATATAACAGCTTATTCAATAATGTCTGTCTTTATGTTTAAAATTAGAAAATAGCCTTTTCCGTCCTATTATTTGCAAATATTAAACACATTATAAGTCTGGTAAAGCCTTGAAATCTTAAAATGCTCCAGCCTTATTCTCTTGTGAATAAAGTTTATTTTACCCCTTAATCTGTGTTCATATGTCTGTGGGCTGCTAAGATGCCTGACCATGGGGATGTTCTAAAAATATATATTATACACCAGATTCTGTAGGAAGTTTTGGAGGTGTGAACCCTCTATTTAGTGAGGCAAAAAGCGTATCAAATCATTAAGGGTCAAGGATGTTTCTCGATGGCTTTCTGATCAGGATGCCTATACACTCCATAAGCCCGCCCGAATACATTTTAAAAGAAACAAGACTATTGTCTCTGGAGTCGATGCACAATGGCAGGCGGATTTGGTAGATATGCAGCAATTTTCAGAGTACAACAGGGGCTACAAGTACATATTAACATGCATTGATATTTTATCTAAATATGCCTGGGCTGTGGCTCTCAAAGACAAGACGGGGCGGGCGGTGTCCAAAGCTTTAGCGGACGTTTTCAAACAAAACCATAGACGTCCAGAGAAGCTTCAAACAGATCGAGGTTTAGAGTTCCTAAATAAGCCTGTAAGGCTGCTGTTAAAGAAACATGGGATACACCACTTTGTCACCAATAATGAGGTCAAGGCTGGTGTTGTGGAAAGGTTTAACAGAACTTTAAAAACAAAAATGTGGCGGTATTTCACAGCCAATAATACGTACAAATATATGGATGTATTACCTCAGCTCCTAAGAAGCTATAATCACAGCATGCACAGAACTATCAAGGCTAGGCCTGTAGATGTGACCCCTCACAACTCTTTGGCCATCTGGAAAACAATCTATGGGACCTCTGCTAAAACGAAAGAGGAGAGGCCACTGTTCAGAAAAGGAGACCATGTCAGGGTTTCAAAAATAAAGGGGGTGTTCGATAAGGGTTATGAACAGAATTTCACTACAGAGATATTTATAGTGGATCAGGTTATCAAAAAAGCAAAGAGACCCGTATACCTGTTAACAGATTACCATGGTGATGCTATTGTGGGGACATTCTATCCCGAAGAACTACAGAAAGTGAACCCCCGAGAAGACCGGGTGTATAGAATTGAAAAGGTATTGGCCACAAAAGGCCGTGGCTCAAGAAAACTTCACTTAGTGAAATGGAAGGGTTGGCCCAGTAAGTTCAACAGTTGGGTGGCTGCCTCTG
Organism: Phrynocephalus forsythii; assembly: GCA_029282475.1. Taxonomy (NCBI): domain Eukaryota; kingdom Metazoa; phylum Chordata; class Lepidosauria; order Squamata; family Agamidae; genus Phrynocephalus; species Phrynocephalus forsythii. Next base: position 98,802,287 of record JAPFRF010000006.1, read on the forward strand.
AAATTTGCGACCCTGTATAGAAGAGTTGGAAATGGGAGATAACGGATTTTACATCACACTCCCCAGCAATGCATGCAAGGAAATATTTCCTCAAAATACAAATGCTAATTTTACAACACTGCTACCACAACCCTTAGATCTGAGCGGTGCATGGGAAGTTGGTCTGGCTGAAATTCAGTACCCCGCAGCTGGTACACACTGACTAAAAATGCCATGTTTTACATTTATCAGGATGCAACTAAATGGGGCTTTCTACTACACAGAGGTTATTACAAGAGCATTCAATCTGTTTTGGATGAAATGAATGACAATATAAAAGTAGCCATAGATCCGCCTAAAATACGTTTTGTCTACGACCCTGTAAAGGGTAAAGTTAGATTCATAGGGGAAAACACATACAAATTCTCGGCCTCTGGGGGTTAGCCCACATATTGGGCCTACCACCCGATGTTCCTGTCGATAAAATAGACCACGCTGCAGACATTACCGGAGGGGTCAGCGCCTTGTACCTGTATACGGATATCATAGAGCACCAAATTGTAGGAGACAGCTCTGTACCCCTGTTACGGTGCATACCCGTCAGAGGAGAAACTTATGAATGTGTCACCATAACTTACGATAAGCCGCATTATATGTTAATGAGCAAGAGCCACATCAACACAATAAGCATTGAAATAAAGACCGACCAGAACCAACACGTGCCATTCAACTGGGGAAAGTTGTCGTGAGGTTACACGTTCGACCCAGAAGAGGTTATTTTTAGAGCGTGCAAAGAGAGCTGCATGAGCCAAAAATGGTTGTCGTTAAAGATTATGGAAATGTAGATGCCTATAGGGCCTACTACTACAAAGCCCAGGCAGGCCGTGGTCTACCTGGTTTCCATGGAGCTGTAAACATGTATGGAGCAGGTCTGGGGGGCATTTTTCGTGGACTTTTCAGAAGGGCTGTTCCTCTTTTGAGGAGTGGGTTTCAAATTATTAAACCTCATGTTAAGACAGCCATGCACAACATAGCTGGAGACGTAGTGAGTCATGTTATGAAAAGGTGAGAACCCAAGAAGGCTCGGGTCTCATGTACCTAAAAAGAAGGGGAGGAGTTAAACGAAAAGCATCTCACCAACATATTGGAGCACCTCAGCCCCTAAAAAGAAGGGGTATCCGTGGTAGAAAAAATCAGAAGCTGCAGGTCAGGAAGAGGAGTGGAGGCCACAAGACAAAGATACTAAATCACAGCAGAAGAGACATATTTTAAAATGGCATTCATTCATAACTCCTCTGAAGAATGTACCAAATCCGAGCTGGATCTTTTTCAAATATCACCAACACAAACCTGCGTGGAAAGCAGTATGTACGTTGAAGTCCCGCCTCTGTCAGCCCTAAGCCCTAATGCACCTGTGGAATTTTATATAACAGGGGCGAGTGAATTTTATTTAGACCTCAGTCATTCGCTTCTTTTTCTATGTTGCAAAATAACAAAAGCAGATGGTTCAAACATGGCTGATGCCGCCAAAACGGGGTTGGTCAATTACCCCATTGCCTCGCTGTTTAGCCAGCTGGATGTTACCCTCGGCGATAGGCTGATTAGCCAGAGTCACAACTGCTATCCCTACAGAGCCATTTTAGAACTGCTTCTGAACTACAGCACCGATGCCTTGAGTACACAATTTGCAGCAGGTGGTTTTTATAAAGATGCCTATCAAGCGATGGAATCTACAAGCCTAGCCGCTGGTGAGGGAAACTGGGGCTTTAAATCTAGAGCACATCAGACAGCGGGTAGCCGGACCTGGGATTTGATGGGCCCATTACACAGCGATATATTTTTCCAGGACAAAATGCTGCTGAATGGTGTAGATGTGAAGATCAAACTCACACGCAGCAAGGATGCGTTCTGTTTGATGAGTGGAGATGACAATGCAAATTATACAGTACATATTTTAAATGCAGCTTTGTTTGTTAAAAGAGTGAAAGTATCCCCCGGTGTGCGTCTAGGGCACAGTGAAGCGCTTCTTACCTCTAATGCAAAGTATCCTGTTGAGCGGATCGGAATGAAAGTTTTCAGCATAGCTGCGGGAGTCTTGTCTGCAACCAAGAAAATCTTTTTGGGGCAACTGCCTAAGAAACTGGTCATAGGCTTTGTTGACAATGAGGCATTCAGCGGTCAATACACATGAAACCCCTTCAACTTTAAACACTACAACGTCAATTTTGTAGCGTTGTATGTGGATGGAGTTCAGACCCCATCAAAGCCTCTACAGCCTAATTTTCGAGACAGCCTATGCGTACGTGAATACATGCATTTGGCAAAAGCCACGGGGAGAAGCATGAAAGATCTGGACATAGCTATTAACCGTCATGAATTTTCGCAGGGGTACACACTGTATGTTTTTGACCTCACCCCTGATCAGGCCTGCTCTGACCACTATTCTCTGATCAGAACAGGTAACCTCAGAGCCGAGATCCGCTTTGCTGTACCCCTTCCCAACACTATTAATATGATTTTATATGGGGTATTTGACAACGTGATTGAAATTAATCACAGCAGAAACGTCCTCTTTGATTACATGTGAAGATGAACACAGTCCAGATATTGAATTTATTACATAAAAACAAAAACTTTGCAGGCGTTTATCCCAGTGATATGCTACCCCGGACGATTATTACCAAGCGGCCAGCTGGGATCGTGGTCAACACCCATCCTCACACACTGCCTGGCGAACACTGGCTGGCTATCTATCTACCAGTACATGGCCCTGCGGAGTTTTTTGATTCATATGGAGCAGCCCCAAATAATCCGCTATTTCCTGAAGACATCTATGACTTTTTAATGAGGCAGACCAATGTAGTAGGGGAAGGGGTGCTCCTGTCAAAGGGGCAATAAAACCATCAAACACCGGAAGTCCCGCCCCCTTACCGGAAGTCCCGCCCCTTACCGGAAGTCCCACCCCCCTTACCGGAAGTCCCTACCTTCCGCCCCGCCCCCTTACCCGGAACCGGAACCTTCCTGGGCCCTTTGACCTGGAAGTGACGTCCTCTTCCGCCTGACCCGGATGGGGAGCCTTGCCCCCTTCCCCCGACACGTCACGGGGTCCCCCTACCCCACCCTCAGGCATGCCCGGGCATGCCTTCCCCTAGGGCGCTGCCGCTGGCTATGTGTTGGCTGGGCCTGTCTTGCTGCGTGTGCGCATGCCTGAGAGGCCTTATAAGAAAGGGAGTGTTCTGCGGTGCCCGCCGCCGCCTTTTCCGCTGTTCCTGAAACCGACTGGCTCATGGTCCCCACCGTCCCGTTTATGTGGAGAAAGATGGCGTCTTCAAGCAAGATCGGGTTTTCCTCCAGCTTACCGAAGGACACCCCGGACTCACCGCCGAAAGCAGAGCGTGGACTCCCCTCGAAGCCCGAGAGCCCGGACTCCCGCCAAAATCCTGGACCCCGAAGATAGAGAGGCAGCGGTTGAAACCGAAAAGGCGTCTGCACCCCCACATGCACCACGGGCCTACGGGATTTTCCATGCCCCTCTGCCCCCTAAACACCCCATCGCGGAAGCCCAGCTCTGCGCCCAAAAGCCGCCCAAGTCTGCCCTTCACACTGAGGAGACCCTGTTTTGGTCCGATCTTGAGTGTGATTGTCCTCATGGAGTAAGAGCAGGATGGCAGAAACCAAAAGAGAAATCGGGAGTGAATGCTCAGATGGTTCGAACCTGGGCCTCTAGAGGAGCCACAAGAGGATATTTGGACTTCTGCCGATGAGGGTTATGAGAGCGGTTCAGCGGCCGAGGTGAGTTTTTTCATTAAATTGTTTATAACTCTCGTTCGGGTTTGGGGGTGCTGCAAAATTTAAAACTAAGAGGCTGTTTAATGCTCTCTCAACAGGACACTCTGCTGGAGAAAAAGAATCTGCCGAGAAGTCATAGCGTGTGAAAAAAAAAAAAATTCTAGCGCTTCAAGTGGTTTCAACATATACTCTGAGAATATAACAGCTTATTCAATAATGTCTGTCTTTATGTTTAAAATTAGAAAATAGCCTTTTCCGTCCTATTATTTGCAAATATTAAACACATTATAAGTCTGGTAAAGCCTTGAAATCTTAAAATGCTCCAGCCTTATTCTCTTGTGAATAAAGTTTATTTTACCCCTTAATCTGTGTTCATATGTCTGTGGGCTGCTAAGATGCCTGACCACGGGGATGTTCTAAAAAATATATATTATACACCAGATTCTGTAGGAAGTTTTGGAGGTGTGAACCCTCTATTTAGTGAGGCAAAAAAGCGTATCAAATCATTAAGGGTCAAGGATGTTTCTCGATGGCTTTCTGATCAGGATGCCTATACACTCCATAAGCCCGCCCGAATACATTTTAAAAGAAACAAGACTATTGTCTCTGGAGTCGATGCACAATGGCAGGCGGATTTGGTAGATATGCAGCAATTTTCAGAGTACAACAGGGGCTACAAGTACATATTAACATGCATTGATATTTTATCTAAATATGCCTGGGCTGTGGCTCTCAAAGACAAGACGGGGCGGGCGGTGTCCAAAGCTTTAGCGGACGTTTTCAAACAAAACCATAGACGTCCAGAGAAGCTTCAAACAGATCGAGGTTTAGAGTTCCTAAATAAGCCTGTAAGGCTGCTGTTAAAGAAACATGGGATACACCACTTTGTCACCAATAATGAGGTCAAGGCTGGTGTTGTGGAAAGGTTTAACAGAACTTTAAAAACAAAAATGTGGCGGTATTTCACAGCCAATAATACGTACAAATATATGGATGTATTACCTCAGCTCCTAAGAAGCTATAATCACAGCATGCACAGAACTATCAAGGCTAGGCCTGTAGATGTGACCCCTCACAACTCTTTGGCCATCTGGAAAACAATCTATGGGACCTCTGCTAAAACGAAAGAGGAGAGGCCACTGTTCAGAAAAGGAGACCATGTCAGGGTTTCAAAAATAAAGGGGGTGTTCGATAAGGGTTATGAACAGAATTTCACTACAGAGATATTTATAGTGGATCAGGTTATCAAAAAAGCAAAGAGACCCGTATACCTGTTAACAGATTACCATGGTGATGCTATTGTGGGGACATTCTATCCCGAAGAACTACAGAAAGTGAACCCCCGAGAAGACCGGGTGTATAGAATTGAAAAGGTATTGGCCACAAAAGGCCGTGGCTCAAGAAAACTTCACTTAGTGAAATGGAAGGGTTGGCCCAGTAAGTTCAACAGTTGGGTGGCTGCCTCTGAAATTTGCGACCCTGTATAGAAGAGTTGGAAATGGGAGATAACGGATTTTACATCACACTCCCCAGCAATGCATGCAAGGAAATATTTCCTCAAAATACAAATGCTAATTTTACAACACTGCTACCACAACCCTTAGATCTGAGCGGTGCATGGGAAGTTGGTCTGGCTGAAATTCAGTACCCCGCAGCTGGTACACACTGACTAAAAATGCCATGTTTTACATTTATCAGGATGCAACTAAATGGGGCTTTCTACTACACAGAGGTTATTACAAGAGCATTCAATCTGTTTTGGATGAAATGAATGACAATATAAAAGTAGCCATAGATCCGCCTAAAATACGTTTTTTCTCGACCCTGTAAAGGGTAAAGTTAGATTCATAGGGGAAAACACATACAAATTCTCGGCCTCTGGGGGTTAGCCCACATATTGGGCCTACCACCCGATGTTCCTGTCGATAAAATAGACCACGCTGCAGACATTACCGGAGGGTCAGCGCCTTGTACCTGTATACGGATATCATAGAGCACCAAATTGTAGGAGACAGCTCTGTACCCTGTTACGGTGCATACCCGTCAGAGGAGAAACTTATGAATGTGTCACCATAACTTACGATAAGCCGCATTATATGTTAATGAGCAAGAGCCACATCAACACAATAAGCATTGAAATAAAGACCGACCAGAACCAACACGTGCCATTCAACTGGGGAAAGTTGTCGTGAGGTTACACGTTCGACCTAGAAGAGGTTATTTTTAGAGCGTGCAAAAGAGAGCTGCATGAGCCAAAAATGGTTGTCGTTAAAGATTATGGAAATGTAGATGCCTATAGGGCCTACTACAAAGCCCAGGCAGGCCGTGGTCTACCTGGTTTCCATGGAGCTGTAAACATGTATGGAGCAGGTCTGGGGGGCATTTTTCGTGGACTTTTCAGAAGGGCTGTTCCTCTTTTGAGGAGTGGGTTTCAAATTATTAAACCTCATGTTAAGACAGCCATGCACAACATAGCTGGAGACGTAGTGAGTCATGTTATGAAAAGGTGAGAACCCAAGAAGGCTCGGGTCTCATGTACCTAAAAAGAAGGGGAGGAGTTAAACGAAAAGCATCTCACCAACATATTGGAGCACCTCAGCCCCTAAAAAGAAGGGGTATCCGTGGTAGAAAAAATCAGAAGCTGCAGGTCAGGAAGAGGAGTGGAGGCCGCAAGACAAAGATACTAAATCACAGCAGAAGAGACATATTTTAAAATGGCATTCATTCATAACTCCTCTGAAGAATGTACCAAATCCGAGCTGGATCTTTTTCAAATATCACCAACACAAACCTGCGTGGAAAGCAGTATGTACGTTGAAGTCCCGCCTCTGTCAGCCCTAAGCCCTAATGCACCTGTGGAATTTTATATAACAGGGCGAGTGAATTTTATTTAGACCTCAGTCATTCGCTTCTTTTTCTATGTTGCAAAATAACAAAAGCAGATGGTTCAAACATGGCTGATGCCGCCAAAACGGGGTTGGTCAATTACCCCATTGCCTCGCTGTTTAGCCAGCTGGATGTTACCCTCGGCGATAGGCTGATTAGCCAGAGTCACAACTGCTATCCCTACAGAGCCATTTTAGAACTGCTTCTGAACTACAGCACCGATGCCTTGAGTACACAATTTGCAGCAGGTGGTTTTATAAAGATGCCTATCAAGCGATGGAATCTACAAGCCTAGCCGCTGGTGAGGGAAACTGGGGCTTTAAATCTAGAGCACATCAGACAGCGGGTAGCCGGACCTGGGATTTGATGGGCCGATTACACAGCGATATATTTTTCCAGGACAAAATGCTGCTGAATGGTGTAGATGTGAAGATCAAACTCACACGCAGCAAGGATGCGTTCTGTTTGATGAGTGGAGATGACAATGCAAATTATACAGTACATATTTTAAATGCAGCTTTGTTTGTTAAAAGAGTGAAAGTATCCCCCGGTGTGCGTCTAGGGCACAGTGAAGCGCTTCTTACCTCTAATGCAAAGTATCCTGTTGAGCGGATCGGAATGAAAGTTTTCAGCATAGCTGCGGGAGTCTTGTCTGCAACCAAGAAAATCTTTTTGGGGCAACTGCCTAAGAAACTGGTCATAGGCTTTGTTGACAATGAGGCATTCAGCGGTCAATACACACGAAACCCCTTCAACTTTAAACACTACAACGTCAATTTTGTAGCGTTGTATGTGGATGGAGTTCAGACCCCATCAAAGCCTCTACAGCCTAATTTTCGAGACAGCCTATGCGTACGTGAATACATGCATTTGGCAAAAGCCATGGGGAGAAGCATGAAAGATCTGGACATAGCTATTAACCGTCATGAATTTTTGCAGGGGTACACACTGTATGTTTTTGACCTCACCCCTGATCAGGCCTGCTCTGACCACTATTCTCTGATCAGAACAGGTAACCTCAGAGCCGAGATCCGCTTTGCTGTACCCCTTCCCAACACTATTAATATGATTTTATATGGGGTATTTGACAACGTGATTGAAATTAATCACAGCAGAAACGTCCTCTTTGATTACATGTGAAGATGAACACAGTCCAGATATTGAATTTATTACATAAAAACAAAAACTTTGCAGGCGTTTATCCCAGTGATATGCTACCCCGGACGATTATTACCAAGCGGCCAGCTGGGATCGTGGTCAACACCCATCCTCACACACTGCCTGGCGAACACTGGCTGGCTATCTATCTACCAGTACATGGCCCTGCGGAGTTTTTTGATTCATATGGAGCAGCCCCAAATAATCCGCTATTTCCTGAAGACATCTATGACTTTTTAATGAGGCAGACCAATGAGATAACATACCAAAGGAAGCAGTTGCAGCATCCCTTAGCTGCCACCTGCGGCTATCACTGTGTCTTCTTTTTACAGAACAGAACAAAAGGCTTCTCTTTTCCACAAATATTAAAATTGTACACTGGCGATTCCGTGGGCAATGATACTATGGTAGTCAGCTTTGTCAAGAAGATTAGAAAATCTAAACACCGGTGCCCCCTCTTCAATCCTGTTCAGGCCTGCCTGCCACCGTGCAATCCATGATGTAATTCTGTTCCTAAATAAAAGGCTGTTATACAAAAATAATCTGTTTTGGTTTTTATTGTGATGATATTAAAAGGGGACCCTCTTGAAAAAATATTACAGAGGTACACGTGGAAATTAAAGGCCTTTAATTATAGGTAAAATACAGAATTTCATTGTTTTCAAGGTAAAGCAAGAAGCGTATGTTTTAGCTGATTTTGCATGGTGCAGTTGTAATAATTAACTTAGCTGCAAACACCAGCTCTAGGGCCCTCTTGAAAAAATATTGCAGAGGTACACGGGGAAATTAAACGACTTTAATTATAGATAAAATACAGAAACCCATTGTTTTCAAGGTAGAGCAAGAATCGTGTGTTTTAGCTGATTGTCATGAGAACCATAATCTGATTAGGTGTCTTGGCTGGTAAGAGGTTAATCTCAGTGTTAGCCTTTACTGTGGTTTGTGTAATAATTAAAACAGGCAGCAAACAAACCTTAACTATCTCACAGAAACTATCAGCAAAGTGCATTTATGAAAGCTTTGCCAGCATCGCCACCTCATGCCCAAAATGTGTTACAACAAGTCTGGTTTCACAAATGATGGATATATTTCTCAGAATAAAACGAAAGAATTTTTATTTAATACAGAACAAAAGGCTTCTCTTTTCCACAAATATTAAAACTTGGTCTCTAAAAGGTTCACCGGCACTCGTCTATGAGGATTTTATAACACTGTTGTTAATTACTTTTAGCTCTACATTCTCAATGCCAAATATCAAAGGGAATATTTTGAAAGCACAAGGCAGAACACAACATCATACATTTGTGTGTGTGTGTGTGTGTGTGTGTGTGTGTGTGTGTGTGTGTGTGTGTGTGTGTGTGTGTGTGTGTGTGTGTGTGTGTGTGTGGAAGAGACAAGAATGCTTATACTATATTATTGTATATAATTCTTCAAGGTTTGAAATATTGATGACAATAAATCCTTGTATGGCTATAATTAAACATCATTTGGAGAAGTCTGCTAAAGATATCAAAAATATTACAGACGGGGACGGGGAAATTAAAGGAATTTAATTATAAAAGAGTTTTGAAAGCTGAAGAAATACCATGAATTTATTAAATAAGATAAGTTCATGTACACAAGCAATGGCTCAATGTCTCTTGAAAAATACAGGAACCCCCTCTTTTCAGCTTACACAAATGTTTGGTGTCCTGAGGCCGAAACTCTGATTACAAAGGCTGGGCCAGTATCAGTGTTAATATTAAAGCCACCTGCAAACAGAGCGCATCTCTTGCCCATTGTGGGGCCCTCTTTAAAGATTTAGCATTTAAGCTGCTGGTTCTGTTGCTTTTACCACGGCAGAGGGTAAAAATTATTTGTAATATTTCAGGCAATGATCCCCCTTCCTGTGTACACAAGCAATGGCTCAATGTCTCTTGAAAAATACAGGAACCCCCTCTTTTCAGCTTACACAAACGTTTGGTGTCCTGAGACTGAAATGTTGATTACAAAGGCTGGGCCAGTATCAGTGTTAATATTAAAGCCACCTGCAAACAGAGCGCATCTCTTGCCCATTGTGGGGACCTCTTTAAAGATTAACCCTGTAATACAGAATTTGTACCAATATCACCCCTGCTTGTCATTGCAAAGTGTACATACCTTTGGGAGAATCAGGTTTATCCAGCATATTCAACTGGCGAGGCTGTGAGAAGGGTGAGTTTTTCACATTTGCTTTATGGGATTTATTTTGAAAATCTTGTGTAGAAGGCATCAATTTTGGATCATGGGAATTAAATTGGGTATATTTCCAACTCTAGGTAGTTTTTAAATGTTTAAATCTTGGACCAGTTGAAATGTGTCTTAACATTAATGTGACTACATGCGTTTCATATGGTTCAAAACTTTTATTCTGTGATTATAAGCTTACAGCATTTAGAGATTTGTTAAAATACTTTATAAAAGAGGTTGATCATAAGTTTTCTCAGAAAATTAGTTGCTGGAGGTCTCCTGTTGTTTGCTTTATGGGATTTATTTTGAAAATCTTGTTTAGAAGGCATTAATTTTGGATCATGGGGATTAAATTGGATATATTTCCAAATCTAGGTAGTTTTTAAATGTTTAAATCTTGGACCAGTTGAAATGTGTCTTAACATTAATGAGACTACAAGCGTTTCATATGGTTCAAAACTTTTATTCTGTGATTGTAAGCTTACAGCATTTAGAGATTTGTTAAAATACTTTATAAAAGAGGTTGATCATAAGTTTTCTCAGAAAATTAGTCGCTGGAGGTCTCCTGTTGTGGGCATCTAATATTGCTGCCAGCCCATTTTCCTGCATGAGAAAAAAAGGGGGGGGAGGAAAGAGTGTGTCAAAATACTATTTCAATACTTTGTAAGAAAATCAGGGGGGGGGAGAGTATTTTTCTTTCAAATATGCTTACCCAAGACTCCGGATTCCAAAGCCAGGTTTTATGGGTTGTTAAAAATTCAGTCACGCATTGTACCATCTGGCTGACATCGTTTGTAGACAAAATTCCGTGGGTTTGTTGAAATTGTTTTAACAAGCAGGCAGCGTACATTATTAATGCTAATATGCGCCCCCAATTCATCTGATTATCAGAAACTGTGACTGCAGCAGTCTTCATAAACAGGCTGCATGTTTCACTAATATTGCACAGCTGTAACTCCTGCAAATAACTGTGAATCTTGCATTCAAAGTTGGGCTGTATAGAGGCAACAATTCTTTCTAAAATATTATTCAGGCTTTCGGTCAGCGGATGCATTTGATGATGGGGTGTCTGTTTCTCATTTTCTGATAAATAGCTACAACAAGCATGCATTAGATATTTGCTGAGTACAGAATGGGTGATGCCTGCCATCCTGTGTCTTAAGCGTGTGCACAGACATGTTGTAACTTGCAAACCTTTTTCAGATCGCGCCCCCCCGCCTGTTCTGCCAATGAAACCCCTAAAATTGGGCCTCGCACCACCCCTGGAAAAGATTTAGGCAGTTATGTCTCTCACAAAAATGGTTTTAAAGAAAATGTCAATGCAATATATTTGGGGGGGGGGTCATGTGTTGTTTGCATATTAAATGGGCCCTGTGATTTTTAGTGGCATACTTTTATGTTTTAGATAAATATTTAGCGGATGACTTTGTTGATGCCTCTCCAATGAAGGTATCCTCAAAAAAAGGTACTATTTCACAACCTCCTTATAAATTCTGCTTTGGCAATAAGCTTAGGGTGTGTGTGTGGGGGGTATTTCTGACACACCCCTGTAAAATTATTTGTAATATTTCAGGCAATGATCCCCATTCAAGCTCAACAAAAGAAGATTTTAGGAAAATGCCCTCACCACAGCCCTTGGCAATGTCCTCAAAAGGTGTGTAGTTCCCCATTTAATATTCTGGTATGGCATATTAAATGGGACCTGTGATTTTTAGTGGCATATTTTTATGATTTAGATAAATATTTAGCAGATGACTTTGTTGATGCCTCTCCAATGAAGGTATCCTCAAAAAAAAGGTACTATTTCACAACCTTCCTTATAAATTCTGCTTTGGCAATAAGCTTAGGGTGGGTGTGGGTATTTCTGACACATGCCAATGCGTGGCAGGCATAAATGATTGTGATTCTATTAAAACCATGGAAGGTTATCATGTTGAATCTATATGCATGTATTATCAAAGAGGGAGGGGTTATAGCTATTTTAAGAAAAGAACCCTGAAAAAGAAAAAAGTCTTGGCCAGAGGGGATCAGTCTTGTAGGGTTATAGCTAGCAAACTGCTGAGAAATGCTAAAAAGTTTCTTTCACGTCGCAAAAAGCGTTCCAGGCCTGCTACACACCATAACCCCACAAATGTTCAGCAGCCCTGTTCTCTAGAGACCTCACAGCACCCAGAGGTAAATGTTGGTGAATCTTCACAGCCCTGTTCTCTAGAGACCTCACAGTACCCAGAGGTAAATGTTGGTGAATCTCCACAGCCCTGTTCTCTAGAGACCTCACAGTACCCAGAGGTAAATGTGGGTGAATCTACACAGCCCTGTTCTCTAGAGACCTCACAGCACCCAGAGATAAATGTTGGTGAATCTACACAGCCCTGTTCTCTAGAGACCACACAGTACCCAGAGGTAAATGTGGGTGAATCTCCACAGCCCTGTTCTCTAGAGACCTCACAGCACCCAGAGGTAAATGTTGGTGAATCTTCACAGCCCTGTTCTCTAGAGACCTCACAGCACCCAGAGGTTGAGGATGGTGAATCTCCAGATTCTGTAAATGACAATGCATCATCTGGTCAGCAAGCTCCCCCTGTTTATGCTGAAATTTTGAGAACATGGACCTGGGTGCAGGAACAGTATAATGCTATGCGTAGGGGTATCATTTTCCGCTTTGTTAATCTGGAGCATATTGGTTCCTATGCTGATGCAATGTCAGCACTTTATAATGCAATACAGCAGGTGCTTAATGATATCAACCAGAACATTGACCCTGAAGATTTTGTTCAGATGCGGCTTGAGGGTGGTAACATGAGAGATGCTTTATATTCAGTAAAACAGTCAAAAGAAGCCTTGGACCCCGAGGCATTCCTAACAAACATGAGTAATTTGTTACAGAGCAACATGGAACTTTGTACAGAGGGTGCTTTACGTTTAGTTGTTACAATTGTTAAACCGCCAAGAGGAGGCGGTAGGCCAAACAGACGCTTGAAAACTATACCATACAGCAACATCATTGCTAAAAAGAGGCAACACCTGGTAGATTTTAAGAGTGTGGATGGCATGCTCTGTTTCGCAGGAAGTTTGTCTGCTGTCATAGCTCATGCTGATTGTGGTGCAATACCTACAGACTCTGAGCTGGTGCAAGCTGCTAAACAGCTCTGTCAGGAGGTTGGGTGGCCTGAGCAGAAACAGGTGTCTTTGAATGACATTGGTCTTTTTGAACACCATCTACAGCGGAATATCCAAATTGCTCTTTATAATAAAGATGGCTGGGGCTTATTTAAGTCGGGGACTCAGTGCTATGCCCAAACACATACCCTCTTCCTGTATGATAGTCATTACTATGGTGTTCTTAATGTAAAGGGGCTTTTTGGTTCAAAAAATTACTGCTCCTATTGTAACACCCTCTATCAACATACACATCGCTGCCTATTTTTCTGTAGGATGTGTTTGAAAGAGGATTGTACCCCTAAAATAGATGAACAGCAGAGATGTGGATGTTGCAAACTGCTCTGCCAATCAGCTGACTGTTTAAAAGCTCATGACAAACTGGCCTCAGAAGGTAAAGTGCCCTGTGTGCTTAAGATATATTGTAAACAATGTAGGCATTATCAAAAGTATGATCATAACACAGCCAGTTGCCGAGGGCGTCAATGCACAATATGTTGGGATATCTTAAAAGAGGATGATGAAAAACATCTATGCATTATGCAACCTGTTAAATACCCTGAAATTTCAACGCAATATATATTTTATGACATCGAGGCACAACAAGACACAGGCGTACATGTAGCTAATTACTGCTTTGCTGAGGCTTTTGGTGGGGAAACTGTGGAATGTTTTCAGGATGAAATGAATGTGCTCCCTGAAAAAAATGCTGCTACTGGTGAGGTGGAGGAGATTGAGACGGATGAGGAGGAGGAGGTGGAGGAGGAGAAGATCCTTGGTGTAAGGAGTGCTAAGAAAAGGTGAGACGTTGGCCTTATGGTCGGACTTGGGAGTTCAAAGGAGAGTCATGCATAGCAGACTTTATACTGACATTCACTAAAGATAATCGTTTTAGCGGCACTACTTTCATAGCCCATAATTCCAAAGGTTATGACTGTTATTTCATGCTTAACCAGCTGGTTAAAGAAAAACTGGATGTAGATATCATAGCTCAAGGTGGGAAACTCCTCTGTGTCACCGTTAAAGGCCTAGGCATAAAATTCATGGATTCACTCAGCCATTTGCCCATCGGGCTCTCTAAGCTTCCGAAAGCGCTCGGATTTTCGGGGTGCAAAGGATATTTCCCACACTATTTTAACAGGCCTGAAAATAGTAATTATGTAGGGCCTTTGCCCCCGCCAGAAGACTACGGGGTGCAGTACATGATGCCTGCTGAGCAGAAAGCTTTTTTAGATTGGTATGAAGAGAATAAAATGCAGACATTCAACATGAAAAATGAGCTAGCACATTATTGCAAGCAGGACGTACATATCCTGGTGCAGGCTTGTACAAAATATCGCCATGAAATCATGACGCTGACCTTAAAAAAGATTGTGAAAAAAAAAGAAACTGAATATTATGCCATAGACCCCCTCCAATACCTAACTCTAGCCAGCGTGAGCCTAGCCATGTACAGGTTCAAATTTATGCCTGAAGATTCCATAGCGATACCACCTGCAGATAATTACCACCACCAGGTCAAAAGATACTCAACACCTGCCATCCAATGGTTGCTGTACCTTAAACATAAAGAAAACCTAGAGATCCAGCATGCCTTAAATGGTGGCGAGGTTCAGGTGGGTCAATATTTTGTTGATGGCTATGCTGTAATAAATGGCCAGCCAGTCTGTCTGGAATTTCTGGGTTGTTTTTATCACGGGTGCCCCCTCTGCTACCCTGCAGAGGACTGGAACCCCTTGGTTGGTAAAACTTACAGGCAGCTTCATAATGCTACTGAGGAGCGGACAGCAATCCTCAAAAGCATGGGTTATGAAGTGAGATCAATTTGGGAGCATGAGTGGAAAAACATGATAAAAACTGACAAAGAAGTCCAAAACTTCCTTGCCACCGCACAGTTTCCAGAGCCCTTAGAACTGAGGGATGCCCTCTTTGGTGGACGTACAAATGCAGTGTGTTTGTACTACAAAGCGGCGAAGGGTGAGGAGATTCGTTATTATGATTTCACGTCCCTTTATCCCCATGTACAAAAAAACAGGGAGTACCCCCTTGGACATCCGATAATAGTCCATGAGAACTTTGATTCTCCTACAGATTACTTTGGGTTGATAAAAGCCAAAGTTTACCCCCAAGAGGTCTCTTCTTCCCAGTGTTACCGTCAAGGGTAGGTGGAAAGCTCATGTTCGTGCTGTGCTCTACATGTGCAGAACTCCGCCAGCTAGAACCATGCAATCATTCAGATGATGAGCGGGCTTTAACAGGGACCTGGTGCACTATAGAGATGAATGTTGCTATAGAGAAGGGGTACAGGGTTGGAAAAATCTTTGAAGTGTGGCATTTTTTTCAGAGATCGGGTGATTTGTTTTCTGATTATATGAAGACACACCTGCGGCAGAAACAGGAGGCGTCAGGTTTTCCCCACTGGTGTGTCACAGAGGCTGATAAAGATAAATATATAGCAGATTACCTCGAAAAAGAAGGGGTGTTGCTACGCCGCAAAAAATAGAGCCGAATCCTGCAAAGAGACAGATTGCTAAGTTGTTTTTAAACTCACTGTGGGGAAAATTTGGCCAGAGGACAAACCTCCCTAACACAGAGGTAGTAAGGGACCCAGACAGGTTTTTCAATCTCTTGTTCTCAGAAACATTTTCAGTTTCCATGTGTGAGTTTCTTGATGATGATGCGGCCTGTGTAACCTGGAAGCATAACACAGACAGAATGACAACCTCAGGTATGAAAAATCCCTTCATAGCCTGTTTCACAACTGCATATGCCCGTTTGGAACTTTATAAACTGTTGGACCGGCTGCAGGACAGGGTCCTGTACCATGATACAGACTCTGTTATTTTTGTTCACAGAGAGGGCGATTGGAATCCCCCTCTGGGGATTATCTGGGTGACCTAACCAGCGAGATACCAGAGGGGAGCACATTACTCGTTTTGTTTCAACAGGCCCTAAGAGCTACGCTTACACATTGTCGGGGGGCAGTGCCTGTGTGAAAGTCAAAGGAATCACACTGAATGTGGCAAACAGTGAGAAAATTAATTTTGACACTCTTCAAGACCTCGTGTTTGCCTATGTTTCAGACAAGAAAGATAACCCTCCTCGTGAAATAGTTGTAGAACAGCCGGGAATTGTGAGAGATAAACGACAGTGGCTCATCCACACTAAAACTTTAAGAAAAACACAAAAAGTAGTGTATGACAAAAGAGTGATTACGGACGGATTTAAAACGGTCCCTTATGGATACTAAGAGGAGCACTCTGTGGAACCATCCTTTTTCAGCCATTCTCGCGGGACCCAGTGGTTGTGGGAAAACCTTCTTTGTAAAAAACATGTTGGAGAATGCGTGTTATGTATTTTCTGAAATGCCTGAGAATGTTGTATGGTGTTACAGTTGCTGGCAGCCTCTGTATAAAGACCTATTGTGTAAATATTCCTTTATTAAGTTTGTAGAAGGATTGCCTGAAAACTTTGCTGATAATGTCTTGTTACCCCCCGATAAAATAAACTTCTTAATTATAGACGATTTGATGAATTGTGCTGCTGATAATAAGGAGGTTGAAAAACTCTTCACGCAATATGTGCACCACAGAAATGTGAGTGTATTTTTTCTTACACAGAATATTTTCTGCCGTGGTAAAAGCAACAGAACCATCAGCTTAAATGCTAAATATATGGTGCTTTTTAAAAACCCAAGAGATAAATTACAAATTGCTACTTTAGCACGGCAAATGTACCCCCAAAATGTTCCGTTTTTCATGGAGGCTTTTGCAGATGCTACCAAAAAACCCCATGGCTATCTGCTGGTGGATTTAAACCCAAATACCCCTGAATCTTGCAGACTGAGAACGGGTCTATTCCCACCTGACTGGCCTGCTGAGTATACAGTGAAAAAGAACAAAAAGGGTTACCGATGATTCTTTTTTATTTATTGGTCACAGCGCCTCTCCCCACCAACATGTCAGCATGTATACGGCGAAATCTTCCCCTCTTAAAAATCCTTATTAAGGCGCCCTGCGCCAGAGAAAAGCCATTTTATGTGGTGCCTCAGATGATTTGGTAACAGCCATTTCAGAAATTGCTCTGAATACTTTAAAGGGTAATCTTGCCCTAACACCCAAGCAGGTGGGGGTCTTAAGGAAAAAACGTGTTCTGATTAAAAGCCTAGGTAACAAGAGGCTCTCCCTGAAAAGGAGAAAATACATTGTCAAGCAAAACGGCGGTTTTCTGGGTCCCCTGCTAAGCATCGCGGTCCCCTAATAACGGGTCTTTTAACTAACAAGTAATGGAATATGCTGAAAAATTATATCTAGTGCCCAGCGCTCAGCTAGAGGAGCTTCGGGGTGTCCCAGAAAATATTAGAATCACAACCATGAGACGTCTTGACAGCGAGATGAGGGAGATTCTCTTAAGGACTGACCTGTCAGAGTATGAAAAAATAAAACTCTACACAGGGGTTCTACAGCGCTACTTAGCACTAAACAAACAAGATGATGATGTGGAAAAAATGTCTGCACCCCCCCAAACCCCAACCTCACAACCTGTCCCCTCCACATCCCCACAGCCTGAGAGTGATACAATTGTTCCAGAAGTTTTAGAAGGGATCCCCAGAAGGTTTCAGAAAAATGCTGAAATTTTGCTGAACAAGATAAAGCAGCATCAGGATATTTCTAGCTGGGATCAGCGAGGCACCTTTGTGTATCACGGAACGCCTTACCAGGGTCTCACATTCTCGACCTGATTAAAGGGGCCACCCAATCTAATATTATTTCTGAGAAGAAGCGCCCAAAAGGTTGGGATGTATTTCTTAAAGCATTGGCAGAACTAAATGTGCCCACATCTGTTGTGGGTAATTCATCTGTTAGAGAGCAGTTAGAAAAACTGAAAGTCAGCCCACTACAAACAGAGACCTCTAAACACCCTGCTATTCCAGGGTCTGATGCTGCACGCAAGAAACAATTCAAGAGACCAGCCTGGCTGCATGTGGAATCCTCACCGTCGACACCATCCAGAGAGCTTGTCAAAGAACCCGCATGGCTAACTTTTTAAAAGCAATGCAATAAAAAACGAAAGAAAATAATATGTGTAAGAGCATTTTATTTAATAAACTCACTGACATTTCTAGCAGTGACCACAGAGTAAATATTTTGAAATAGCAAGGGGTCAGTCTGTCTTAACATTTTTTGAGGAATGAATATGGTTTTTCTGCCTTGGAAATTTTAGATACAAGAGTCAATATCTCATTAATATTTTCAGCTGTCAATATCAGGCTATTGCAACAATATGCAATTAAGATGACGGTATGGATGACAGTCTTGTAACATATTTTGGCACAAAGAGAACGAAGTAGTCTTGATATGGACCATAACGGATGAGGTTATACACGAGTGCGATTCCTGGTTTTCCAAATTATTTTGACAGCCATCGCAAGATTGTTTCTGATATGCTGATATATAATATTTAATAATCACAGCAACTGTTGTATGCACAATGTTCTTCATATATTGCTTCTTTCTCCCCTTAATTTCTGGCAGGTCTATATGGAGCAATCTGCTCAATATTTTATGGGGTAATTCCTGCAAATAGCAAATAAAAATTAATTATCAAAGTAATGAAATGCCTAACATACACCCAGCCTCTAAAACACCACCAGCCAGCTCCTTACCGTGTTTGAAGATTTTTCTGACTCGGGGGCAGCATTGTCCTTGTTAGAGCCACATGCAAGGTCGCTGTCAGAATCTGAGCTAACATAACGCCTTAAAGTCCTTCTCTTGCGTCGCGGGGATTTCGGGGCTACATTTGGGGGCACATCTTTGGCCTGTAAAACATAAATATTGGCTGGTTTTAATTATAAAAGGAAACTTCAACGTAAATAGATACCTAGCACACCCCAAACTCTAAAACCGCCCAACACCTGCAGCCTTGCCACAAGACACAGAATCACAATATGAACTTAGATTTAAAACAGGGCCTTACCGTGTTTAGAAATTCCTCTGTATCAAGGGCAGCATTCTCCTTGTTAGAGCCGCTTGTAAGGTCGCTGTCAGAATCTGAGCTAACATAACGCCTTAAGGCCCTTCTCTTCGGTGGTGGACTTCCATGGTCATAACCATCATCTGAATCGGACCAAAACAGTGGCTCCTCAGCATGAAAGGTAGGCTTGGGCGGCTTTTTGGTCCAGGATTTTGGCGGGGAGTCCGGGCTCTCGGGCTTCGGAGGGGAGTCCACGCTCTCTGCTTTCGGCGGTGAGTCCGGGGTGTCCTTCGGTAAGCTGGAGGAAAACCCGATCTTGCTTGAAGAGTCCATCTTTCTCCACATAAACGGGACGGCGGGGACCATGAGCCAGTCGGTTTCAGGAACAGCGGAAAAGGCGGCGGCGGGCACCGCAGAACACTCCCCTCTTCTTATAAGGCCTCTCAGGCATGCGCACACGCAGCAAGCCAGGCCCAGCCAACACATAGCCAGCGGCAGCGCCCTAGGGGAAGGCATGCCCGGGCATGCCTGAGGGTGGGGTAGGGGGACCCCGTGACGTGTCGGGGGGAGGGGGCAAGGCTCCCCATCCGGGTCAGGCGGAAGAGGACGTCACTTCCAGGTCAAAGGGCCCAGGAAGGTTCCGGTTCCGGGTAAGGGGGCGGGGCGGAAGGTAGGGACTTCCGGTAAGGGGGGCGGGACTTCCGGTAAGGGGCGGGACTTCCGGTAAGGGGGCGGGACTTCCGGTAAGGGGCGGGACTTCCGGTGTTTGATGGTTTTATTGCCCCTTTGACAGGAGCACCCCTTCCCCTACTACTCACCATGTCCATTCACATGTAGATATATAAGGCCAGGGTTTGGTTGATGGAGGAGATAAAGAAGTCACCTGTTGAATTCTGTGGTTCAATTTGTATTTGTGTCTCCATTGTGTCTGAGCAAGACTCTGCCCAAGTCAAGAAACTCAGTTTGGGGGCTGGACACTTCTATTTCTCATCCTCCCTCACCTAACATGGACATTAAAACCAACCAATCAAAATCAACACCTTTCTCAGAGAAAAGATGAGATCATAGAATCATAGAGTTGGAAGAGACCTCAAGGGCCATCTAGTCCAAACCCCTGCCATGCAGGAACCCCATCACAATATTTCCGACAGATGGACATCCAGCCTCTGCTTAAAAACCTCCACAGAAGGAGACTCCACCCCCCTTTGTGGCAGCATATTCCACTGCCGTAAATAACAAGTAACTGGAACCAATGCTCAAAAGAAGTAAGCCCTAGAATCCAATTTTACACTGGAACTCTAGTGCAAAGTGAGTGACAAAAAGAGCATGCGTGGTGTGCTTACATCTCTTGACCGAGCAACAATGATGGTTCCTGTGCACATCTAAAAATAGAAGCTTCCGTGGTCCTGGCATTTCACTCCACTTTTCAGAAAATAAACACCACTTAAGAGCTTTGCAGAATAATCAGAATTATGACTATAACGCCAAATTTGCTTAGCTCATCCAGTTGGGTGGTCATTTTTCGATTTCCAAGTTTGTATTCCAAAGGATGATTTGTTAAATGTTTAGGCGTGTGTGTGCATGAAATACTGTTCCTAGCCTGTCCTAGGGTATGGTTTCTAAAATTATGTTGAAAGAGAGATTAATCTCAGCAACACAGAGACAATAATTTATTGTAAACTAATTTCTTCACCCTCCCTTGTCCACCTCCCCAATTCTATGCTCAAGGTGAACTTATGGTCTTTCAATCTAAGCCATGCTTGTTTGTAAGAAGGTAACATAAGGCTGCATGTTGAAGTGTCCATTTTTTCCAACAGGTTGTTGTGACTCCAGCACACATCTGTTCCTATATCCATCCATTCCTTAATCTTCACTAAGCTGTGTGTATATTTCTGTATCAACAAAATAAGCACTTTTCTGCAGACGCCTCATATAATTCAAAGAAGAAAGATGTCTGCATCCATGGAGTTATGTGAAAAGGTTTTCTACTGCATTAACCAGCCGTTGACTAAAAAAGAATTAATTAAAAGTTCAAAGCAATCATCAAGGCTGTTTGTCACCATGTATGAATGGTAGTGAGCAGAAGAGGGTATGTAGTAAACTTTCTGCTACACCTGTGCCAAATTTGGTGCTGATCAGAGTTCCAGTTTCATAGTTACATTTTTTGTTTGTTTGGGGAACCCCTATTTTTTGAGTTGGCTTAAGAATGTTGAAGCCTGCTTTCAGCATGGTGTATTAGTGCAGTAGCACTGTTGGGAGTGAATATAACCAACGAGTCAAAAGAGACAGTCTGAGGATGCTAAGCAAAAAGGTGCTTTATTGAAACAATAGCCCAATGCGTTTCAGCTTGGGAAGCCTTCTTCAGGGGCTATGTAAAACTGCATTAAAACAAAGTGACAACCAATGAATATCTATTATTCTTATACAGCAAATGCTATAAAATAAGTAGTGTATATTCTGGTAAAAGGCTTATAGACACTAAAAATATTGGATAAGTGGTAATTAGGTGGGATAGATATTTTTACTTTTTTCAAACCCAGTAGGACTATTGTTAAGATATTCACAGTTTAAAATATATGTAAGGTATTATACTCTAAGTACATACACAGGATATATTTTTTCTTTATACAGGCCCAGTAGGACGGTTACTGAGATGTTTGTAATTAAGATTTTCAATAAAATATTCTAAACCCATTTTATAGATTATGCATGCAATGCTTTTAAATATCTGTTTATTGTTTGTACTTACAATATCCGAGGTTGGTAAAATGAGTATCCAGCTTGCCCGGGTGTGTGTGTGTGTGCAATGTGTAGCCTGCATATTATAATTAAAAAACTGTAAATCGCACAGAGACTACTTTAAGTGGTATGGGGCGGTATGTAAGCAGACCGCTTTAATAAGAAGCATTCCATTAGGAGAATGGGAAGGGAGAGCTTGGTTGCATCAACAGAACCATAGTGTCTAGATCAAGGGAAGTGATAGTATCACTCTATTCTGCTCTGGTCAGACCCCACCTGGAGTACTGTGTCCAGTTCTGCGCACCTCAGTTTTAAAAGGGTGTTGACAACCTCGAGCGGGTGCAGAGGAGGGTGACCTGGATGCTTAAAGGTCCAGAAGAAATATCATTAGGGAGCTGGGAATGTTTAGCCTTAGCAAAAGAAGGCTGAGAGGGGACATGCTAGCCATGTTTAAATATTTGACAGGATGTCAGATTGAAGAGGGGACTGATTTGTTTTTCATGGCTTCAGCGATTAGGACTCGGGGCAATGGTTTCAAACTACAGTACAGGAAAAGAGATTCCATTTGAACATTAGGAAGAACTTCCTGACGGTTATTGCTGTTCGGCAGTGGAATATGGTGGTGGAGTCTCCTTCTTTGGAGGTTTTTAAACCGAGGCTGGATGGCCATTTGTCGGGAGTACTTTGATGGGGTTTCCTGCATGGCAGGGGGTTGGACTGGATGGTCCCTGAGGTCTCTTCCAACTCTATGATTCTATGTGGCACAGTGGATAGAGTGTTGGACAAGGACTCAGGAGACTTCGGTTCAACTCCTCACTCAGCCGAGGAAACTCGCTGCGGTTAGCAGGGGCAATCCACCCTGGACGTTGCACATTGCTTGAAAATCCTGTTTTGAGTTGTCATGAGTCAAACATGACTCAGCAACATGTAATAACAGCCGAATGGGTTATCATCTTGTTAGTCTGCTGGGAGGAATATAGAAAGAGTGAAGGGTGCCAGTGCACCAAAAAGCAGAAACATGGGGTGAACACTGGGGAGATCAGTGATGGACTCACCATGCCATTTGGAGCAAAACAGAAAGTGTCGCTGTCATCGTTGTTAAATGCCAGGAGGTCCTCCCTAACTTATGGTGACCCTAGTAATGAGCAATTTCAAAAAATGACCTGTGCTCAATAACCTTTTTCAGCTCTTACAGACACATGCCTGTGGGTTCCTTTAGGGAGTCAGTCCATCTTATCTTTGGTCGTCCTCTTTTTCTGCTGCCTGAATGGACATGTGCACGACTGGCCTTTTAGTCACAAGAGACCTTCTTGGGGGGGCAGGGGGGGCTCAAGACATAAGCCAAATGAACAGCATCATAACTAAAGCAATACAAGATATTACAGCAGTCTTCCAATACCTGCAGGGTTGCCACAAGGAAGATGGCATTGACATACAGTGGACCCTTGTATAACAAACAGTTTGTATAACATAAAATTTGTACAACATAAAAAATTCCTGAGATAGGGGAAATTTGCTGAACAGAATCACCTATGGGGCAAATCTGTACAACATAAAATGTTTTCAATGCATTCCTATTGGAAATTTGTATAAAAGAAAATTTGCTTAACAATTTCATTTGGAACGAATTAATTCCTTTATACAAGGTACCACTGTATTCTGAATTTCACCTGAGGGCATGACAAGAACCAATGGGTGGAAACACATCAGAGGGAAAGCCAATCTGGAAATAAGGAGAAATTTCCTGACTGTGAGAGCCATTCAATAGTGGAACAGCTTGTCTCCCGATGTTGTGGGTACCCCATCGCTGGAAGTTTTCAAGAAAAGATTGGACAGCCATCTTTCCGGGATGGCATGAGGTCTCCTGCCTTGGACAAGGAGTTGGTCTAGAAGACCTCCAAGGTGCCTTCCAACCCTATGACAATTCTAGGATTCTATGATACCTGGACATCTAAGGGTGCTGGAGCTGAAGGAGCAAAAGTCACACAGAGAGGGATGTACCAAAAGATTCAAAGAGGAATATTAGAAAGAGGAACAGCATCTTCTGAGGATCCAGCACTGAAGAAAACAAGTTGCTTTGCCTCTTCGAAGGGTCTCTCCCCACTCTTTAGAGGAAAATTACATATTAACTGTGTTGGGTTGTTGTTTTTTTAAAGGAAAATTACTCAGGTTGAATCAATGCACAAGGCAGCATTTCACCGATTATCTGATTCTCTTTTTCAGGCTTTTTCTTTCCCACCTGAATAAAAAATATGGAAACTTCATATTTGAAAGCTTCCTTTTCTAGTCATGAGGGTTGTTTGGTGACTAAAGAACAGTTTGGAAGAGGAAGTAATCATAAGGAGGCCCACGTTCTCCTCCAGGTACAGAACAAGAAGTATCATAATAGACATTGTTTCATCTACTGCATGTGATTTGGATTTATATTATCAGAAAGGAGGTTTTGATTCTGCTACAAACAACATCCTGATGGGAGGAACTCTTAGGCAGAAGGATGGACCACCTCAGAAAGTGGCGCCTTTTCCTTTTCTGGAGGTTTTTAAAAGGCCTTGGGTGCCTCATGAAAGGCAGATGCCTTATCTGCACTACCGCTGGCCTTCAGGAACACCTCCAGAAATGTTGACGTTTCCTGTCCAGGGATCTAGTAAACTGCCTCTCAACTGGAGAGAAAAACATCCAGAAATCCCCCTTGTTGTCCTGTTCCTATCTCCTCCTGTTTCTGGAAGGAAGTTTCGCATTTAGTCTTTATTTTTTAAAAAAACAATGCAGCACAATGCACATATGTATTGGCCTAATATACTTTTTTAAAAAACCACACAGCAGCAGCACAAAACTGCCGAGCTGGATCATCATCATCATCATCATCATCATCATCATCATCATCATCATCATCATCATCATCATCATCAAATTGTTCAGAGAGCCATGTATCTGAGATGCTTTACTGTAGCTATGGATCTTCTACATTGGCAGGTAGGTTGAGCTCAATGAGACCATGGGGATCTCTTCCAGCTCAGCAGTTTTGTGCTGCCGGGCAGGAATCAGGCTTCACCTACAAGCCCCTTTCGGAGCAGGATGGACTGAACCAAGTACTGAATGTCCCTAGGACAGTGGTTCTCCACCTGTGGGTCCCCAGATGTTCCTGGGCTGCAGTGCCCAGAAGTCTTCCTCACTAGTTGAGCTGGCCAGGATTTCTGGGAGTTGCAGTCCAAGAATATCTGGAGACCCACAGGTTGAGAACCCCTGCCCTAGGAGGTCTGGTACGAAATTCGGTGCAATCCTTGCATCAAAATGTTATATAGGTCACAAGCGATTCTATTTGGGTCACTGTCAATTTGCTAATATGGGAAGGGGCTTAAGAGAGAGAGCCCTTTCAGGAAACTGGCAAGTGAAACACCTCCTCAAGGAATGTTTTAAGTGTATGAGGACAACACATATGTGTTGGACAACAAGGGGGGGGTTGAATGCTTTTCTCTCCAGCTGAGAGGCAGCTTACTAGATCCCTGGACAGGAACCGTCAATATTTCTGGAGGTGTTCCTAAAGTCCAGCAGTAGTGCAGAGAAGGTATCTGCCTTTCAAGTATTCAGAAGCACCTAGCGGTTCTTTTCTGGATCCTCATGTTAGACAAGAAGAACCTGGATCTAATCCACAAAAGGAAATATTAAATTTCTATGTTCTACTAATGAGTTAAAACCTTTACATATAACCTTATAAGGCAAGAAGAGTGGACCTTTTATTTGCAAAATGTCTTCAATTCCAAAAGGATCAGTATCACAAACTGTAAGAACTTGTGTTGCTGGATAAGGAACATCCCTTAGAATCAATGTCATCGGAGGGGCCTATGCTTGAGAGGCAAATATTCACTCTTTTTTTTTTCCATTGTCCATAAGCAATGTGACTTCCAAGGAGCAATGAATGAACAATCTCCTTGAATTTCGGCAAACTTTGAGGCCATTCATTTCTCAGCGTCGCTGACCTACTGCTTTGGGGTGGGTGGGAGTTTGAGGATAAATCAGATGACGTGCGATTGTGGATGAAAACGTTCTTGCGGAAGAGGCAAGCTGCCAAACTCCGTAGGACAACGGCTCAGAAGGATTGCATGGTAGCAAACTGGATTGAAACCTCAACCTTAGCTCCTCTGAAGGCGTTTATACACGACCCCTAAACTCCGGGGCAAATGGCTCCCAGCTCCGGAGATTAAAAATGTTTACCCACCAGCTCCGGAGTTAAGAGGAAATTAAGTGCGACCCCGCCCACTTTAGCGCATCCCAGCGGAGCTTTCAGGTACCTGCTTTTTGGAGGTGACAAATATTTGATCCGGTGTAAGGATAGTGAGTGTGGGGCTCTCCTGGCTTCTGTTTGTTCTTTTTTTGCGCCCCACCCCTTTAAGAGATCTGAATGCTGCCGGGAACAAAACGGAGGTAAACCGGCATTCTTTTCTTTCTTTTTTCTCCCTCCCTCACGCAGCCAGGAACCAGGAAGTGCGGAGGGGGGTGGGGACAGAGGAAGAGCGACAAACCCCTAAGATCTCTGGTCCGAATTTAAGTGGCCAGCGGATCTTAGGGGTCGTGTAAAAAGGCCCTGAGACGTGGCAGGAGGCATCTCTTGCTGGACCAGAGATGCAGTTGGCCTTGGGACAACTAGACTGTGTATACAGACATGACCACGTTTCAGAAGATAGAGCTTTCCCATGACCGATAGGCGACTCTGCGAAAAAAGGTTCACAGATGTTTTGTATTAAGAATGCTAGACAAATGTTGTCAACATCTACCAGGGGAAAAATTATCTGTTTGGAAATAAGTACAACTCAAGAAAGGAAGGAGCTCACCAGCAAAACAAGATTAAGAAGCCTGGAAGGGGGGCGATCCAGATGGGAGATTACGTTGAACTACTTAAAACTGTTTGTGTTTTGTGGACCCAAGAGAGATTTTGTCTCCTGGGTTCCCGGTGGGAAATAAAAGTTAGAATACTGATCAGATTTCCTAAGGAGACACCATTCTAACACAAATTTGGATTTTCAACAGTTAGTGGGAAATACCTATATACTGAGTTCATTGTTGATATTTCTTATTTAAAAATCTAATTAGTTGATGTTTATGTGAAAGAGTGGGGTTAAGCTCAACATCAAAAAAAATTAAGATCATGGCCACCGGTCCCATCATCGCATGGCAAATAGAAGGGGAAGAAATGGAGGCAATGACAGAGTTTATTTTCTTGGGCTCCTTGATCACTGCAGATGGCGACTGCAGCAACGAAATTAAAAGACACTTGCTTCTTGGGAGGAAAGCAATGGCAAACCTAGGTAGCATCCTAAAGAGCAGAGACATCACTTTGCCCACTAAAGTCAGGATAGTCAAAGCTATGGTTTTTCCAGTAGTGATGTATGGAAGTGAGAGCTGGACTATAAAGAAGCGTGATCACTGCAGAATTGATGCTTTTGAGCTGTGGTGCTGGAGGAGAGTCTTGAGAGTCCCCTGGACTGCAAGGAGAACAAGCTTATCCATCCTGAAAGAAATCAACCCCGAATGTTCACTGGAAGGACAGATTTTGAAGCTGAGGCTCCAGTACTTTGGCCACCTCATGAGGAGAGAAGAGTCCTCGGAAAAGTCCCTGATGTTGGGAAAGATTGAAGGCAAAAGGAAAAGGGGACGGCAGAGAATCAGATGGTTGGATGGTGTCATCGATGCAACCAATATGGATTTGACCAAACTCCGGGAGGCAGTGGAAGATAGGAAGGCCTGGCAAGCTCTGGTCCATGGGGTCACGAAGAGTCAGACACGACTGAATGACTGAACAACAGCAGCAACAAATGTTAAAAACAGGGTACTCAAGAGGTGTTCAAGTGGGCATTTAAATTTTAATTGCATTTTTATACAAAAACTTATAAAATGTATGGGAGGGGGGTTGCATCCTCCCACATGGCTGCATACTCCTACAACTCATCTGCAAATCCACCACTAGCACCCAGTCACGGAATCAAATCATGGTCTGCAGCTACTGTATGTCAGAACAATGTACCCTAAATCGTATTAGCTTAAATACACAAAATTAATAAAATTGCTAACAAAGCTTTACTGAAAAACATCATGCATTATTTTATTCCTGTTCTCCCATTTGCCCATTTGAGAATGAAATACCTGCAAGAACTTTTAGAAATCCCATTTCTACTCATCAGATAAAAATCTCTCTCTTGCTTTTCTTTTCTTCACTCAATTTTAATCTCATTTTTATTATGAAGTTCATTAAAGATTCTGTCATCTGGTAACAGCTTTCTTTCCCTGCACTTTTCTATCCCTCAGGTATCACTGAAGAAATATTGATAGACTACCTCCAAGTTAGGTTAAGGGCTAATTAAATTGCCCAATTAGAAAATAATGTCACATGGACTCATGGCAGACACAACCCTCCCCCTTGGTGTGCAGCAAGTTGGGGTACATATGAACAGCATCCAGCAGTTGGGAGGGAAATCTCATGACGTGCCAGAGGTTTCAGGCCAGTGTGGATGGCTAGAGAGATGGGCTCCTTTTCAATCAAGTCCTAGCTAGGATCAAGCAGAGGTGATAAAGCAGTCACCAGAATGGTGCTCTCCCCAGGATGCATGTGACTCTGCCAAAAACATTCACCTCTGATGCTTCCCTGCTAGAAAAAAAAGTCATCCTTTCAAAAAAGGTATCCATGTCCCCTTTTGGAAGCCTCCAAGAGTGATAGTTGACTTCCAGCCTTGGATGATGCATCCCTTGGCATTTTGGAAACTAGCGGAAGCTGTGGTGTGTCTTAGAGATGGGAAATTCTCTAAGAATATGCTGCCACGGAGGGTGGTGGAGTCTCCTTCTTTGGAGGTCTTTAAGCAAAGGCTGGATGGCCATTTGTCGGGAGTCCTGTGATGGGGGTTCCTGCATGGCAGGGGGTTGGACTAGATGGCCCTTGAGGTCTCTTCCAACTCTACAATTCTATGAAATTGCTCCATTGCCCATCCCTGCAGTAGAGATCCAGGATATGAAATTGCTCCATTGCCCATCCCTGCAGTATCGATCCAGGAATACTGTACGAATGGCAAAGACATATGTCAATCCACTTGTGGCTCAGGTCAGGTCAACATCCTGAGTGATGTTTTGGGGAAAGGAGTTGGAGTGTTTGCCACCAAGGGCAAGATTGTTCTGAATGATGTATCTGCTTTGAGGCAAGGGCTTGACAGGGCCTAGTGAACCCAAGACACTTCACTACCTGAAGCAAAGCACACGATAAACGTCACCCCACCAACATACAGAAGCTGATTGGATTGTCAGTGGGATCTTCAACAGTGAAGAGTATTCTCCATCATATCTGAAGGATGGAAGGTCAGCTAGGAATGTGGGGCAGGAGAAAGGGATTCCAGAGGAATGGCTGGGCGTCCCCACTGTTCTTCCCCACCATTGGCTGTTGAGGCAATGGCTTCGTGTTGCCCAGAGTTGAAGCCTGTTCTGCAGGACACTGATGGCACAGGACATAGGAGACCTATCTCATTCACAGACCTGAAATAAGTCTATTTTTGGCTGGCATTGGCCCTCCAGAGGTATGTCAAGAGACACTAGCCAATAATGAATGAAATACGGAAACACAGCACCAAACCCATCCACTTCATGGACACCAAACCCCTAGACAACATCTAAAATCGATGGAACATTTTCTGCACACGTCTCAGGCTCTAAATATGAAACCAAAAGAGGCTAGGCTAGCCTACAGAGAACCAAAACAATGCACCTTGCTGAGTGGCTGAATGCCAAATAGTATCTCCAAACAGGACAAGTCTCTAGATGGACCTACTGGAAGACACTTAGGCTTGGAAGCGAAGTCAGAAGATCAAAGAATGATCAAGTTAAATGGAGCTACTTAGATACAGTGACTGTGGAGAACCTCACCCAAGCAGCACTTATGCAACAGCCTTGTAATGCAGCGGTTAAACTGCTGTACAGGACCTGCAACTGTGCTCGTGACCCGGGGTTCAATCCCAGGTAGCCTGCTCAAGGTTCACTCAGACCTCCATCCTTCCAAGGTCAGTAAAATGAGTACCCAACTTGCTGGGGGAGAGGAGGACAATGGGTAGACTGTGTAATTACCTGTAAAACACCCAGTGGGTGCTTTAAGTACTCTTTCTTTCTTTCTTTCTTTCTTTATGTGCACTATGTGTACAAAAGAAAATTGAGCAAATGGCTGAGATAACACTACTGAAGCAGATCACTTTTGGTGAAAAATATCTAATTGTCTTAACATTTTAGTTTGTTTTTAATTTTACCTACATTTGAAATACATCCATAACGTTAAATTGTACAGCATTCTCATATGAATAAAGGTCTCCTTCATACTAACACTTCACTTTCCACAGGATCTACATCAAGCACAAGGCCATCAGGAAAGAGATCGTGGTGTGCTGGTGGACAGCTCAAAAAGACATAGTGGAACTGGAGAAGGTGCAGAAGAGAGTGACTAAAATGATTACTGGGATGGGGGACCTCTCTTATGAGGAAAAGCTACAGCATTAGGGGCTCTTTAGTCTGGAAAAAAGTGCCTGAGAGGGATATGATTGAGACTGACAAAATAATGCAGGGCATGAGTCAAGTGGATAAAGGGACGCTCTTTTCCCACTCACAAAATACCAGAACTAGGGGACATCCACTCAAACTGAAGGTTGAGAGAGTGAGAACAGACAAAAGAAAAAAAAATTACCCAGCATGTTGTTAGTCTGTGGAACTCCCTGCCACAGGATGTCGTGATGACATCTGGCCTGGATGCCTTCAAAAGGTGATTGGACAGATTCCTGGAGGAAAAGTCCATCACAGATTACAAACCATGATGGAGATTTTTAATCTCCAGGCTTAACACTGGGGTACTTCAAGGGCCAGATGCAGGGGAGTGGTATCAGGAGACAGAGATCTAGTCTCGTACACTCTCAGACGCATCTGGTGGGACCACTGTGAGATACAGGAAGCTGGACTAGATAGGCCTTTGGCCTGATCCAGCATGGCTCTACTTATGTTCTTATGTTCTTAATTGCGTGAAAATGCTTGATGACATGATGAAATTGTCACCAGCTGTTCCTACTAATGAAGGCTTCTTCATATTCTAATACCCACCACCGTAGAACTGCAGAGCTGGAAGGAAACCCAAGGCATTATCAAGTCCAGCCCTGACATGAGAGCCACAGTGGGGAATCAAACTCCCAACCTCTGGCTCTGTAGCCAAATCAATTTGTGTGCTATTTATTTATTTTTATTTATTTTAGAGTATTTTTACCCCGCCTTTCTCCTAGGAAAAAGGACCCAAGGCAGCTTACAGTAATGAGGGATAATATACAGTCCAGTACAATTAAGACATGTTCAAGTATTTGAGAACAAGGAACTGAGTGACATCTTACAGCATTAATATACAACATTACATTAAAGCTACAAGGTTATAAGTAGTCATAAACACAAAGTCTATGGGAACACATAGATTCATATATAATACACATGGTTGTCCATCATTCAGGGAAAGCTTGCCTGAAGAGAAAGGTCTTTGCCTGTTTCCGGAAGGACAACAGAGAAGAGGCAGTCCTGGCCTCTAGTGGGAGGGAGTTCCAGAGTCTAGGCATGATAGAGTCTTGCTATGGCAAGAGTCTTAGTACAGTTTTCCTCTCTGGCATCGTGATTGTTTGCCTTTGCTCTACATTGTCATGAGCCATCCCTGGTGTCCTTTCTCTTTTTCGGTTTTGTCTGATGGATAATTAATTTTTTTTAAGGTTTCAAGGCTGTGGGCCAGGGGAATATCTTTAAGACCCTAATTCCCACCAGCCACTGCTTGTGGGGCCGATGCTCAGACCGGAAGGCCATTGCTTTCCCCACATATCGCAGAGTACATTATAATGTGACATGTCTGCTGTACAGGATCCCATCTCGCTGTTTCTAAGCACAGAGGGGAGCAGAATATTGACATGGTCCTGTCAAAAGGCCAGCTTGCTTTGGGTTTTCTGCAGCTTGCTCCGTGACCTCAGATCTCATCATCACAAGAGAGACCCCCGTGTTTTTATGACGCCCATCCTCTCTGCTCCCTCTGGAGACCAAACCCATTTCCTCATGGTTTTCCCTTCTTGTTTCTCATGGTTCTCTTTTCCCAGGGACAGCAACTTGGCCTGACCCCGATGCTTCTTGGGGTATTGAAGGACCCTTGGGAATCCAAGGAGCTCCAGAACATCTGTCATCTGTCATAACATGATGTCCTTCACGGGAAAAGTTAGACTGGTGGAGGGCCTGAGCAGGCAGTGAACGTGGAGCTAGGAGGTGGGATAAAATGCATGGAGAGAAAATAAATTTCATACTTCCTTTCCCTCACTGCTCGTGAGACAGGAGCACAAAATTTGATAGCCAGCCAGTGAAGTCAGTTGCTTTGGGTAGAACAAGAGGTAGCATATATTATGGCTTCAAAAATCTAATTTTACTCCTTTCCCCATAAAAGTAAGCCTAATCTCCAAATCCTGAGGAGGAGCTCAGAACTATCCCTGTCCTAGGAGTTATATTTCGGTTTCCCGGGGTCAAATTACATATTACACATGTAATTCTAGTTGAAATCATGTCAACATTTTGGAGATGCAGTTCCATTACATAGTTAGCTCTATGAACCATTTAAACAAGGCCTCTGTTTATAACTTGTAAGGTAAAAAGGTAAAGGTTCCCCCAGCACATGTGTGTTAGTCGTGTCCGACTCTAGGGGCGGTGCTCATCTCCGTATTAAAGAGCCAGTGTTGTGCAAGTCCGTGACCACATGGCTGGCATGGCTGCAAGGAAGCACTGTTTTACCTTCCTGCTTTTTATGGCGGTACCTATTTATCTACTTTCATTTACATGCTTTCTAACTGCTGGGTTGGCAGGAGCTGGGGTCATCAGCGGGAGCTCGCTCCACTGTGTGGCACCTGGGATTCGAACCGCTGAGCTGCTGACTTTGCAGCCAACAGTCTTTGGAGCCTTAGTCCACTGAGCCACTATGTCCCATTTTAACTAGAAGATAATGGCCAAATTACTGGAGAGGTTAAAATATCCTGCAGTGAAAACCTTAAGCTTTTGGCACTTAAAAATCCCCCTGTTCTCTAACTACATTCCATTTCCCACTACTAGTGAGAAAGGACCATGATATACTACTACTACATGATATACTACTATACTGGGAAATGTCAGCAGATCACAGGGTCAGTTCCCTTCCCCTTGGCCATGCCATGAGATGCAAGGGATCTGCCAAAAAATATTCTGCAGTCACTTTCTTGTAAATCTTGCCCAAACATTGCTCTTTTCATTACCCGGTTTTTCATTTTTTATGCCATCTTTGCCAATCTTTGTTTTTTGAATATGTGTTTACAATTTTACTGTCGATTTAGCCATTTTTAAATTATGTGTTATGTTTTACATTGTATATTGTCCTGTTCTGTTATGATGTATTTCAGGTTCCATACTTGTTTGTTTGTTTGTTGTACTTTTATACCACTCATCTGGCAACAAGGCCACTCTGGGAGGTTTACAACAATATTAACAGCTACTGAAAGACAATTAAAATAAGTCAAACAAACAAACAAAATAGCAAAATTAAAGTACAAATTACAATTTCAAAATATTGCAATGCTGGGCAGAGAAGTGGGTCTATTGAGGGACGCTGTCACATAGGAAATGCCTGCCTAAATAGCCAGGTCTTTGATATTTCAAGCAATGAGGTTTTGCCCAATGAGACACCACATACAACGTGGCAACCTTTCCCAGAGAGGCATAGTCTGAACTGCAGCACTGCAGTTGCTGCCTCGTCATAATAAAAATGACCGGATGAAGTTGAGTTGGCCTTCTGGCTTCTTCTAAAAACAGGCCCTACTGCACTGGAGGAATCTCCCAACCCCCATTCTTAACACAGCAGGGTGCTCAAAATTTGGGGAGAAGAGGTTATTTTGGAAGGGTAAGGAAGGGAAAACACCTTACTTTCTTCTACACTTTGAAAGGTCATATTCTTGGTCTACAATTCCTATTGGTCATGCGAGGTGGAAGTTGTAGTTTTGAAAAGCCATCTTTCCAAGCGCATTTTCATCCCTTTCTTCCTCAAGCATCCCTGTGGAGCATGGGAGAAGACCTCATAGCTATCAATATGCTGCTTTTGAATGTTTGGTTAAATTCCTTCAGCTTTGCAGGAAAAGTAAGGAGACTCGCAGAGCAGAATAGCTTCAGGTTCCCCAGAGAGGCCACCCCTTCACATTAACTGACACTGAAGAACTTTATCACTCACTCTGAGACATTTGTAAGATGTCTTCAACCAAACAACAGCAGAAGAATGGCCAACTCTTGAACTGTCAAGTCAGCTCCGAGGCACTTGGATCCAGCAGTGTGCGTTGCATTCCAGGCCTGAACTCACCTGGTAGAGCATTCCAGCATAGTTTTTTTCCCAAAAGACAAGAATCACCCCATTAACCCTTCTTCTTCTTCTTCTTCTTCTTCTTCTTCTTCTTCTTCTTCTCCTCCTCCTCCTCCTCCTCCTCCTCCTCCTCCTCCTCCTCCTCCTCCTCCTTCTTCTCCTTCAAGTACCATGTCCTCATAGAACATAGCCTGAACTGGTTTCCTATCTAAAGCTATTCTAAAATCTTAAAACACATAGAAGAACAAGCCTTGCTGAGAGAAAATCAGCATGGCTTCTGTAAGGGTAAGTCTTGTCTGACAAATCTTTTAGAATTTTTTGAAAAGCTCAACAGGCATGTGGATTTGGGTGAACCGGTAGATATAACCTATCTGGATTTTCAGAAGGCTTTTGACATAGTCCCTCACCAAAGGCTGCTGAGAAAATTGCACAGTCAGGGGATAAGAGGGCAGGTCCTCTTATGGATTGAGAACTGGTCGAGATCCAGGAAACAAAGAGTAGGTGTCAATGGGAAATTTTCACAATGGAGAGAAGTGAAAAGCGGTGTGCCCCAGGGATCTGTTGTGGGACCGGTGCTTTTCAATCTGTTCATAAATGACCTGGAGACAGGGATAAGCAGTGAGGTGGCGAAGTTTGCAGATGACACAAAACTTTTCTGTGTGGTAAAAACCAGAGAAGATTGTGAAGAGCTCCAGAAGGATCTCTCCAAACTGGGGAAATGGGCTGCCAAATGGCAAATGTGTTTTAATGTAGCCAAATGTAAAGTAATGCATATTGGGGCAAAAAAATCAAAATTTATCTCTCAACTCATGGGCTCTGAGTTATCCGTGACGGATCAGGAAAGAGATCTTCATGTGTTGGTGGACAGCTCGATGAAGGTGTCTACCCAATGTGTGGCAGCGGTGAAGAAGGCCAATTCCATGCTAGGGATTAT
Organism: Phrynocephalus forsythii; assembly: GCA_029282475.1. Taxonomy (NCBI): domain Eukaryota; kingdom Metazoa; phylum Chordata; class Lepidosauria; order Squamata; family Agamidae; genus Phrynocephalus; species Phrynocephalus forsythii. The sequence continues at coordinate 98,837,506 of JAPFRF010000006.1, forward strand.
CAAAAAGGAGATTGAAAATAAAACAGCCAACACTATAATGCCATTATACAAAACAACAGTAAGGCCGCACCTGGAGTATTGTGTACAATTCTGGTCACTGCATCTCAAGAAAGACATAGTGAAACTAGAAAAGTTGCAAAAGAGAGCGACTAAAATGATTACTGGGCTGGGACACCTCCCCTATGAGGAAAGGCTAAAACATTTGGGGCTCTTTAGTCTGGAAAAAAGGCGCCTGAGGGGGGAAAGGATCGAGACGTATAGAATAATGCAGGGCATGAGTAAAGGGGATAGAGGGAAGCTCTTCTCCCTCTCACAAAATACCAGAACTGGGGGACATACAATCAAATTGAGGGCTGGGAAAGTAAGAACAGACAAGAGAAAATATTTTTTCACCCAGTGTGTTGTTAGTCTGTGGAACTCCGTGCCACAGGATGTGATGATGGCATCTGGCCTGGAGGCCTTCAAAAGGGGATTGGATAGATTCCTGGAGGAAAAGTCCATTACAGGTTACAAACCATGATGGAGATGTGTAATTCCCAGGCTTAAAACCAGGGTACTTCAAGGGCCAGATGCAGGGGAGTGGTATCAGGAGACAGATATCTAGACTTGTGCGCTCCCAGACACATCTGGTGGGGCCACTGTGAGATACAGGAAGCTGGACTAGATGGGCCTTTGGCCTGATCCAGCATGGCTCTTCTTCTGTTCTTCTGTTCTTATGTTCTTAAACCGATCAGCTGGACTCACTGTGGACCATTGGCTTTAGTTCTTAAGCCAAAATGTTCTCCTATTCCCCAGGCCATGCTTATCCCTTATTATTAATTTGCAAGGATGGCAGCCCTGTGCTCATTACATTTCCATCAACTCTGAAAGATGACCAAATCAGTCCCATGGGTGCTATTAATCTCAAAGGAGTGATCCCTCAAGAGGGCTGCCCCAACCGTGGCAGCCAAGATGGCTATAAAAATAAAACCCAAAGAACTCAAGAGGGAATACAGAGGGAGTGATTCTATCTCGAGTCCCAGCTAGTTCTCTTTCTCTCTCTCTCTCTCCAGTCCTCTACTCTTTATCCAGGCCAGAAGATATTCCCAAGAAGGTTGGGCTCAAGTTTTCCAAAGCACTTCGTATCTGATCTTTTAAAAAGCTGGCATGCCACCCAGTCAATGTGGGAACTCAGCACGGCCAAGCACACCCTCTGCTCTGGAAGACCACTCCTCTCGTAGATCAAACAGCCAATGCGGTGCAACAGATTAGGGGTCAGGGCTGGTCTCCGGAAAGCGAGAGGGCAGCTACTATATGTGCCTCTTAGCTGTGCAGTGCATGCAGCTGGGGTTGATGGGAGCTGTAGTCCAGCCATACCTAGAGATGGGAGAACTTTGGGGAAGGCAGCCGCTTGCTAAGATGCTGTGAAAAGCAATCTGATCAGCGTTCCAGCGGCTTTTCCGATCTCTCATGGCTCACAAATTAGCTTCCTTAAATGTGGGCACCGTTTGCATTTTTTATTGTTCAGACCCTAAGTTCGGAGCGGACAGATGAAACTGCTGAAACACTAATATGTCCCCCACCCCACCCCCATGGTGTGCTAACTATAGCATCTAGTTTGATCTATGGCTAATTGCTATACTAGTTCTTTATCAGTTCCTCCCTCCCTCCCTCCCTCCCTCCCTTCTTTCCTTCCTTTCTAGAAAGTAGTTTAAATGGTTGTCATGGATGCCTTGGGAGATTTATGTGCCATCAGACATTCTGGCTTTCGGGTTAGCCTCCCTCTATATTTTATTTTATTTTATTTTATTTTATTTTATTTTATTTTATTTTAGGTACATTTCTCCCTTGAACTGCATGGATCTGAGTAGCATGGTTGTGGTTATATATGGGTTTTGGTTTCTTTATTTTATTTATTTAAAAATATTCTTCACCCATCTGTCTCTCCTTGGATAGGACCCAAGGCAGCTTACAACACTGAAGGACAATATACAAAGTGGGAGACAAGGAGTGTATGGCAGTTATCAAGAAACACTAAAGGCAATATTCAAGGCTAAGAATCATTATTGTGAAGAGGCATCTTCCATCATCATTCAAAGGGCAATGTTAAAGATAAGAACAATAAGCAAACAAATAAAAGACGGGGGGGATGTCACTCTGTGACTTGGAAAACTCAAAATGGAGTAACTCGTCATACTACAAATTCAGTCCAAGTGGTAATAAAAAACAAAATCCATCAAAAAGTTACATAACAGGTCATCGCCCGATAGATAGATAGAGAAAGAGAGAGAGAGAGAGAGAGAGAGAGAGAGACAGAGAGAGAGAGAGAGAGAGAGAGAGAGAGAGAGAGATCGGCATGAAATGATTTTTTTTGTTTTGTTATTTATCATTCCTTTCATTATGGAACAAAATGAATAACAAAGGGACCCATCAAAGAAAAACTAAACAAAACAAAACAGAAATTTCCATTTCGTTCACTTCGTTTTTCGTTTGCCCATAGGAATGCATTGAAGCAATGCATTCCTATGGGGAAAAGCCGGCAGTTCCCCCCCTCCATGCGCCCGGGCAGGGAAACTGTGGGCTTTCCCCCCCTAGAAGCCACCACCGATCAGCTGTAGAGCAGAGCTTAGATGGGAAAAAAAGTTTTAAAAGCCCTCCCTTTCCCCTACCCAATCGGGCACCATAGAGTGTGTGTGTGGTGGGGGAATAATATTTTTTTAAAAAAACACATCAACCCAGCCCACGGGCCAGCTGGTTGGCGTGAGTAAAAGGAAAGAAAGAAATGCGCTGGCCCGGCCTGTGGGCCAGCTGATCGGTGCGAGTTTTAAAAAAAGAAAAAATATTCAAAACAACACGCTGACCCGGCTGCGAGTAACAAAAGAGAATAAATAAGTAAATAAAATGTGCCAGGCCGGCCCGCGGTTAGGGCAAATAATATAAAACAAACAAACACGCGCCGACCCAGCCCACGGGCCAGCTGGTCAGCATGAGTTTAAAAATAATTAAACTATTTTTTAAAAACCGCACTGACCCGGCCCGTCGGCCAGCTGGCCGATGTGAGTAAAACAACCGACGAAACAAACGAACACTGAAATGAACTTTTTTTTCACCTTCGTTTCACACACCCCTGGTCTGAATAGGCTTGTTAGGTGGCCAGTGGCCTGAATAGGTTTGTTTAGGTTGACAGTGGCCTGGGGAGTATGAAAGTCACACCCATGCAACCCTTCCCAACACCCATTAAGTATGGGTCATTAGCCATGGCCTTCCTGGTGGAGATGTGAAATGGTTTTGATTGGTCTAAGGATCAATGAAAGGGTCTTCAGCTGTTGCCCCTCCTATGTTGGGCCGTCCTCCTTTATAATGGCTGTTTGGTTTCTCCGATGTAGAGGTCTGCACACTCCTCACTGCATTGGACTGCATATACTATATTGCTCCTCTTGTATTTTGGTGTCCGGTTTTGGTGTCTGGTCTTTTGGGTGGACGACTCTCAGCCTTAGTTTGTTTGTGAGTTTGAAGTGAATGGGTATGTGGTGTTTGCCAAAAATCCTTTAAAGCTTTTCTGACACTCCAGCCATGTAAGGAATGACCAGGTTCTTCCGTCGGCTCTGGCTGTCAGGCTGATCCATCAGGCTGAAGTGAGATGTGTATTCCCCTTTATCTTGCCTTTCTAGGAGGAAAACAAAACCATCACAGAACTTATAAAATTCCTCCATTATCCCTGTTACAACTTTGGATCATTCGACATACCTCTGTGCACATGTCAGGGATTGAAAAGTGCCATATAAGGAACATTCTTGGCCCATGAGTAACATCTTTCCAGGGTTCTATCCATCATGTAGCCATCTCCATCCTGGTCCGTTGTTTCGAGCTCAGAGAAGCTGTGCCAGCTGCATGAAGTTGTTCCCAGCATCCCATTTTTCCAGGTATCCGGTGTTTCCTGCCTTATATGTGAGGCAAAGCTGCCTTTGAACCATCTTCTTCCCCCTTCTGGCTTGTCCTCTTCAGGATAGGATTGGAGTAACAAGTACAATCTGTTTTAATTTTATTTTCCCCATAAATCCACTGACTGGGAAAACCCATGTACAAACACTGCCATCTTGTGGTGATTAGGTTACAATTTCTTTCCAGTGACTAATTCTCACAAACCGTAACAAAAAAAAAGTTGCAACAACAAAATTCCAAAACCCTTACTTTAAAAAAATCTATAACCCTTATTAAATCATATAAAGCAGTGGTTCTCAACCTGTGGGTCCCCAGATGTTCCTGGACTGCAACTCCCAGAAGCCTCCACCACTCGCTGTGCTGGAATGGGTTTTTGGGAGTTGCAGTCCAGGAACATCTGGGGACCTACAGGTTGAGAACCAGTGCTATAAAGCAATGCAAAACGCCTACTATTTCTTTAATCAATCTTATTTGTATTTTGGTGGCAGGAAATTGGGGGGGGGGAATAGGCCTAATAACACTGATTGTTTCTATTGGCGAAACGAAGCATGACAGCACTGATGCATAAGCAAATAAAGAATAGAGGACAAACTGACACAGAGGACATGATGACACTGGTGAAACCACTCCTTGAGTAGCTCACGACTACCTGGATAGCACCTCGCAGGAGGCATGGAATCATAGAATGATAGAGTTGGAAGAGACCTCAAGGGCCATCTAGTCCAACCCCCTGCCACGCAGAAACCCCATCACAATATTTCCGACAGAAGGCCATCCAGCCTCTGGTTAAAAACCTCCAAAGAAGGAGACTCCACCACCCTTTGTGGCAGCATATTCCACTGCCGAACAGCTCTAACTGTCATGAAGTTCTTCCTAATGTTCAAATGGAATCTCTTTTCCTGTAGCTTGAAACCATTGCCCCGAGTCATAGTCTCTGAAGCCATGGAAAACAAACTTGTTCCCTCTTCAATATGACATTATTTCAAATATTTAAATATAGCTAGGTTTAATACCCCCCACAGCCTTCTTTCTGAAAGGCTAATCATTCCCAGTTCCCTAAGCAATTCCTCATAAGACATTTCCTCCAGACCTTCAACTATCCTGGTCGTCCTCCTCTGCACCCGCTCAAGGTTGTCAACATCCTTTTTAAATTGAGGCGCGTAAAACTGGACACAGTACTCCAGGTGGGGTCTGACCTGAGCAGAATAGAGTGGTACTATCACTTCCCTTGATCTAGACCAGGGGTGTCCAAACTTTTTGCAAGGATAGAGGCATGGAGGGCAGGCAAACTGTAAAGCTGCAAGCTGATATCTCCCTCTGGTATGGGGAGGAGCCAGTTGGTGGGGATTCGTGACAGGCTGAGCTGGTGGGGAGAAGAGGTCACAGGCCACTCAAAATTTGAAAACGGGCCGCAATTGGCCTCCGGGCCTGACTTTGGACATGCCTGATCTAGACACTATGGTTCTGTTGATGCAACCAAGAATCACATTGGCTTTCCTGGCCGCCACATCACACTGCTGACTCATGTTCAATTTGTGGTCCACCAAGACTCCCAGATCCCTTTCACAGGTACTATTTTCCAGCCAAGTATCCCCCATCCTATATCTGAGTGGGAAGAGAGCTTCCTGATTGAAGAGCCAGTCTATGTAGCCTTGGGCAAGCTGTACAGCAGCTCCCGAAGAAATAATTGATAAGGTTCTTCTGAATAGTTATTCATTTATTATTTATTTCTTACAATTGCATACTGCCCTGTTAGCGCATAGTACTAATGCTTTATACCTAGGAAACCTAGGAAAAAATACACATACTTATTATTTATCAAGTAGCTCACAGAGGGCTGTTGTGGGTTCCATGTTCTGGAAAAAAAATTTCCTGATGTTTTGCCAGACTCTGTAGCCGGCATCTTCAGAGGGCAGGAGCTGAACATATCCAAACAGGCCAAAAGAAACCCCACTACAACCATCAGATTCTGGCCGTGAAAGTCTTAAAGAATATATCTTACAGATATATCTCACAGATATATCTCAAGGCTTGTGGGGGGTCCCCCAAGGTTCTGTACTGAGACCCCCTGCTTTTCAACCTCTTCATAAATGATCTAGAAATAGGAGTAAATAGCAAGGTAGCTGGACTGGATGGGCTGCAGCCTGTTCCAGCAAGGCTGTTCTTATGTTCTTATCTTAAAAACCCTAATAGGGTTGCCATAAGTCAGTGGTGACTTGACAATACATAACAAAAAGACATTAAACTTAAAGGTCAAAATACTGGGGTTTTTTTTGGGGGGGAGCCAAGTAATACCAACATGGAATAGCTGTTTCCTTAATTAATTTGGCTTCTCAGCCATCTTCTCATTTTCTTGTAAGAAAAAAAAGGACTTTAATCATCCACCCTCCACCCACCCATCTTAACAGCTCTCTCTCTTTCTGCAGCCAGATTCGTGCTACAGGTGTGTTCAAAGAAGATTTCATTTTGAGTCTTAATGAAATACTCCACGAAACCCCTTTATTCCGCCGTTTTGGGGGGTTTGAAATTCTTTGGTGAGTGTCTTGATTCATTTTCATTTTCTTGCTTCATGAAAGGTGTCCAGTCCACTGCCTGAAGGGGAGCCTTCTTTTTCTCACAGGTACTTCCCTTGATATTGTGCACACAAATTAAGCTGGCCACTCCTTGAGTGTTGTGGGACCTTCGATGGATTTCTCCCCTTTTGTGGGGGGAAACTGGTTAGATACATGGGGGGGAGTGTACACAGTCTGTATGGCTGCAAAGTCATGGTTTCCCCTTGACCCCTCCAAAGAGACATTGGTCTGGAACAGATGGGGAGCTACAGATAACAAAAGCTACACCTCTGAACCTGCTGAGAACAAGCAGATTTGTGTGAGTCTACAGCTCAATGGAACGTTGCTTGGGAACCAAAATTACATAGTCCTGAGCTTCATAATGAGAAGAATCCAAAATTGCTGTATAATTAAAGAGCTGGGGGACTGAACACAGTACTAATATTATTTTTTAAAAGCATGTTTAAACTGGCCATTTTTCTTTTGAAGCACTGTGTTAGAACATGATAAGGATGACTCCCCTAAAAACAGGCAAAGAAGGTCCAAGAAAGCTTAAATTAAAATAGAATAGTATTTCAGGTTCCACAATGTTTTTTTAAATCAATTTTTCTTTTGTGTTTGCTTGATATACTATATGCTTCAAGACAGATCATGACTGTGAAAACTAGACATGGGCACGACTTGGCAAAATTCTCGTTTCTGTTTTCGTTCCTCGTTTCCGTTACACAACGGAAACGGAAACGGAAACGACAATTAAGCCGTCAGAACTCGAACTCGAACCGATAAACAATAAATTGGGTCTGATTTGTCATTGTCGTTCATGGCATCGCGTGGTGATCGCGTGATGCCAAGCGCCACAGAAAAAAAGTTTTAAAAATTACAAAAATCCTGATTCCCGGCCAAAAAAGCAGGAGAAAATATGCCTGTCTGAGGGCACCTACCAGAGGGGTGGTTTCTGGGGGGGTGTCCCCGGCCTCCCCCTCTCCTGTCCTGGGCTGGTCTGATGGGGGGCATCCTCGTTGTCTCGTCATGCCATGTGGTGCAGGGGGGTCCAAAATGGCGACCGCAATATTTTTTTCAAATCGTGGTCCAAAAACCCACCAAAGCACCACACAGAAACATGCGGAAATTAGGTATTTTAACTGCCTGAATTTTTACAGTAGCAGCAGTGGGTTTTTCTTGCAATAAACGTCTGTCTCCAATCCCATTGATTTTATTTTATTTTATTTTTATTTTTATTTTTTTACACCTGCGCAATGATGGGCTGGCCATGGGATGGGACCATGCAAATTTTTGGACCCATTCCACCAATCGCATGACCACTTGGCCAGGTTTTGACTGAGACTTCTGGGATGTGCCAGTCGGCCATAAAAAGCCCACTATAACCCTAGCCCTAACCCTAACCCTAACCCTAACCCATACGCCAATATACTGTCCTTCTTAGTGGGTCAGAGGCACCCAGAGGTGCAGCCCACTAACTCACCCTAACCTTACCCGTAATAACCCTAAGCCTAGCCCTTGCCCTAACCCCAACCCTAAGCCAGATCTGTACTCGCATTGCACTACACGCAAGTACATTTCCCTTCTTAGTGAGCCAGAGGGCACCCAGCAGAAGCATTCTTCTCTGACCTCGCTCACCAGTCCAAAGTTCCAAAAAACTCTGTACGCCAGAATGCTGTCCTTCTTGGTGAGCTAGAGGCACCCAAAAGAGAGGTGCCTCTGCCAGTGCCACTTGGTACGCAATGGCTACACAGTCATGTACCCTACCTTTTCCCTTTGTAGGGGGCCAGAGGAGGCATCCACCCCAGAGAGGTGCCTCCAGGAGCCTGCTAAATGCCTTCCCTTTGTAGCGGGCCAGAGGAGGCACCCACCCCAGAGAGGTGCCTCCAGGAGGCCGCTACCCTACCCCCCAAACCAGTACTAACGACAGACGACAAATGAAACGACAAATTTTTGAAAAATTTCGCGACAAACGGAAACGAGCCGAAACGGGCTGGCTCCGACACACGACAACTCAAAACGTCATTTTTCCTGGTCGTGCCCATCTCTAGTGAAAACCATGAGGAGGTTGTTTGGACCTCTCATGCTGTACAGTCCCTGAAGAAAGTTCCTGTTGGACTCTAAAGCTTGCCCGCCTTTGATAATTTTATTATTTCAACAAAGGCATTCTCCATGCCTGGTTTTGGATCTTGTTTGGTGTAACTTCTGAATGTGGTCCTCTTCCTGTGACAGTGTCTCTCCCTCAAAGAAGTGCCAGGATAAATGAATAAAACGAGAGAGAGAGAGAAAGGAAAGAGTGAGATATATCTGTGAAGATTCACAGTCTTCCAGGTGACTTTATCTGGAAGTTGAGTCATGGCAATTGGACTTTTTTCTTGAAGAAGAGGAGAGGAGAGAGAGGAGAGAGAAAGAGAGAAAGAGAGTGTGTGTTTATGGACAAGTCAACCTTGTCAGACATAAAGAAAATAACATGGTACATAGCTTCACTCCTTGTGCAAACAGCTTTGTCAGTCATGTCGAATCTACATTTGGTTATTAGTCTCCAAGAGAAGAGACCCATTAAATCAAGAGAAATTGCATGATTGTTGGCTTAGGGTGCAATCAGGTGAACATTTAGCCCATTAATTGTTCTAATGTGGGGATGACTTGGTTCATTTTTTTTTCTGTTGATCACATGAATTAACCCCTAGAGTGAATCAGTCTATCCCCTGAGTATCCCTGCCTGCACCTTTCCAGGTCCCTATCAGAGACTTCTTTTTAGAGTACATATACATTTTATTTATTTGTAAACTTGGGCAAGACTTCTTTTTCTTGAGAGATTGAAACGTTTCGCTGCTCAGCCAAACAGCTTCTGAAGAAAGCTAGTTGCGAGTCCTCCATCTTATAGTCCGCCTTGACCTCTTGTCAGATTGAAACATTTCACTTCTCATCTAAACAGCTTCGTCAGTCCCAATTGATCCTCCACTCAAGCTGTCTGGATGAACAACAAAACGTTTCTATCTCTCAAGAAAAAGAAGTCTAGTTGCCATGACTCAACTTCCAGAGAGAATGAGATACATTTGTTTCTCATTTTGTAAAAAAAAAAACCTAGATTTGTTTTTAATGCCATACTCATCATTACCACAAGAGGTCATTGTGTGGAAAGCTAACAATGATAATATACAGTACTGTAACAGATTTCAAGGTGCCTCATGTTTTTTATTTCTTTTCTTTTCTTTTCTTTGTTTTTTTTTTTTTTTTTTTTTTTTTTTTTGGATTTTGCACAGGAAAAATTACTCGTAATAGAAGTCCGGAGCAAGAAACACAATTTTAAGCACCTCCTTCATTCAGTCAATTAATAGTTCAAATATTGCAAGTAGTGTGGGGAGTCACATAGAACTTGACTCATTATAGGTAAAAACAAAACAAAACTTAAAAAAAAAAGAAAAAAGAAAAAGACTTTGTGTGTGTGTGTGTGTGTGTGTGTGTGTGTGTGTGTGTTAGTGAGTGAGTGAGTGAGTGAGTGAGTGAGTGAGAGAGAGAGAGAGAGAGAGAGAGAGAGAGAGAGAGAGAGAGAGAGAGAGAGAGAGAGAGAGAGAGAGAGTTTAAGGACAAGTCCACTTTGTCAGACATAAAGAAAATAACATGGCACGTCGCTTAACTCCTTGTTCAAAAATAAATAAATAATAACAACTGAACCAAATGCAATGATGTTTGCACAAAAGCCTGTGAATTATTTTAGGCAGGCTCTGCCAGAACTCTTGCACTCATTTGTTCTGCACTAGAATTAAAATCATGACATTAAAAAGTTAATTAATGGCACATTCTCAGTTTTTTCCTTCCAAAGTGCAGAACTTCTCATAGAAATAAAACAGAGTTGTGTCTTCAAATGTGTTTAGATTTGATTCCATCAGGACTTCGCTTTTGTGCTCTTATGAGCTTCACTGTGCTTCTCCTCCAAAGGTAGCAGTAGCTCATTTTATATGTTCTTTTGCTGTTACAGTGCAATATTTTGCTATTAGATTTCTTGGCGCATTTGGGCCATCTGATACGAATGAGATATTTTTTGAAAGAAAATCTTGAGTCTTATATTTTAAAAATTCCTGATTCTGGAGCAGGTGGCATTCCATTCTGATGTCTTGGAAACATCAGCGACAAAAGTGGGCGGATAAGGAGAATGAGTAGAGTACAAGGGAGGGAGGCCCCCCCAAAGGTCCCAGGTTCAGAGCAAACAATGCACCCAATCATTTGTAAAGTTTTTGCCTTCGCAAAAAGGCAAAGAATGCATTCATTGTTTTGCCAGGGGTTTGATGCACTGGGGATTATGCAGGGTTCCTCCAGCCTGGTTTCAAACTTCCACTCCTGCAGCTGGTTGACTAAGGTTGCATGTCCACAGAAGAAGATGGATGAGCATTCACTGTATAGAAATTGAGTGGGGTGTGAACAAATGGAGATCAGCCAATTTAAAAAGGGGTGAAAAGCAAAAAGGGAAAGTCTTTTGCACAAGAAATCCACAGCTCAAATGAAGATTTAAGTATTTGTTACAAAAGTTTATGCCAGCAATTTATTTATTTATTTATTTATTTATTTATTTATTTATTTATTTATTTATTTATTTATTTATTTATTTTAATTTAATTTAATTTAATTTATTTATTTATTTATTTATTTATTAGTATTTTTCCCTGCATTTCTCCTTGGAAAAAGGACCCAAGGTGGGTAATATAAAGTCCAAGAAAATTAAGACATGTCCAAGTATTGAGAACAAGGAATCGAGGGACATTTTGCAGCATTAAAACACAATATTACATTAAAGCTACAAGAGAACACAAGCAGTTCAAGGGGAGTAAAGTTTCATGTAAAGTTATGAGTGATGGAGAGCAACATCTAAAACACAGTGTCAATGTAAACCCATAAGGTTATAATTAGTTATAAACACAAAGTCGATGTGATCCTGTAGATTCAAATAAAAGACACATAATAGGTAGTCCATCATTCAGGGAAGGCTTGCCTGAAGAGCCTTTCTCTTTAGGCAAGCTGAACAGCCAGGCAGTCCTGGCCTCTAGTGGGAGGGAGTTCCACAGTCTAGCACAGCAGCCAAAAAGGCCCTTTCATGGATTCCCACAAGACGTATCTGTGAGGGAGGCGGGTTGGAGAGAAGGGCTTCTCCCACCCAAGTCGGTTCATACTGTGAGAGTCGATCTTTGAAGTAGCTAGAACCCAGGCCGTACAGTGCTTTGTAGGTCAAGGTCAGCACCTTGATTGGCAGCCAGTGGAGCTGCTTTAAAAGGGATATAATGTAATCTCTGTACCCCGCCCCAGTCAGCAGTCTGGCTGCTGCATTTTGGACCCATTGAAGTTTCCTGAGGCTTTCTATCAGTAGCCCCACACAGAATGCATTACAGTAGTCTATCTGGGATGTCACTAGGGCATGTATCACCGTGGCCAGAGCTGGTTTCTCAAGAAATGGATCTAACGTATGTACTAGCCTTAATTGTGCAAATGCGCTCCTGGCCACATCCATGATCTGGGCATCTGGGAGGTGCTTGGTGACTCTTTATTTTATTTTATTTTATTTTATTTTATTTTATTTTATTTTTGGTCCGCCGTCTGCCCTCATGTCTTTTTTCTACTATGTGTTTTAATTGATTTTATTATTTGCTCACTTGTTGTATTTATTGTTGCTGTCCTGTTTGGTTGTGAACCGCCCGGAGTTCCTTCAGGAAGACGGGCGGTATATAAGCCCTAAAATAAATAAATAAATAAATCCAAGCTCAAGGATGAGTCCACAAGCACCTCCAAGCTGCATAACTGTTTTTTTCAATTGGATGGTGACTCCATTCAGGACAGGTTGCATCCCTATCCCTTTTTCTCCCTTTCAACTGACCAGGAGCATCTCTATCTTGTCTGGGTTTAATTTAGTTTTGTTCATCCTCATCCAGTTCATTACTTCAGCTAAACACTCATGTAAAGTTGAGATAGTAGCTCCCTTAGAATCCAGAGGTGATGAGAGGTATTGCTGGGTGTCATCGGCATACTGGTGGCACTTAAACCCAGAAGACCTGATAATCTCTCCCAGTGGTTTCAATATAAATGTTAAATAGCATAGGAGACAGGTCAGTGGCTGTGGTGTCAAACATGAATCACCTAACACCACTTTCTGCGTTCTTTCCTGTAGGAAGGACCCGAGCCTCTTTAATGCAGTGCCCCAAATTCCCATTTCAGAGAAATGAGTCAGGAGGATGCCATGGTCTAGAGTATCAAAAGCAGCTGAGAGGTCTAGTAAAACCAAAAGGGACACAGATCCCCTATCCATTTCCCTGTGTAAGTCATCTACCAATGAAACCAGTGCCGTCTCAGTCCCATAGCCAGGCCTGAAACCAAATTGAAATGGATCGAGGCAGTTTATCTCATCCAGAAACCTCTGGAGTTGCGAGGCCACAACCCACTCTAGAACTTTCCGTAAGAATGAGATATTCGATACTGGTCAGTAATTGTTCAGTATCCTTGGGTCTAAGGAGGGCTTTTTAAACAGAAGTTTTAATATTGCCTCATTTAAGCATGCCGGAATCCAGCCCTGTTGTAAGGAGGCATTCACTACTCTTCTTAACCAGTCTGCCATTTCTCTGTCAGCTTTTATGATCCATGAGGGGCAAGGATCCAGCAGACAGGTGGTGGCCCTCATCTCCCTAAAGTCATCCACTAATACAGGACAAGGAGGGTGGGGTGTTTTATTTACAGGCTCTGCATCAACAGCAACATCCAAGGTAGCCCAGATCTGTTTAATTTTGCTTGCAAAGTGTTGTGCCAATTCTTCACAGCAAGCCTCTGCTCCCCCTTCACTTCCTCCTGACATTTTGGTAATGCTAGACATGCTATGACATTACTGTCCTTTGTCTTGACCTGTTGTCATAATCACCCGCTGTCATGCCACCAGTGAAGAATTAATCTCTATATTTTTAGACACAGAGAAATGCAAGGAGTGAAGGAAAGGGCACCACACCCTACAAGCACCATGCATCCTGCCTGCTATGTTAATGACAAATAGAATCCTAAGCTCATGAAGTTGAATGGGACCTAGAAGGCCACTGAGTCCAGCCCCCTCCTCCATGCAGGAATCCAAATTTGTTGTCATAATTTCTCTTGAATGCCTCCAGTGTTGGAGGACTCACCATCTCTCGGTTAAATAAACCACGTACTGCTCTCCTGTGGCATCCAAAATTGTCTGCCAGAATCTGTTCATCTAGCCCAGTGGTGGCCAAACTTTGGCCTTCCAGAAGTTTTGGACCACAGCTCCCACAGTCCTTTGTCATTGGCAATACAGGCTTGGAATTCTGGGAGTTGTGGTCCAAAACATCTAGAGCAGTGGTGTCCAAACTTCAGCCCTCCAGATGTTTTGGACCACAACTCCCACAGTCCTTTGTCGTTGGCAATATAGGCTTGGAATTCTGGGAATTCTGGTCCAAAACATCTGGAGGGCCGAAGTTTGGACACCCCTGATCTAGAGGACTGAAGTTTGGCCACTACTGGTCTAGCCCCGATAATAATAACTGTGTCCCATCGAGTCGGTTCAGACTTATGGATACCCTTTTCTAGATTTTCCTGGTTAAAGAACACTCAGATGTGGTTTACCGTTTCCTTCTTCTAGAAGGATGCAGCTTGCCCAAGACCACACACATCAACGGTACTCACTGGAGTTACAATCCCAATCTCTGGCTCCATAACCAGATACCTAAACCATAGAGCTGTGCAGCCAGCCAGAACTAGAATTTAGTGAAGAGGTAAGAGAAGAGGGGAGAGTAGCCACAAAAAACTCAGAAAGTAGTAGGTATCAGATCTAAAAGAGACCTCTAGGCAACAGAACAAGATAATTCTCTTTTAAATAAATTACCTTTTCCCCCACACGACACTCAAGAAGGCTCACAGTCCATTGAAAATAACAGAACAGCCACAATTAAAAATACTGTAGAACCTAATATCAAAAAGCACTTAAACATGCACCATATTTGATTTGCCTTGGTTTATTTATTTATTTATTTTATTTATTTATATAGCTTGTATGCCGCCCACTACCCAAAGGTCTCTGGGCGGCTCACAATCAAAATGGACAATTAAAACATCAAAATACAATAAAATTAGAATAATAAAAACATGTAAATGCAATAAATAAATACGATATATTAAAAACACCACTAAAATTGCCATCAGGACCCACAATCATTAGTTAAAAAACTTTTGGAACAGGAAGGTTTTTACCTGGCGCCGAAATGTTAGCAACGTCGGTGCCAGGCGAGTCTCATTTGGTAGGGCATTCCATAGTCTGGGGGCAGTTGCTAAAAAGGCCCTTTTCCTGCAAGCCATCCCCTTCACCTCCTTAAGGGATGGCTCTTTCAGGAGGGCCCTCTGACTAGATCTTAATTGCCGGGTAGGTTCATATGGAAGGAGGCGGTCCTTCAGGTATCTAGGTCCTAAGCCGTTTAGGGCTTTATATGTCAAAACAAGCACTTTGAATTGGGCTTGGGCAGCAACTGGTAACCAATGAAGGTTATACAGAATCGGCGTGATGTGTTCCTTGGTGGCCCTACCACTCACCAGCCGTGCAGCACGATTCTGAACCAGTTGCAATCGCCGAACCGTCTTCAAAGGCAGCCCCACATAAAGCGCATTGCAGTAATCAATACGGGATGTTACCAGTGCATGCGTAACTGTCATAAGGCTCCGTTCATCCAGGTAGGGGCGCAGCTGATATATATTCCGCAGCTGGAGAAAGGCGCCCCTGGCCACCGAGTCCACCTGGGCTTCCAGAGTTAGACCAGGGTCCAAGAGCACCCCCAAGCTACGGACCCTGTCCCTTAGGGGGAGTGCAACCCCATCCAGGACAGGGAAGTGGCCCTCTAGCCTGGCTGACGAAGCACCCACTAACAGCACTTCCGTCTTGTCTGGATTGAGTTTCAATTTATTAACCCTCATCCAGTCCATTATCTGGTCCAGACACAAGTTCAGAACAGAAACCGCCTCACCTGGATTGGTGGAGAACGAGAGGTAGAGCTGAGTATCATCAGCATATTGCTGACTCCTCAGCCCAAACCTCCTGATGACCTCTCCCAGTGGTTCCATGTAGATGTTAAACAGCATGGGGGATAGTATTGAGCCCTGTGGAACCCCATGACGTAAACGTCATGGGGCAGAGCTACTATCCCCCAGCACCACCTTCTGGACACGGTCAGCCAGGAAGGATTGGAACCACCGCAAAGCGGTGCCTCCAACTCCCAACCTGGCCAGCCTATCCAGAAGGACACCATGGTCGATGGTGTCGAAAGCCGCTGAGAGGTCCAGGAGTATCAACAGGGTTGCACTCCCCCTGTCTCTCTCCCGGCAAAGGTCATCGTACAGGGCGACCAAGGCAGTCTCTGTTCCAAAACCCGGCCTGAAACCAGATTGAAATGGATCCAGAAAATCCGTTTCATCCAGCAGCGCCTGGAGCTGTCCGGCCACCACCCGCTCCAACACCTTGCCCAAATAAGGGAGGTTCGCTACTGGTCGGTAGTTAACCACCAGTCCTGGGTCCAGGTTGGGTTTTTTTATGAGTATAATCCATTCCGGAAACAAGCTTGTAAACCAAAACACTCTTATAGTAAAGCAAATTTCCCCATAAAAATAATGGAAACTCAGATGATTTGTTCTGGGGTTCCCTAGACCACATACTCTATACACAAAATGCCAAAACTCACAAAAGAAGTTGGCTAGAAGTACCTGGCTGTGGAATCTGCTCTGCTTGGGACTAACTGCTTAGATTTTACTTTGAATTTTTAATGTGGCAATAATAAAGTGCAATTTGTAGCCCTATACACAGTTGACTAGCTGCCCCATGACTAGAAATAAATTGGAAAAAATAAGAATGTTCAAAGCAAATAAATATAAACATAAACATAAATAAAAATAAAACCCTAACCTGCACATTCCTGGCTGGTGCAAGGGATACCTCCATTCCTCTCTTCTCCCTCTGCTTTGGTGGCTGCCTGAGATGGAATGTTTCAGATAGTCACCCACAATCCAGCAAGGGGGGAGGGAGGGAGAGCCACCATTGGCTCACTTACGATCATGTGACCCCTACAGTGCTTGTATATCAAGACATTGCTTGTTGATCAAGGCAAAATTTAGATGAAATGTTTGCTTGTCTTAAACCAACTTACTCTTAAACCAAAGTATTACTGTATAAATATACAGTACTGTATTTATATTGGTATAGCTGAAAGATGCTTTGAACACTAACAGGGCAACACTCACACTATTCTGATACTGCATGCAAAATCATGAGAGTTTCACATGATTATGCAGTACACCATGCTGTTTTATATTGTATAATGAAGTCTGACCCTTGTATACTTCTCCCGCCCAACCCAGAGGGAACCAACGACAAGTCCCAGCTGTTCTTCATATGCTCCATTGCTCCCGTTTGTTGTTCAAATACTCTTCAATGCTACTTCAAACCTGTCTTTGTTTGCAGAACTTAATGCCCAAGGGATGACGGATGGGTTTCCCCACTTGATTATCATGCAATGATGGGTCCTCTGGAAAGCCATTTGTATTGCTTCAGAGTTCTGTTCAAGGACCTATAATTGTTCTGCAAACAATTCTGTCAACAGTTCAAAGCAGCCTAGAGTTGTAGCACTCCTACTGTAATCACAATATTTAATGAATGTGGAATTGTTGGAAATTATGTGCCGGCAAAAAGGAAGTAGAGCAAATGGTTCTCATGTTGCTCTAATATGCAAATCAATAACCTAGTCAGGTCTTTAGAAATGGGTTATTTCAACAGCATGAGCAGGTCGAGAGTTGTAGCCCATTTCCACAGGGACAGGAACGCTCTGAAGAGGAAAGCTCAGTTGCTCCCAGCTTTGGGTGCCCAGATGTTCTCGGACTTCAACTTCCAGAAGCCTCCAATGCTAGCTGCTACTGGCAAGGGCTTCTGGGAATTGCAGTCCAAGAATATCTGGGGACCCAAGGTTGGGAACCATGCCCTTGGGGATTCTGAAAACTCGGGATTTCTTGCCTGGTGGAGACCCTCTATACGTAGCATAGAGAGATCAAAACACAGGAGCCAGATCTAGAATGTTCTCCCTGATCAAATGAAAGCCTGAACAGAGCTTAGGCTTATTATTTTTTGTAGCCCAGAATTCTGCTCTGAATAGCAGCAGGTGCTCCAGTTCTCTGTTCTTCCCACAAGTTTGCAGTGGTGGTAGGGGTCATAGACATATGTTCCAAGTCTTCTTTGTCCTATTCTTGAACCTGTCTGGTGCAGTGGATCTAGACCCTGGTTCAAGACCCCCGCTCAGCCATGGAAACTCTGTGGGAACATGGCAAAGGCAAGCCATATACCCATGTATGTTGAAAACCCTCTTAAAATTGCTCAACAGCATTGAGTCATGACTAGATCTTGAAAAGGTTACTGTTTTGGACTAAAGTCTCTGAATTCAACCACCAGCATGGGAGATTCTGGGAAATTTACTCAGGAAAAGTAACATTTCCCGGAACAATTCTCTGTTCTAAACTCTAGCTGTTCCAGTACACAAACTCTGGCCATGTTTTCCCTCTCCAGAGTGGTTTTAGACCACCCCTTTAATGTGACGACAGAGAAGAAATGCAGAACCAGTGTCTGCCAGGACCCTAACTCTGGAAATGGAACAGGTTCCTCCACCATGGCTGAGGCAGCAAGCAAATGGGTGGCCCAAGGAACTGTAATACTCAGGGGGTCTCAGAAGAAGCAACTGAGGGGATTGCCTCAATTTGTCTACTCACAGAGAAGATAAATAGAAATGTTCTTTTGGGTGAGACAGGATGAGAACCAGAGAGAGCTAGCCTGCCTCCTATGCGCCAGTTATGAAATGCCCGAGGAAAGCAGAATTTTATGATAAACATGCGTTTCAATCACATGATGAACAACGTTCACTCAGCTTTTGCAAAGAAAAATCTCAAATAGAATCCAAGCCAGCAAGGCACTGCTGAACTCTTCCCTGTTTTGATGCTTTTCACTCTAAATCATTAGCCTTCCAATATGTTTTTTCTGCTAGGGTAAATGGATATAGCCATCACCCCCCCCCAATATATTTTCTTCTGAAATATTTTATTCTGTATATCTTTTGCACTAGCTCTGGTTGCTGTATTTTATTTATAAAATAAAATAAAATAAAAGGTAGATCCTGCATGGGCTAATCAGCCCATCTGTGCAGCTTTCGGTTATTTTAATACATAATTAAAGCTACTGATTCTTCTTAAATTGTTTATTTATCATTCAATCTACTTTTGGTGACTCCTTCTGTGTTTGAACATCACACAGTGGCTCAAATTCAACAGCAAGATACAACTAGAGTAGGCCCATTGAATCACTGGAGCTTACGCAGGTGTTGACTCACCAAATATCTACAGAACCAATGGACCTACTGTAGTTTTGACTTACTATTGGATTTCAGCCAAACAAGTCATATGCCAGATACTTGTCCGACCATTTATCATTCAAAAGGTTAAATGACAGATTTCTCTTCTACCTGTAACAGCCGTGTAATACTAATTACAGTGGTACCTCAACTTAGGAGCGGCTCTCCTTACAAGCAATTTGACTTAAGAGTGGGAAACCGTTGGCGTTTTAACTGCTGCCTTACAAATTTTAGATGTAGTCTGCTCTACTTCCATTTTTTTAAAAAAATAGATTTTTTTATTTTATTTTTTTTAGATATAGCTCCTCTACTTACAAGTTGTTCGACTTATGAGCATGCATCTGGAACAGAATAAATTCATAAGTTAGAGATACCACTGTATATGACAACAAGTAAATTCCAGAGTTTTCTACATATAGTATAATTGCCCTAAGTGGCCTTTGTTGCTAGATGGGCAGTATAAAAATCTAATAGGTAGATAGATAGATAGATAGATAGATAGATAGATAGATAGATAGATAGATAGATAGATATAGAAATTGTTCAGTGGTCCTTTCCTCTAGGTGAGCTGTGTGACTGTGGGCGCTTTTACACGACCCCTAAGATCCGCTGGCCACTTAAATTTGGACCAGAGATCTTAGGGGCTTGTCGCTCTTCCTGTGTCCCCACCCTGGCTGCTGGCTGCGTGAGGGGAGGGAGAAAAAAAAAGGAAGAAAAGATCGTGGCTCACTTCCATTCTGCCTCCGTTCTTGCCGCAGCAACATTCCTGTCTCTGTAAAGTAGCTCTTAAAGGGGCGGGAGCCAAAAAAACAACACACAGAAGCGAGGAGAGCCCAGCACTCACTATCGTTACACTGCATCAAACAATTTTCACCCAGGAAGAGCAGGTACTTGAAAAATGCGCTGGGACGCGCTAAAGTGGGCGTGGCCACACTTAAATTTCCTGTAAACTCCAGAGCTGGTGAGGAAACATTTTTAAGCTCCGGAGCTGGGAGCCATTTGCCCCGGAGTTTAGGGGCTGTGTATAAACGCCCTGTGCTGTTTGCCCACGGCTGTTCTTTTAGGAGGCATAGTAGGGGATTAAACCCAAGGTATCTGGCCAACTGCTATGTGAGCAACTGCTAACAAAACCAAGTACCAACAACAACAACCACAGTATTTCTCTGAATTTCAGGCAAAAATCAAAGAAAAACAAAACAAAACAAAAGACAAAAACATGTGGCACCTTAAAGACTAACTTTCATATTTTGATGTAATGTTTAGTGCACATGTGCACTTCTTCAGACATATAGCAGCAGAATGACGTGTGAGATATAATATGAGATGAGATATACATTTCATACCAGATATTCATTGGCTGTAGTATATAGAGTTGGTGGGTGGATAGGGAAGGGGAGGGAGGAGGAAGGGGAAGAAGAGGTGGAAGAGTTAATTAGTAGAAATGATGAGAAGATTAAATGGTGAGAAGACTGAGCTAGAGCTGTATAGTTTTATGGCTCATGCCAGCCTCTGTTTATGTTTAAGGATGGGAAGTAAATTCTTCAAGTGACAGAAACCAGATCAGATCAGATCAGAGAGGTAGTGGAAGAGACAGGGGGCGGGGAGAGAGTACGGGAGTTTTTAAGTTAGAGTCCTGAAAAACTGGCAATGTAGAGTTTTTACCTTAGAGTCCATGAAAAAGTGGCAATATCATAATATTAAATTTGATAATGACTCAAGAAACCCCAATTTATGTTTAATCCCTTCTTGTGTGTGTCCATCATGGATATAAATCTTACTTCAGCTGTTTCCCTTTGTATTCTTGATCTGTAATGATTCTGTTCCAAAACGGTGACCTTCAATATTTCTTAGCAAAAACATAATTATAACCACCAGAATTGGGACACTTGTTTGAATTACAACGCCAAGAATATCCCAGCCAGAGGGGATCATAGGGATCCAATCTTAAATCTTCAGTGTGAACCCCATGCTCTCGTTATGGACCCATAACGAATACCTGTGGATCCTTGAAACAACAACAGCTCTTCCACAGGTTGCTGCTAGAGTATATATGAGTAATGACCCCAAAGAGATTTTTTTTTCAAAACTCAACCAATTGGCTACCTTTAGATAATGGCACTCTTATCCATTAGTTGACTGAAAAGTGTGCTGTTGTTTTTAATCACACAGAGCTGCCGTAATCATCAATATTAGGGTGACAGAGCAGTATCAAAACTGATGTACCAGTTGGAAAATGCTAAAATTGCAACAATGACTAAATTATTCATTTAAAAAAACTTTATTTAACAGATAGCAAAAAAAAAAGACTCATTGTTGGCCCTGAGCCTATCCTCTAACCCTGCCTTGCTTTATAAACTGAGAAAGTTTTGCATTTGTTTCAAGTGGCTGCCTAATGGCTTTAATTCTACAGCCCTACAATGCAGGCCTGCTGCAATTAGGCAAAGGGCTTTGTGAAATACCTCAAGGATCAGTGCCATGGCAACTGTTGTTTGCATCAGAGCCGTGTCAGATAAGGCCTTCTTGGAAACAGGCTTAGGGATAACAGACTATTTTTATTATGTAAGTGTAGTTGACATTACAACGTCAAGATCCACAATGCCATTCTGTGGAAGGCAAGAAAGAACTGGGGCTTCCCTTCGCTGCTTTCCGGAGTTGCTCCAATAAACAAATAGTCTAGACTACAGCTTAATTCATGCCCCCTTCTGTCTCACTGAATTGGCAATAAACTGGTGTTTGTAACCCCATGCTGTTTCAGAACACAAATCGACACTCATGGATGTTGCTCCACCAAACATAAGTCTATATAGAAAATAATAGGCACAGAGCCAGCATTACCATCTAGATGAGTGGAGAAAATACCTCAGGAAAAAGATGCTGAAAGGTAGCCCCAACCCTTAGCTATTTCAAGTTTTGGAGAACAAAGCTATAGATCTTGCAATGTCCCTCTTGGATCCCCTCCTGAGATGCCACAGAGACCACCTTCTTGTTGACTGGTGGCCCAGCTGGTTTGTCCACGTGGAATTGGAACAGGCTGCCAGCTTGCTCTTTCCTTCAGGTAGCAAAATGTCCCAGATCAGCAATGGCCAGGAAGAAGGGTCATGAGCTACTTCTGTCCTTCCTGACAGATAGATTTTCAACGTGCATGGAGTTCTATCCTTCCTGACAGATAGGTTTTCAATGTTCATGGAACATTTTCGCGTGCAGCAAATTGTTCACTCAAACGAATCCATCTGTACACTGACTAGGCTGCTTTAAATGCGACTATTATGTTTGCCCATGCTTTTTTGTTTTTGTTTTGTGGTGGCATGGTGGCTCAGTGGGCTAGAATGCTGAAACGGTCAGCTGCAAAGTGGGGAGCACAGTGGTTCAAATCCCGGGTGCTACACCGCGGAGTGAGCTCCCACTGTTAACCCTAGCTCTTGCCAACCTAGCAGTTTGAAAGTATGTAAATGCAAGTAGATAAACAGATATCGCCGTAAAAAGTGGGAAGGTAAAACAGTGTTTCCTTGTAGCCTCGTGGCGCAGTGGTTAAATGCCTGTACTGCAGGCAAAACTGTGCTCACGACCTGGGTTCAATCCCTGGTAGCAGGCTCAAGGTTTACTCAGCCTTCCATCCTTCCGAGGTCGGTAAAATGAGTACCCAGCTTGCTGATGGGGCAATGTGTAGCCTGCACACTGTAATTAAAAATTGTAAACTGCCCAGAGACTACTTAGAGTACACTATGTAGATAAGCGAGGTATAAATGCAATAAATAAATAAATAAATAAATAAATAAATAAATAAATAAATACTTGTAGTGGTATGGGGCGGTATAGAAGCAGAACACTTTGCTTTTGCTTTGCTTTAGCCATGCCAGCCACATGGCTACGGACTTGCACAATGCTGGCTCTTTGGCTTAGAAACAGAGATAAGCACTGCCCATAGAGTTGGACATGACTAGCGTGCAAGTGAAGGGAGAACCTTTATCTTTACCTATTTTTGTACACCACCTTGAGTTGTCTTTGTACTAGCTGGCACCATACCACACTGGGTATCACCTACCAACCTCCTAGCCCAGTCCTTTCTACAGGAAAAAATGCAGAAAGTGGTATTAGGGGACTCATGTTCAACACCACGGCCACTGACCTGTGGGGTACCTCAGAGTTCTGTTCTGTCTCCTATGTTATTTAACATTTATATGAAACCACTGGGCGGAATAATTCGGCATTTTGAGCTTAAATGTCACCAGTATGCTGATGACACTCAACTCTACCTCTTATCACCTCCGGATTCCACGGAAGCTATTTCAATTTTTGATCAGTGCTTAGCTTTAGTAATGAACTGGATGAGGAAGAACAAACTGAAACTAAACCCAGACAAGACAGAGGTGCTTCTGATCAGTCAAAAAGGAGATCAAGGAATAGGGATGCAACCTGTCCTAGATGGGATTACTCCCCCCCCCATTGAAAAAAGAGGTGCGTAGCTTGGGGGTGCTCCTGGACTCATCCTTGACCTTAGATGCCCAAGCCACAGCTATCGCCAGAAGTGCATTTGCAAAATTAAAACTAGTATGCCAGTTTTGCCCATTTCTTGAGAAATCTGCTCTGGCCATTATGACACATGCCCTAGTGACCTCCCAGCTGGACTACTGTATTGCACTCTATGTGGGGCTACCAATGGAAAGTCTCAAGATACTTCAACAGGTCCAAAACAAAGCAGCCAGATTGCTGACTGTGGGTGGGTTACAAATATCACATTACACCCCTACTTTATAAAGCAGCTCCACTGGCTGCCAATCAGCTATGGTACACAATTCACTGTGCACTGCGGACCTTGACCTACAAAGCACTGTACTGCCTGGGTCCTAGCTACCTCAAAGATTGAATCTTGCAGTATGAACTAGCTTGGATGCTAAAATAATCAGGAGAGGCCATTCTCTCCATCCCACCACCTTCACAGGTGCACCTAAAAAGAACACATAAAACAGCCTTCTCTGTTGCTGCTCCCAGACTTTGGAACTCCCTCCTGCTGGAGGCCAGGACTGCCCCATCTCTGATGTCTTTCTGGAAGCAGGCAAAGACCTTCCTCTTCAGGCAAGCTTTCCCTGAATGAGAGACTACCTACTATATAACTTTATATGGATTACCATACATGAGTGCATAGACTGATTTCATAAGAACACCAGTCTTTTCCATGTTACTTTTTCATAATGGATTTTTCTTTTATTTTTGTGTGCTCCTCGCAGCTCTACTGTTACCATTTAATGTTTTAAGATGTCTCTTTTAATTCCCTGTTCTTAACTAGAATATGTCTTCCCTGTTCTTAACTTGAATATGTCTTAAATGTTCCAGGCTGTTGTGGCAAAAATGGGAAAACAAGGATAAATATTCATGAGTGTGTTTTGAATAGCCAATCACCAAGCTGGTGGGAGTGGTTAAGAATGTTATATATTGGAACCTAATGGGTGATGGGCAGTTAAGTTTGTGTTAGACCTGAGAGGAGGTCAGTTCAGTTCAGTTAAGAGAGCTGAGAGTCAGTTTAGATTACCAGTTGGTCAGGTGGGAGATCCTGCCACTGAAAAGGGTCTGATTTCTAAAGGAAATGCATTATTATAAGAATTTATTATTGCAATACAATAACATCGGCTAAAGCTATCATAATGGTCAAGTTTAGGCTATTAGCTACTCCAACCCTCTGCAAGGGTGGGGGGTCCATTAAGTTGATCCGCCCTCAGAGACTAATGGTTCCGGATGGTTTCCTGAAAGCTCTGGGGGACTATCCAGCTGACATGATCGGCGCTCCTGTCGAAGCTCAGGTCGCCTTATGGAATAAGGAGATGACCCGGGCAGTTGACATGATCGCACCTAAGCGCCCTCTCCCCCTACGCAGAGCCCGGACAGCTCCTTGGTATACATCTGAGTTGCGGGCAATGAAGCGGGAGGGGAGACGGCTGGAGCGCAAGTGGAGAAAATATCGCAGTGAGTCTGATCAAACACGACTTAGAGCCCACTATCGAGCCTATTCAGTGGCTATACGGTTGGCAAAAAAGCAGTATTTCGCCAACCGTATCGCTTCCTCAGAGTGCTGTCCAGCGGAGCTGTTTCAGGTGGTCCGGGAACTTCTTCAGCCAGGAGATAGGGTGGAGGCCCAGGACCATTCGGCGGCACGCTGTGAGGAGTTTGCTGTTCACTTTGAGGGAAAATTGCTCAGATTCGCAGTGAACTAGACTCCACTATTGATACAGTATCAAGGGATGTGTCCAGTGCACCGTGCTTAGGTCCAGTGTTATTGGATGAGTTTCAATTGTTGAGACCCGAGGATGTGGACAGGGTGCTTGGATCTGTCCGTTCCACCACCACATTGCTCGACCCTTGCCCTTCTTGGCTAATTGAAAGATCTGCCAAGGGGGTTCGCACCTGGGTCCAGGAAGTTGTAAATGCCTCTTTAAGAGAGGGAGTGGTCCCTGCTGCCTTGAAAGAGGCAGTAATTAGACCACTCCTAAAAAAACCTAACCTGGACCCAGGACTGGTGGCTAACTACCGGCCAGTAGCGAACCTCCCTTATTTGGGCAAGGTGTTGGAGCGGGTGGTGGCCGGACAGCTCCAGGTGCTGCTGGATGAAACGGATTTTCTGGATCCATTTCAATCTGGTTTCAGGCCGGGTTTCGGAACAGAGACTGCCTTGGTCACCCTGTACGATGACCTTTGCCGGGAGAGAGACAGGGGGAGTGCAACCCTGTTGATACTCCTGGACCTCTCGGCGGCTTTCGACACCATCGACCATGGTGTCCTTCTGGATAGGCTGGCCGGGTTGGGAATTGGAGGCACCGTTTTGCGGTGGTTCCAATCCTTCCTGGCTGACCGTGTCCAGAAGGTGGTGCTGGGGGATAGTAGCTCTGCTCCATGGCGTTTACGTCATGGGGTTCCACAGGGCTCAATACTATCTCCCATGCTGTTTAACATCTACATGAAACCGCTGGGAGAGGTCATCAGGAGGTTTGGGCTGAGGAGTCAGCAATATGCTGATGATACTCAGCTCTACCTCTCGTTCTCCACCAATCCAGGTGAGGCGGTTTCTCTTCTGAACTTGTGTCTGGACCAGATAATGGACTGGATGAGGGTTAATAAACTGAAACTCAATCCAGACAAGACGGAAGTGCTGTTAGTGGGTGCTACGTCTGACAGGCTAGAGGGCCATTTCCCTGTCCTGGATGGGGTTGCACTCCCCCTAAGGGACAGGGTCCGTAGCTTGTGGGTGCTCCTGGATCCCGGTCTAACTCTGGAAGCCCAGGCGGACTCGGTGGCCAGGGGTGCCTTTCTCCAGCTGCGGAATATATACCAGCTGTGCCCCTACCTAGATGAATGGAGCCTTATGACAGTTATGCATGCACTCGTAACATCCCGTATTGATTACTGTAATGCGCTTTACGTGGGGCTGCCTTTGAAGACGGTTCAGCGATTGCAGCTGGTTCAGAATCGTGCTGCACGGCTGGTGAGTGGTAGGGCCACCAAGGAACACATCACGCCGATTCTGTATAACCTTCACTGGTTACCAGTTGCTGCCCGAGCCCAATTCAAAGTGCTTGTTTTGACATATAAAGCCCTAAACGGCTTAGGACCTAGATACCTGAAGGACCGCCTCCTTCCATATGAACCTACCCGGCAACTAAGATCTAGTCAGAGAGTCCTCCTGAAAGAGCCATCCCTTAAGGAGGTGAAGGGGATGGCTTGCAGGAATAGGGCTTTTTCAGCAACTGCCCCCAGACTTTGGAATGCCCTCCCAAATGAGACTCACCTGGCACCGACGTTGATATCATTTCAGCGCCAGGTAAAAACCTTCCTATTCCAAAAAATTTTTAACTAATGATTGTGGGACCTGATGGCAATTTTTAGTGGTGTGCTTTTAATGTACTGTATTTATTGTATTTACTGGTTTTTATTGTTCTAATTTTATTGTATTTTGATGTTTTAATTGTTTTGATTGTGAGCCGCCCGGAGACCTTTGGGTAGTGGGCGGCATACAAGCTATATAAATAAATAAATAAATAAATAAATAAATAAATAAATAAATAAATAAATAATATTGAACTTCTATTTGTAAACGAATAAACGTTGCAATGTTTTATTTTAAAACTATATACCAGTAACCTTGTGTGACTCTCTCTCAAATACATACAAGTGTCCAGTTAATCTGGTGGTGTCAGTGAGCGGAAACACTTTGTGTGATGTGGTGTACGTCACAAATACGTCACAGCTGTATATTTCCCTTCATTATTGTAAGCCACATTGGGTCCTTTTCCCAGGAGTAAGGTGCGGTAAAAAAATATTCAAAATAAATAAAAATAAAAATAAAATAAGATAGTCAAGTTACTTTGACATCTGGGGCAGAAAAATGCTGGAAATTTTATTTTAATTATATTAGTGATATTTCAAAAAAATGCAGTAATATTAAATCAAATAAAATTTGCCTCCAGGCATTTAAATGTGAGTTAAAAACTTGGATGTTTAGACAGGCTTTTCCTGAGTACATGTTGACAGTTAATTAAGTTGCTGGATAATTCTTCTTAATTTTGCTTCTGATTTCTGAGTGCTGACCTAATGATTTTTCTCCTTTTGATTGTCTGGTTGTGGTATTGTCTAATTAATTTTCACGGTTTACATTTTATTGTGTTTTCAAGTTTTATCAATAGGTTGCACTTGTTGTTTACAGTTATCATTTTGTGTATCTGTGTTTTAAATGTTGTTAACCGCCCAGAGTGGCCTTCGGGCCAGGTGGCAGCGGTATATAAATAAATTAAAAAATAAATAAATAAATAAATGGTATGTAGAAAATTACCTTTAGGAAAGTCTTAAAGACCTGGCTTTTTGTGGAAGCCTTTGGTGATCGCTAAGCGTACATCTGTGAGTTGTTGTTGGTTGTTTCATCTTGTCCCTGCCCTTCTTCTTGTCGGACTCTTTGTTGTGGTATTATTTATGCTGTTGTTTGTAGTTTGATATTTGTTTTGTTTATCATGGGGGTTTAGTTTGGGTTCTTGTATTTATTATTTGCTGTACACCGCCCAGAGCTCCCAAGGGAAAATCGGGCGGTTAACAAGTACAAATATAAATAAATAAATAAAATTCTCAGAATCCCCCAGCCACCTCTGTTTGCTCGGAATTCTAGAAATTCCACTCTCAGAAATTATATTTGTGGAGACTTGGACACCTAGGCACTTTCCTTTCCTAACTTCTGGGGGGCTTCTCTCAGCAGCTGCGAGGTTTAATTCATAGATTGCAGTATCAACTGATTTTCTTTAAAAATGAAATAATTATTTTCACCTCTAAATCAAAATCAGTGAAAACATACAGTACTGGGTTGGATTTAATGATCCAGACATGTTATATAGACTGGGATTTTTAAAATCCAAGAATATTTCGAGACATGCACGCAGGGACACCCATTCTGGGTGTACACGTGTGTGTATGCATGTAGGTTTGTATGGAGATACATACAAGTGCCTACAACTGAACACAGCAAGTATGCTTCAAAGAGGTCTTCAGAGATTTGTGGACTTCTGATATGACTCCTGTACTTCATCAAAAAAGCACAGAAACTCTTGTGTCTTGATTCAAAACTTTACTTTTTAACTCCCCGGTAATTTCCCTTGACTAATAAATGAACTCATATAATTATGCAAATAATATTTTTTTTAAAAGCTGGGAAACCACTTTGATATTCCACGATGCGAGTTGCTTCAATGCTCTCTCTTTTCTGTTTGTGGTTTTGCTTAGGCACTTAAATGTTACTTTATTCCAGGCATTGACACTTTAATATTATTAATTAGATTTCAATACTGCCACCTAGACCACAGGCTACTTTAGGCAGTTTACAATAAAGAACAATTTATGTAAATAAAAAGCACTAGAAGAAATTATAAATATACAAATCATATACAAACATTTTAACTAAAGATAAAACTAACCTTTAATTAGCTTTTAAATTAAATTAAATTAAATTAAATAACTTTTAATTCACATACATCATTTCCTGCATGTTCTATTAGTTTGTGTTTATTATTTATTTGTTCATTAAATGTTCATCATTTATTTCTTAAATATTTATGTATATATTTAATTTAAATAGTACTGTATTATTCAACTATTTATATCCCCCCTTTCTCCTAAAAGGATCCAAGGTAGATTACAGTATTTTTGGCATCCCTTCAATGCAGTCTTTAAATGCTTGCTTTTTATTTATTTATTTATTTATTTATTATTCACACTTGTATACTGCCCTATTCCCACAAAGGGGACTCAGGGCGGTTCACAGCATTAAAATGAGAACAAATAAAAACAGCGAAGTAGCGAAGACAGCAATTTCCGAGCATAGATAGGCGGGTTAAAAAAAAAAAAGACAGACGGAGCCCCTAAACATCGCCATGGGCATCCCGAAAGAGAAAGGTCTTAAGGTTCTTCTTGAACGCCGCCAGCGAGGGAGCCTGCCGTAATTCGCTGGGGAGTTTATTCCAGATAGATGGTGCCACCACCGAGAAGGCCCATCCGCGAATGCTCGCTTTAAGGGCCTCCCTCGGGGTGACAGTTCGCAGCGAGAGGGCCACCGAAGAGCAGGTGGGTCGGGCCAGATCAAGTTGTCGGGGGAGACGCTCCACCAAATAAGCCGGGGCCAAGCCATGGAGGGTTTTGTAGACCAAAACCAACACCTTGAACCTTATTCGGGAGGCAACGGGTAACCAGTGTAGGCGAACCAGGATAGGGGTGGCACGGTCATAGTGGCGCGCACCAACCACCAGCCTGGCCGCCGTATTCTGGACCCGCTGCAGTCGCCGAACAAGGTTCAAGGGGAGCCCCATGTAGAGAGTGTTGCAGTAATCCAGCCTCGACATGACCAGTGCCTGTACCACAGTCCTCAAGGAGCCCTCATCGAGGTACGGGCGAATCTGGGCGATAAGCCTTAGATGGTAAAAGGCCGACCTGACCACGGCTGACACCTGAGGTTCCAGGGTCAGATCCGGGTCCAGGACGACACCCAGATTCCTCACTCTTTGCGCCAGCTGGAGGGCGGACCCGCCCAGACTGGGAAGAGAGCCACAGTACCCCTCCGACGAGCCCCCGAAGAACATAACCTCGGTCTTGCCTGGGTTGAGCCTGAGTCTGTGAGTCCTGGTCCAGTCCAGAACCGCAGCCAGGCAACGAACGATCAAGGGTCCGGACGGCCTCCACTGCACTGGTGGAAAAGGAGAGATAGAGCTGCGTGTCATCAGCGTACTGATGACAGCAGACTCCATAACTCTGGATGATCTCAGCCAGCGGCTTCATATAGATGTTAAAGAGCATTTTAATGCACTAAAAGTTATTTTTAAACCCTTGAGGGTCAAATAAGCACACAGCGGGTTCAAGACCCAGCAAATCTGGTGATCTTGGGTCTCTTCTGAAGTGTTGCTTCAGTCCATACACAAGGCAATCTTGTTAGCAATAAACCATGGAGTCAGCTACCACAAATGGAGACTGATATCTCAAGATTAAAGAGGATCTTTTTGTAAAGAGTATGACCCACGTAAATTTAAGCATTCTTAAGACATTCTGGTTTTAAACCAAGCAATGCGTGCTGCCGTCCAATGCATATTTACTCAGTGAGGAGTCCTACTGTACAGCACTGTATTTTAGCCCTGCATCAGAATTCTATGCATGTTCACCCAACAGCAATTAAATCCAGTTGTGTTCCTTAGAGGATATAGGACTGCACATTTCATGAAGGGACAAATGTCACTGTGTGTCATTTATTTTATTTTATTTATTTATTTATATAGCTTGTACATCAAAATACAATAAAATTAGAACAATAAAACCAGTAAATGCAATAAATACAGTACATTAAAAGCACACCACTAAAAATTGCCATCAGGACCCACAATCATTAGTTAAAAAAACTTTTGGAATAGGAAGGTTTTTACCTGGCGCCGAAATGATATCAACGTTGGTGCCAGGTGAGTCTCATTTGGGAGGGCATTCCAAAGTCTGGGGGCAGTTGCTGAAAAAGCCCTATTCCTGCAAGCCATCCCCTTCACCTCCTTAAGGGATGGCTCTTTCAGGAGGACTCTCTGACTAGATCTTAGTTGCCAGGTAGGTTCATATGGAAGGAGGCGGTCCTTTAGGTATCTAGGTCCTAAGCCGTTTAGGGCTTTATATGTCAAAACAAGCACTTTGAATTGGGCTCGGGCAGCAACTGGTAACCAGTGAAGGTTATACAGAATCGGCGTGATGTGTTCCTTGGTGGCCCTACCACTCACCAGCCGTGCAGTACGATTCTGAACCAGCTGCAATCGCCGAACCGTCTTCAAAGGCAGCCCCACGTAAAGCGCATTACAGTAATCAATACGGGATGTTACCAGTGCATGCATAACTGTCATAAGGCTCCGTTCATCTAGGTAGGGGCGCAGCTGGTATATATTCCGCAGCTGGAGAAAGGCACCCCTGGCCACCGAGTCCACCTGGGCTTCCAGAGTTAGACCAGGGTCCAAGAGCACCCCCAAGCTACGGACCCTGTCCCTTAGGGGGAGTGCAACCCCATCCAGGACAGGGAAATGGCCCTCTAGCCTGTCAGACGTAGCACCCACTAACAGCGCTTCCATCTTGTCTGGATTCAGTTTCAATTTATTAACTCTCATCCAGTCCATTATCTGGTCCAGACACAAGTTCAGAACAGAAACCACCTCACCTGGATTGGTGGAAAACGAGAGGTAGAGCTGAGTATCATCAGCATA
This sequence comes from Phrynocephalus forsythii, assembly GCA_029282475.1. NCBI lineage: Eukaryota > Metazoa > Chordata > Lepidosauria > Squamata > Agamidae > Phrynocephalus > Phrynocephalus forsythii. Next base: position 98,869,132 of record JAPFRF010000006.1, read on the forward strand.
TTGCTGACTCCTCAGCCCAAACCTCCTGATGACCTCTCCCAGCGGTTCCATGTAGATGTTAAACAGCATGGGGGATAGTATTGAGCCCTGTGGAACCCCATGATGTAAATGCCATGGAGCAGAGCTACTATCCCCCAGCACCACCTTCTGGACACGGTCAGCCAGGAAGGATTGGAACCACCGCAAAACGGTGCCTCCAATTCCCAACCCGGCCAGCCTATCCAGAAGGACACCATGGTCGATGGTGTCGAAAGCCGCCGAGAGGTCCAGGAGTATCAACAGGGTTGCACTCCCCCCCGTCTCTCTCTGTTCCGAAACCCGGCCTGAAACCAGATTGAAATGGATCCAGAAAATCCGTTTCATCCAGCAGCGCCTGGAGCTGTCCAGCCACCACCTGCTCCAATACCTTGCCCAAATAAGGGAGGTTCGCTACTGGTCGGTAGTTAGCCACCAGTCCTGGGTCCAGGTTAGGTTTTTTTAGGAGTGGTCTAATTACTGCCTCTTTCAAGGCAGCAGGGACCACTCCCTCTCTTAAAGAGGCATTTACAACTTCCTGGACCCAGGTGCGAACCCCCTTGGCAGATCTTTCAATTAGCCAAGAAGGGCAAGGGTCGAGCAATGTGGTGGTGGAACGGACAGATCCAAGCACCCTGTCCACATCCTCGGGTCTCAACAATTGAAACTCATCCAATAACACTGGACCTAAGCACGGTGCACTGGACACATCCCTTGATACTGTATCAATAGTGGAGTCCAGTTCACTGCGAATCTGAGCAATTTTTCCCTCAAAGTGAAGAGCAAACTCCTCACAGCGTGCCGCTGAATGGTCCTGGGCCTCCACCCTATCTCCTGGCTGAAGAAGTTCCCAGACCACCCGAAACAGCTCCGCTGGACGGCACTCTGAGGAAGCGATACGGTTGGCGAAATACTGCCTTTTTGCCAACCGTATAGCCACGGAATAGGCCCGATAGTGGGCTCTAAGCCGTGTTTGGTCAGACTCACTGCGATATTTTCTCCACTTGCGCTCCAGCTGTCTCCCCTCCCGCTTCATTGCCCACAACTCAGATGTATACCAAGGAGCTGTCTGGGCTCTGCGTAGGGGGAGAGGGTGCTTAGGTGCGATCATGTCAACTGCCCGGGTCATCTCCCTGTTCCATAAGGTGACCTGAGCTTCGACAGGAGCGCTGATCATGTCAGCTGGATAATCCCCCAGAGCTTTCAGGAAACCATCCGGATCCATTAGTCTCTGAGGGCGGATCAACTTAATGGACCCCCCACCCTTGCAGAGGGTTGGAGTAGCTAATAACCTAAACTTGACCAGGAAGTGGTCTGACCATGACAATGGAGTCAAAGCCAACCCCTCCACATCCAAACCACCATCCCCAGTCCCGTTGAGAAAACTAGGTCCAGAGTGTGGCCCTTCTGGTGTGTTGGGCCCATGACATGTTGAGACAGCCCCATGGTTGTCATGGTGGCCATGAAGTCCTGAGCTGCTCCAGTTAAGGTAGCCTCGGCATGGATGTTGAGGTCCCCCAGTACCAATAGTCTGGGGGTCCTCAACACCAGGTCCGAGACCACCTCTGTCAGCTCAGGCAGGGAGACTGTTGGTACACAGCAGGGTGGGCGGTACACCAACAGAATCCCTAATCTGTCTCGTGAGCCCAGCACACAATACAGGCCCTCCAGACCTTTCCCCAAGGAGACAGGAAGCCTGGCCAAGGAGATAGAATTCCTGTAGACTATAGCAACTCCACCTCCCCGGCCCACCGGGCGACACTGGTGCTGGACTGAGTACCCAGGTGGGCATAACTGGGAAAGGGGGACTCCACCCTCCTCTCCCACCCAGGTCTCACTAATACATGCCAGGTCAGCACCCTCATCCAAAATAGCATCGTGGATGAGGGCGGTCTTATTTTGTATTGACCTGGCATTTAACAACAGCACCATGTGGCTCGTGGGCTTGCTGACATGGTCACCTGATTCCTTCTGGCTAGAAGTGGGACCAGAAGGGGGGATAGATGTAAGATATCTAACCCCTCTTCTCCTATGCAGGCATGTTCCACTCCTACCACCATACCTTCCCCTACCCAGCACAATTTCAATAGCTGCCCCCTTCATTGCCCTCCCCCCCTTCCTGTTCTCTTCAGTTCCTGCCAGCTACACCTAATGGCAACAAACAGAAAGCAAACAATAACAAACAAATACAAAAAACAGATGCACCTAAGAATTCAACCTCATCAGCCCACCTCTTCCTCCAGTCCTGACTTGGCTCAGGAGTCCAAGAGGCCAAACTCCCCCAGAGAAGCCACAGAAGCCACCATTATAGGAAGAAGAGCAGGTGCAATGATGAAAGTTGGCAACATTAGTAGACCTCTGTTGAGTACTTGTGCAAGGGATAGGAATAAGAACATAAGAACAGCCTTGCTGGAACAGGCCGCAGCCCATCCAGTCCAGCATTCTGTCTCACACAGTGGCTCACCATTTGTTTCAGAGCATTCCCAAGCAGATGTCTTCACCTGCTTACGATCCCCTGCAAATGGCATTGAGAGATATCATGCCTATCTCTCCAACCCAGAGGTTGTCCTTAGGCATCCATAATGATAGAAATTGATATCTTTGTTCTCCATGAATTTGTCCAATCCTTTCTTAAATCTGTCAAGCCTGACAGCTGTCACCACTTTTTCTGGCAGGGAGTTCCACAGACCAGTGATCCCCTGGGTGAAAAAGTACTTTCTCTTATTTCTTTCAGATCTAGCACCCAAACGTTTCATGGAGTGCCCCCTAGTTCTAGTGTTGTGCAATAGGGAAAACAGTTTTTCCTTATCTACTTTGTCCACACCGTGTATGATTTTGTAAACTTCAATCAGGTCACCTTTTAGGCGCTGTCATTCAAGAGTAAAGAGACCCAACTGTTGCAGCTTCAAATGGTAAGGAAGGTGTTCCAGGCCCCTAATCACTCCTTTTTCCCTCCTCTGCACTTTGTCCATTGCCATAATAGCCTTCTGGAGGTATGGTGATCCACAATACTCCAGATGTGGCCTCACCATAGATTTATAAAGAGGCAAAATGACACTTGCTGACTTATTTTCTATACCCTTCCTAATGATCCCTAGGATTGAGTTAGAGGTACTCAACAGTGGCAACCCTATAAGGACCCACAGCCTACTCAACTTCCTGAAATTACTGATAGGCCAGAAGGCTACCCCATTCCTGTTATAATAAGGACAAGGATTGTTAACAAAAGATACAACACTAGGGGCAGCAGATGGCGTAATCAACTTACAAGACAGGAGCCCTCTTGTGGCCAACTGAACAAGGCATCTGACTTAAGATATGATTATCATCATTTTGTTTGACAGGAAGAAGGATGCCTCGCCTGAGGAGCCACACAATCAACTGTGCCTGATGCATGCTGAGAGTGGAAACATCTCTGATAATGCCCATTCTATTTTACTGGGTGAAAGAGACAAAGCTGACTCAGAGAGGGCCTTCTGTCATTCCGATTTTATTGTTAACACTACTGCAGATCCTTCCTCACAGCAAAACAGATCTGTACTTAACTGTATATCATGGAACATTGCAGGCTGGCACTCTAAAGCATCAGATCCCGAGCTCATGGAATTCCTAGGGGATTTCGAAATTATACTGTTACAGGAAACATGGGCTCTGGATGCTCCAATGTTGAATGGATATGAGGCATACTTTTTAAATGCCTTACCGAGCTCTAGGGGTGGAAGAGCCATGGGGGGTTAGTTACATTCTTGTCCACCAAGTTACAGGCCACTGTGTTGTTTTGGGATTCTTTAATTAATATAGCCACTGCACTGGTGTTAAAAGTTGCTGGATCCATAATACTGCTTGTTAACATTTATGCTCCCTTTCAACGATCCTATGAGCTAGCGGAATCCTTGTAGATCCAGCTGGAAGAGTTCATTGAGCAAGTTTTAAAGTTATTCCCTGGAGCTTCTATTATAATTGCTGGGGACTGCAATGCGAGGATTGGAAGTAGCAATGTTGCACTTTTTAATCATTTTAATAAGTCATTTCCTGAATCCTTTTTACATCCTAAATTTTATCAGAGACAATTTAAAGATTGTGGTATTAATTATTCTGGTCTGTGTTTTATGAAGATGGTTTTTAACTTAGAACTAGTTATTTTAAATGGAAGTATGAATGGGGATAGACCGGGAGAGTTTACCTTTATTTCTTCATTAGGAGCCTCAATAATAGATTATGTGCTGATTTCAAGGGATTTGGCTGATTCCATTCTAGAGTTTGAGATAAAATATCGGGGTGAAAGTGATCATTTACCCCTGATGATTAAGCTGAATTATAATCAATATAATGTGGTAGCAGAGTGTGCTCCAATTGTATCCATAGCAGCTGATATAAGAAAGATTAGAATAAGGTGGACTGATGAGCAGTCTGCCTGTACAAGGAATCTATTAGCCACCAACCCTTATATGCATTTTAGAAATCTTATTACCACAGCGAGATCAGCAAAACAAGCCCTAAATACATATTCTAATTTGGTAGAGTCATTGCAACCCCATTTAACTTGTAATAAATCCGGTACCTTATTGTCTCGTACCACCTGTTCAAAGCACTGGTTTGATTCAGAATGTAGAGCATTAAAGAATGAGCTACTGGAGACCTATAGAGACTATAAGAATCAGAATCTTGGGAGAATCCCAGAAAATTGGTATCAGTGCAAAAAAAGGTATAAATCCTTGATTAAAACTAAGAAACTACAAGCCCAGAGGAAGGCCTGGCAATGCTTGCTAACTGCTGCCCATTTGAGAGACTCGGCTTCATTCTGGAAGATAGTATCTAGGGGAACTTTAACTTTTATTCCTAAATCAGACTACTATATAATGCCGACAGTATGGGAAGAATATTTTGGCAGGCACTACGCGGCTCAATCACCCCGTACTTCCGCCTTCCAAACTGAACTAGAAGACCTCCCAGAGTGGCCTCCAGTCACTAAACAGGAAGTACTCATGGTAATTGATCGTTTAAAACCAGGTAAAGCCCCAGGGCCTGACTATATTCCATCGGATCTTATTAAAGCAAATGCCGAATGGTGGGCTCCTATACTAGCTACCCTGTTTACCTGGATTGATAGAACAGCTTGTATACCAAAGGACTGGGAATTAGCTATTGTTGTCCCAATTTTTAAAAAAGGAAACAGAAGGGATCCTGCCAATTATCGTCCTATCAGTTTATTAAGTACCATCAGTAAATTATATGCAAGGCATCTGTTGGAAAAAATAGAAGACTGGTTACGGGTAGAGAATATTCTTGTAGAAGAACAGGCAGGTTTTAGGCAAGGGAAATCCACAATTGATCAGTGCCATGTTCTTCATCATTTAGCTAGTAAATACTCAGCCCCCAAAGGTGGGATTCTCTATGCTGCTTTCATAGACTTTAAATCCGCATTTGACTCTATTTCTAGAGACATATTATGGTTAAAACTGCAGTCTATGAATATTGACAAACGACTTCTTATATTAATCCGTCTTTTACATGAGAATTCCTATTTACAGGTTCTTTGTAATTCTGATGGGATCCTAACTAACCCAGTTCCTGTACATAAGGGCGTGAGGCAAGGATGTATCTTAGCCCCAACCTTATTCAATCTATATATTAATGGTATTGTTGAGAGTTTATCCAACGTAGATTTTCACCCACCCAAGCTGGCATCTCGCCCAATTCCTATACTTCTGTATGCAGATGATGTTGTGCTTTTGTCGACCTCGTGTGTTGGGTTTAGAAGGCTCCTGAGAGCTTTCTCCTCATACTGTACTCAGGAATGTTTAGAAATTAATTATACTAAAACCAAAATAATGGTTTTTGGCAGGAGGAGAATTAAACATAAATGGTCCCTTAATGGTCACCCAATTGAACAGGTCCAGCAGTATAAGTACCTAGGTATAACATTTCAGTCATCTGGTGCTTGGTCCATGCATATAAGCTGTGCTGCAATGAGAGCACGACCGGGGGGGGGGGGAACATGTTCCCTCTACTTTGCAAGTTTTCAGGGCTAAAATCATTACCCAAATGCTTTATGGCTCACAGCTGTTCGGATATGCTAACTTGAGACCTCTGGAGACTGTTCAAACCAGATTTGCAAGCCATTTTGGGCATTCCTACATGTGTCTCCAACACTTTACTTCGTTTAGAGGTTGGGCTTATTCCCATTGAAGCACAAGCCAAATTTCTTATGGTTAAGTACTGGCTTAAGCTCATTTTCCTTTCAGAGGGCTTAACTCCCTTGCTTTTGACAGATACTTTTCAGTCTGAATGGAAAAAACAGGTAATAAAAGTTATACATAAATTAGGTTATTCTCCTTGTACCCTCCAAACATTGGGTTTTTGTAAAGCCATGAATGAGGTAAAATTACGAATCAGAGATATAGAACTGCAGAAACATGTTGCCCAGTTGGGGAAAATGGAATTTCTTAAGAAATCAGCATTTACTGCCTCCCTATATCTGGATAGGCTCATATCTCCTGTCTCCAGGAGGGCCTTTACTCTGGCTAGATTAAATGTCCTTCCCTCCAAGCTACTGGAGGGGAGGTTTCAAGGTTTACCTTTTTCAGATCGAAATTGCCCATGTGCCAATAACCAATTGGAATGTGTAGAACATGTGCTTCTATTCTGCACCTATTATCAAGATCTATGCAAGGAGATTATCTCCCCAATTATAGGTAAATATCCTGGGAGGTCAATAGAATTCTATATACAGTTGCTCCTTTCTGATAACACTTACCAGGTAACTAGGCAAGTTGCCAAATTCTGTGCTGCTGCAATAAGAGTTCGTAAACAAATTTATAAAGAAACATAGTAGTTACTGATGACTCTTTTTATCGTAGCTAATGGCCACTTTTATTTCGGACCAGAATAAATTTTAAATTGTATTTTAAATTGTATTAAAAATTGTATTTACGATATATCTTGTAATAAGGTTTGATTCATGTGCTGTCTATTGGAATGCATATTTGAACATCCTTATTTTTATGATTTTATTTTGGTTTTTGGTCGTTGACCGTAAATAAAATTTCATTCATTCATTCTTATAAATGTAATTTGCCCCCCCCCCATGTGCATTACTTCACACTTGCTAATGTTGAAGCTCATTTGCCACTGATTTGCCCACTCCCCCCAGTGTCAAGAGATCCCTCTGGAGCTCCTCACAATTTTTCTGTTTTCATTACCCTGTATAATTTGCTATTTACTCCTACTTCTAGATCATTTATGAAGAGATCAAAAAGCAGGGATCCCGGTACAGAACCTTGGGGGACACCACTGTTTACCTCCCGCCATTTGGAGACGTGTCCATTTAGTGCTACTCTGTTTCCTGTCCCTTATCCAGTTGCTGATCCAGGACAGGACCTGTCCCTTCATTCCATAACTGGCAAGTTGGTGCGGGACCTTGTCAAAAGCCTTCTGAAACAATGTCAACTGGATCTCCCTTATCCACATGCTTCTTGACACGCTCAGTGAATGCCAATAGATAGTGAGGCATGATTTGTTCTTGCATTAGCCATGTTGGCTCTCCTTCAGCGGTGCCAACGGAATGGGCTAAAGGGATAAATAAACTTTGAATGTGTGGGAAACCTGTTTAACCAGGTAATATGGTGACTAAGAATGAAGGGGGGAAATGTGTAATGACGCCCAGCAGCTGCAGGAATTGCAACTGGTTTCCATAAATTGGCTCTTGCAGTCCTGCCCACTGGAGTAACAGAAAACAGCTGTTTTGCCTTCTGCAGGAAACTGCTACTTATGAAACTCACCTGTGAAGGGCTTTTTGAAATCCTTCTTCAAGTTGTTATTTTTCCATTGTCTCAGAGCACAGAAAATATACAGTACAGTATTTCTGGATGACTCGTACTTCCTTTATGGAACTGAACAAAGTGCTGTTGTGAAACAGCGTGAAAAATTTCCCTGGAAGTTTCTGGCAAGCTGAAAGAATGGGTACCAGATTTTTTGAACTATAGACCCCAAAATTCTCCACTCAGCCAACTCCCCAGTGGCTATGAGAAGCAGAATTCCCTCAGGGAAATAATCTGTTACTAAATTCCCACACCAGGAAAGACTGCCCTGCTGCTCAAGCTCCTGCTGGTGTGTGTACAGAAGTCCTGTCAAGCTCAATTATTGTGTCCAGATGGGAATTAATGAATGCACTGATTCCAGACCCAGGATCCTTAGACGCTTGACTCCCAGTTTCTACCCTCTTTTGTCGATGCTGGGGATTATGGGTAGTGAAGTCCAGCAGTTCTCTCGGAACCAATGAACAGTTGGAAAAGCCCTCTTGTGTTATTTGGAAGGGACAGAGGCAAGTTTGCTTTGCTTTTAGGGCTGCTAAACATATTCTGCCCCCCAATTCCTCTCCCCCCCCAAAAAAAATAGAGGCTCTAGAATGCACAAATAAGGAGGGAAATGGGAAGGGGGGTTGCAGGAGGTGGTATAGCCCCACAAGTTCCAGCATTAGGATGTCTACCTGCCAACTGCCAGCAACTGGAGTTAAGGAAAGCAGCACGAAGGACCTCAGCCCAGACACAGTACAGTTCCTAGCCCCTCCATCTGAGGATGTTGGAGAATGAGTTGAAGACAATAGGAGCCTGCCAGGTGGAGGAAGGGTCCATTGGTGGCTTCAAGCGCCCAGTTGTAGAATGCCCTCCAACTGTTTCTGAAGGGTACTGTGTGTGCCAAGAGCCAAGGTCACATTCCTCCCACAGTATTTATAGCAAGGTTTCTGTCCCATTGGTCACAAGAATGTTAAGTACCTAAAATGTGCCTGCATGTGGCCTGCCACGGGAAAGTTAGGGAACCGACGGAAGGGAGTTATCAGGAGCCTGAGGCAGTCCATGGGGGCATAAGACAGCCATGCACGGTGGGAAGGTGGAAGCTGAGCAGAAGATGCAGAATGGGGACTGAGGAGGGCCTAGTTCAACTATGAAGCCACATAAAGTTGATCTGAAACAATGCAAAGAAATGGATAAAGGGCATGACGGCACAGATATTGGTCTCAGGTGGATATGAACCTCTCTACACTGTATCTTGGAATTTAAACAGCTGCTGCAGTCCATTCAGAATCAGAAATGTTTTTATTTTAAATTCCAGGAAGGCATGTTCCAAGTGGTCACACATCACACAATCCCATTTCCTCTTCAACCTTCTCTGCTACAGTCAGCAACCACTCACCCAGCCCTTTCCCTGGAGTTCAAATCCCTTCCTTTAAAATAACTGCTTAGCAAGTGAAATAGCACTGAACTGGCAGGGTATAGTAAGCGTTTTAACTTAGCCAGAGGTTTGGAGTTCAATTCCCCACTGTGCCTCCTTGAGAGCAGCTGGACTTGAAAATCCATAGGGTCCCTTCCAGCGCTGCAGGTCAAAGGTTATTATATTATTATTAGTGTTGTATCAACTTAACGCTATAGTGCTAAAGTAGTAGGAAAAAAGGAGGACAATTCACTCCCATGCCACGGCCCCTCCTGTACATCATCAGTGATATAATTTGGACACACATCCAGCAAGGGCCCTGGAAGACTGATATAAATAATCAGAAATGGCAAAATAAAGACAAAGCACTGGAAGAAGAAACGGCTCCAAAAACTGCAGGCCATGACAGCTGAACCAAATGTGCCGCATACTCGTGCCAAAAGATCAAATCTGCTTGTGATTCACACTTACAACATGTTGTTGGCACAATAAATACAGAAAGGAACGATGAGAAACAGCTGAAACATGTGTAGCAATACACCTCTCGTTGATCCCTGCATTAACATAAGTAAACACACCAAATGTATTTCTTCTTCTTCTTCTTCTTCTTCTTCTTCTTCTTCTTCTTCTTCTTCTTCTTCTTCTTCTTCTTCTTCTTCTTCTTCTTCTTCTTCTTCTTCATCATCATCATCATCACTATGGAAGATGACCATGTGGATCATCGAGTTCAGCTCCTGTCAAGGAGGCACAGTGGAGAATCGAACTTCCAACCTCTGGCTCATACCTAAACTCTTGAGCTATCTAAGAGAACAGATCCAGCAGAACGTAGATCCAGCACAATCCTCCCAAGGGGGGCACATGCAATGTGTTTTGCAGACAATCTAAACTTTCTCTTTAATGAATAGCATTTCTGTTTTATTTGTTGTTGTTGTTGCTGCTGCTGCTGCTACTGCTGTTGTGTGCTGTCAAAGTCACTTCAGATGTATATCAACTATATAAACGAGTGATCACCAAAATGTCATATCCTCAACTCTTCTGCTCAGTTCTTATAAACACAGGCCTGTGCAGAGGCATAGCTAGGCCTTCCAGAGCCCGGGGCAACAGTCAGTTTTTGTGCCCCCCTTGCAAAATATAATCTGGATAGTGGCCATGTGGTCAGTGGTGGGGGGTCGGTAGGCAATTTGGCACCCCCCTAATTGCTGCTCCTGGGGCACTCCGCCCCCGTTGCCCTCCCCAAGCTACGCCCCTGGGGCTGTGGCTTCCTTCAGGGAGTTAGTCCATCTTGTCTTTGGCCTTCTTTTCCTGCTGCCTTCCACCTTTTCCTAGCATTAATGTGCACAAAGTATTGTTCTTAGAGTAGCCTCTATGTCACAATGTAGTATCTATAAAAGAAATTAGAATGCATTGAGATTGTTATTTTAAGTCTATGTCTGAAGAAATACAGTGGTGCCTCTGATAATGAATTTAATTCGTTCCCAGAGGCAATTTGTTATCTGAAAAAAATTGTTATCCGAAACATGGTTTCCCATTGAAATGAATAGGAAACTGATTAATTTGTTCCAGAGGTCCGAAAAAAGGCAAAAAAAACCCCTCTTTTCCCCCAGACCTCTTTATAAAGTGCACTTTAAAGGCATGCAGTGCTGGAACACAAACCCCCAGAACTAGCACCCTACCTTTCCAAGTTTGAAAGGTCCAAATTCATCAGCAAAAAAATGTCCAGAATGGCTCCAAAACACCATTAAGAAATATTCTAACTCCTCCCACCCTTCCACAAACTATGGGGGGTGCAATGCATCCTGGGTACACTTTTTTGCAAGGCATTTTGAAACATTCATTATCTGAGGCAGCCCGTAGGGAACATTTGTTATCTGAGGCAGCCCTACCCTGTTTCCCCGAAAATAAGACATCCCCCAAAATAAGACCCACTTACAGTTTTGCCTCTCACTGAAATATAAGGCATCCCCTGAAAATAAGGCCTCCCCAATAATAAGATAACAATAATTGGGTACCGTATTCTTCTTCATGGAAAAATAAGACATCCCCTGAAAATAAGACCTAACACATCTTTGGGAGCAAAAATTAATATAAGACACTGTCTTATTTTCAGGGAAACACAGTATACTTGGAAATTTCCGTTTGTTATCCTAAACATTTGTTATCCAAGGCATTTGTTATAGGTATGACTGTATGCTGAATTGATTAAAGATCTGTCTCTACAACTAGTATCCAAAGCAGAACTTGCAAAAGTTACTTGTTTGGAGTACTATGCCCACAGTTCATGCTGGTTGGGAGATTTAAGAAGCGGGAAACTAAAGTAGCATTTCCAGCCTCTAATTCAAATGTCTAGAGTCCCTAGACACAGACGTTCCATTATAGCCAACACAGTGAAGAGTTGTCTAAATGCACCTATTTCCTAATATTTCTAAATCAGTGTTTTTCAACCTTTTTTGGGCAAAGGCACACTTGTTTCATGAAAAAAATCACGAGGCACACCACCATTAGAAAATGTTAAAAAATTTAACTCTGTGCCTATCACACACACACAAACACACTTCTCACCCCCCCCCAAACAACAACAACAAATCCATCCTCCAGCCCAGGCCCTCCCAAGGCATCCCTATCAAAATGTCCACCTGCCCTCCCCTTCCCCCTCCCTCCTCCTGGCACTTTTTTTCAGAGGAACTTGCAAACCCAGGAAGGTGGGGCTGGGGGAGGCTCTTCATATATGACCCCCCAACCCCCATCTTTTACCCCTTCCAGTATAAGCCTCCCTTCTCTCCCCCCCGCCTCCTTTTAGCCAGGCAGCCACAGGGCCCGGAAGGGACCCCCCATCCCCGTCTCCTCCCTGGGTCCTAGGAATCCCCTCCTCAGCCTCCCACGTCCTCCCCTTTATTTACCCCCAAAAATGACCATTGTCAACGGCCGCCCGCTCCCCACCCTTAAAAGAGGGGTGCGCACGCGCGCTCCTACCTGGCTCGGCAGGGGCGCGCGCCCACCCTCGGGAGGTAAACAGCGAGTGTGTGAGGCGGGGGAGGGAGGGAGGGGGTTCGGTGAGCGAGGAGGGGGAACCAACCCCAAGAACCTTTAAGAGCGGCTTCTGGAGCGCCCTTCGCCGCAATGCGCCTGCGCGGGTCTCCCGGCTCTCTCTCACTCTCTCGCTCTCCAGTCTCCTCCTCCTCCTCCTCCTCCTCCCTTATTTCTTCTCCTTCCCTGCCCACGGCCAGCCTTTCCTCGCCGGCGCGCAAAGCACGCCGGGAAAGGTAGTCCGCTCTCCTCCCCAGGACCGCGTCTCAGACCTGCAGGAGGAACTACATCTCCCAAGGAAGCCTTGCGGCAGCCGGCTTCTTTCTGGACACCCCGCCTTCCTCCGGCTCGCCGGCGCCGCACCGCTGCCTTGGTCGCGAGTGGGATGCGGGGAGGGGGCATTGCTGGTGTAGGGAGAATTTTTCCCATGGCCACCAGGCAACATCTCGCGGCACACTACTGTGCCACGGAACAGTGGTTGAAAAACACTGTTCTAAATAAATCGTTTTAAACACATCCTATCCTCAGGTCCATCTTGGAGAAACAACATCCGTATTGAAAACACTACATTTTTCCAAGGCTGTTTTAACTTGTTATGCCTTTGTGGTTTACATAAGAACAAAGGCCCATCTAGTCCAGCTTCCTATACCTCACGGTGGCCCCACCAGATGCGTCTGGGAGCGCACGAGACTAGATATCTGTCTCCTGATACCACTCCCCTGCATCTGGCCCTTGAAGTACCCCGGTTTTAAGCCCGGAGATTACACATCTCCATCACAGTTTGTCACCTGTGATGGACTTTTCCTCCAGGAATCTGTCCAATCCCCCTTTGAAGACATTCAGGCCAGATGTCATCACCACCTCCTGTGGCAGGGAGTTCCACAAACTAACAACGTTCTGGGTGAAAAAAATATACTAGTAGTCACTGTTGCACTTGGAGGGTTTTATCCATTTCTCTCCCTCTTCAATCTGGCAGAAAAACACCAGCTGGGTGAGGGAACGAAGGGGAGCAGCAGAAAGCAAATCTATGCTAAAAGTCACAATGGCAATTATTCGTAAACATTTTTGCAACAGGTGCCTGACCTGGGTGACTTTTGCAACAGGTGCCTGACCTGGGTGACTTTTGCAATGCTAACCTTCACCCTACAACCATCCCATCGGATTTACTAGATCTCTGAACCTTTTTATCTTCCCACTCCACTGCTTCCATTACTGTTATCAGGCAAATAACACACAAAAACACAAATTAGTCAGGCTGATCATTTACAAAATAACCCAAACGTCTGCAAAGCTAACAGCACGATTCTACGTGCATTTATGTAGGGTCTCAGCTGGGTTGAGTTAAACTGGATTTACGCCCAAGTAAGACTTGAATCCCACACTTATTTACCTGGAGTTCATCCCAGAGATGTCAATGGAGCTTTATTCTCAAGAAATGTCCATATAGGATTCCTTCACTAAACAATGAAAAAGACCCCCCCCCGCAATCCACTTTTCTTACCTGTCAAGGTCACCTTGAATCCTGATTCTATTTTCTGAATTATGCTAAATTGAACACTGTTTTCCTTTTGGGAGAAGACAGTAAACAAAATAAGTACCCAGCAGTTTGTTTTCCTCCTTCTCCTGTTCTCCTGCCCATTGATCCATCTTGCTAGGGTTTTTCCCTATTTTTGTACTATATTGCTATTTTTTTTAACTTGTAAACTGCCCAGAGTTACATATTGGAAGATGGGTGGTATAAAAATGAAGCAAATAATAAATAACAATAATAATAATTCTGCCTTACCTCTGTCTCCCATTGATTCTTCTTTATCCTCTCCATATGGTGGACCTACCAATTCCTCGTTTCCCTACGCATATACAAAAAATCCCATTTATTAAATTTAATTTATCTGCCAACTCTGAGTCCATTCTTTAGCCCTCCCGAATTTCTGGTTACAAATATTGGCATATTCTTCTGTGGTAATTTTTTTACTCTCCTTCCATTTTTTAGACATGTCTCTTTTAAATTTTAGCTCATCTGAGAACGTTGATGATGGTGTCTTCCACTTTTATTTAAATCCTCTATTTCTTTCTCACAGGGAGGTTTTTTATGATTGCACTATCAGTATCTCATCTTTAAGAAACTCCAGACCTCCATGTCTTCTCTCCCCTCTGCTCATTTCTCTCTGTGAGATCTGACCCAGTATTTGCTGAAAGTTATCAAAAACAGGCTTTCTTAAGCATCCAGAATGATCCTCACATTCCCCTTGGCTTTCCTTTTTCAGCGTAAGAGGACTCAGTTCCACACAAAGCTCCCACAATGTCCCCTATAACATACAACCTTAACGTAGCTCAAGATGGTATACAAAAGTTCCAAGCCCTTGTCAACAGACTTGTGATGTAGGTTCGCCTGAGAAATAGTGACTGACTCACAGCCACCTGTAGCTGCTTAGATGCCGTACGCACATCTGATCTTGCCTGATTTTGGAAGCTAAGCAGGGTCAGCCCTGGTTAGTACTTGGATGGGAGACCACCAGGGAATACCAGGTGCTGTAGGCGACCTGGAGTAGGAACTGACAAGCCACTCCAGTATTCTTGCCAAGAAAACTCCATGGACATGAGGTCATGAAGAGTCGGTCATGACTGTAATGACACAACACACACACACACACACACACACACACACACACACACACACACACACAGAGCCTCCTAATGAAAGTGTCCATGGCAGGATTTCAACCTGGGTGTCTCAGTTGATACACAAGACAGCTGCGCTCTTCTGTTTCAACACTGGCGTGGCCAGCAGAAAGGAATTGTTTGACTTGATGTCCCAAACATCTAGAGAATCAAGGATCCCTCATTCTTGACCTAACCACTTGATTTGTGCATCAAGTCACATCAGATTTATGGCATCAGGTCATCAGGTCACACCTGACTTAAAAGAGTTTTTGAGGTCTGTGAGAATCTCAAAGAGTGGTTAAGCATTGCCTTCTCCCTGTCAATTTCTATGTGTCAATTTCTACCTGAAGTGAAGATTTGAATCTTGATTTCATGAGTCACACTCTAACCGCTATGGCATTAATTGACTGGTAGGTAGCGCTTCTCTTGCTTCATCACCAGAAATTAAATGTTAACATGGAAAACAAGAGTACTTCAAAAGAAATTACATCCCAAGAGCATGTTTTTACCCAGAGGTGGGGTGGGGTGAGGAGATATACAGTATCTGAACACATTCCTGTGTCACCTTTAGCCTAATGCTCTTTGTACCTCATATTACAAAAAGCAGAGCGCATCCAGAGAGTAAATTTAGTTCCCTGAGTAACACCCAGAGGCTTTAGGGAAACTGATCTACCAGATGATTTTAGGCCATCCTGAAAGCATACCAAAAATGGCTAATTAGTGAAATGAATGTTATTGCATACAAATGTAGAAGAGGTAGCCGTGCTAGTCTGTGCAGGCATTATGGGTAGAAACAAAATAAAAGTTTTTTTAAAAAAAGACTGGATGATACAGTTACAGAACACTGATAGACACACACTATTGTGAAAAATATTTATAATGCAAAGGATGCACAAGGAGAATACACAAAGGTAGGATGTGGAAGGAGCGTACAAAGAATATTTACAACTATTCATGTAAAATGCACACATCTATTGATCAAAGGACAGCAACCCTGTACTGAACTGAGCCTAGTCATGCTGCCATCTGTGACAAGTGTTTATATGAAGACATAATCCACTGGTATTGTTAACAACACTCTGTGGACATCAGCGGATATCATGAGATGCCCTATCCATTTTGCACCACCACCCCAGGCCTCCAGAGGTGGGACTTGGGAGGGGCCAGCTTAAAATAAAAATTGGCCCATTTTCCCCCTCCAAGATACCTTTGGCACAACGGTTTTCATGGAGTCTGGTAGATGCCAGAAAATCTCTACCTCCCCAAAATGGAGGAAAAATAGAAAAATACAAGTACTTCTCAAAGCACTTCCTGTTTACATTTGAACACGGCCACTTCTGGTTCTTTCTGTGATGGGGGCTAGGAACAAAAATTTTGACACACACCCCTTGGATTCCCTTCTCCTGCTCTAGGGTGTCCAAGGCAGCTTTCCAACTGCCTATCCCTGTGGTGGTCTTGAAAACAGCAAACAGGTCTCTTTGGGTGGCCTTTTAAAGAACTGCTGCTATAGAAATTCGGAAAGATGAGATGCCATGAAGCAGGAGAGAGCCACTGCCTGTGTTTTCTGCTGCCAGCAAGGAAGATAATGCAATCATCTTTCATCACAGATCTTCTGAAGAGACAGGGGAGGCCCATAAGCCTTGTTGCCTGCTCTGATCTAAAAGGCACCTTTGTGTGGCAAGATCGGGAGGTAGATGGTCAAAATCTAAACCTTTGGAAAGGGTTGTTGTTGTTTTTGCAATACCAGAACTCCAGTAGCAGGAGAACTAACGGAAATCCTGTCTGGAGGATTCCAAGAGTTCTCATGCCCCCATAAAAGATATTTCATCTAAACCCTGCCTGAGGATAAAAGGACAGTTGAAAGGCATGCCAAACCTTCAGGAAAACTAGACCCATGAAGCTCCTGAAGGCAAGTCCCTCAAAAATCCATCATGTTTCTCCATTCTGATGAGTAAAACAATACACTTATTCAGATTATACCTGTGTGTGTTTATGAGCAGCAATCTAACAATGTGATTCAAAGAATGAGATTACCTGAAATGCATCGTTTAAAATGTCAAAAGACGGCACAAGCCAAGCTCTCTTTGACTTCCCTTTCATTTTTTATTTTTTATTCTGGTACGCTTTCCATCTCCTGAGCTTTTTATGAGTCACGCTGTAAGCTAGATCTAGGGCTTACCCGCCTTTATAGACATCTTGTACAACCCTAAATATATTTATACTATATGTACTGTGGATGACAGCCTGCAACAGGAAACTGTATTCTTGAGTCACCCTCGCAGATGACCAATGCCAACTTTTTGTTGGGAGAAGCACATGTTTGATCTGCTGTAATCAGTGTTCAAATCAGGGTTTGGGGGGGGTGAAATCACGGAGGCAGTCCAGGTGACCGTTTGCAGGACCTGGGGGAGAGGCAGAAAGCTTGGTTGGCATGCCTCCAAGGGCAGAAGCTCAGAAAGTGCTAACAAGGTGCTAATTGGCACTATACACCCTTCCTAATACCTTAGTAATACTCTGGTCCAGCATCAAATTTAAACTTTTTGTTTTTAATGGTTTGGAGACAAGGGGTTATGGAGATGCTTTCCACTGAAACCAGTGTATGTTAATTACAACTGGCTCATTTCTGGGCGCACATCAAAATACTATTTTGATATTTAATACCCAACGTGACTTGGCTCCAGGGTATTTAAGGGCACCTATTAACCCCATATGAAACCCTCCCAGGTTTTAAGATTTCAGAAGAAGCCTTTTTTCAGTCCCACCAGCCACACAAGTACCCCTTAGGCAGATACAAGAGACAGCATTTTCAGTGGCATCTCCCTGGCTGAGGAACTCCCTTCCACAGGACACCAGGCTGCCTTTCTTCCCCCCTCCCCCTTTCCACCAACATGAAAGTCTTTTCTTTTTAGACAGGCATAATCAGCACATTTCTGTTAAAGAAGGTATTTCAGTGGAGGAATTTTCTTTATTTTTTAAAATGTCTTTTTTTAAAAAAAAAAAGCTCTTTAAGCACTTTTTAATGATCAGTTTGTTGAATGGTTCCTTCCCCCCTTGTATTTTTATTTTTATGATTTTTTATTTTTACTTTTAAATTCCTCTGCTGGGAAAAAGGGGGTATAAAGGAATAAATAAAATAAAATTTAATAAATAAATAAATAAATAAATAAATAAATAAATAAATAAATAAATAAATAATCCAAGCTAATACCACATGCCTCAGCACCTGAAGGACTTGTATTACTCATTTTTAAGAGCAGGGTCACCCAGATAGCACAGCCTGAGTTAAAGTCAAAGAAACTAGCTTTTGTGAGATCTGAAGTGTCATAATCATGCTCACATGTTTTGTGTCTTTCCTTTTCTTTTCTTTTATTTGATTTTTGCCTGAAATTCTGCGTTAAGAAAGACATAGGTTCACCTTCAGTCAAATGAACAAGAAAGGCCCCTCAACCCGATACAAAATGCTCTACACCCAGAACTCCTTGTCAGCCACAGTAGACTTCTTGATTCTCCTGAATATCCTCCAGAATGTGTGGAACTACAATTTACATCATCCCCTGATTAATACCACCATTTACAGTACTTGTCATCTAACAATGCTTTAGGTCATGCATGTCCAAACTTCGGCCCTCCTGATGTTTTGGACCACAACTCCCAGAATTCTAAGCCTGCATTTCCAATGGCAAAGGACTGTGGGAGTTGTGGTCCAAAACAAGAGGGCCGAAGTTTGGTCATGCCTGCTTTAGATGTAGATTTGTGAGAGGTAGCCGTGTTAGTCTGTTCAAGAATTCCAGGCACAAGTCAAAACAAAACAAAAGACAAAAGCATGCATCACCTTAAATGTAATTTTAATGTAAGCTTTTGTGGAAACGTTTACTTCAGACATAGAGTAGCAGCATAATTGTACATCTCATTCTGCTACTCTATGTTTGAAGAAGTGGACATGTCCATGAAAGCTTACATTAAATTATAATAGTCTTTAAAGTGCCACATGTTTTTGTCTTTTGTTTTGTTTTGATTTGATTTTTGTCTGGAATACTTTAAATGTGTAGATTATTCTCCCATTTTAATTTGGCTTAGTGGTCAGTTAATCTGCGACCTGAGGGGGACTGCTCTATATTGTTTTCCCTGCTGTACCCACTGTTCCAATGTTCTGTGAATTCACTCCGTCTTGTCTCTTTGTAATGTTTGCTTATGTGACGTGGAAAGCTGTCACTTTTTGGACTGTTGTGCAGGATACAATGTGACCTTTAACCACACTAGGCCAATTGTGGGCTGGCATGGCTGAAGGATACAGAGGGATAAGACACCCCCCCCAAAAAAAAAGGTTTCCTGCCTCTCAGGTCCAACAGAGCACAGAGCTGTTGAGACTTTGAAGTTCAGCCCAATTGTTCCTGGATTCATGCAGTGCAGCCTGCAGGCAGCAGACTGAGTACAAGAGTAACCTTTATCCACAAAAACAGAAAAACCAAATGAGTTCCTAACCTATGCCATGTGGGAAATTCAGCATGGATGTTTTACAGGGCTGGCCCTTTTCCCACCTCATCCATCTGACTTAAGAAGGTTCGTGGAAGCTACCATTGAATTATAATCATCTTTAAGGTGCTCCAACCCTTTTGTCTTTTTAATTTTTCCCTTTGTGTTTCCTAGATAATGCACACACAGACTAGCATGGATATCTTTTCTAAGAAATAAAACAGAGTATTGCTGGGCCACATATAAAAACCAAAACCCACAGCTGGGCATTATCTGCATCTAAATTGTTTACTTTGATTGTGAGCTGCCCAGAGACCTTTGGGTAGTGGGCGGAATACAAGCTATATAAATAAATAAATAAATAAATAAATAAATAAATAAATAAATAAATTTGGAGACATCAAAATAGTGGTTCCCAGCCTTCTGGGGCTTTTAGTCCAAGAACATCTGGGGACCCAAGGTTGACAACCTATGACCTAAAAACATTGTATTAGTATGCAAGCTTTCGACTTTTCCTGGGCTCTTCTTCATCAGGCTAGATGATATATCACCAAAAAGGATCTCTGGTGTCAGGTCAGAAAGTCTGACAATTGAACACCATCCTGAGGGCCTTGCAGACTTTTTTAAAGTTATTATTATATATATTTCATACACAAAACAAACATTTCTCAACATATCCATGTTTTGAGGAGAAACAAACAGTGAGATGTTTTAGATATTAACTCTTTTTTATCTGTTCTTTACCCAATCATAAAATGAATTCCACACTTGTGCAAATTTGCTTTTTTCCTTTTTTCCTTTTGTTTTAGACTGCAGTGGAACCTTGACTTACATACTGCTTGACTTACAGCATATTTGACTTGCAGCAAGAAGGGGCCTGTTTGACTTGAGTCGCAGGCTTTGACTTACATTCAGAGCCCCGGCGCAAGGTGGGCGGAATCGGGCGGCATCCACGACCCAGCATCGTGGCTGCCACCACCCAAACTGCTCCTGCCTTCTTCCTCTCCTGGGGCAGTTCAAAGTGGGAGGCCAGCTCAGAGCACCTGGAGCTGGTCCTCGGCCCCCCCCTTTTTCCATGAGGAGAAGAAGGGCCGGGAGCTCAGTGGGGCTGGCCTTGCTGGTTAGATAGTCGGCTCAGTCTTGTAAAAATCTGGCTGAAGAAGTCTGGTCCACAATGGAAGCATTTTAGTTGGGGAGCTGTACAGAAAGGACTCTAGGGTTGTTCAGGACTTGGAACGTCAGGTTAAAAATAAGTAAAACTTAAATGTTAGACATTGTTGCTATGAACATTAAAAAGTGGAGGTGTATAACTATGGACTATAATTCCACTGCCTCCCCCTCTCTTTGAAGAGACATTTCATTTACATCCCCGGAAGGAATCTCCTGTCCCAGTCAAATTTGTGTTAAATTGCTGTTTTCGAGGGTCTTTTTCATCATCTGGAATGGATTAATCCACTTTCCCATTACTTTTTATGGGAAATGTTTGTTTTACTTAAGTCATGTTTGACTTAAGTCTAGACCAATGGAACGGATTAATGACTTAAGTCAAGGTTCCACTGTATACGTATGCCAATTTATCCACTTCTGCACATTCTAAAATTTTGCTTATTATTTCCTTGCTTGTTGGTGTGCTTTCTGATTTCAATTTTTGGGCCCAGGCCAACCTGGCTGCTGTAAGACTATGTACAGTATCATTAAATATCTTATCTCTCTCTTTTTATATTGTTTGGAGTCCTGCCTAATAAGCATAGCTCAGGTTTGAATGGATATTACTGAAAAACAAAAGACTACTATTTTCGGAGGGTTTTGATCTTCAAGAGGGTGGCGCACATATTTATGGTACAATAGAGATAAAAAAACGAAAACACTTCCACAACCATTTTATAAGGGACTCTCTAACTAAAACCTGAGAAATAGTGAGAGATAAATTCTATAGGAAAATACCAAAGTGGCTATCCCCTCTAGAAGCAATGGTACATCCTAATTTTATAAACCCAGGGAAGATGATGACATATAACAATCTACTAGACGAGAGAGGAAAACTTAAATCTACAGAACAACTGGAAGCTCAGGGTTTGATTCAGTCGTGGTGACCTTATTTTCAAATACAGTGGACCCTCGTATAACAAATGGTTTGTATAACATAAAATCTGTACAACATAAAAAATTCCGGAGATACGGAAATTTGCTTAACAGAATCGTCTATGGAGCAAATCTGTACAACATAAAAATGGTTGTGATTAGGGATTACTCTGTTTTCAATTCATTCCTATGGGAAATTTGTGTAAAGGAAAATTTGCTTAACAGAATTTCATTTGGAACAAATTAATTCCTTTATACAAGGTACCATTGTACACTCAAAATACGGCCTTGCAGACTTTTATGGACCTCTATGAAAAATCTAAAGCCCGCGTCTGTCACAGCTGGCACTGTGTTTACAAATACAAAGACTCCCATGTTCCTCTGTGCTTCTCCCCAAACCACTAGGTCCCAATCTTGAGTCCCCCCCCCCCAAATGTTCTTGGATTAAAACTTCCAGAAGCCTTCTTGGATTAAAACTTCCAGGTGACTGGGAGCAACAATCTAAAAATGTCTCTGATTTAAGGTTGAGAGCCACTGCGCTAGACTGACTGAGAAACCATTGGGGTTTTGTGTGTGTTGTGTCATTACAGTCGTGACTGACTCTACGTGACTCCATGTCCATGGAGTTTTCTTGACAGGAGTACTGGAGTGGCTTGCCAGTTCCTACTCCACGCACCTACAGCACCTGGTATTCCCTGGTGGTTGCCCATCCAAGTACTAACCAGTGCCGACCCTGCTTAGCTTCCGAAATCAAGCGAGATCGGATGTGCTTTAGCAATGTTTATAAGCCACCTTTAAGTGGCTTTGACTGGGAGGGACCTTTTTGGACTGGGATGACTCTCCATCAGCCAAGCAGCAACCCATTGATCCCTCTCTGTCTTAAGTTTTGAAGAGAGCCATGAGTTCTGTACTTGAGTTCTTTTCCAGATCTTTCCAGTCAGGGTTCAGGGATTTGTGTGTATGTGTGTGTGTGTGTGTGTGTGTGTGTGTGTGTGTGTGTGTGTGTGTGTGTGTGTGTGTGTGTGTGTGTGTGTGTGTGTGTCAGAAGCACCAACAAATTATATTGACAGATCAACATACAATACTAAGCAGAATGTAAGTAAATTATAAAATTATTACATTTAGGAAGGTATATAAAATGATGAAGATTTTTTTAAAAACCACACTAGGTGGCATTTCACTCAATACAGGGCCACATCAACAGCTGTCCATCTTGGGAGCATAACTGCACGTTGAAGGGCATCATATGCATTGTTACAGGCATGAGAGGGGTTATTCTCCACATTTGCACAAGGTGTCTTCTATAGGGAGGCTCCATTTTCTCAGATTATCCTTTGACCTTCCAGCCCCGGCACACAATCTGTTTAATGCTTTCCATATGGGCCAAGGTGGAGAGTCATGTGGTTCTGTCCAGTTACCTGGTAGCTCCTTGCTCACCTTCCTTAGTTCTAGGACAGTCTGTGGGGGCTGATTATTAGGATGAGTACAGGTTTTGAGGAAATGATACCTTCATTTCAGTCTTGGCTTGGGTGGTTGATGACCAAATAACAAGTGTGTTTTCTGAGGACGTCACTTTGACTCACTCTTTTTGCGCAGCACCTGGAAGGCATGTCCAAATTTTGGCCCTCCAGATGTTTGGACTGCAACTCCCACAGTCCTTTGCCATTGGCAACCTAAGCTTAGAATTCTGGGAATTGTGGTCCAAAACATCAGGAGGGCCAAAGTTTGGACATGCCTAAGTTAGAGTTATGTAATCAGACACAGTCAACATTCTAACAGTCATGTAATTAGTCAGTATGCAGCCATGAATCAATTAAACAGTAACCAGTCATTATTTTTTCTACAATTATCCTGTTCGTTGTCTCGGAGTGAATGAATGAGACAGAAAGTGCCAGTTGAGGAGAACTAAGCAATAAGGCATGGTTTACTTAGGGGAAAACATGAAGCTAAATCTGCTCTGTAAGTCCCTGAACTTTTTCACTGCATAACTAGAAGATTTTAAGAAGAAAAAACTGTATAACATTTTGTAGTAAGTCAAGAGCAATCAATGTGTTGCGCTGAACCAATGTCGGAATTTGGATTTCACAAATGGAAAGCAGCCACTGATTCTTCATCCCCATGTACATTTCTAGGTACAGTGTGTATTCAGAATCTCCTTCACACACCTACCTACCAATAATTAACTCATCCAGCTTTTCTGTTTTTTCATTCACCCCTTAATTTGTTCAGTTTGCACCACTTAGAACACAACTGGCCAGAGTGTGGGCCTGTGTATGTTGTTGGTGGATCTGCAGCTTGCAGCTATGCTGGCTATGACAACAGGACAATCATCTGGAGAGTCGCACTTTGCCCATTTCAAAGCCTGGGCATGAAATGCTGGAGAACTCATCAGCTTGCAAGCTTGTGTGTGGCATCTTGGTTGGTCCTGACAAAGGTACTGTGCAAAGGTGGGTTTTGCTGGGGCATAGGGCAGCCTTCAGGATCTAGATGTGGTAGGCCAAGGAGCAGCCAGGAAGTCAAGATGGCTCATAATAAATAATAATCTTAGAACTACAGAGTTGAAAGGGACCCAATGGATCATCAAGTCCAGCCCCTGTCAAGGAGGCATGGTGGGGAACTGAACTCCCAATCTGTTGAGGATTGTACAAAATGGAATTGTCCTATTGCAAGTTATGATGCAATTTGGGAATGACAAAGCAGAGTGGGCTACACACCTGTGTAATTATATCCTGGCAACTAGTCAAGTCAGGTGACAGTTTGGTCATGCTCATTTGTCAATTTGCTGAGTAATGATTGCATCAGACTAGACATGGGCACGACTTGGCGAAATTCTCGTTTCGTTTTCATCGGAAACAATTACTCCGCCAGAACTCGAACTAAAGAAAAATTGAGTCTGATTTGTCGTTGTCGTTCCTGGCATCGCAGCGATCGCGCGATGCCAAGCGGCACAGGAAAAAAGTTTTAAAAATTAAAAAAAAATCAGATTCCTGGCCAAAAAAGCAGGCGAAAATATGCCTGCCTGAGTGAGGTCACCTACCAGATGTGGCCGAGTCACACTCGCCCATGCCAACTCGCCAAGTAGCGCAGCACAGGAAAAAAGTATATATAAAAAAAACCCGATTCCCGGCCAAAAAAGCAGGCGAAAATATGCCTGCCTGAGTGAGGGCACCTACCAGAGGAGTGGTTTCTGGGGGGGGGGTCCCCCGGCCTCCCTCCCCTCCTCTCCTGGGCCGCACAAAGTGCACATCCTCGTCGTTGAGTCGCACTCGCCCACGCCAACTCGCCAAGCGGCGCGGCACAGGAAAAAAGTTTTAAAAATTAAAAAAAACCCGATCCCAGCCAAAAAAGGAGGCGGAAATATGCCTGCGGCCTGCCTCAGTGAGGGCACCTACCAGAAGGGTGGTTTCTGGGGGGCGGGGGGTCCCCGGCCTCCCCCCCTCTCCTCTCCTGGGCTGCACATCCTTGTCATCTCGCCAACTCGCCATGCCATGCGGTGCGGGCGGGAGATGCAAAATGGGGCGACCCGCAATATTTATTTTGAAATCATGGTCCAAAAACACACCAAAGCACCACAGAAACATGCGAAAATAGCTATTTTAAAACTGCCTGAATTTTACCCGTAGCAGCAGTGGGTTTTTCTTGCAACAAAACGTCTCCATTGATTTTATTTTATTTTATTTTAATTTTTATTTTTTTACACCTGCGCATTAATGATGGGCTGGCCATGGGAGTGGACCATGCAAATTTTTGGAGCCATTCCACCAATTGCATGGCCACTTGGCCAGGTTTTGACCGAGACTTCTGGGATGTGCCAGTTGGGCATAAAAAGCCACTAACCCTAGCCCGAACCCTAACCCTAACCCTAACCCATACGCCAGTACACTGTCCTTCTTAGTGGGTCAGAGAGGCACCCAGAGGTGCACCCCAGTAACTCACCCTAACCTTACCAGTAACCCTAATCCTAGCCCTTGCGCTAACCCCTAACCCCAAGCCAGATCTGTGTACTCGCATTGCACTACAGCAAGTACACTTCCCTTCTTAGTGAGTCACAGCGGGCGCCCGTAGGGGTCCGGTCCTCTCTCACTTCGCTCTCCAGCCCAAGCAGGCAGTGAGTCACAGAGGCACCTGTCGAACGAGAAGTGCCTCTGCCTGCTGCAACAACTGCAACTTAATGGTATGCATATCCAATTGGCTATGCATGCCATTTTGTAGCGGGTGAGGAGAGGAGGCACCCACGAGGTGCCTCCAGGAGCCCGCTTTCCCTTCATGGCGGGCCAGAGGAGGCACCCACCCCAGAGAGGTGCCTCCAGGAGCCCCCCCCAAAACCAGTACTAACGACAGACGAAAAACCGACAAACGAAACGACAAATTTTTGGAAAATTTCACGAAAAACGGAAACGAGCCGAAACGGGCCGGCTCCGACACACGACAACTCGAAACGTAATTTTTCCTGGTCATGCCCATCTCTACATCAGACACATACATAGAAGCAAGACAGTTGTTTCAGTCTGGTGTGGGATGTGGTTGGAAGAAGCAGCTCATTACTTTCTCAGTTTGGATTCCCGGAAAGTTTGGACTACTGGACTGTCTAACTAACAAAGCTATATGCCTGCCGATTCTGTTTTTGCTGGACTTGTATATATTTTGTAAATATAGTTCTTGGTGAAGGGAGTCACCGCTGTGTTTGCGTATTTATTTAGCACTTCTATCTGGCTGTTCAAGCCCACACTTTACACAGTCCTTCCGCTGAGCATTAACCACTCTGCCAGATATCTGATCCAAATGGCTAAGAAAGTCAACATTTCTCCAGCAGCAGCCTCTAGTCCAGTGGTTCTCAGCCTCTGGGTCCCCAGATGTTCCTGGACTGCAACTCCCAGAAATCCTGCCCAGCTCCATTAGTGATGACGACTTGGAGCTGCAGTCCAGGAACATCTGGGGACCCACAGGTTGAGAACCACTGCTCTATGCCTTGAACATTCATCCCGGCCATTGCCAAGGCTCCTGGGTCTCTAGCTGCACATGAAAACCTGCAAGGCAGTTCAGGTACCACTCATCAGGAGAGAAGATAATGCTGCTGACCTCAGAACCATTGTGATGCACCCAGAGGCCTCACACAGGTCATAGAGGCAATACCCAGATCAGGTTACAAACAATCTTAGTCTGTAGGGTATAGCAGGAAGAGTGGGAGGAAAAGAAGAAGGCTAAGAAAATAAAAGAGGTAAGCTAAGTATAATTACTGAGAAACTATTAAATGTGGCCATCGTGGATGGAGATTCTGGAGAATGCAATCAGAACTTTTCTGAGCACTAATAAACCAGTCTAAATGCTTCTAAACCAGGGGTAGGCGCCTCTGATCCTCTTGTTCCTTTTGGCCTACAACTCCCATTTCTCCCTCAGGGCCTGGGGATGATGGGGATTTTAGTTCCAACCCTCTGGCATGGAGAGGATCTCCCCTTGGTTGAAAAGGTCCATTGTGCATTTATTTGCCACCTATTGCACAAATGTTTGTGTATGGCATGTTTTAGTTGCTCGATCTAGCACTAGTTGAGTTGACCCCCTAAGAGAGCTACGGGCCAGGGAGAAAGGAAAACCACATGAAAGAGGAAACAAAAGGCCTTGTCTCACCTGGGCAAACCCACAGTCCAACCAGACCCCTGCTGGGAAAAGGGTGAGAAGTTAGTTCTGGCAACGGGTCAGCAGAGAGAGAAGGAAACTTAAAATGCCGACCTCCACCCCCCACACACACACAAACAGTGCTCACAATAATTAAAAATAAAGCTGGGGTCCAAAATAATGATGTTTTCAAATTCTCCCTGGTCTTGGCCCACCTCATTAGAAATATGCCATCCCACTTCTCTACTTATTCAAATTCCTCCTACATCTGGGCTTTTCCCCAAACACAACAATAGTGGTTACTTCACGTCCTTCCTTGTTCCGCGACTAGTTTAGTACCGGGACAGCATTGGTCGCGATCATGTGGTTTTGAGCCTGTTTAGTCCCTGTTTCCGTTTTCTCATGGTCGCGATAACATGACTCGTGACAACTGTTACTTCACAGTCTTGTTCCGTGACAAATTCTGAATTTGTCTTGCTTTCTTAACCCTTTTTAAATATCGTAAATAAAACTTTTTCGCTATTTCGATTTACTGGCCTTCTGGGATTTACACGTCAGAATGTTCAGTACTTTCTTTAATAAACATTTGCGCTGCATGGTGTTTCTCCTATGGAAACTAATGTTGAATGCTGCTTCAACCGCTGACCACTAGGTGGACACTGGTTGTTGCATGACATTTGTTACCACACGGTCCCTTGTCTCGGAACAGGAACCAGGAACAAACTGTGACAAGAGAATACCCCAAACCAGCACCAGGTACAGTATTGTCACGCTGTGATCCCTCTCCAGGGGCGTGGTTGAGACAATTTTCAGCTGTTGCACAATGGACGTGAACTAAGATTTTTTTGTACCGGTCTGAAGCGCAACACTAGAGACAAAACGGATGTGAACTAACCACCAATGTGTGTGATCAGGTGGCAAGAAAGGATGGTATCTGATGGTGCCAGGTAGGGTGAGTTAGGTGGAAGTAATCTCCCTGAAAGCAACCTTTCTGTCTATCTGAATCACCCCAGCCTATTTTCCACCCCGAAAGTAGCCTTGCCACCAGACCAAAAAGGATCAACCTTGGATCAAGATCAGAAATTAGGCTTGATTACTTCATGTGATTGCTGGGAAATAATGCATGACAGACTGCACCACAAGCAGTCCAAAATGTGTGCTGTTTCCCCATCTGATCACTCCCAGATGTAAATACATATTATATTTTCTTGTATTTTTGTCTTTCTCTTCGAGTCTTCTCCTCCTATTTTCTCTCCATCTTTCTCTTCCTTCTGTTACTCCCCAATCCTGGGGCAGAAATCTTCAACTTTTCCTCTTGTTCTTCTGTAAAGAGCCAAGGTGAACTTGCAGGACTTTAATTGCACATGGGTTCTTTATAGCAGAGCATAAGCAAAACTAGGACTCCTCTGTCCCAGGCCTGCAGACTAATAATCATAGTAATACTTTCTGCAGCATAATGTGATGGTAGATAAGGGGCCACCCCAAGATAATGAGTTAGCCCAGATTGTGGCTTCATCTAGCCTTCTTGTTCTCAACCTCAACAGCCCTGATGTTCATCAACTCAACACACAAAAGCCTTCACTAACTACTAGCTCGCCTGGCCACAATTTCTGGGAGTTCTATTCCAAGAACATCTGGGGACCCTAAAGTTGGGAACCCACTGGGCTGAATTCATTTCAACAGCCAGGTGAGTTCTAGCTAGCAGCATGGTTCCAGAAAACCTCAACCACAGTGTCATTATACTTGAATGAATTTCCCTTGGATGACTCAGTTCATGGGTTCTGCTTTCCTTGGCAGAATCACTCAGACTCATTACCATATTTGTTAATGACAGACTTCCTCTCCAAGTCAGAATGGGAGGGAGGCTCCCCACCTCCAGGTGACTTGCCCGCCTTAATCATGTTTGCAATCTTCTGCATGTGCCTCGGTTTGATGCATGCACAATACTGACTGATTCTCTCCTTGCAGCACACATCAGAGCTGGATTAAGCAACATGCTCAAGACTACGCAGAGAACATAGTGTTGTAAGTACAGTAAAGCACACACACACACACACACAATGTATGCAGGTCCTGTGAGTCTAATATAACCTTAAGAGTTTCATACTCTCTACCTCTATATTGTCTTAAGACTACAGCTATCTTGTCTAAAGAGTTCTACATGGTCTGTATATGTCCACATCTTCTTTGGAAAAGATGTGGACATATACAAGAAAGCAAAGCTACCTCTGGGCACATACAGAGTGCCTTTGGACTCACCACTGAACATTCTCTACTGGTCAGAACAGTTTGAATAAAGAAAAGCAGTAAACAAAGCAAAGCAAAGCTGTTTGCTTATATACCACCCCATACCACTTCAAGTAGTCTCTGGACGGTTCACAGTTTTAATTACAGTATGCAGGCTACACATTGACACACACACACCCCCGAGCAAGCAGGGTACTCATTTTACCTACCTCGGAAGGATGGAAGGCTGAGTGGACCTTGACCCTGCTACCTGGGATTGAACCCCAGGTCCTGAGCAGTTTTACCTGCAGTACAGGAATTTAACCACTGTGCCACGAGGCTCTTTCTGTTATTCCCCAATCTGTTATTCCCCAAGGCACTCGGTCAATTCTGGCGGCCAGAGTCTCTCTTTTCAAAAATGAACTGCTATCTCACTTGCTCTCAAGAGCACTCAAACAAGCCGAAACAATTTTAATACACACAAAGCTGTGAACAAAGCGGAACTTGGGAAAGTTATTTTGTGGGACTACCTCTACCAGAATTCCCCAGCTGTTTTGCCCCACATAGTCATGCTTGTTCGGGGATTCTCTTTTCCAGACTCTGGATGGAAAGTCCAAGGTGGTTTGAATGCATGGGTCTTTGATACTGCTTTATGGCTGAAAGCAAGGCTTCATTCAGACTATGGCACATTTACTAGTGCAAGGCTTCATTCAGACTATGGCACATGTACTAGTGTATATGTCAGCATATTTGGAGCTTGCTTCTCTTCCTGCCCCCTTTAGCTCTGCCATGCCATCCTGAAGGAGGGGCCTGCCCAACACCAAAGCTCACACGACTTTAATATTAATGGTCTAATAAAAATATACTATTGTTTTGGGGTTTTGTATAAGGACCACACAGCTTTTTTAAAATGTGTCTCCTGCAGTTCATACAAGTGCAGGTATTTGCTGCAGGTAAAAACGTAAAAGGTATGTCTAAGGTAGCAAATATTTGCATAAAAAGATTACACCAGTGTGGCTGGTGTGAGGAACCAAGTACAGTGGACCCTCATATAACAAACGGTGTGCACTGTAATCTATATGCTGTAGGAAACTGGTAAGGAAGTATTGGGCTTGTTACTTTTAGACTCTACTCTGGTCCTACTGTAGTAACTTTTAGATTTTTGGATCCTCCTTCCAGCCACTACGTTTTCTTCATGGGAGGTTTTGGGACCTGGAGTCCTCCCCCTTTGCTAAGCTCTGCTGTTGCTAAGAATTAGTTCACCGAAGATGGTCGCCGGCTTTGCAGTTACAGATCGAGCATAAACGACAGGCCGGCGGCAAGCTGGGCCAAGGAGGAGGGTGGAAAACACAGGGTGGTGGGTGGTGGGGGCAACAAAGCTGCCATTGTCCCCGGCGTCAATGAAGCGTGGCCGCCAGGATGAGGCCCAGTCGCCTTTCCCTCTCCCCACCACGGCTCCAGCCCATCTCGTGATGAGCTCTGCGGGCACGAAAGAACCTCCTGAACCAGGAGGAAGTGCCTGCAAGAGAGGAGGAGGAGGAGGAGGGCGAGAGGAAGGCTGCAGCGGCGTCCTTGGAGAGGATTGCTGGAGGCGAAGGGGCGGGCGGCGCTCCGCTTTCCAATCACGATCGGGAGCCGCTCCGGAGCCACCGCCTTCCTCGCCTCCTCCTCTTCCCCCCTTCGCCGGCCTGACATTGTCTTGCACTTTCTTGTCCCTTCCCCCTTGCGTCTCCCTGCCAGGCTCGCTCGCTGTTGCTCCCGGGGCGCCGCGCGTCTTCTGCCTCCGGCTCCCACCTGCCCGTTCGGACCACCAGCTGCTCAACACACCCCGAGGTGGGTATCAACAGAGGCCAGCCCCGAACCTTTCCCCTGATCCTTCCCTTTCGCAGGATCCTACCTCCGCTTGCATCCTTTCCCGGGGTGGTGGTGTTGCAGTCTCGGCCTGGCAAGACCTTCAGGCGAGCCACTTTGGCGAGCGGGTGCCGCGCGTAAAAACGCACCAGATGGGAGCCACGAGGCCGAACGGGCTTCTTCCTCATCAGCGGGGGCGATCGCCCTGCCCAAGCATCCTCCATCCATCCCCTCCCTATCTCCATCTTTTATTTGGCCCCTTTTGTCCTTCCCCATCCTGAAGGTCACCGCGGCCCAATAAAGGGACAAAATCCAACCCCCGCGTCGCGGCCCTCCCCAAACTGCAAAGGACGCTTAAAAGGCATGCAACAGAGGAGAGAAAATGGGGGCGACGGTTTGCACTGGTGGGTTAATACAACCTTTCTGTGCCCTCTCCTTTAAAGTGGCCCAAAGGGCTCACCCATCATCCTCGTCGCCTCTCTGAGGGCATGTGCTTTCCAGAAGTGGAGAGCATTGCCTACTGGTTAGAAGTTCTAACCACTATTCTTCAGTTCGGGAAATCGTGCCCTGGCTTCCCCAGTCCCCTTTACAACGCTGGCCAGGTTGGTGGCCCGGCTTGCCCTCGTTGGCGTACATCAGGGCGGCTGAGGCGACCATGATGGAAGAGTGGAGGGGGGGGAGGCAGGCAGGCAGGCCACTTATTTGCTCATTTACTCAAGCCACCGGGGGAGGAAATACTGTACCTTTCCGGATCGGCTTTCAATCAAATGGGGGGGGGGGCGTCCGGGATGTGCACCGCGTGCTCTGCCTAAAGGCGGGGCAGGAAGCATGGTTTCTTGCATGGTTAATATGGGTGGGTGGGTGTGGATTTGCAAAAACAAATTTGGGTTTTGATGACCCTCAATTGCATCACTTTTCCCGTGTTGTTTTTCAAGGGTGGGGAGGAATTAAAAGGAATCAAGGAAGGCTCCCATTCCAACATGTAACACTACTAGATCATCATCCCGGGAATGCGCCGGTCGTCTGAAACGCGGCCATCGCGGTGCTTCTAGTTACTGGAACTGGGTGTGAGAGGGGCCTAAAGAACACGTGTTTTTCCACCCTTCACGCCCAGGCCAGACCACATCCTGCCCGGCTTACTCACTTCTGACGAAAAACCCAAAGCCAGCCCGAGAATAAACCATAAACGTGTATCATTTCCCCCTCTAGTCTTCTCAACGAATGGGGGCATTTCTGAACGTGCCCCCTTGCAATAAAAAAGCAAATGCTTGCCTGTAGTCAGTCAACTAGCCCTCCAGGGAAAATGTTTTAGCACACACTCTTTGTTGCTACCTGAATGGAGCTTTCCATATGGGGTGCATTTTTAAATATTTTTAAGTATTTTAATGAGTAAAGTTTAATAATCCGTGCACATTTGCAATATAGTCTATAGTTCTTCCTCTGAAATGGGGGGGGGCACAGAAAAATCATGGTGCCTTAAGACTAACAGGTTGGTTTCAGTGTGACCTTCCATGAATTACAGCCCACCAATTATTGTAATATGCAAAATTATTGTAATAAATCTGTTAGTCTGTGAAGCAACACAACTCTCTTGTTATTTTGTTCTGCCTGCCAGAAATAAATTCCTGTGTGCTGTATTTGAAAACAGCGCTCTCCTCCAGGTGCTTTGGACTACTGGCCCCATAAATCCCAGCTAGCATGGCTCATCTCAGAATGGGGCTCTCCACCCCATTTCCCTCTACCTAAAATGTTTGGCAGGAGTGAGTTTGTAAACTGGAACTTAGATGTGACTGGAATCTTGCTGTAAACTTACAAATGGGGTTAAAGATACATTTAAAGGAGAGTTCACACATACATGGTGCTTGACCTTGGACTGCAAATATGGTGGGTGCATTGCACATGAGAACTGGCAGTCTCAGGTCAAACATTGTTGCTGCCACCTTTTCTGTTGCCTGGCACCCCATGAGGGTGCAGTGTTTTTCAGAACAGGCAGTTCACATGTACTTAGGAAAGTCAGTGAGGTATGACATCAGAGGTGCATTACCAGCATGTGTGCATCAGCCTGTAGGTCAAGGATTGAACCAGAAACTTACTGCTTTCTGGAGAATGACCATCAAAATTCTAGTCCTCATAGGTCTGAATAATGAGATGCTCAAAAAAAAAAATCTACACAAAGAGCCTACCTTTATTTGGAACAGACGACCGGTTTGTGTATTTCCCACTGGCCGTGAGTTCCAGTGTTGTCAGATGGAAGTTTTTGCAGATCTGCTGGAGTTGTGAGTTCCTGAACTCAGGATCTCTGATACAAAGCTCATTCTGGTCTTGGTCCTGATCCTTTATAAGAGCTTCATGTGACCTTGTCTCCCCTAAGAGTTATAGCTCTGAACTGCCTTGCGGCCCGAGGCCTATGGATATACCAGCTGCTTCCAGATGCCCATAGCGGGGACATTAAGAGTAAAGCAGAGCAGTTGGCATCATGTCCTTGACCTCTCCCTCCCCCCCCCCACTTTCTGTTTTGTCTGTTACTCTAGACTGTAAGCCTGTCTGGGCAGGGACCATGTCAGTTGTGTGTTTCCAGCATGCTGTTGCTGCCTTAAAGCAGTAGAGGTTCACTATGAGCGACTTCACATGCTTTATTTTTTACAACTATTCGGGCACTACAGACGACAGTGGTAGCCGGTGGCCTCCGTACCGGAGCATCGAAGAAAAGGTAAGGGAGAGCAAATGAGCCGAGGGGGCTGGAGAGAACTGGCCAGGCTCATAAGCCTTGCATAAATCTCCCATCCTGTTCCTCCTTACTTAATAGAAAGCACCAAACACCCCTGCTGGGCCACATCAACCATATTTGATTGGGACATACTGTATATATTCGAGTATAAGCCTAGTTTTTCAGCCTGAAAAAAATGTAATTAACATTTACTTACCTTGGGACTCCAAAGCAGTAGGGCTACATTCAGGCGACCCCCTGAAATTTGGAATCATTTGGGGGTAAGGGGACTTAGTTATGAAGCTCTAAAGGGGCTTAGAGTAGTATTGGCAACTGTGCAGGGACTGTGGAGGCAATCAGGGAGTTTACTCTGTGGTATTAACTCCCTGATTGCCTCCACACTCCCAGCACATGTTGCCAGTTACTACCCGCAGCCCCTTTAGAGCTCAGCTGGTATACCTAATATACTCGAGTATAACTAAAAAAAAACATCTTTGGCTTATACTTGAGTCAATAAGTTTTCCCAGTTTTGGGTGGTAAATTAGGCCCTCAGCTTATTCTCGGGACGGCTTATACTTGAGTATATACAGGTACTGTAATTGGAACCCAGTCAGACATACCTACTGAAAGTCAATGAAGAGGTGTGAGGCAATACAACTTGTCTGTGTTTCGGAGTGCCTGACATTTCACAGTCCACTTCCTGGACAGACAGGTGGAGGTGGGTGTGATTGGTGCAATAAACTAGTTCTTAAGGAAGTCTGTTCCCTGGAGGTTACGGTGGCTCCCCTGAAATGACAGGGAGATAAATGATCACTGGATTTACCCATTTGATTTGTCTCCTGGCTTTCTCCTAGAAATCCCAGGACCCCAGCAAGTGTACAGTATAACTGCAAGCAAGTACAGTTCTAAACAGGCATGATAAATGTTGGCCAAAATGTTCTCGGGAGAGTTTATGTGTAAAGAATCATGTCATCAACAAGGTACCTGTACAGCTCAGGACTGCCTCTGGGTCCATGACCAGGCATGTCAGCGCAGGGGCAATGGAGATTATTTCTGCCCTTCAAGGGTGTATTGCAGATAAGTCTTATTAGGGTTGCTCATTTCCAGTGTGTCACTCTATAGAGACCCCTCTTGCCTTAAATACAATACATAAGAACATAAGAAGAGCCATGCTGGATCAGGCCAAAGGCCCATCCAATCCAACTTCCTGTATCTCCCAGTGGCCCACCAAATGCGTCTGGGAGTGCACGAGACTAGATATCTGTCTCCTGATACCACTCCCCTCCATCTGGCCCTTGAAGTACCCTGGTTTTAAGCCTGGAGGTTACACATCTCCATCATGGTTTGTAACCTGGGATGGACTTTTCCTCCAGGAATCTGTCCAATCCAATCCCCTTTTGAAGGCATCCAGGCCAGATGCCAGCACCACATCCTGTGGCAGGGAGTTCCACAGACTAACAATGCGCTGGGTGAAAAAAATATTTTCTTTTGTCTGTTCTTACTCTCCCAGCCCTCCATTTGAGTGTTGAGTAGACGGAGGAGGACGAGAATAACGATGGTCATTTTAAACCTGCAGAACTGGAAGGGACCCTATGGATCATTGGGTGCTTCCCTTGCCAAAGAGGCACCCATGGGGATCTGAACTCCCTACTTTTTGGCACTGCAGCCAGATACCTAAACCATATCCAGCAGTCTCTATAAGTTACCACTGCTGTTTTCTCTGTAGCACCTGTCTGTAGTGCTCGTGATAGCACACTATTCTCCTACCCTGTTTGCTCAGCTCTTGTTCTGCCTTCACACCAAAGAATATTGTAGTGAAGAAAAGGTGAAGCAGTCACATGCCTGATTGCTTAAAATTTCTATTTTGGACCAACTGGGAAGGGCACTGTTCAGATACATGCATTTCAGACAGACTGCGTCTGTATTTCTTTTACAGGTACTTTCAAAAAGTAGAGAGTTTGCACTCACATGTCCATCAAATATTTATTTATTTATTTATTTATTATTTTGAATATTTTTACCCCACCTTTCTCCTTGGAAAAGGACCTAAAGTGGCTTACAATAATGAGGGACAATATACAACCCAGCACATTCAAAACATATTCAAGTTAAGAATAGGGAATTAGAAGAGGCATCTTAAAACATCAAAAGGTAACAGGAGAGCTACCAAGTACACACAAAAAGAAAAAAAAATCCATTACAAAGGATGGAAACTTGCATGGAAACACTGGTGTTCTTATGAGATCAAGTCAATGCAGTCATGCATGGTAATCCACCTACAAGTCACATTAGAGTCACATGAGATCAGTCAATGCAGTCATGCATGGTAATCCATTTACAAGGTAGTCCATCGTTGAAGGAATGCTTGCTTGAAGAGGAAGGTCTTTGCCTGTTCCCGGGAAGACACCAGAGAGTATTGGTTCTCCTCAAGCTCAATTATTAGGAAACTGACTATAAAAGATTTTGGGTCCGATTCATTGCGAGCTTTGAAGCAGTGTGGTGTAGTGGTTAGAGTGTTGGATTGAGATCTGGGAAATCCAGGTTTCAAGGCCATTGAGCCACATGGCACTCTTGGCGGCCCTTCATGCGCCTACTTTTTTCTCTCCTGGCCTATCGTGGGTATTGTAAGGATGCAAGAAAAGGGCAAACTGGTTTTGCACCAGATCCTTGCAGCACCCATGGAGCTGACAAGCACGTATGCTGACTGGAGCTAGTTGGCGAGAAAGTGAACATAATCAACATAATCACTACGGCTACTTTCTTCTCTCCCACCAAAGATGGGACAACATCACGTTCTGATTTTCAGCATGGCAACTCACTATAAATTACAGTGTCCACAATCCAAGTGAAGAATGGTGCCAGTGTATACCCATCAGTGTAAATTTCAGGGGCGTGGTGGCTCAGTGGACTAAGGCTCCGAAACAGTTGACTGCAAATTCGGCAGCTCGGCGGTTCGAATCCCAGGTGCCACGCAGCGGAGTGAGCTCCCGCTGATAACCCCAGCTCCTGCCAACCGAGCAGTTTGAAAGCATGTAAATGCAAGAAGATAAATAGGTACCACCGTAAAAAGTGGGAAAGTAAAACAGTGTTTCCTTGCAGCCATGCCGGCCACATAGCCATGGACTTGCACAACACTGGCTCTTCGGCTTGAATACCAAGATGAGCACCGTCCCTAGAGTCGGACACGACTAGCATGCATGTGTGGGGGGGGAACCTTTACCTTTTTTACAAAATAATTTGAATTATTTGCTGTTCTTCAGGTCCCGGGACAGGCGTGTGACATGGAATGCCAACACCTACTTCTTAGATAGTAACAATTCATCCCTAAAGTTTATGCCAAATAGCGCCTGCTACTGGCCATAAGGAATGCCATTCTGGCCACTGTGTTGTATCTAAAACTATCTAGGCTGTCTGTTTTAGGCACTTTAGTGTGTTTTCAAAGTCTGGGGAATCAGGCATTTGGTTTGGGCAAGAAAAGCAAGCATTTCAGTGGTTCTTCTCTTTTTCCAGAGAGCCATGGCATCGCTCAAAGACAAACTCATCACACCCATTGCACAGCCAGCGGCCAAGCCAAAGAACAAAGTCACCGTCGTGGGGGTCGGTCAAGTGGGCATGGCCTGCGCAATCAGCGTCCTGGAAAAGGTAATTGCCCCGCCTCAAAGAAAAGGTGGTTATGTCGATTGTGTCAATGGAGAAAAGATCTGATGGCATTTGGCAAAGAGGGTTACAGTCTGGAGTTCCAGCTTTCCCGCTTGGACACTTTCCAACCGTGTTAGACTCTAACTCCCATTATCCCCAGATGCAAGGCTACCGCCCTGGCTTCAGATGATGGTGGGGCATCCACGTGACACTCGGTTGGGGAAGCTGCCTTAGGGAAAGCTTTATTTATCTTCAAGTCTTAAAAGCACAAACTTCTATAGATCTAACCTAGTAGATTCCTAGTCTAAGAAAGGCAATTCCATACTAACTTTCTGGAGGCAAGATCTGCTTGACAATGGAGTGGATCATTTAAGAAGGTGGTGGACTTTCCATCGTTAGAGAGGTTTTTAGCAGAGGTTGGGTGCGAAACCTGGAAATGTGATCTTTTCAGATGTCAGGTACAGAATTCTGGATATTGCAGTCCAAAACCTAACATTTCCAGGTCAATGTTACAGTCCTTTGCATGGGTTGTTTTAGGAGTGGATTCCTTGCATTGGCAGAAGGTTGGTTCAGGCATGTCCGAACTTCGGCCCTCCTGATGTTTTGGACCACAACTCCCAGAATTCCAAGCTTGTATTGCCAATGACAAAGGACTGTGGGAGTTGTGGTCCAAACCATCTGGAGGGGCAAGGTCTGGACATGCCTGGACTAGGTCATAGAATCATAGAGTTGGAAGAGACCTCAAGGGCCATCTAGTCCAACCCCCTGTCATGTAGGAACCCCATCACAATATTTCCGACAGGTGGCCATTCAGCTTCTGCTTAAAAAACTCCAAAGAAGGAGACTCAACCACCCGACCTTGGGTCCCGAGATGTTCTTGGACTGCAACTCCCAGAAACCCTGGCCAGCTCAGCTAGTGGCAAAAGCTTCTGGAAGTTGCAGTCCAAGAACATCTGGAGGTCCTGAGGTTGGAAACCATTGGACTAGGTGATTCCTGAGATCATTTCCACCTCTGTGATTACTATCCATACTATCAGATTGATTTAATGTCATGCCTAGTGTTGCATAATAGATGCTCCTTGAGTTGAGAGAAGGAGTAGGGTCCTTCCCAACACCTCCAGCAATACTGTGATCGGGGGGGGAGGGGGCTGCCTTCCCCACTTCCACTCCCTTCACTGGCTGTGCCTGGCCGAGAGGAGAAGGTTCTTCCACATTTGTGTGTGAGTTGAAGTCAGTCCTGATTGACATTCACCTAGACATGAACTAAGACCCCAAATATCTGTGAATGTGTACTCGTTGCTGGCCCTGACTAGATCACCTGAGGCATGTGTATAATGCACGAAGTTCTCCTCTCCATGTACAAATATGCACACTCAGAGTTAATGGAGTCACGGCTTGTAAACAGTAAGTCCCAAAGCCTCAAAATGTGAGAGCTTCAACCTGTGACATTCCTGTGTCCCTCTCCAGTGTGCCTGTACTGATAAACTGAAAGAGCAGTAAATTTTGTGACACCTTAAAGATAAACCGAATCACATGAAGTGGGCTGTCATCCACATAAGCTTATAGCAAATAAAACTTGTGAGTCTTTTCAGGTGCCACAAGTCTTTTTTTTTTTTTAAATCGAGTTTGCTATAATAGGACCAGCATGGCTATTTGCTGGAAATTATAAGCACATCCAAGAACACAAGTTTGGCCTTTTAAAGAAAGTGTTAACGGTTTTAACGAGGGATTTAATTAGATATGATTGAGTCCTGAACAAACAGAATCCAGCTTGTTAATATGTAGAGCTCAGTGAGTTAGGTATCTCACTGCGGAGTACAAGATTGGAATTCAGTTCCCCACTGTGTGTCCTAGGATAAGAGGCAGGCTGGTCCCTTGGTCCTTATTTTTATTTATTTATTTTGACTTGATGGCACCCAATGGGGATTATTCACAGCATCAGAATGATTGATATGATGGCGAAATACAATTGCTGAGAAGTCTGTAGTGAAGATAATAGAGTTTCTCTGTGAACCTGTTCTCAAAGGACAGAATACAGTCCCAGGTGGAACAAGGGAGGGAGAGGTTTCTCAGGGACCAGCCGGTCGCACCCAATTATTATTGTGTCTGCCTAAAAATACTAAGGGTGAACCTGTTCTCAAAGGACAGAATAACCACTTCCCTTATCATTAATTTGTCTTAAGTTTGAATCCTTCTGTTTCTTCCCTCCTCCATTCTCAGGGTCTCTGCGATGAACTTGCACTGGTTGATGTTCTGGAAGACAAACTGAAGGGAGAAATGATGGATCTGCAGCACGGAAGCTTATTTCTAAAGACGCATAAGATTATCGCTGACAAAGGTGAGGCTTGGATTGTATCTGCTTGACCCAGAAAACCTTGTTCGATGGATTTCACTCAACGACAAATGGGAAGGAAAAGATGGAATGTTAACAGTCGCCTGTGCTTTGTAAAGGGCAGTGTTACATTTAAAGACTTACCTAGTCAACTTAGACCAGTGGTTCTCAACCTGTGGGTCCCCAGATGTTCCTGGACTGCAACTCCCAGAAGCCTCCAACACTCGCTGTGCTGGAAGGGGTTTCTGGGAGTTGCAGTCCAGGAACATCTGGGGACCCACAGGTTGAGAACCACTGCCTTAGACTATTAGAGATGGCATGTAAATTGAGAGGGCTGGCAAAAGAGATGGAATTCCACCATGCTCACTATGGCTAAAGGGAAATTTCTTCCACAATATTGGAATACATTAGGATGGCATGGCAGGAATGGATCACCCGACCAGTTTAGTTGATAGAAAGAAAGCCCTTTGTTTCATTTCATTTTATTTTATACAGTAGCTTTTGGTTAAAGGTACAATAAAAAAATTAAAACCAGATAAGTATAAAATTATGAGACCTACCTCCACACTTGTTTAAACTGGGGTAATATATAGCCAACAGATATCCTTACAATATGGAAAGCATACAAACACATGGTCTTGCATACCTGCTGGACCTGAGCACACATTCAAAGGAATAAGTACAGGAGGAGCCTCTTAACCATGGGTGAAGTGTCCACCGATTCACTTATCCACAGTTAGAAAATAATAAAAGAAAATAGCTGATGTGGGGGTCCTTCAGTGATGCCCAATAAAGGCTCATGGTTCATTAAAAGAAGCCAAAGTAAAAGCAGTCTTGATTTTTTAAAAGGATTTAGAGCAGGGGTGTCCAAACTTTTTTTAGGAGGGCCAGATTTGGTGGCTGAGAATGTTTTGGGGGACGGCTGCTCCCCGACCCTGCCCCCTCCACTCCAAGCCCCACTCACTGACCCCTTGCAAGCCCCACCCACTGTGCCCCTCCCCCTGACTCTTTGCAAAAAAAATATTAAGAAAAGAGGAGTTGTCTAGATGAAACTGCAAACTACTCAAAGTAAAAAAGGGGGGGGCTGCCAAAGCACGCCCAAGCTGCCTCCCTTTTGCCACCTGGCTCTGGCATTGGAGGCTGCTGAAGCCCGGGGGGGAGGGCATCACTTCGTCATCTGGCGGTGGGGTTGACTGCCCCATAGTGCTTAAAGCACTCTCTGGGTGGTTTACAATTTATGCAGGCTACACATTGGTACACAAAACTTATTCTTGGGCTTATTCCCTCCCGCCCCGTCACCTGGCTTCCTCCTGCTGCTTAAAGTGGGGGGAGGGGGAGGGGGTGGGCCAGCTACTGCTAGTCGTGGGCCAATCAAAATGGCCCGGCGGGCTGGATATGGTCCCCGGGCCAGACTTTGGACATGGCTGATTTAGAGCCTTTGATGCTCTAGTGGTGATGATTCCTAGCAGCCAAGTCAACGTTTTATGGCACGGTAGGGATCTGAGCCCTGGCCATGGGTTCTCATCCCACACATTGCAACCACAAAATCTATATATCTCCACCTCATCTCTATATCTCCTCCTGGTACAGTAACATCTTTCTCCTTGGCTGCAGATTACTCTGTCACCGCTAATTCCAAGGTTGTCGTGGTAACTGCCGGAGTCCGCCAGCAGGAAGGGGAAAGCCGCCTGGACCTCGTCCAGAGGAACGTGAACGTCTTCAAGTTCATCATCCCACAGGTTGTGAAGTACAGCCCGGATTGCATCATCTTGGTGGTTTCCAACCCAGGTAAATGGGGGCTTTTAGTTAAAGGAGAATCCACCTGGTCCCCTAAACCTGCATCGGACACGCTTGAATTGACTCCTCTCAGAATGACTACAGTAGGACCCCCATATCTACTGATTCATTATCCACTGATTCAGTTATCCACGGTTGGCAGGGGAAAATTAAATAAATGATTCAGCAGCCGCAAAGCAAGCTACTGTCACAAAACAGCAACCGTAAAGCAAGCTACTGTCACAAAACAGAAGTTTTGGGGATTTTTGGTGTTCTCTCTTATCAACGGTTTTCATTATCCACAGGAAGGCCTGGAACCAATCCCCAGTGGATACCGGGGTCCTACTGTATTACTAACGTTCAGTTCTAGTGAGAGGTGGAAGTGAGGTGTGTCAGCACAAATGTATCTTGTCTAAGACAAACTTTCCAAGGAAACATACCCTGCAGACATAAGAGGAAGACTTTGCTGTGTGCATTGTCTGGGGCAAATAGCTTTTCAAAACCCAGCCTACCTTGAGACAACCAAAGGGAGACACTTGTTGTTTCATTCTCCCTATTTCCCCCCCTCATCTGTCATCGTCTCCTAACGGCCACAGAAGACGTTAGGACGACAGGGTTTGGTAGCCACAACAGAGCCAATCTGAATTAGGAGCCTGAGCAGGCGGTCACCACAGGGAGATGCCTCTAAAAACAGCATCAGTGGAGAAATCTAATTGTGAATTCCTATGGCAGATTTGGGCATCTGTCTTCTACCTTCTCATTGATAGAATCAGAGATTATCTGGGTACAGCAGGGATGACAGCTGTTTTAGGAATAAAACTGGCAGAACACATTCCCATAAAATACTTGCACATCATAGCAAAGCCTGATATTGATTTACTCAGACATCAGTCTCACTCAGATGAATGAGGGATTACTTCTTATGACAGAAATTTGGAGACCTGGCTGGACTCCCCCTCCTTTTTTCACTGCCTTTCCACAAGCAAGTTAAGACCTTTCTCTTCAGACAGGTTTTCCCATAGTGATTGAAAGGGGTTTTTAAATGTATCATTTTTGTGCCTTGTTGCCTTGAACCTGTTGTTGGTTTTGTTTACCATTTTTGTGCAGTATTTGTTTAACCCCTTTTAAAATGTTTGTGAACATTAAAAATTGTATTTTGGTGGTGTAAGCCACTCTGAGTCCTTTTAAAGGAGAAAGGCGGGGTAAAAATAGGATGGATGGAAAATACATGCGCACACACACACACACACACA
This sequence comes from Phrynocephalus forsythii, assembly GCA_029282475.1. Taxonomy (NCBI): domain Eukaryota; kingdom Metazoa; phylum Chordata; class Lepidosauria; order Squamata; family Agamidae; genus Phrynocephalus; species Phrynocephalus forsythii. Next base: position 98,911,997 of record JAPFRF010000006.1, read on the forward strand.
CACACACACACACACACACACACACACACACACACACACACACAGAGAGGTACCTCAACTTACAAATTTAATCCGTTCCCAAGTGCATGCTCTTAAGTCAAACTACTCTTAAGTTGGGGTACCTATCTACAAAATCTTTAAAAAGTACAGTAGTTTAAAAAAACCACAAAATGAAAAAAAAATTCTAAGTCGAGCAGACCATATCTAAAATTTGTAAGGCGGCAGTTAAAATGCCAACAGTTTTCCACTCTTAAGTAAAATTGCTCTTAAGTCAAGCTGCTCTTAAGTTCGGGTCCCACTCTGTGTGTGTGTGTGTGTGTGTGTGTGTGTGTGTGTGTGTGTGTGTGTGTGTGTGTGACACGCGCACACACACACACACACACACACACACACATACAGTGGACCCTCATATAACAAACAGTTTGTATTATATAAAATCTGTACAACATAAAATATTCTGGACACGGGAAATTTGCTTAACAGAATCACCTATGGGGTGAATCCATACAACATAAAAATGGTTGCGATTAGGGATTACTCTGTTTTCAATGCATTCCTATGGGAAATTTGTATAAAGGAAAATTTGCTTAACATACTGTAATTCCATTTGGAACAAATTAATTCCTTTATACAAGGTACCACTTGTATGTATCTGCAGAGTTTGGAAGGAAGATTCCCAAAAATCCCTTGGGCTGCTTGAGGAATTCTGGGTATCATCATTAAAGAAAAACACCTGCAATAGAAGCTTCCAAGTACTAAAGGCAATAATATAGGGCCTTTTCACACGACCCCTAAGATCCGCTGGTCCCTTAAATTCGGACCAGAGATCTTGGGGGTTCGTTTCTGTTCCTCCGTCCCCACCCCTCAGCACTTCCTGCTACTGTTGGCGTGAGGGGGAGGGAAAAAAAGGACAAAAGAAGCCTTTACTAACCTGCCGGTGCCGGTTGAACTTGCCATGAGCCCCCTTACTTCCTGGTTCTGGCTCAAGGAGCTCTTAAAGGGGTGGGAGGCAAAAAAACAACAGACAAGCCAGGAGAGCCTGGCACTCTTATCCGCATCAATTTTTTCTCACCTGCAGAGAGCAGGTACATGAAAAATGCGCTGGGTCGCGCGAAAGTGGGCGGGGTTGCACTTAATTGTCTCCAAACTCCGGAGCTGGTGGGAAAACATTTCTAAGCTCCGGAGCTGGGAGCCATTTGCAGCGCAGCTTACGGGGTCGTGTATAAACGCCCATAGTAATTTCTATCCATTTTGTCTATTTTTTCCTTTCTGCAGTGGATATCCTGACCTATGTTACATGGAAGCTGAGTGGACTGCCTAAGCACCGTGTGATTGGCAGCGGTTGCAACCTTGACTCGGCCCGCTTCCGTTTTCTGATGGCAGAAAAGCTGGGCATCCACCCTTCCAGCTGCCATGGTTGGATCTTGGGTGAACACGGAGACTCCAGCGGTGAGCAGCGCTTTTTTTGTTTGTTTCCTTGTTGACAATCCTATAAGAATGTTTGAATTGTCTTTACATGGAGGATCAAACTAGAGTACCTTTTTATCAAATTTTTGGCAAAGGTATTACTGCAAATGTTGAAAGACATACGCTTCTCAGGGCATGTGATTTTTCTCCATCTCTGTGTTTTGCATCTAGCATGCTTTGTTTGATGAGTATAAATTAATTATGAGCATAAGGTAGGGCCACGAGATATGTGGGGGATCTGTTTCAAGTTTCTCTGTGGATGCTGAAAAGTGTGGAAGTATTGAACGCTATATATTGCATGGTCCCTAGTGACCAGTTATGGTAAACACACCCTGGAAATAAATATACAGTGGTACCTGGATTTACGAATTTAATCTGTTCCGAAGGCATGCTCTTAAGTCGAACTACTCTTAAGTTGGGGTACCTATCTAAAAAATTGAAAAAATAAGTTAAAAATGAAAAAAATTGTAAGTAGAACAGACCATTTCTAAAATTCGTAAGGTGGCAGTTAAAATTCCAACAGTTTTCTGCTCTTAAGTCGAGCTGCTCTTAAGTCGGTGTACCACTGTACATTGATACCTCATCTTACAAATTTAATCCATTCCTAATGCATGCTCTTAAGTCGGAACTACTCTTAAGTCGGGGTACATATCTAAAAAATTGAAAAAATAAATTAAAAATGGGGGGAAAATGTAAGTCGAGCAGACCATATCTGAAATTTGTAAGGTGGCAGTTAAAACGCCAACAGTTTTCCACTCTTAAGCCGAATTGCTCTTAAGTCGAGCTGCTCCTAAGTCGGGGCACCACTGTAAATACATATTTCTGGTGTGTGTTATTTAGTATTTTCAGAAATGGAATAAGTAAATAAGTAAATCTTGCAGATGGCAGGGAGGGATCTTACTGTAATTTGTGAGTCTCATTGCTGAGAAGGAAAGCAATGCATCTAGTTTGGCCCTCAGAACTTGGAAGTAGTGAGTTACAATTTAAAGGATTTTTTTAAAAAGGAACAGAACATGGTAAGCAAAGAGCCATGTCACGAGTTACTAAAATGTTTTATAACAGGAAGAAATTACTGGGAGAGGGGCTTTTCTGTGAGTTCTCTAACAAATTATTTTCTAAATTAGTTTGATTAAATTGATCAGCTCTGGTTAATCTCTTGTCCTTCTAACCAGCCCAGTCAAATTCAACTGGCTGTGATTCCCATAGGTCTCCTATAGGTGTCTTCACCAGCCTTGTCCCCTACAGTAGGTGCCACTTTTAACTGGAGATGCCGGAATTCAGTCTGAATGTTCTTCATATAAAGTAGAGTATAGAGATTACAGTGTTGGACTACAACTCAGAGAACCTGGATTAAAATCCCCACCTGGCTACGAAACTGACTTGGTCTCACCCTTAACTACATCTCGGTTTGTCACAAAGATAGAGTGAAGAAGAGAAAGCCACATACTGTATTTATTTATTTTATTTATTTATTGGATTTTTATACTGCCCATCTGGCAGCGAAGCCACTCTGCTGCCTTCAGCCCCTGCAGGACAAAGATGTATTGCGCATGCTGTCAATCAAGGCAAACAATACTAAACTAGATGAATAAATAAACCGGCCCCCTATTAGGCAGCATCTTAGATTTATTTATTTAGACTGATAATATCCTGGCTTTGTGTTTGAAACTGAGAAGCCCAGAGCAGATTATATCAGCAAAGAGGAAGGAAAAAGAAAACACCGCTGTAAAAACAATTGAACTTACACACTGTTGATATCATCAGCTGTAGCATGAGACCCAAAGAATTAATGGCTCACTTCCAAGTAGCAATTCATGTCTCAGCTATCCCGTCGCATGCAAAGATGAAGCTCCTGAACATAAATTAAGGCAAATTGTAGGGAACGACATCCGAGTTACCTTTTGGACTACATCTTCCAGACTCCCCCAGCTGATGGGGGATTCTGGGGTATGTGGCTCAAAAAGGCATTTCTGATTTACAAATATTACTGCTTTCTCCACCATCACCTCCATGCCAGCCTGGAATCTTTCACTTTTTTAAATATCATTTCTTTTGGTCAGCTTTAAAAGAATCCTCAGGCTAAATTTAAGCTGATGCTGTTGATGCTAAGGCTGGATAAGAGCTATAGATTTCAGCTCAGCCTCCAGCTGCGGTGTTCAAAGCCCATTTGTTAATGCTTCCTAGAGTAGACATTCAAAACTGATAGATCCTAACCAGGGGTGTGACCAAGTTGCCTAAATAATTATGCTCGGCTATTGTATCAATTCATGTTATGTTTGTGTCACTGTTCACATCTCCATAGGACAGCCTCGGTTGAACTGGGTTGATTCAGTGCAGTGGATTACACCACTCTTTATTTATTTATACACTCCGGAACATTTAAGACATATTATAGTTAAGAACAGGGAGTTAGAAGAGGCATCTTTGAACATTAAAAGGTAACAGCAGAGCTACAAACAGCATGCAAAAAGAAAAGAAAAATCAATTATGAGGGGTGGAAAGTACCATGGAAAACACTGGTGTTCTTATGAAATCAGTCAATGCAATAAGGTTTGTGGTGAACCTGGGTTCTCCAAACCCCTGCCACACATTAACACCTGGATGTGACCTGGTTTCTCTCTGCTGTCACCATTTCTGAAAATATTTATGCCTGAACTAATAAATAAATGAAGACAGATGCCTGCTTTAAAGTTTCAAAATAAACAATGGAGTTCATTTAAGTTACAGAAATTAAAAGAAATACTAATGCATACTATTCACCCGAGGCTTGTACTTTTCTTTAACTTTAAAAACAAAAAGAATTATTTGCTCATTTCCTTCTTGAGCTGTTCCCTGAACAATCCTTAACCAGTTCTTACCAGACCCTAGCCAGACCCTATTCCGTCCTGAATCCCCTGACATTCCAACCAACATCTGCTTATGTACTCTATAGCCTCGCCTATAGGCTATTTGATTGGGTAAACAGATAACACTTTATAAATATTCATAGCCTAGCTTTTATAAATATTCATAGCCTAGCTTTGCATTCCTTTATAATGGTAATCCATATAAAGTTACATAGTAGGAAGTCCCTCATTCAGGGAAAGCTTGCCCAAAGAGGCAGAGGCTCTTTTAAATGGCCTTAAATTGATCCAGGTTGTCGCTTTGATCCAACCATGGGTCCATCTTGAATCTGCTGGCATTTTGTCATTGTCCACAACTGTCTTGCCTTGAATTGTTTTTCTTCTTTTTTCTATTCTAAGTGGCATAGTGCTGTATCAGTGTTGCAGACAGAAAGCCTCCAGCACCTGTGTGATGTAGCACTGAATTTATTTATTTATTTATTTATTATATTTATATACCGCCCCATCTTCCGAGATGGAACTCGGAACAATTTATTTGTAAAAGAATATAGGGATACATTTTGGACTGCAGGCATGATTGTCGATCTGCTGATAGGGCATCACTCCACACCACTTCAGATTTATCAAGGTGTTAGCAGAGAATGCAGTGACACAGCAGTTCACGCAGCCAGAAATGCCTAAAAAAGAGCCCACTTGAGAACAATTTAAAATTCACAACTCTCTTGAAAGGTGTTCAGAAAGAACTGGTTTTTAAAATAAAGTTAGGAGCTTCTTCCATGGATATAATAGGATAGTATAGACAGGAGATTTTGAACAAATTTGCATCATGCTAGACACAGAGAAATTAGAGAAATATATTGCCATGTAGTTGCACCCAAGGTGTTAGCGTACTTAATTTCCATTGATTTAATAGGCTTCTTTTTGTTGGGATTAGTAATCAAATTTAGTCCCATGTCTCATTTACACATCAGGCCCATTTAGATCTAAGATGTTTACATGGAAAGAGGTTCATAGGTACAGAAACTTGACTCCTCCCCTGCATGTTCCCTTTATCCTCGTTGCTTGAAGCACTTTTCTCCAGAGGTGAGCTCTTGGTTGGATTCCGTTTTTGGACCTGAGCTGAGAGAAAGGCACTCAAAGCAAAGCTAGCGCATGGAAGTGCTATGAGCAGGAGGATTTGTCTGCTGCTCACCTACTTAATTTCCTCACATAAAAAAGATCATTCCTAGCTCCTGGCTTGATTTCTAAGTAGGACAAACACATAAACACACCAGGGTGGCTGCCCTCCTGAGGAGACTTTTGAAACAGGTTTTTCTGGAAAGATATGTCAAAATGAAGGGAGAGGCTGCATTTGAGGTTCCAGAGCAAACCACTTACAGTTCATATCAGCCACAAGAGGCAAAGCTTTCAAAGATGGATCCAAAGGCATAGTTTTAGGGTATCAAAATTTTATTCCAATTAAGTCACTTTGAAAAGGGCTATTACAAGCAGAATGCAGATTACTTAAATCAGATTAAACAGTTGCTTGGCATGCATGCAGTTTTGTTGCAGATTTGACTACATTCTGCTGGAAATTGTATTGATGGCTAAAAAACCAACAACACTGCCTACTAGAGATGGGTGTTTCGTTTTGGAAGGGGACTGGTTCCGAAATGAAACACGCCAGCACAGCTGGCACTCGTCACCCATTCCCACCCTCTGGAACAAAATCAACCACAACCTTGTAGTTTGTGCTGGGCAAAATTCCAACCAGGAAGCAGCCTCCGATGCATCATCTTTCCCTCTCCCTGGCGCTGGCCAAACAGACAGGGAGGCCGGATGATGCATATCCTTGCATAGCTCCTGATTGGCCAGTGCCAGGGAGAGGGAAAGATGACGCATCGGAGGCTGCTTCCTGATTGGAATTTTGCCCAGCGTGAACTACAACGAAGTAAAGCAGTGGTTGATTTTGTTTCGGAGGGTGGGGCTGGGTTCCAAGTGCCAGCTGTGCTGGTGTGTTTTGTTTTGGAACCAGTCTCCCTTTTGAAATGAAACGCCCATCTCTTACTGCCTACTGATACTGGCAACCAACATCAAATGAACATTGCTTCTGAACATCAAGGCACATAAAATGGGTAATGGCACTTGTTTACCCTGTTAGGAGTTGGTGTGTGTTTTTTTGCCGGTCAAAATACAGCAACCTGGACTCTTTGTGTTCCTTTGTAGTGGCTGTGTGGAGTGGTGTTAACGTGGCCGGCGTCTCCCTTCAGGAGCTTAACCCCGCAATGGGGACAGACCAGGATCCAGAGAATTGGAAAAAGGTCCATAAAGAGGTGGTTGACAGGTATGAGGTGGATATCTAAAGTGATGGGTGGCTTTTTTACAAAGATGGCTCTCTTTACTGTGTATATGCTGAGGCCTGTGCAGAAACTCTGTAAGGTATGGGAGAAGGGACAGAATATATTGTCACAGTGTGGAATTTGTCTGAACCCATTATGAGATGAGAAAAGCCCCTTGGTTTTGGAATAAAAAGGCTAAAAAAATATTTGTGGCTCTTTAGCCTGGAAAAAAAGGCACCTGAGGGGGGGAATATGATTGAGACGTACAAAATAATGCAGGGGCATGAGTAAAGTGGCTAGAGGGACGCTCTTCTCCCTCTCACAAAATACCAGAACTAGGGGACATCCACTCAAACTGAGGGTTTGGAGAGTGAGAACAGATTTTTTTTTACCCAGCATGTTGTTAGTCTCTGGAACTCCCTGCCACAGGATGGGGGGATGGCATCTGACCTGGATACTTTCCAAAGGGGATTGGACAGATTCCTGGAGGAAAAGTCCATCACAGGTTACAAAAACTATGATGAAGATGTGTCATCTCCAGGCTTAAAACCAGGGTACTTCAAGAGGCAAATGCAGGGGAGTGGTATCAGGAGACAGATATCTAGCCTCATTTGCTCCTGGACATACATATCTGGTGGAGCCACTAAGAGATACAGGAAGCTGGACTAGATATGCTGTTGGCCTGATCCAGCATGGCTCTTCTTATGTTCTTATGTTCTAATACGTGGTGTGTATTGTAGGATAGGGCAAGAGACCTGTGTATGAAACTGTCTCGTAGATTACGTTATATTTATTCTCCAGATGATTGGTAAAACTAGTCCTTTAATCTCTCCTTCTGTCATTTCTCTTCTTTGTTCATGGTCTTCAGAAAGCCCAGCTGATGGAAATGCTTCTTGTAAGATTCTCACTAAGCATAGGTGCCCATCTATGATGGGAAGAGGCTTGGCATTGATCCACCATGGATATGGAGCTCCTTTTGTGTTGTTGCAAGCTTTGCCTGCCGTAATACTAGGCATTTGAGTGCCGTTGGGGAATTAAGAGCTGTTCTCTTCGCCAAAGATGTACTCCCTGTTTGGGGATGTGGACTAGTTCTCCTTCTGTCTAGTATCAATACTCGGGTCACTTTTCACTTCCACATCTCCAAACCTAATGGATTGTTTTGTTTTGGTTTTGGTTTTTTTTTCAGTGCCTATGAAGTGATCAAGCTGAAAGGCTACACCAACTGGGCCATTGGCTTAAGTGTTGCTGACTTGCTGGAGACAATTATGAAGAACCTTTGCCGAGTTCATCCGGTGTCCACAATGGTCAAGGTAAGATAGCTTATTAAATGAGGTAATTCCTCTCCTCCGTGCCATACTTGCCCTCCCCCTGGTTTCAAATCAATAAGTACAATAGCCCCCATCCCCCTATTTTGGGGAACAATATCCACTGATTCACTTATCCACTGCCTGATAATATTTAAAAAAAAACAAATAAATATTCATATTTCTACATAAAGGTGTAGTTTCATTTTATAAGTATCTGTCTTTATAAGTATTAATTTCTAGAATGTCTCAAAAAATTTAATATTTTCAGGCTGTGGTTCATTGGATACAGGGGGTCCTACTTGATAGTATTTAGTCTTTATAAGTGCTGTAATGTTTTTCTGTTTTTGGTGTGTGTGTGTCTCCATCTAGCATAGAATCATAGCATGGGTTGGGACCCCAGAGGTCATGTAGTATGTCATTTTTAAAAACCCAATAGAAATCTACCACTTTCCAAGTGGCCGATTCCACAATCAGACAACTGTTGCCGTCATGAATTTCTTCATAATGTTTCATCAGAGTCCCTTTTTTTTTTGCAATTTGAGTCCACTGAGTTGCAATACTAATGGTTTGGAGAACTCAAGCAAAACATTAGTTTCCTTCCACTTCCATGGGGCAGATGTGTTAGATACCTAGAGGTGACAGTCAAGGCCTAAGTTTGACTTCTAGAAAGGAGAATCTGGGGATTTGAGATGAAATGGGACTTTAAGGAGCAACGGCCGTTTCCCTTCATTGGGAGAAGAATTATCCTAATTGTCACCTTTACTGGTTGCAGGGAATGTATGGCATTGAAAATGAAGTCTTCCTGAGCTTGCCCTGTGTGCTAGGGTCGGTGGGCTTGACCAGCGTGATCAACCAGAAGCTGAAGGACAATGAAGTGGCTCAACTTCAAAAGAGTGCCTCCACTTTGTGGAATGTCCAGAAGGATCTCAAAGACCTGTAGGTGGGGGAGTGTTCCTGTTTCCAGCAGGAGGCAAGAGAGAGAGAGAGAGAGAGAAAATGTTCAAAGTTGAACCTGCACTTGCGTGTGAGCGTCTCTTGTTTAACACCATAGCTGAGCCTGCAATAATAATGATAATCCCTGAAGCTTTCGTCCATCATAGCTAAGATGTGTGTTTGATGTTAAGGCAGACCTTGTGAACAAATAAAACCAGCTCTTTTGCGTGTGCTTAAATCTTGTTGTCTGTCTTCATTCCGCCCCCCCCCCCAAAAAAAATTGGTTTTGGTTTCTACGTGGAAAATAGAAAATTCTTCCAAGTTTCTACAATAGGGCAGATTTGCTCAGTTTTTTAATCACTTTGTTTTTATTTCTTCTATTCCAAAGACTAATATTGCAAGAAAATACTCATTCTTAAGACCTTTATATGCTCAGCTAAACTGTCCTTTCGAGTGCAGAATAAGTGAAATTTATTCTTACTTCAATACAACCAGGAAACCTAAATTTATTTCTTTTATTCTGATATGCCAGCTTTTCATTGTAGTTGCATGTAAACTTGCAAGTAGCACTCATCTGCTATAGCACTTGTTTCCAGCCTTGGGTCACCCAGGTGTTCTTGGACTGCATTTCCCAGAATCCTTCACCACTAGCTGTGTGGGCTGCAGTTTCTGGGAGTTGCGGTCCAAGAACACTTGGGTTCCCAAGGTTGGGAACCACTGAGCCCTTTTCAGTCCAGGACAAATATGACCTGTGTGCTAATGACATATCTCTTGGCCAGTCTTTCATTCAGCACTTGCTTACAGTTTCAGAATTCCCAACAGCAGAAATTGCATCAATCTGGCAGTGTGCAAATGACACCACATTAAACTGACATGGTGGATGTAGCATTATTAATTACACATACACAGAGTTTTTGGGGTACAGTCATCTGGTCCCAGGCTGCGTCTCTCTGTGCGTGGGTGTCTCTGTGTGTGCGTGGGTGAGTGTGTGTGTGTGTGTGTGTGTGAGTGAGTGTCTCTGTGCTGGGCCTGGGACACAGGTCTTTATTGGTGACAGTAACAATAGGACAGAGGAAGTATGGTCTTTGGTCATGTAAGGTTGGCATTCCCCGGGCAGCCGGAGGAGGATGCTGCCGGGCACGGCGCACGGGCGGGGTGGGGAGCCCGGGGTGGGCGGGGCGGGCCCCGCCTCCTCCTCCTGTCGGCGGCCGAGGTGGCCACGGCAGCCGCCCGGGTTCGGCCGCGACTCCGCGGCCGGCTCGGTGGTCCCAGTGGCGCCCTCGGGCCGGAGACGCCACCCCCAAAAGGCCGCAGCCAGAGGAAGCATTGCGCAGAGGTGCCCCACCGAGGCAGGCGGCGGCGGCGGCGGCGGGGGCGCCCCGCCGCCCGGAGAGCCACAGCCGAACCCGGGCGGCTGCTTGGCTATGGCCGGCGGCCCGCCTCGGTTGGGGCACCTCTCTGCGCCGCCGCTTGCCTCCGGCCGCCGACAGGAGGAGGAGGCGGGGCCCGGCCGCCCAGGATGCGCGTGAGGGAGCGCACGCCCGACGCCCCAGCCGGCAGCGCGCGCGCGCGCCGCCGCTGGTCCCATCCCGTGGCCCCCAAGGTACACACACCAAATGCCCCCCACCCTTGGTGGAAAATAATCAAACAAATACAGGTCCGTGGAGACAAAAAGGTTGGGGAGCACTAATGTAATGCATTCCATTGGTGGTGGGGGGAGTATGCACCCTTATCTAGGAGGAAAAGGCTGGCTAGGAGGAATCATTGATAAGGGGAGAGGAAGGGGATTTGGGCTGGTCACGGACCAGATGTGGCTGATATCCGGGAGTGCCATTGTTTCTCTGGCCTCCTGAGTGAGGTCAGATCCAGGTAAAGCTCAACCACATTGGGTTCCTGCTTGGTCTCTGGAAATCCAGGGCTGCCTTGGTGCTGCCAAGTTATTTCAGGGTTCAGCCTATTGGGGTATGGAATCCCCACAGGTGGAATTGCATGTAGGTATTGAACAGTATGAGATTTCTTCCCCTTCAAAATGAATACAAAGAAATATAAAAACATTAAGAAGGAAAAAATATACAAACTAAATAGAAAGCAAACAACACAGAAGCATTAACTTTGTGCACCCTTCAAGCTCAGGGCTATTATTTTATTTAAAATTGACTTACTGTATTACTGCTTTGCTGATTAAGTTTTTTTTTTCCTAATGTTGCCCCCATTCTTTCCAAGAAATATATTGAATCCTTGCTAGGAGTATTTGCTTTTCTTTCCTCAAATACAGGTGTCAAAAATGGGCTCCAGATATCTTGAAAATTGTTCGTATCAGATACCCCTTTACTCATTTTCAAATCACAACTTAATTTATCGCTGATAGCCATATTCCAAATTTCTTTATATCAGTGTTTGAAATTCGCGGACAGGAATTTCTCCAGCCAGATTCCTGTAAGGTGTAATCCTGACCACCAAGCCCTATCAGACATCAGTAGTCACTTTCATCGGAGAAATAATGGTTTCTTTTGGACATTATAAAGAAGGAAGAAACAGCATGGTGGTTAAACTGCTATACTGCAGCCATTACTGTATTCACAACCTGGGGTTCAATTCCAGGTACCTGTCTCAAGGTTCATTCAGCCTTCCATTCTGGGGGGGGCGGTACAATTGTAGCCTGCATAATTACTTGTAAACTGCCTGGAGGGTGCTTTAAGAGCTGTGGGCCAGTATATAAGCAGCTCACTTTACTTGGCTAGTCTAGGCTCAGTGGGAAGTGCAAGGCATTATGTTCCTGCCTGTTTGCTGTGGGTTATATACACCTTCATTAATATTTGAATAATTGACTTTTTTTTCTTTCAATATTGTGCTTTTAAAGATGTAAAATGCCTTGTGTCCTTTTAAAGGAAAAAAACAGGATAAGATATTTTAAATAATACTGTAAATACTCTGTGCCTCTCATTAATCCTTTGGAGTTCCCAGAGAGTCTTGCTTTCCTTAGTTCATGTTGGAAAGCAGCCATTATTCCTCAGTTGAAAGTGATCCCAGACACCTGAAAGGTTTTACTTATTCAAATAGGCAGTGGAATATGCTGGCACAAAGGAGGGTGCTGGAGTCTCCTTCTTTGGAGGTTTTAAAGCAGAGGCTGAATGGCCATCAGTCGGGCGTCCTGTGATGGGGCATGACAGGGGGTTGGACTGGATGGCCCTTGAGGTCTCTTCCAATTCTATGATTCTATACTCAACATACAACATATTCTGCTAATGTAAGACAAAATTAGAGTAGGCCCAGTTGAATCAATGGAGCTTACAAAGTTGACTTACCAAACTTCCATTGATTCAATGCAATCCTAAACAACATGACTTTGCCTACTAAGTCTGCTTCTGTATTTTGGTCCTTAATTTCTAATTGTTCTTGGACAATCAGCTTTTGTGTACCCGTTTTGAGAAACCCTCCTCTCAGACAATTTTTAACTACCATCCAACTCTTGAAAAAATATAAAATGAAAGTAAACAAAAAAAATCATAGTAGAAAAGTTGTTTGAAATGGAAATAAGCACAGATGGGTTTTCTTATTTAAATAAATAAAGAATTGAATTTTCGTTAAGAAGTGGAACAATGTGAAGGAAGATGTTGTATCTCCTCATTCCCTTCACACCCATTCAGAGAAGTAACCTGGATTCTGAAACTCTCTCTGCTTTTCAGAGTCCTTAATAGGAAGTTCTTTCAAAGCTGCTCGCAGTACTGACTGCATTGATGCTGCGAGTCCATATTGATCTGAAAAGTTTTTCTCTACTGTTCTTCAGGGCAACCAAACACTCCATTAGTTGTTTTGAAGCCAGGTTAATTCACAGCAGAAAAGGGGAAAAAGAAAAGAGGGGGAAAAACACCCAGGCATCCAAAAATTAGGTATGGAAAAAGATGGCTTTCACAAAGTCCCATTAAGGGAACCCGAAAGGAAGGCATTGAAATTCCTGATGGTTTAATTATGTTGTCTAGCTGTGTCAGTCCCTTGTTCTTCAGAAACTGGAGCTTCTTTAGCAATTCCTTAGCAGACAGAATAATGGGGAACGTGGTTAACCATCAGGAGATTTTTCTTCAAGCGGGTTTCTTGGCGGACTTATTGATCTCCCAAACCTGAAGAACGGGATCTGTATCAAAAGAGGTTTCATAGAAAGATGGAGCTGGGAAGGTCCTACAAGGCCATCAAGTCCAGCCCACTGCTCAGGACAGGAACCAAAATCAAAGCAGATCAGAGAGACGTCCAATTTTCTCTCAGATGCCTCTAGCACTGGAGTGCTCGCCACCTCCTGAGGTAATTGGATCCATTGTTGCACTAAGAAGCTTCCTAATAATAATTTTAGGACTGCAGATCCTATAGATAAGTGGTTCTCAACCTGTGGGTCCCCAGATGTTTCTGGACTGCAGTTCCCAGAAGCCTCCACCACTGAATATGCTGGAACGGGTTTCTGGGAGTTGCAGTCCAGGAACATCTGGGGACCCACAGGTTGAGAAGCACTGCTATAGATCATCATGTCCAGGCCCTTTTAAGGAGACCTTCGGCTCTGCAGCCAGATACCTAAGCCCCTGAGCGATCCAGCACCTGACTCCCTTTAGCTTGACCCCATTATCAGTTGTCCTATACTCTGGAAGGACTGAGAACAGATCCTGGTTCTTCGCATGACACCCTTTCAAGTACAGTGGTTCCTTGTGTAAAAGAATTAATTCGTTCCAAATGAAATTCTGTTAAGCAAATTTTCCTTTATACAAATTTCCCATAGGAATGTATTGAAAATCAAGTAATCCCTACTTGCGACCATTTTTATGTTGTACGAATTCGCTCCATAGGCGATTCTGTTCCCCTATCTCCGGAATTTTTTATGTTGTATAGATTTTATGTTATACAAACCATTTTGGGGTCCACTGCATCTCAAAAGTGCTATCTATCTCCCCTCACTCGTCTTTTCTCAAGTCTAAACACGCCCAGTTCTTTCAGTCTTTCCACATTGGGTCTGGTTTCCAGTCCCCTGACCACCCTTGTACTCCTGTGAACATGCTCTAGGGGTGAAAAATGTTGGCTGCAAAGTCAGCAGTACGGTGGTTCGAATCCTGGGTGCCACACCACGGAGCGAGCTCCTGCTGATAACCCCAGCTCCCACCAACCTAGCAGTTTGAAACCATTGTACTGTAAATGCAAGTAGATAAATAGGTACCACCGCAAAAAGCGGGAAGGTAAAATGCTGTTTCCCTTGCAGCCATGCCGGCCATGTGGCCATGGACTTGCACAACACTGGCTTTTCAGCTTGAATACGGAGATGAGCGCCGCACCTAGAGTCGGACACGACTAGTACGCATATGCGGGGGGAACCTTTTTACCTAAAAAATATTTTATGACAGATAATGGGCTGATTTTTGCTTAGTTTATCCCCACATGCTCTGTGAAGTGGTACAGCCCCCAAGCACAGGTTTATTACCTCATGAAAATCTCGGTATAAGTTACAAAAATTGCTCTGAATTTCTGAATGTCGACTTCCAGAGATGCATCCTGTACACACAAACTAATGAACCACCGAACCTCTTTTGTCTTATTTTCAGTGGTACATAAGCAGCAAACCTATTTGAACATTTCTTCGTAGTACAAAGGAAACCGTAATGTATACAATTTATTGGAAAGAAATACATGTAAAACTTATTTTGCTTAAAACAGATGTGTGAAATTTATTGAACTCCATGCTCACTACACATATTCAGCTCTGTTCTCACTAATGTACCAGACAGAAAACGGTGTTTGAAATATCATCTGAAGATTTTGTGTGAACGTGGAGGGATGGGCAAATGAGAGAGAGAAAGAACATTATCAACTTGAAGAATATCCTGGAAAGTTTATTTCATGCTAACAACAAAGCAGAAATTTGGTACCCCATAATATACCCTCTTATCTTTTTTTAAAAGCCTGACAATAGATGGCTTTATAGGTTCTTCTACAAAATGGCAGTGACAAGCATCCTTCTCTCAAATAGTGAAACTAATTTGGGATCAGGGTTTGACTAACTTTTAAAAGTCTGAAACGGGAATGTTTTAAATATCTAATGATCAAATCTTGTCATATTAGCTTTCTATCATAATAGAAGCCAGTCTGTGTTTCTGCTTAGAGATTTGTAGGTTTAGTTACTTAACTCTTGAAAGCCTAGGTTTGATTTTTTTTAATGAATTCAGCCACATTAATATGGAATTATGATTGCCACCTCTAATTTTTTTAGAGCCTCTTTGCTTTAAACATCTGTGTCAGGTGGGCAGCTAGATACAACATCAGCCCGTCTATTTTAGGAACAGTTCTGTTTACACGACCCCTAAGATCCGCTGGTCCCTTAAATTCGGACCAGAGATCTTGGGGGTTTGTTTCTGTTCCTCCGTCCCCACCCCTCAGCACTTCCTGCTACTGTCGGCGTGAGGGGGGGGACGGGGGAAAAAGGACAAAAGAAGCCTTTACTAACCTGCCTGTCAAACTTGCCACGAGCCCCTTACTTCCTGGTTCCGTCTCAAGGAGCTCTTAAAGGGGCGGGAGGCAAAAAAACAACAGACAAACCAGGAGAGCCCGGCACTCTTATCCGCATCAAATTTTTTTCACCTGCAGAGAGCAGGTACATGAAAAATGCGCTGGGTCGCGCTAAAGTGGGCGGGGTCGCACTTAATTGTCTCCAAACTCCGGAGCTGGTGGGAAAACATTTCTAAGCTCCGGAGCTGGGAGCCATTTGCAGCGCAGCTTGGGGGTCGTGTATAAACGCCCTAAGAAATGGGGAAGACGCTGGTGCCTGTTATGTTCTGGAGAATGTAAATAATTACAGTATTTGGGATGAAAAGAACTCAATTCCAGTATCTAGGATGAAAAGAACTTTGGGGGAGAAAACAAATCAGAAGCCAAAAACAGAGGTCTGTCGTCCATTTTTTACAAATAGCAGGTACGTTATTTCCAAACTGGCTCTTGAAATTAACAATCCTCTCTCCGCGCTTCCCCGCACTGTCCCATTACCCTGCCCAGTTCAAGTTTCAGCAGTGCTTGCAGGATTTTGCTGCTCTTTGTGGAAGCCTGTTTTCTCTCACCAGCCCAAATGCCCTCCTGACGTTTTCCAAAACGCAGCCCAAAAGGGTTGAAATTGAACTTGTTTCTAGTGAAATGGAGCCGGCAAGTGATCTGGCTTTCCGATTCGCTTTCTTGGGTGAAGTGGCACATGCTGGATGGGTCTGATGGGTTGGGGGCCTCAGGGTCCGGGGCACTGGGATAGGAACTTCTCTTGGTTTGTGCGTCGTTGAACGGATCTGCTGCATCTAGGAAAAATCCCCACCAAGACAGAACCATAAGGCACTGCAGGGTATCATGAAACATGCAGACCACAACTAGGCAATCTTCAGATGTAGTGTGTGTGTGTGTGTGTGTGTGTGTGTGTGTGTGTGTGTGTGTGTGTGTGTGTGTGTGTGTGTGTGTGTGTGTGTGACCGACCCTTCGTGTGTGACCCCATGTCAATGGAGTTTTTCTTGTGCAAGAATACTGGAGTGGTTTTGCAGGAAGTGGTTTTTGCCTACTCAGGCGCCTACAGCGCCTGGTATTCCCTGGTGGTCTCCCATCCAAGTACTAACCAGGGCCGACCCTGCTTAGCTTCCAAAATCAGGCGAGATTGGATGTGCTTAGGGCATCTATATATATACACATAGAGACTTAGATTTATACTCGAGTCAATAAGCTTCCCCAGTTTTTTGGGTTAAATTAGGGGCCTCAACTTATACTTGGGTCGACTTATACTCGAGTGGATACGGTATTTGTTATTACTTTGTTGGTCTTCATAAAGCAGTCTTCACACCAACCCTGCCTCCTGATACCATTATCTAGTGTATTCCATCTCACAAAAAAGATTCTCAGCGCCTGATAGACTACATCCTCTATCAAGACTGCATTTTTATAACAATGCTTTGATAAAGATAGCAAGTTGCTATCGAAAGCTTAGCTTACAATTTTTTGTTTGAGTAGTGACCAATAAAGGTATCACCTAGCTTACTTTTGAATTGGTTTTCAGTTGTGATTGTCAATTTATAGATGTTATAAACCGCCCAGAGTGATCTCACTGACAGATGGCCAATATAGGAATTAAATAAATATATATATAAATAAAATACATTCCTAGCCAGTAGAAGTGTGTGTGTGTGTGTGTGTGTGTGTGTGTGTACACACACACAGAGAGACAATGGTACCCCGACTTAAAAGCAGCTCGACTTAAGAGCAATTCGACTTAAGAGCTGGAAAATGTTGGCATTTTAACTGCCGCCTTACAAATTTTAGATATGGTCTACTCGACTTACAATTTTTTTTTCATTTTTTTTCATTTTTAAACTTATTTTTTCAATTTTTTAGATAGGTACCCTGACTTAAGAGTTGTTTGACTTAAGAGCATGCATTCGGAATGAATTAAATTCGTAAGTCGAGGTACCACTGTGTGTGTGTGTGTGTGTGTGTGTGTGTGTGTGTGTGTGTGTGTGTGTGTGTGTGTGTGTGTGTGTGTGTGTGCGCACACACACACACACACACACACACACACACACACACACACACACAGAGTCACAAGGGTGTTGGGGGACTAGATTTGGATCCCTGGGGTGCACGTATTGTCTACAAGCCATGTATCCCCTACCCTGATGTAAACAACACAACCTGTATAGTTTGAGATAAGCTGCTTTACTTTCTATTGCAGATGGCTTGGTTCAGCATTCTCACATCAAATGTATGTGTATAATTGCAGTATAGTTAGTTATATGACATTCAACAGCATCTCACTGTCATGAGATGCTGTTGAATGTCATCATGCCTATACAGTAGGTTTAAGGAAGCTCTTCCATAGGAGGCTAGGTGGAAATCTTAACTTCGGAATCAGTGTTCTGTTCGGCTACATTTTAAAAAACAGCAGTGGGTAGAACTCATCAGCCATGGGCCAAAATTCTGATTTGGGAAGGGTCTTAGAGGCTGCATTCAAGCAGCGAGCAGGGTTTCATGGAAGGTGGTGGAGTTGTCATCACATCAAATCAGGTGGAAAGACAAGCCTGAGCAACCTGGGAAAGGAGACGAAAATGGTCAGACAAGAGAGAGGGGGCAGATGGATTTTAAACCATACCTGAAAAGTCAACCTGCAGAGTAGATCTGAAGTCCCCATGGACAGGCTTTCCGGAAGTCCCATTGGGATCGATGACCACCACCAAGAATGAGAAGATCAAAAACCTGATCATGTCCTAATCGCAAGGGGAACGGTGGAGACAAGCCAGTAAACCAGTTAGAAAGTTCTATTGTCTGAATAGCTTTTATACTGTGATCTTCAACTGAAAAACTCAGAGTAGTGTGCATGGCAAACAGTGACTGGCTGAAGGTTATTCAAGGCCATGAAGCTTCATGGCTAGGCAAAAACCTGAATATGGGACTGTGTAAGCTACATTTTATTCTGGGGAAAAGGAAGGTGCAGAGCTTCAGATGTTGTTGGACTTCAGCACATACAGCAGGACCCCTGCATTCACTGATTCATTAACCACCGATTCAGTTATCCACAGTTGGTAGAGGGGAAAAATTAAATAAATAATTCAGCAGCTGCAAAGTGAGAAAACTCCATGGACAGTAGGGTCACGAAGAGTCGGTCACGACTGTAATGACACAACAACAACAACCAACAACAACAAAGCTAGCTACTGTCACAAACAGCACCCATAAAGCAAGCTACGTAAAGACCTGGCTTTTCACGAGGCATTTGGCGACTGTTAATCTAATCTTTTTGTTTTTTGTCCCGCCTTATTGCTAGTGAATTTTTATTGTGGTTTTATTACAATGTTCATATTATATATTTTTTCAATTTTATTATTATTGTTTTTTTCCTTCTATATTTAGTTTGTTATTATTGTTATTGTTATTGTTGTAAACCGCCTGAAATTCCTTCAGAAGTCAGGCGGTATATAAATATTAAAATAAATAAATAAATAAATAAATAAATAAATAAATAAATAAATAAATAAATAAATAAATAAACTGTAGGGGTAACTGTTTTTTTGGGAGGGGTTAGCATTTTCTCTTATCCATGGTTTTCATTATCCACGGGAAGGTCTGGAACCAATCTCCAGTGGATACCGGGGGTCCTACTGTACTGTAACTGGCTGTGTTGACTAGAGCAGATGGGAGCTGTTTTCCAACAACATTTAAAGGGCCACACATTTCTCTTCCTCTTCCTCTTCTTCCTCTCCGATTGGAGCCTGGACATCATCATAGCTGTTCTGTTTCTCGCTGCAGCCGCCTGAAACACTTATGTTCACTCTACATTTCTGCCGTCAAGACTTTTCCTGCGTCCATGTCATTTCCCATTGATTTAAGCTCGAAGGATCATCCACAACAATCTGTATATTTTGCTCCCCGTTGCATGGCTGAAATATTCCAGCTTTCTGAAATCCATATGTTTTATGATTTTTCAAGTCCCTACATTCCCTGATTGTTTCATTCTCTCTTCACTCTACTCTAGCATTTGTGTACTTTCAGAACTGTGCCCATATGTCTTCCTTTGACATTGAGTTAAAAAGGAAAAACAAGGGAGTAATCAAAATCAGCTTGCAAGTAAATTGTAATACGAATAAATAACTATGCATATAGCAGCATTGTGACTCTGGTTATTCGTAGCTACCTCATTTATTCACGGCTGTAGCCAATGTGGCACATTGAATAAAAGTGAGAATGGAGACTTAGGAGGGCTGAGTTGAAACCATTGCTCAACCATGAAAACTTTGCAGGTGTGGAACTGGTAAAACTACTACTTAAATGCCTCATGTTTTGTGAAAGCCCTATTAGGAGAGGTATATGTTGGTTCTGACTTGGCGGCACATAACAGCAATCACTGCAGTTCACAGCAACATTTATTTCTTATTTGCATTGCATTGCATTCTGCACCAAAGTAAATTCTAATAAAATCAACACAGCATAAGTATGCAACACAATATCTAACCACAACTCAAACATTACTTATTTATTTATATATTTATATATTATGTACCACACCTCAACATAAAACATCTCAAAATAATTTAAAAGAATTAACCGGCTACTAAAAAACACCCAAAACACATTTAAAATCCTTTGTGAGGCAGTTGGACATGCTGGCTGGTGTTTTCTGTGTGCTATAGCCCCAAAAAGTAACTTTCCCAACCTGTAGCAAGCAACCTGACATGGAAGGTGAAGGCCAAATAATTATATTATTTGTTATTTCTGTGACAGAACCTTGCCTATCGCTAGATGAGCCATATCCAGATATATTATAGTTACCATCCCATGGTATTTTACATGGTTTAGAAATAAACCACAAAAATCCCCCCATCAAAAATGTGTGCATATATCTTGATTCTGAAAAGTGCCTCTCTATGTCGTGTGTGTGTGTGTGTGTGTGTGTGTGTGTGTGTGTGTGTGTGTGTGTGTGAGAGAGAGAGAGAGAGAGAGAGAGAGAGAGAGAGAGAGAGAGAGAAGAGTTTTGCCTTTCTGTTTGACTGAATGTACACAATTTAAATTCTTCCTGGACCTGAGAAAACCCTTAAAATCAAGAGCAGCAATCAAGACTCCATCCAAGTTGGGGACCAAGGTTGGAAAAGATGGAATGTTTTTACAGGATCTGTGATGGTGTGTCCAGTATCTAGTCACGTTGCTGATTCTGTGGAACCAAAATTAATTTCCTACAGTGGACAGAAACTGTTATTTTGTTGATTAAACAGACATACTGTACTGTCTTTCCCTAATGGGTTTGAGGTGGCATATCTGGGTCTCCTCACTCATCAATCATGTATTCTGAGAAACATCTAGTGTGCTAGATCAGACAGTTTAACTCAGGCTGGGAAAAGTTCCAGTGAGTTTGTATTCCTCAGGGTGGACTGAGTTTTCAGCCTGAATTTTCAAAGTCCCAGCTGAACATTTTTGACACAATTCCAATTCTTATGTCCCAAAAGCAACTGCTCAGGGGATTCTGAGACCTTTAGTCAAAAAAAAAACTTTATGAAACTGCTCTCACTACTACACTGCACTGCCCTTCCTGAGAGCTGCTGTGGAGATTTTGAAGCCTTTCTCCAGTTGCTTTCCAATTAGACAAAATCTTCTTCCTGGACTTTCTTCATGCCCTGAAGTTCTCTTTGACTGCATTTTGCAGGGTTTTCAAAGAACACCAGGGTACATCCACTGCACTGTTAGACCTCTATAAATAAAGTCTATCCTGAAATGAGTGTTCAGCTTGTATGCTCCTCTTATTCCAGCTTTTGGTGGGTGAGGTCACTGGAAATTAAATCACATTAAACCTAGGAAAAGGGCAAAACTCCAAAAGACAGAAGCAAATGGACTGCAGTGGATAAAAAGACAACAACAAGAAAATTTAGTTAAAGAAGGAAGGGGCAGATGACAGAAGAGAATATTATCAAAGATCTAATATAGAACAAAATAAGAATAACAGTCAAATTACATGAAAAGAGCCTTTTACAAGGTGCAGATAATCTCGTATGTAGGATGAGATGGTAAACTGAACATTTTAGGTTTGCAATCTTAGTGTAGAAATTATTTGAGCAAATTCATTGATTGCATACAATATAATATAATTCAATCTCTCTCTTTTTTAAAACAACTGACCCCCAAGAGTGCAGATATATACTTCTCTATATACTTCAGAAGCAAGAACTTACCTCAGTAAATTAAATGTCTGCCTCAGATGAGTATCGGTCACTCTTCTACTCCCTGTCCCACTTCTTTCTGTCAGAGGCAACTGACAGTTCCCTGTGGCAAAGTGGCATCGGTTTCTCTCAGCCTCTTTTTGTAGGCTTCATAAAATTGCAAGGTTCACACGCAAACCATGATTTAATCACAAGAATCAAGTGACATTCTCATGTGCTACTGTAAAACAATCCAGAGTTACAACCACGCCGACAGTGCCGCCTGCTGCACAGAAGTGAAATTGTGTGTGTGTGTGTGTGTGTGTGTGTGTGTGTGTGTGTGTGTGTGTGTGTGTGTGTGTGTGTGTGTGTGTGTGTGTGTCCACACTCTGTTGCAGACCACACTAAAATGTGGAAGTGATCTCTAGTCCAGGAGGTCTGCTGTAGAACTGTATAGTGCACTCAGGGGTCACAGGGCAATCAACCATGATTTTTTAAAATCAGCACTGATCAACTTCCTTGCTTCTTTTGATCTTAGCTGTAATCTTCACAGAGGAATACTGATAGAGCGGGTCTACTGGTGTGTGCTTTTTCCAGGTGCTGGCAAAGGAAAACACTAGGAATTCTTGATCTGCTGTGGATTTTGTTGAAGAGTTGCGAATTTTTGGCTAAATTCCTCTAGCTGTGAAGTAGAAGTAGAGAGATTCACAGAGCAGCATAGCTTCAAGTTCCCCGCATTCGACCACCCCCATTTCTTATCAACTGGCACTTACAGTCTCAGCCACTCACTCTGAGACCTTAACAGTAAAAAAAGATGTAATTACTTACAGATAAACAGAACAAACAGCAAACTGGCCATTTTAGAGAAGAGAAAGCGCTGAGTAGAGAGGCCGGGCTGTCTGGCTATCTTTGGATTCAAAGGCAGGAGGGAACAACTGGACAGTGCTGGACAAATTGACAGTCACCCCAGTCCTAAAAGGTCCATGCCAGCCAAAGAAACTGCCAGTCTTCCCCGGCATCCTTCAAAAAAGCTGTAAAAACCTGGCTGTTTAGGGATGCCTTAGGCCAGGCATGTCCAAACTTCTGCCCTCCTGATGTTTTGGACCACAACTCCCAGTATTCTAAGCTTAGATTGCCAGTGGCAAAGGACTGTGGGAGTTGTGGTCCAAAACATTTGGAGGGCCGAAGTTTGGACATGCCTGACTTAGGGCGTTTATACACGACCCCTAAGCTCCGCCGCAAATGGCTGCAAGGTCCGGACCTTAAAATTGTTTACCCACCAGCTCCGGACTTTGCAGACAATTAAGTGCGACCCCGCCCAATTTAGCGTGACCAAACAGCAGTTTTCTTGTACCTGCTTTTTGGATGTGACAAATATTTGATCCGGTGTAAGGATAGTGAGTGCGGGGCTCTCCTGGCTTCTGTTTGTTCTTTTTTTGCGCCCCACCCCTTTAAGAGATCTGAATGCTGCCCGGAACAAAACGGAGGTAAACCGGCATTCTTTTCTTTCTTTTTTCTCCCTCCCTCAGGCAGCCAGCAACCAGGAAGTGCGGAGGGGGGTGGGGACAGAGGAAGAGCGAGGAACCCCTAAGATCTCTGGTCCGAATTTAAGTGGCCAGCGGATCTTAGGGGTCATGTAAAAAGGCCCAAAGGCAATTGCTAGGATGTGCATTGTCCCCCCGCTTGGTTGTTTGTGTTTGTTATCAGTTGTTTTATGCCTCTTGCCGATTACTTGTTTGTTGCTGTGTGTTTTGTTTTTTTTTTTGTTATTTTATTATTTTACTTGGATTTCTTATGTTATGTTATGTAAACTGCCCAGAGTTCCCTTTTGGGAAATCAGTGTGGTATACAAACAAACAAACAAACAAACAATGCTGGTGAGATGCTGAGGAACACTGCCAATATATGCAGGAACAAAGTGGCAAGTGACTGCAGGGCAGAATGTGAGGCAAACACAGATTCATGGCCTCAAAACTTCCTGCCTAAGGCAGACGTTTATCAATATGCCTAATGGTGGGGCTGACTCTGCGGATTAGCAAGGTGCCTCAGGACTTTTGTGGTACTTTCCGGCCCAGAAAACCTCAATACCAGCAGCCCTCATGAGAAGAAGATAAGGAAGTATTTTCAGTTCTCGATACATTTGGGACCCAATGTCCCATTGGGAGAGGAATCGTTCCTTCGAAGTCAGGACAATCCCAGGTCCGTTCAGTCAAAGCATTTATGGGATAATTTTTTGTTACAAGGAGGATTTATTTGATAAAGAATGAATGTGGATCAAGGACTAGGTTTTAGTTGGCATATGGTGACCTCTGCTGGTACAGGTAGGCAATGTTTCCTTTTTGCATTCTATACATGGCTCAGTGGTTCAGGAATCTGGCTGCAGAGACCGAGGCTGGGGAGTTCAATCCCCCAGTTTGGCTTCTGAGATGCCCCTGTAGAAGTAAACCATACCAATGGCTGACTTACACTTCATCACTGATAATAGGATCCCCTCCTTCTTTACTTCCCTTGGTAGTGGGGTGGCTGATTTTTTTTGGTAAACAAATAAATAAATAAATAAATAAATAAATAAATAAATAAATAAATAAATAAATAAATAAATAAAAAGATTTGCCAAGTCAGCAGCACACAATTCCTTGAGATGTCCAGGATTCTGGGGTGTCAAACAGGTTGGAAAGGAAAGAGTCAGGAGGATCTGCTTCTAGGACAACTTGAGGAGCCTTGTGGTGCAGTGCTTAAACTACAGCACTGCAGTCAAAACTCTTCTCATGACCAAGGTTCAATCCCAGGCAGCCAGCTGAAGGTTCACTTAGCTTTCCAAAGCTGAATGTCCAGCTTGCTGGGAGGCACAATGTGTAACCTGCATAATTTAATTGTAAACCAACTAGAGAGTGCTCTGTAGTGCTCAGTGTTGCTTTTTAAGCAGCCAACAACTAGAGAAGGGGCCAAACTGTCAATCTTGGCTTGCTTGTAGAAGGACAGCCAAGATGGGGCCAGCCAGGCTTCCTGTGGGAGGGAGTTCCAAAGTCTGGGAGCAGCAACAGAGAAGTTCCTTTCCCCTGTCCCTACCCAAGTGCCCCTGCAAGGGTAACAGGGCCAAGGGAAAGGCCTCTCCTGATGATCTTAACACCCAAGCAGGAGCATAGAGCAGTGTTTTTCAGACTGTTTAGGACTTTTTGGGCAAAAAAACACTTGTTTCATGAATGAAAAAGGTTCAGGGATGGCCACACCTGAACTTTTGGAGAGAAAATG
The DNA here is from genome assembly GCA_029282475.1 of Phrynocephalus forsythii. NCBI lineage: Eukaryota > Metazoa > Chordata > Lepidosauria > Squamata > Agamidae > Phrynocephalus > Phrynocephalus forsythii. The sequence goes on from JAPFRF010000006.1 coordinate 98,936,788, forward strand.
TTTCAACAAAAAATTTAACTCTTTTTTTAAATTGTCCATCATAATATAGACTATATATGGGGCAAAAAGTAATTCTCTTGAATAGGAATCAAATAAACACAAAGAAAGTATTTTATAATTTATTATGAAATAGTAATTATAAAAAGAAATTGAAAAAAATTAGCCAACAATAACGTTTACAAAATTCAGTAAGGCCCCACCTGGGCCTGTTTGGCTCAAGAAAGACAAGTGGAACTGATATTCTTCAGCGACTAAAATTTACCAACGGCACACCTTATGAAGAAAGGCAACATCAATTGGGCCACTTTAGTCTGGAAAAAGGCGCTTGAACAGTGGTTGAAAAATAATGCAGGGTATGAGTAAAAAGAGAAGTTTTCCTTGAAATACCAGAATAGGGGACCCAGATTGAGTTTGGGACTTTATAGGGTGACAAAAGAAAAAAAAATTATAAGTGGAATCCCTGCCACAGGAATGAATGCCTGGATGCCTTCAAAAGGGGATTGGACAGATTCCTAGAGGAAAAGTCCAGGTTACAAACCATGATGGGATGGCCTTTTTGTATCCCCTGAACTTTTGGAGATGGAACACTTCCTTTCAACAAAATCAGTATTTCTCCCCCCCCCTCTTTTTTTTAAATTGTCCATCATAATCTGTATAGCCCACTAGAGGGACCCCTTTCCATTTAAATTCTCCCAACACAGACAGTTAAGAGAACTAATTCTTCTCATCTGTTCCTTCATCACATTCACCTTAATATTAATTTGGGTCTTATCCCTCACTGTGCTGGATCAGTTCTTCCTGTGCTTACTGATTGTTGTACATGTGTTGCCAGATTCAATTTTAAAATAAACCCTGTATTGGGTTGCCTTGGAATAATATACATCCTCATAAATTCAAGCCCATTTATTAATGGTGATTGGTGAATGTAGCCGGTAGACCTATGTTTTGGGGGCCCTGAAGCTTGAGCTGTTTTTTTGGGGGGGGGGGAGGTCTCACAACCAAGAACAATGACTGGGCAGGCACTGTGATCTTTTTCTCTGCAGTTGTTCATGGATGCACCACAAATGCTTTAAAAAGGTGGACTCAAGTTACGTCTCTGTCTCTTCCAAGCTGAGGGGCCTGGAAGCTAGAGTTGTTTCATTGCACGTCTGCCCCTGGATGCATGAGCACATAGAAGCAGTGGTACAAAAATTAGAGATGAGAAGGAGTGGGGAAAGCAAAAAACAAACGGAACAAATAAAAATCCTAGCACAACGCAAAACAAAACCCTCTGAAGGACAACACTGATCATGGGGTGTTTCTGCAGAGATGATGAGAATAGAGTCCCTTAAAGTTTTATCCGGGAATACACATTTGTAGGGTGCTGTCTGCCATCCCTTAGGCCACATAAAACTTCTTTGCCTTGAGTGCTGGCAAGGTCTCTAAACAGATAAACAAATAAAATCCAAGCACCTTTAAACAGACAGACAGACAGACAGACAGACAGACAGACAGACACACACACACACACACACACACACACACACACACACACACACCCCAGTGTAAGGAACCTAGCTGTGTGAAAAGTTTTCCCAGGTAGCAGGACAGGAGATTGATGGTGGTGGAGGAAATAAAAATAAAATGAAAATAAAGAGGGGTCCCACACGAGTCCGATTTTGACTTCCCTTGGCCCTTATTTCTTATCCATATTTGATTTTATTTTTACAGTGCAAAATACCAGGCAGCGTGATGATGACTCCACGAGCCCAGCTGGAGAAGGGTGTGTGTGTGAAAAAAGACACGGTTTTCCAACAAGTTGGATTAAAGTTGAGAGGATCCTCCCACCTCGACGAAGGGAGGGCGGGCAGGCTCCGGTTTTATGCAACATCCAGAGTAATTTGCACCCATTGCTGCGTGCTGGGTGGGTTCAAGAGTTGCAAAGCTGACGGGGTGGGGGTGAGGGCTTCCGACTGATCCCGGGGCCTGCGTTTGCCCTCGCCGGGCAAACTGATTGAGATTGCTTGCTTCCTCCTCCTCCTCTTCCTCCCCCCCCACACCCCACCACGCCTCCCTCCCGTCCAGTCCGGCACCAGCAGCCGCCTCTCCAAGCCAAGCCGGTGGGATTTTGCTGAGCCAATTTGAAGCCAATTTGGGTCAGGCAGGCAAGGTTTCCCCCGAGGGAGGGGGAGAAAAAAAAAGCCCATTCGCTTGTCGAGCTTTCAGAGAGGAAGTTTGCCTTCTCCTTGAAATCAACCCTCCCTGGCTTATTTTAATTTTATTTTATTTTTTAATTTTTGGGAAAACGGGCAGGATTTTCTCTCTGACACCTCCTCCCCCCCCCTTTTTTTTTTTTTGGACTGCAAGAGCCCCGAGCCAGCCGCGAACTCGGCAACTTCTGAACGGAAAACCCTGCAGAACAAGAGCGGGGAGCGAGAACGCCGGGATCCCTCATGCCTCTGGTGCGATCCCTTTCGATCACCTCCCTCAATGGGCTCCCCCAATGGGACGGCGAAGATCTGCCCGTGGAGGACCTTCTGCTTTTGGAGGTGGCGTGGGAAGTCACCAACAAAGGTCGGTAGACACGTGTGTGTGTGTGTGTGTTTTATTTTTTCTTAAATAATTACCTAGAATTTCTCTACCAGATAAACTTACTAGGTTTGTGCCTGCCTGGAACATTTGCCTCTGGCATCCCGTCCTCCGCTTGCCTGTTCGGGAAGGGCAGTGAGGAGATAATGGCAAGTGTTATGGATTAAAACTAGGGTGTGCGATTGGGATCCGTAAACCAAAGTTTGTTTAAAAGCGGCCATTAGTTTCAGAAAAAGAAGAGACCAGAAGGAGAAACAAATGCACCTTTTGAAAAAGTGCCTAGATAAAAATGGAGATGCATGCATCTCTCTGAGGTTGTAGTTAGCCCATAGCTCTATCCAAGTGTCTTCATTTCTTTAAAACATGTTACCCCGCCTTTCTCCTTAAAAGTGACCCAAGGCGGCTTACATCGTTAAAAGACAATATTTAAAGCGGAAGACAACGAGCATACAGCGGTAGTTTACAGCATTATAAAGACAATATTAAAAGTTAAGAGCAGTGAGTCTAAAAGGCAGCGTACATCATTAAAACGCCAAATTAAAGCTAAAACAATGAGTATGCAAACACACAAGAGCAACAAACAAATGGCATTGTGAGAGACAGTAAAAGCAAGTACCGGTCAGAGCAGTAACTTTATTGCACATGTAGTTTTTGTTTTTTTTAATGTAACAGGTAAGATCTTTAGTTTGCAAAAGTGTCCACTGCAACAGTTTGCCCTGGTCTTGTTAGATCGTTCAGCCATTTGGGGGAAAATACACTTCACATGCTCAGAGTGCAGCTGGGTGCAGAAATTTGGGCACACACAATGTGAGAAAAGCATTGGGCTTTAAAGCTTTGGAGGTCTTCAGTCATCCAGGTGGGGTTATCCAGGAGTTGAGTCATGGCAACTGGACTTTGCCTAGTTGCCATGACTCAACTCCCAGATAACCAACGGGATGGTTGGGAAATCATGCCTTGGGTTGTTTTAAACTAGCACATACAGTATTTGAAGTACAAACACTTTTGGGGGTATTTTTGTCTTCAGAAATTCTCCTTTTTGAAAGTTGTCTTGCAACTTTCAAGATGGCGTATTGAATACTTGAGCCTTCTTTTCCAAAACGCAGCACCCTTAACTGGGTCCATGGTGTGGAAAGGGAATTCTGAAGACTATTTTACTTTGGGACCAGGTCTTCGCTTCCTTCAAATTCAGCTTTGGGAGCTAATGAGCTTTGATTACATGATTAAGATATGCGTATAAAAAAAAAAAAATACATGCACAGTCGGGGCTTGATTTTACATTTCTCCTCCAACTAATTACAGTTGAGAAGACTTCTACCTTTGCTTTTCTTATGCTCACTCTTGAGGAGATCTCTTTGTGACCATTAACCTATTTAAGCACCAGAACTGTCTCCTAAGAAATCTATATGTGGGACAAGCAGCAACCGTCAGAACTGGATATGGAACAACTGACTGTTTTAAAATTGGGAAAGGAGTACGACAAGGCTGTATATTGTCACCTTGCCTATTATGCAGAGTACATCATGAGAAAGGCAGGTCTGGATGAATCACAAACCGGAATTAAGATTGCCGGAAGAAATATCAACAACCTCAGATACGCAGATGATACTACTCTGATAGCAGAAAGTGAGGAGGAACTAAAGAACCTCTTAATGAGGGTGAAAGAGGAGAGTGAAAAAATGGTCTGAAGCTCAACATCAAAAAAACTAAGATCATGTCCACTGGTCCCATCACCTCCTGGCAAATAGAAGGGGAAGAAATGGAGGCAAGGACAGAGTTTATTTTCTTGGGCTCCTTGATCACTGCAGATGGCGACTGCAGCAATGAAATAAAAAGACGCCTGCTTCTTGGGAGGAAAGCAATGGCAAACCTAGATAGCATCCTAAAGAGCAGAGACATCACTTTGCTAACTAAGGTCAGGATAGTCAAAGCTATGGTTTTTCCAGTAGTGATGTATGGAAGTGAAAGTTGGATTATAAAGAAGGTTGATCACCGCAGAGTTGATGCTTTTGAGCTGTGGTGCTGGAGGAGAGTCTTGAAAGTCCCCTGGACTGCAAGGAGATCAAACCTATCCATCCTGAAAGAAATCAACTGGAAGGACAGATTTTGAAGCTGAGGCTCCAATACTTTGGTCACCTCATGAAAAGAGAGTGGAAAAGTCCCTGATGTTGGGAAAGATTGAAGGCAAAAGGAAAAGAGGATGGCAGAGAATGAGATGGTTGGACAGTGCCATCGATGCATCAATATGGATTTGACCAAATTCCGGGAAGCAGTGGAGGATAGGAAGGCCTGGCGAGCTCTGGTCCATGGGGTCACAAAGAGTCGGACACGACTGAACAACAACAACAAAGCACCAGAACTGGACTGCATTTGTCACTGCTGGGGGAGGCCACCAAGAATCATTCTGATTGCTTAACAAAGTTTTCTCAGGGTGCAGACCTGCATGTCCGGCAGGCCGTCTGAAAGCACCAAGATAGGTGATTGAGGTGCCTCTGACTTGAAGGACCACTAGCACTTGATCCAAATTTGGAATGCTGTCTCTGCCTATGCATGTTATATTTTCTGGATTGTGGCATAAATGGAATGTAACTCACCTCTGCCACCACCTACAAATTCAACTCATGGCACTATCTATACAAGCAAAAAAATTTAATGTGCTAATGGATGCTATGTTGAAGAAGGATTTTCTCTTTATCTCATTTCCTTTTGAAGGGCAGAAGTATCTGCTCCAAACATATATCCTTTTTCCATCTTCTCCTATGCTTGTAATTAGTCCTAAGGCAGATTTGTTTCCAAATTTTAATATTGGTTATTCCCTAATTGTTGCTATGTATTGTTGAATCGTTGATGCCTGTATGTGATAATATTTCATTTCAAAATCTGATAACATTTGAGAAAATACTTGAAAAGCAGCACATGAAATTTCAGCATGCTGTCTTGAGTTCACATATTAAACATAAATGGGAACTGGCTGATACCATTTGATAACTAACATGCAGCATCATTTAATATGTGAACTCAGAGCATGTTGAAATGTAATGTGTGACTATTCAGAAACAATTGAAAGATACCAACATATTTTATCTTGATTTAAATTGTATTTCAAAATGTGAGTACAGTAGGACCCCCCGTATCCACTGATTCATCATCCACTGATTCAGTTATCCACAGTTGGCAGAGGAAAAAAATTAAATAATTCAGCAGTCACAAAGCAAGATGTTGTAACAAACAGCAGCTATAAAGCAAGCTGTTGTCACAAATAGCATCTGTAAAGCAAGCTACTGTCACAAACAGCAGCCATAAAGCAAGCTACTGTCAGGAAACAGCAGTTTGGGGGTGGACAGGTGGGTGTTCTCTCTTATCCACGGTTTTCATTATCCACGGGAAGGCCTGTAACCAATCCCCAGCGGATACCAGGGTTCTACTGTATATGTTTGAATTGGAAACTGCATTCAGTTACTAAGGGATGCAGTCCCATTTGCACATTCAATGCCCATTGAGGTTTCTTCAACTTTGTCAATGGAACAGCCTCCTTCAGTATTCCCGAGGCAGAGCCTGGGAAGATTGCATTTTGGATAGCAACGTCTATCATCCCCTGCCTGCAGTGCCCATGTTGACTGGGGATTATGTGAGTTGCAGTCTAAATAGAACTACAATGACTAAGCTGGGGCTCTTGTACTCGGAACTTGTCATTAGTAGACAGGAATTTCCAGAAAAGAAAATAATGCTAGGAAAAGTTGAAGCTAGCAGGAAAAGAGGAAGACCAAACATGAGCGACATTCGTTCCGCAAAGGAAACCATGGGCTGTTGTTTGCAGGACTTGAGCAGGACTGTTAATGACACTACCTTTTGGGATCCGTTCTTTCTTAGGGTTGCTACAAGGTGAAAACGAACTGTCGACATCTAACAACAGCAAGATGTCCAAAGAATGTTCTGTTCGGAGCATAGCACATTAGCTTAGAGAATGCAGGCTCAAAGCACAGAACTGCCTGCCCCCAAACCCTGCTGCCACTTCCCAATATCTGCAACCTTAGACAATCACCTTGCTGTACTTAATCATAGGCATGTGCAGGAGATGCAGCTGATCCCTAATCAGTCCAGTGAGTTGATACCATAGGAAGAACAGACGGCTGGTTGGGGTTACAACAGCAGATAGGATAGGGCAGATAAGTTTTGTCTTTGCATTCAAGTTGGATTCTTAGCACTGACCTCAACATCCCATACCAGAGCCACCAAATGACATTTCCAGTTCCAGAGCTCTTATTTGCACTTAAAGTAAAACTATGCATTTATTAACTGAATGGGTTTTGTTGCTTGATAAGAATTTGTTTATCTATACATCTGTTTTCTGTTGGCTGCAATGTATCCAGGCCACGGGCAAGGAAGTTAAGAAAGCTTTTAAAAGGTATTTCCTGCCCTTGGGGTCATTGAAGGGTAATGCTAATTAGACAACACCAACAATAATTATGATCATCCTCATCATCATCCAGATCAGTGGAATGGAAGAGCAGCAAGCAGATGCCACTAGGGATGGGTACGAAACAGAAAAATAATGTTTTGTTTTATGCTCGCCCCATTTTGTTGTGTTTCATTTCTTACCATTTAAAAAAAATATTGTACAAAATGAAATGAAATGAAACAGCTCCCCTGGGTCCTAGAGGCACCACATTTGGTGCCGGGAGCCATTTTCAATGGGTTATTGCTGAGCTGTTATCAGCTGGACGCCTTTAAAACTGGCCCAGTCAGAACCAGGGGGACCACCTGGTACCGACTGGGCCAGGTTTAAAGGGGTCCAGCCATTGACAGCTTGGCAGGAGCCCTCAGAAAACAGTTGGGTACGCAGCGCGATCGTGCGGAACTGCCTACCCGACCATTTTCTGAAGGCTCCTGCCTAGCCCTGTTGGTACCAGGGGGACCCCTGGTGCTGACTGGGCCAGGTTTAAAGGGGCATCCAGCCATTGACAGCTCGGCAGGTGCCTCAGAAAATGGTGGGGAGGGCAGTGCGATCACTGGAACTGCTCTCCCCATCATTTTCTGAGGGCTCCTACCAAGGTGTCAGTGGCCCAGTTGGTACCAGGGGGTCCCCCTGGTGCCGACTAAGCCAGATTTAAAGGGGTCCCGCCATTGACAGCTCGGCAGGAGCCCTCTGGAAACGATGGAACGAAACGGTTCATTTCAATGCAGAAATGACCATTTCATTTCGTCTATAACGAAATGCTCCTTCCTCGTTTTGTTTTGTTTTGTTTCATTATATAATGAAACATCAAAACATCATTTCATTTTTCGTTTCCTGCCCATCCCTAGATGCCACTGATAAAACATTAACCTCTCAAAGCAAATGTCTTTACATAGAAGTTAAAGAACAAAAACATCTTTGCTTGATTTTCATCCATTTACTCTAGAATTTGGAAATTAAAAGCCTTAGGACCTGTCCAGTCCTACAAGCAGTCCCTTGTAGCCTTGTAAGCTGTTGATTAACTGATTTCCCTGATCATCTGCAGAGGTTCAGGGGAAGTGAATTTTTTTTTACATTGCTACTTCCTCCCTCTGTCAATGCTGTTGTGTTTTCTCCATTTCCCCTTCCATCCTACTGTACTTCCCTTGTTCTCCATCAGAAATGGAGGCTGCTGGTGGCTGCTGTTTTGCAGCTAAACAGAGCATGTCAAAAAGAATGCATGCCTTACCATTGGGCCAGAAAGGTGTGTGACAGCTGTTAAAGGGGAAAGATGGGTGGTTCTAAGTAGAAATATTTGCAGACGAGGTTTTCTTTTCCCAATCCAAACAATGCCCTCAGAAATCCATATATGTATCTAGTGTGGACAGGTCTTGAGCCTGGTTTCAAAGACATCTGCAAATCGGATGAAAATTCTGGCAAGGGACAAATATACTGTAAAGTCTATAAGGGCCTTTTTACACGACCCCTAAGATCCGCTGGCCACTTAAATTCGGACCAGAGATCTTAGGGGTTCCTCGCTCTTCCTCTGTCCCCACCCCCCTCCGCACTTCCTGGTTGCTGGCTGCCTGAGGGAGGGAGAAAAACGAAAAGAATGTCGGTTTACCTCCATTTTGTTCCGGGCAGCATTGAGATCTCTTAAAAGGGCAGGGCGCAAAAAAAGAACAAACAGAACCCAGGAGAGCCCCGCACTCACTATCCTTACACCGGATCAAATATTTGTCACATCCAAAAAGCAGGTACAGTGGAACCTTGACTTACGTCATTAATCCGTTCCAGTGGTCTAGACTTAAGTCAAACATGATTTAAGTCAAAGGAACGTTTCCCATAGAAAGTAATGGGAAAGCAGATTAATCCGTTTCAGATGATGAAAAAGACCCCCGAAAACAGCAATTTAAAACAAATTTGACTGGGATAGGAGATTCCTTCCGGGGATGTAAATGAAATGTCTCTTCAAAGAGAGGAGGAGGCAGTGGAATTATAGTCCACAAGTTATATGCCTCCACTTTTTAATGTTCATAGCAACAATGTCTAACATTTAAGTTTTACTGATTTTTAACCTGACGTTCCAAGTTCTGAACAACTCTATGCTTAACATTAGAGTCCCACAACTTTACAGCTCCCCAACTAAAATGCTTCTATTGTGGACCAGACTTCTGCAGCCAGATTTTTTACAAGACTGAGCCGACTGTCTAACCACCGATGCCAACCCCGAGCTCCCAGCCCTTCTTCTCCTCCGGCAGCAGTGGCGGCTTTGGCGAAGACGAGGACCAGCTCCAGGTGCTCTGAGCTGGCCTCGCCGAAGCCGCCGCTGCCGGAGGAGGGGAAGAAGGCAGGAGCAGTTTGGAGGCGGCAGCCGCGATGCTGGGTTGTGGCTGCCGCCCAATTCCAGTGCCTTGCGCCGGGGTGCCGAGATGTAAGTCAAAGCCTGTGACTCAAGTCAAACAGGCCCCTTCTTGATGCAAGTCAAATATGATGCAAGTCAAGCAGTATGTATGTCAAGGTTCCACTGTACAAGAAAACTGCTGTTTGGTCATGCTAAATTGGACGGGGTCGCACTTAATTGTCTGCAAAGTCTGGAGCTGGTGGGTAAACATTTTTAAGGTCCGGACCTTGCAGCCATTTGCGGCGGAGCTTAGGGGTCGTGTATAAACGCCCTAAGTTATCTGACCAACTGCTGCTAAAGGTTTGAAAGAGAGGGCAGGTGAAATGGAAGGAGAAAGAAGCTGATGGCAGACAACTAGGGAGACTATCCTTTCCCACTTGGTGTTTCTGGCCTCACCCACTCCTCACTTTGTCCCTGCTTTCCAAATGGCAGGCAGCTCTTAGAGTTAGACTAGTTTGGTTACTTCATGTCCTTTGTTCTGCGACTAGTGTTGTACCGTGACAGCATTGGTCGCGATCATGTGGTTTTGTCCCTCTTTCAGTGTTCCCATGGATATGATAACTTGTATCGTGACACGTGTTACCTCACAGTCTTGTACTATGACAAACACAGTATTTGTCTATCTTCCTTTGGGGGGGGGTTTAAAAACTTTTTCGATATTTCGAATTACTGGTGGTCAGGGTTTCATACGCCAATGCAGCAGAGTCGAATTTAAAACAACAACAACAACCGGACACAGTTTTCTGAGATAAACGAATGTATTGTAGCATGACAGTCGTTGCTACACGGTGTCTTGTCCCGGAACAGAAAGCGGGAACAAAGAGTGACAAGGTAATACCCTACCCCAGCACCAAGTACAGGATTGTCCCGCTTAGAACACTTTCCGGGGGCGTGGTCGAGACAGATTTCCGTAGTTGTGCGATGGATGTGAAGGAACTTTTTTTTTGTACTGCCCCAAAGCACAACACTAAAACAAAACGGACGTAAAAAGAAACAAAAGTCTTAACACTACAAGGGGATCCCAGTGCCTGGCTTGTAGCATTCATTTGCTCTGCAAACTTGAGAACCAAGTTGAGTTTGGAGATGCTGGTGGTGAAGAGCAAAAGATGGTATGGATATTTGCCGGTCCTTTTGTGCCATAAAAGACCAGAGGAACGTGATTTCTCTCACACACACCAATTGGGTGGGGGGGCTGTTTTTCTCAGGGATGCTACAAGACGTTTGTTGCCTGAAGCAGAACAGAAATTGGTGTCACTTCCCCTGCAAGTCAAAGTATGTATTATTCAAGGCTAAGCCAACAGATTGTTTTGTCACCTGAGGCAGAAAATACCACAACCCTTCCTTCCTTCCTTCCCTGGGAGTAAAAATGCAACAATGATAAATGAATAACCAGTCTTAGAGCAGCACAGATTTTAAGAACTAGGGAACTGTTTATATTCCACAAAAGGTCCCGAGCTGAGCCGATAGGGGTGGTGGGGGAACCAATACTCTAGCAGTGTAAATGAGTTACCAATGAGTAAATAATTGACCTCTCCTCTCTTGCACAGTGTATAGCTAAAGATAAGAGGAGATTAGTTGAGAGAGTCCTTTTGTAAGTACTTGAATCTTAACCCCAAGAGGACAAATATTAGGTTGGCCTCAGAAACCACAGTGGCCGAAATTTGAGGGATAATATTGACTTCAAAGGATTATGTGCCAATGCAACCTATCGCCACATTGCTAATTTTTTACAAAGGGCTTGGTTACAAACTGAACCAAAAGCATTGTAATAATGCCGCCTCCCAGAAAGCATGATGAGGCATCTGCCTCAGGTGGCCGCATTTTTCAGACAGCAAATATTGTAGGTTGTTAGGGACATTAATACTTGCTGTTTGCAAATGAAAACCTGCAGAATAATACAATTCTTTTTATTTTAAAAATAAAAATAAACAAGCAATTCACACAACTAAAACAATCATAACTTTAAAAAAAGGATAACAAATGAACACAAACATTATGTCATAATAATCATAGTCAATCCAGTTTCTTTACCTCAGGCATGTCCAAACTTCGGCCCTCCTGATGTTTTGGACCACAACTCCCAGAATTCCAAGCCTGTATTGCCAATGACAAAGGACTGTGGGAGTTGTGGTCCAAAACATCTGGAGGGCCAAAGTTTGGACATGCCTGATTTACCTGAATCATAGTGCACCCTTCCCTGGGACCAGTATGGATATTTGCAGTTTTCCAATTAATATTCCAGAACCCCTGGAATTCTTTTGGTCAATTCTAGTTAGAGGTTTTGCTTTGCTGCCAGATGGGCGGTGTAAAACTCCAATAAATAAATAAATAAATAAATAAATAAATAAATGGTTTGTTTGTGCCTACCATAATTGGTATTTTCACAAAGCATAGCAATTGCTGCCTTCTTGCAGGGACTTGTAGAAGCATAGGGTGGGTTTTTCATGTCTTCTCATTTATTCAGTCAGCCAGTCTGCCTGTACTTGAGCTCTATCTGTGTGTGTTCAGCTTCACATCACAAAATACCAGAACTAGGGGACATCTGCTCAAACTGAGGGTTGCGAGAGTGAGAACAAACAAAAGAAAACATTTCTTTACCTAGCGTGTTGTTAGTCTGTGGAAATCTCTGCCACAGGATGTGGTGATGGCATCTGGCCTGGAGGCCTTCAAAGGGGGATTGGACAGATTCCTGGAGGAAGAGTCCATCATAGGTTACAAGCCATGATTGGGTTGTGTAATCTCTAGGCTTTAAAAAAAACCCAGGGTACTTCAAAGGCCAGATGCAGGGGAGTGGTATCAGGAGACAGATATGTAGTTGTCTCGTGCTCCCAGAAACATTTGGTAGGGCCACTGTGAGATACAGGAAGCTGGATTAGATGGGCCTTTGGCCTGATTCAGCATGGCTCTTCTTATGTTCTTTTGTTCTTTTGTTCATCCTGTGTGGCCTTGGGCAAGCTGCACAGGCCCAGAGCTTCCCCCAAAAGTAAGGAAGGGTAAACCACCTCTGAATATTCTCTAACTGGAAAACCCTGAAGAGGGTTGCCATAAATGAGAATTGACTGGACGGCATATGGTAACTGTTAAGTCTAATAGGGTCTAATTCTGGATTCGAAATCAAGTTAGCTGCAAATATTTACCATTTCCACAGGCATTGCTCCCAAGGACACCCTGGCAATGCTGGGTGGACAGCTTCATATCCTTTCAGCAGCCAATGCCTTTTGGCAGGTTTGCAACCAATGCTTGCATCCCCTAAATTTCAGTGTCCAGTCAAAGCACCCATCACCTTGCTAAAGTTATAGCCCTGATGCAGCTTTAGGGAGACCCAGGAAGATTTCTGATACTAACTTTCTCCAGCCTAATGTGCAGCGATATAGGGAATCAGGAAAAAATGTTCTGTTTGCTCTGTATTCTGCCCACCCTCCTTCCCCGGCTAGCCCTTTCCACACTTGCTGCACACAGCAGATCAGCTTCTACCTTCTTAGGCAGCCATGTGCCTGATTGGCATTGTAATCCAAGTGCAACGTCTGAGCTCAGCTAGCCTAAAACATCTTGCTCATCCCTGCACGTGGAGTGTATAGAAACAGGCTAGGAAGGGGGTGCCGTGGGCTTCAGGTGTGCTTCACACAACATTTATTACTAGTGTGTCACTTTTTTGCAGATATTTGAAGTTTTGGGAGATTTCCAGCAGGCCTTTTAGAATTAATACTACACTTACATTAGAAAGCAATATTTGAAACCAAAAACTGTAAGCATATAGTTATTATTTTTAAGAAGAAATAGAACACATATGTCAAGATGATAAATAAAATTAATAGTAAGAACACGTTTGGAATTAAAGAACCTCTTAATGAAGGTGAAAAAATGGGCTGAAGCTGAACATCAAAAAAACTAAGATCATGGCCACCGGTCCCATCACCTCCTGGCAAATAGAAGGAGAAGAAACTGAGGCAATGACAGAGTTTATTTTCTTGGGCTCCTTGATCCCTGCTGATGGCAACTGCAGCCATGAAATAAAAAGATGCCTGCTTCTTGGGAGGAAAGCGATGACAAACCTAGGCAGCATCCTAAAGAGCAGAGACATCACTTTGCCAACTAAGGTCCGGGTAGTCAAAGCTCTGGTTTTTCCAGTAGTGATGTATGGATGTGAGAGCTGGACTATAAAGAAGGCTGATTGCCGCAGAATCAATGCTTTTGAGCTGTGGTGCTGGAGGAGAGTCTTGAGAGTCCCCTGGACTGCAAGGGGATCAACCCTATCCATCCTGAATGTTCACTGGAAGGACAGATTTTGAAGCTGAGGCTCCAGTACTTTGGCCATCTCATGAGGAGAGAGGACTCCTTGGAAAACTCCCTAATGTTGGGAAAGAGGGAAACCAAAAGGAAAAGGGGATGGCAGAGAATGAGATGGTTGGACAGTGTCATCGATACAACCAATATGGATTTCACCAGACTCCAGGAGGCAGTGGAAGACAGGAAGGCCTGGCGAGCTCTGGTCCGTGGGGTCACAAAGAGTCGGAGACGACTAAATGACTGAACAACAACAACAATAAAGAACACATTTAAAAGCAATAAGGAACAACAGTATATTTTTTAAAAGAGGACATCTCAAAATAAGTTTACATATGCATCAATGAACAAATTGGGTTTCACGTGTGTGCTAAAATGAACGACCCTCTGGCACAAGAGGTTTTTATGTCATTTTCCTTTCAGAAAACATGCTTTCCTGGCAAAATAATCCATTATTCTGTTTAGGTTGCGGAGGTATCTTATTACACAATGCAACCGTGGTTCTTATTATCAAGTCATCAGACAGCCATTTCTTGGTTTGCAGAGATGATGGCTTTTAACCACTTACAGTAACTCATTTTTGCTTGAGATGGGGATGGAATGGATTTGAAGGATGATGGTGCAGAGAGCAGACTGCCAACATTCCCAAGCTGTTATCATTTTAAAATCCCCATAATGCCCTTGGAGAGTGATGGCGAACCTTTTAGAGACCGAGTGCCCAAACTGCAATTCAAAACCCCACTAATTTTTTTTTTTGCAAAGTGCCAATACTGTAATTTAACCTGTATACAGGTGGCTATGAAAGGGAAATATCGGGTGCCCACAGAAAGGGCTCCGAGTGCCACCTTTAGCACCTATGCCATAGGTTCGCCATCACTGGTATAAAACATTGTTAGCTAGACTTGGTGGGGGAATCTCTGAAATCTTTCCCTTCAAATAATATCTCATGTTTTCCAGGTGTGTTGATTCCAGTCCTGCAGGGTAGCAAATGTCCAGTCAAGCCAGTTTGAATCTGAAGGGGAACACCGTCTGTCTTTTGGATGAGAGGAAAGGCTCGAGGCTAATTGTTTTGGAACTCACTGGTTATGTTTCTTCCTTTCTCAGTTGGCGGCATCTACACGGTGATCCAGACAAAAGCCAAAATCACTTTAGACGAATGGGGAGAAAACTATTTCCTCATTGGCCCTTATTTTGAGCACAACATGAAGACTCAGGTGGAAGTCTGTGAGCCTCCCAGCGCAGCAGTGAAAAAGGCCATGGATGCCATGAGGGCCGATGGGTGTCAGGTAAATGAGATCTTCCATTTGTTTCCTGAAGCAACTAAGCTGCCTCTGGGAGATTAAATGGTTCACTTAATACTCTTGTCTTTCTTCCTGACACACTCGAGGAGTCTCGGTCAGAGTTAGTCTTGAGGTAAGACTGAATCTCCTCCCCACCCCCTACGGTTCGGCACAGGTGTTAGTCCTGCGAAGTCAACTCCTTGCAGGTTATTTTTGAGAAAGGAACCTGTTCATCCAATTATGTGTTATAAGAGTCGTTTATCTGCAAGTCGTCTTAGTGCAGGATTTGAGTCTTAGTTTTCCAGTCCCCAGATAATGCAGTCAGATTTCGATCAACGCAGTATGACCTCAGACTGACTGACTGACTGGGTGTCTGCATTCTTCTTATATTGTTTGGCTGTTCTGTGCAAGAGGAATTGGTAAATACAAAGGCTTATGTTGCGGACAAATATAGCCAAGTGTCAGCAGAAGAGGGAAAGTTCACCAGCAAGATGGTGCTTCGCACCTCCAGTGGGCAAACAAAAATTGTCACAAAAATTGAAGGGAAACAAAACAATGTAAGATGCAATAAGACTTGGCCAGACCCTGCCCTCCCATGAGGCAGGGTGGATTGTCTACTTCACGTGGCATAATGTGAGAGCCTTACTTGTCAGGATGGAGACCACCACTGCTTTGGAGCCTCTTGCTGACCGGCTCTGGTAAATCCCCTGAGCTAGGGAGGCAACAGTAAGTGGGTCACTAGCTTTGTCTGGGAAGCTAGTTCAAGGTTGTGCCCTACTACAGCTGCAGTGAAATCCCATTGACTGTGTATTGGATTGGTGTGGAGATCACATGCGTTACTGTGGCGTAAGCGGTCTCCATAGCAAACCTGCCCACAGTGCTGACTTTCGAGATAGGAAGGCAAAGCATTGGAATAAAGTTTTTTGAAGAGTCTCAGTCATCCAGGTGAATTTATCTGGAAGTTGAGTCATGGCTCCCCCAAACTGGGGGAGTGGGCTGAGAAATGGCAAATGCGTTTTAATGTAACCAAATGTAAAGTAATGCATATTGGGGCAAAAAATCCAAACTTCATCTATCAACTCATGGGCTCTGAGTTATCCGTGATGGATCAGGAAAGAGATCTTGGTGTGTTTTTCCATGAAGGTGTCTCCCCAAGAGCAGTGAAGAAGGCCAATTCCATGCTAGGGATTATCAAAAAGGGGATTAAAAATAAAACAGCCAACATTATAATGCCGTTATACAAAACAATAGTAAGGCCCCACCTGGAGTATTGTGTACAATTCTGGTCACCCCATCTCAAGAAAGACATAGTGGAACTGGAAAAGGTGCAGAAGAGAGCGACTAAAATGATTACTTGGGGCACCTCCTTATGAAGAAAGGCTAAAACAATTGGGCCTCTTTAGTCAAAAAAAGGGGGATATGATTGAGACATACAAAATAATGCAGTGGATAGAGGGAAGCTCTTCTCCCTCTCTCAAAATACCAGAACTAGGGGACATACACAAATTGAGTGCTGGGAGAGTAAGAACTGACAAAAGAAAATATTTTTCAAGCGCGTTGTAAGTCTATGGAACTCCCTGCCACAGGATGTGGTGATGGCATCTGGCCTGGATGCCTTCAAAAAGGATTGGACAGAGGAGGAAAAGTCCATGGTTACAAACCATGATGGAGATATGTAATCTCTCAGGCTTAAAACCAGGGTACTTCAAGGGCCAGATGCAGGGGAGTGGTATCAGGAGACAGATATCTAGTCTCATGCGCTCCCAAACGCGCATCTGGTGGGGCCGCTGAGATACAGGAAGCTGGACTAGATGGGCCTTTGGCCTGATCCAGCAGCTCTTCTTATGTTTTTATGTTCTTATGACTGCTTTTTCTGAGAGAGAATCATCCAAACAGTGCGACTGATCCTCCACTCAAGCTGTTTGGATGACGAAGCTGTTTGGGTGAGCAGCAAAATGTTTCAATCTCTCAAGAAAAAGAAGTCCAGTTGCCATGACTCAACTTCCAGATTGGAATACAGCTATGTGGTTCAGGGAAGGAGAAGGAGGAATGGCAATAGGGAATAGTCAGTGCCTTACTGCTTGGGAGGTGGCATTGCGCCTTAGTTTAGTTTCGAGTGCATTCAAATTGCCCAGTGCGATTGCGTGTCTGGCTACTCAGAAATAATAATTCAATTGCCTCTACTCCAGAAGGTGCATATAAGCCAAATTCTTGTGGACTGAATCAATGCAGATTTAATGAGTAATTTCTATTGATTGAAATAGGGCCTAGTCTAAATGTGACTTAATTTAGCATAGTAGGTTGCAGTTAGAGTAGGCCCATTTGAATCAATAGGACAGAGAAGTTGCCTCACCAGATGACAATGGGCCTGATCTAGTCAGATTCACTATATTAAGCAACAAGATTTTGGCCACATAATTGTACACTGCTGGTAAGTGCATAGAAACGTTTATGGATATATAAGTATGTTTAGGAGTATATGTAAACTAAAAATTAATCTCCTCAGGAATGTACAGTGTGGAGCTGCTTTCTTTTGTTACTTTCCTTTGTTCAGTATTTTCCCCTTGTTTTGTATGGACACAATTCATTTAATATTTTTTGTTTCAGGGTTGTTTGGTTGTTTTCATTTGAAAATGGGTTCATTGGTTTTGATGTAAAGGTGCAAATAAGATGTTTTACTTTTTCCTAAACTTAAGGGAGGTTTTCTGATTGAATCTGTCAATAAAAGAACTAAACATCTAATTTAGTAAATCTACTTTAGTTGTTTCATGGATTGTTAAAAAAATGGTTGAGTGAAATTCTGTCAACAAAATATTTGTCTAAAATATTGGCGTTGAGTAGCGAATTCACTTTCATCCATAAGGGTTTTTTTTAAAGCTACTTCCGTATTATTATGGGGTGTTTTCTTATTGAGTGGGAATTCCCATTTATTGAAAATTAATTATAGTAATAGTATAGTTATAGCTCTTTTGCCTTGTGAACAGCCCAGAGTTCCTGTGGGAAAGTCAGTGCAGTCAATAAGTGCATAATAAATAAATAAATAAATAAATAAATAAATAAATAAATAAATAAATAAATAAATAAATAAATAGGATTAGGATTAGGATAGGAACTGCTCATAGACCAAACTGGAGTGGAGGATCAATTGGGACAAAAAAAAATCTTTCTAATCACATGGCAAGTGGCGAACTTTGCACTATTTCTCATTGTGGTGTTCTCGAAGAAAAGCCCAAATTCCTAATAATATATAATAATATATTCACCAGTTATCAGTGGGTTTTAGTTTTCAGTTTTTAAACTGAATGTATTGCAAATGTATTTCCATCTTCCCCAAACCAGAGGCATGGCCTCTATCTTTTTTCGTTCCTCACAGTCTTCAGTTCTACGTACTTTGGGAGACCAATAGGCCTGTAACTGATTATGTTTTAGAAGTAACTTTCCAAGCAATTCCACCTGTCAGCCCAACCTAGCAAGGCCACGCACGGGGTGGAGACGATGGGAATGAAAGTTTAACAAATCGATAGGTTCCCTACCCTAATATAAAAGGACCTGAAGGGTGAAGCGAAGCAGGAGGGGACCTCATCAGTGCCTAGATAGGAATCAGGTTCTGAAAGGTGATGGAGGATATATATGTAATGATGTAATAAGCAAGTACAGTAAACGAATGATAAATCCTTTGAAGAGATTAGACAGGTTTAATGACCTGCCCTAGGTCATTTCTCTGCAAGGGTCATTGATGAACCCTAGAACAGACAGCAAGGAGCAATACAGTATTTGGAAACTTTCAGCAACAGTAATTTAGAATTTTAATTCATTGTCATTGGTTATTGAGGAGATTTTTAAAAAATAAAATAGTGTTTTTATATTGAAGCACATTATTTTATGAGAATTAATTCATTCTGTTAATAACATGCTCATTTTAAGTTATATGTGTCAAAGGAGAGCTTTCTATAACAGTGACCAGACCGCTGTAAACATGAAATGTTCACTACAATCATCTTGTTTATATTCACACTTTTCTATTAACAATTAATGTTTTTTTGAAAAACCATTAATTATATGGGGCAATAAATTAGAGTGACAAGCTCATAGTAGACAATTAAGCCCTGTAAGGGATCACAGTGTTATGTTTAGCTTGTTGAGGTAACATGAATAGGAGATGATATATTATGGCATGCTATATTATAAATGCCATTTTCAGAGTGCTGTTACATATTTCATCCACTGATAAAATAAATTTGATTTTTGTTGTTTTAAAAACAGGACCAGAACTGAGGTGTACAAATTGGAAGAAAAAGAGTTTCAGCTATACAATTTTAGACTGACCCAAGTGCATTTTGCAGTCTGTTGAGAGGAAAGCTTAGATTTCTTACACAAGTTTCTAGACTTTTGTTGTTTCTAGAATATTAATAAGCCACATTCTCTGCAGTCTGGGTTGCATGCTTTTAAATGGAGGTCATGTTATTAAAGATGCAATTAAAATGCAATATTGGCATGCATCAAGTCCCAGATCCAATTCCTTTTATCTTAGTCAGACTTCCTCTTTGCCCTTGGTGAAGAGTGGCTGAGGAGGGTCTTTGCTTGTTTGTGGAAGGACAGCCAAGATAGGGGCCCCATCTGGCCTCCTGTGGGAGGGAAGTTCCAGAGTCTGGTGCAGTGACAGAAAAAGCCCTCTCCCACGTCCCCATGAAATCCACCCTGTGAACGTGGTGGGACAGAGAGAAAGGCATCTCCTGCACACTTCTGCATGATATCTTCTTTTATACGTGACAAGGGATAGAAGGCAGCATCATGCCCCCAATGTGCTGTCAAGTCACTTCAACTTATGGTGACCCTTTTCATGATTTTCTAGGTAGAGAGTACTGTACCGAGAAGGAATTTAGCCTTCCCTTCTTCTGGGTCTGTGCAGCTTGCCCAAGGCCACACAGGCTGACTCTTCTGTTAGGTACAGTAAGAACATAAGAACATCAGAAGAGCCATGCTGGATCAGCCCAAAGGCCCATCTAGTCCAGCTTCCTGTATCTCACAGTGGCCCCACCAGATGCATCTGGGAGTGCGCACGACTAGATATCTCTCTCCTGATATCACTCCCCTGCATCTGGCCCTTGAAGTACCCTGGTTTTAAGCCTGAAGATTGCACATCTCCATCTCGGTTTGTAACCTGTGATGGACCTTTCCTCCAGGAATCTGTCCAATCTCCTTTTGAAGGCATCCAGGTCATCACCACATCCTGTGGCAGGGAATTCCACAGACTAATAACACACTGGGTTAAAAAAAATTCCTTTTGTCTGTTCTCACTCTCCCAACCCTCAATTTGCGTGGATGTCCCCTAGTTCTGGTATTTTGTGAGGGGGAAGAGCATCCCAACCATAGGCTCTGCAGCCAGATTCCTAATGCTCTGATCTTACCAGTCAGGTACAGCAATCAAATATACTTCTTTCTGTGCTGGAGACATGGTAGGAACTCCCTGGTGAGTTATTCTGAACTAAAACCAATCTTCAAAGAAACAAGTCAATCAGTACCAAATTAATGGCACAAAAGGGGTTACACTGAAAAACAGATAAGAAAGGGAGATTTTGAGGAAGGAGCAGGTTAAACCAAGGAGGTGTTTGGGACATGAGTTCCAGATGCAGGACTTATAAATGTTCGGGGGTGGGAGGCAGCTGCAAAAAATAACAACAGTCTGTGAAATTCCAAGGAGTGGAAGTTTTCTTAGCCAGAGAAGATTTACTTGGCTTCTGTATAGAGCCTTCCTCTAGTAGTCCCTACCCCACCCCACCCCAAGTTAATTTTGTTTTTGTGTCTGTGAGAGAGATTTTTTTTTAAAAAAAAATCACATTTTCAGAGGGGATACAGCCTGCTGCAGATCCTGGCTTTTATGTAAGAACTGATACTTTTGCCCACCAGGCATCATTGTTGATAATCTGGCAACTTCCTCAAATGTCAGTGCAGATTATGGCGCATTACAGTGGAATCACTGAAGGATTTGGGATCCTGATTTCTAAAGACTGAACAGCAATGGCTTGACCCTAATATTTCTCCTTCCTTGGGCAGGTATATTTTGGGAGGTGGCTCATAGAAGGGAGCCCATATGTGGTGCTGTTTGATATAAGTTCGGCCGCCTGGAATCTGGACAGATGGAAGGGAGAGTTCTGGGATGCAAGCAATATTGGAATTCCGTACCATGACCGAGAAGCAAATGATGCACTCATCTTTGGATCGTTAACGGCCTGGTTCCTGAAAGAGGTATTGCATTCAACATTTGCACATTTTAGCGACTCCTTTGTGCAACTCTAAAGTCTTCGCTCACCACAAATCCATACAACTTCCAAATCCTTCATTACTCTCTTGAGGAGTTTCCACTGTGGTCCATAGAAACCATGAGTGTTTTCCACATTTGGTCAAATCCAGAATGATGTGGGTTGCTTCAGAGAGATTCGGCAGATTCTGAATCAAAACAGAACCCCTTCAAAGTATAATCTAAACCAGGGGTGGGGAACTTTCGGCACTCCAGATGTCTTGGGCCACAACTCCCACAGTCCTTTATCATTGGTAATAGAAGCTTGGAATTCTGGGAGTTGTGGTCCTAAGCATCTGGAAGGTTGAGGGTTCCCCGCTCCTGATCTAAACTGTCCCAAATGCTTCATTGTAAAGGTTCAATATTGGTCTTCTTTCCCAAGGAAGGAATCATAAAAGGGTTTTGGAATTTGTGGAATTTTGGAGGATATAACATATTGGGTGCTTGTTTGAAAAATACTATATGTATGTTCAAGTTCTTCAGCCTTGGATATTGTGTGTTCTATCATGTTGTGCTTTTTGTGACATTGGTACCAGTTGTACAGAAACTACAGAAACTACAGGTTGTAGTGGAAACTGCCCAAGGCTTAACTTTTTCTGGAAGTTGAGTCATCATGGCAACTGGACTTCTTCTCTTGTGAGATCGAAACTGTGGACTTTGTGAGACTGATGAAGCTGCTTGGATGAATAGTGAAACTTTTCAATCTCAAGAAAAGCAGTCCAGTGGCCATGACTCAACTTTCAGATAAACTCACCTGGTTTGGATGACAGAATCTTCACAGACTCTTAAATTCTTTGTTTATTCATCTTAACATATGAGCTACTGTAACCATTATTCAATAAAAAGTGACGTAGTGATGAACTGTACATACTATTGCATGTTATGTACAGCATAGTTTGTTTTTATTTACTTTTCATATTTCTATCAAGTAAAGGTAAAAGTTCCCCTCACACATGCATGCTAGTCATGTCCAACTCCAGGGTGAGAACGTGACTCTAGTGCATATAGAGGAATACATCTCTGTATTCAATCTGAAGAGCCAGTGTTGTGCAAGTCCATGACCGCATGGCCAGCATGGCTGCAACGAAACACTGTTTTACCTTCCCGCTTTTTACGGCTGTACCTATTTATCTACTTGCATTTACATGCTTTCGAAATGCTAGGTTGGCAGGAGCTGGGATTTATCAGCGGGAGCTTTCGAACCACCGAGCTGCCTACTTTTGCAGCCAACAGTTTTCGGAAGTCTTAGGGCGCTTTTACACGACCCCTAAGATCCGCTGACCACTTAAATTCGGACCAGAGATCTTAGGGGCTTGTTGCTCTTCCTGTGTCCCCACCCTGGCTGCTGGCTGCATGAGGGGAGGGAGAAAAAAAAGGAAGAAAATATTGTGGCTCACCTCCGTTTTGCCTCTCGCTCTTGCTGGCAACATTCCACTCTCTGTAAAGTAGCTCTTAAAGGGGCGGGAGCCAAAAAAAAAACAAACAGAAGCGAGGAGAGCCCCGCACTCACTATCGTTACACCGCATCAAGGAATTTTCACGACGGAAGAGCAGGTACTTGAAAGGTGTGCTGGGACGTGCTAAAGTGGGCGTGGCCGCACTTAATTTCCTGTAAACTCCGGAGCTGGTGGGGAAACATTTTTAAACTCCGGAGCTGGGAGCCGTTTGCCCCGGAGTTTAGGGGTCGTGTATAAACGCCCTTAGTCCACTGAGCCACCACACCCATACTTATTTCTATTCTGCCCCCTTAATGCAAACGGCACTACTCAAAGATTTTATGCCATCTTTGTTGATAGCAGTCAAGCTACACACAGAGAGACATGCGTGCACACACACCAAGCCTTAGTCTATCAATCTGGCTGATGATAAAAGTAACCCTGATGGACAGGTTTTAATAAAACACAGTTAAAATGTGTGCGGCATATATATTTTTTTGCTCTGAAGTTGGGAAAAGGTGAATCTTGACACCCAGCAAATGAACTGACATGTTATTTTATAATTCTGTGCAGCTCACGGATCAGTTAGAAGAAAAGCCCAATGTCATTGCTCACTTCCATGAATGGCAAGCAGGAACTGGACTGATTCTTTCTCGCTTCAGGAAGATTCCTGTTGCAACCATTTTCACAACTCATGCAACGCTGCTAGGGAGGTACTTGTGTGCAGCAAATATCGATTTCTACAACCAACTGGATCAGGTAAGGAAAGTAGCATGGTCTTGTTCTGTCTACATGGCGCTGTACTCTAGCAGCAGAAGACTCTTAGCTTCAGTATTTACCTTGATTATTATAAAGGTTGTTGATCAGACAGTTCACGGAAGCTTTTTTTGAAGAGGGTGTCGCAGAGTCTCTCACTGTCATCTGTGGAGTCTGTAGATTGTAGGGAAGGTTTCCATTTTAGATCTGGACAAGGAAATTTCTGCAGAAGATCTGTGGACCTCCGTGTCAGTATGGCTAAATCTGGCACATTTTGTTGCAAAAATGTCAGCAAAAGTTAGCTGTGTTGCTGGTGCAACAAAAATAGATTTTTTAAAAATTGGCTTAAGTTGTTTTGGAGTGCAGGGCATTTGAACAGCTTCCTCACAAAAAAGGGTATAGATATCACCTTGAAACACTTACCAATGCTCGAAGCCTCTGACCAAAAATGGGAGAACTCGAACATTTGGCAGCTAGGGATAACATTGATATAATAGCCATAACAGAAACCTGGTGGAATGCAGAGAACCAGTGGGATACAGCAATCCCAGGCTATAAACTCTATAGAAGGGATAGAGAGGGGCGGGTTGGAGGGGGAGTGTCCATCTACGTTAAAGAAGGGGTAAAATCCAGCAGAATGGAGATTGACAGAGGGTCTGACTCCACCATAGAATCACTGTGGGTTAAACTACCAGGTCCAAGGAGTGATGTGATAGTTGGGGTATGCTATCGCCCACCAGATCAAAAACTTGAGGGGGACCTTGAAATGAGGAGACAAATCATGGAGGTGTCTCAGAAGCACAGGATAGTAATCGTGGGGGACTTCAGTTATCCCCACATCGACTGGGCCAATGCGAGCTCTTGGCAAGAAAGAGAAACTGGGTTTCTCGACTTGCTGAATGACTGTGCCTTAGAGCAACTTGTCATGGAGCCCACCCGAGAACAGGCAACTCTGGATCTAATACTGTCTGATACTCAGGATCTGGTCAGGGATGTAAATGTCACTGAGCCTCTGGGGAACAGTGACCATGCTGCAATCTCATTTGCCATGCATGTTGGAGGAAGAGTGTCAAGCAAATCAGACATAAAAATCCTTGATTTTCGAAGGGCAAACTTCCCTCAGATGAGGAAACTAGTTAGAAAGAAATTGAAGGGGAAGGTTGGAAGAATCCAATCTCTTCAGAGTGCATGGAACCTGCTTAAAACAACGGTAACAGAGGCCCAGCACAAGTGCATACCACAAAGAAAGAAGAGCTCATTTAAGTCCAAGAGGGCACCAGCATGGTTAACGAGTGGAGTTAGAGAGGCTCTAAAGCACAAGGAGGGGTCTTTCTGTAAATGGAAATCCTCCCCAAATGAGGAAAATAAAAAGGAACACAAACTCTGGCAAAAGAAATGTCAGAAGATTATAAGAGAGGCAAAGAAAGATTTTGAGGAATGCATGGTTAGCAATATAAAGGGTAATAATAAAAGCTTCTTTAAATATGTTAGAAGTAGAAAACCTGCCAGAGAACCAGTTGGCCCTCTGGATGGTGAGGGAGGAAAAGGGGAGATTAAGGAGGACTTGGAAATTGCAGAGAAATTAAATGAGTTCTTTGCATCTGTCTTCACGACAGAAGACCTTGAGCAGATTCCGCTGCCTGAACGGCCCCTCTTGACTAAAGAATTAAATCAAATACAGGTTAAAAGAGAAGATGTTTTAGGACTAATTGATAAATTGAAGATTAACAAGTCCCCGGGCCCAGATGGCATCCACCCAAGGATTATTAGGGAACTGAGAAATGAAATTGCAGATCTCTTAACGGTAATATGCAACTTGTCTCTTAAAACGGCCACAGTGCCGGGGGACTGGAGGATAGCAGATGTCACACCAATTTTTAAAAAAGGAAGGAGGGGCGACCTGGAAAACTACAGGCCAGTTAGCCTTACATCTGTCCCAGGGAAGATGGTGGAAAGCCTCATCCAAGAGAAAATCTTAAAACACATAGAAGAACAAACTTTGCTGAGAGAAAATCAGCATGGCTTCTGCAAGGGTAAGTCTTGTCTGACAAATCTTGTAGAATTTTTTGAAAAGGTCAGCGGGCATGTAGATTTGGGTGAACCAGTGGATATAGTCTATCTGGATTTTCAAAAGGCCTTTGACACAGTCCCTCACCAGAGGCTGCTGAGAAAATTGCACAGTCAGGGGATAAGAGGGCAGGTCCTCTTATGGATTGAGAACTGGTTGAGATCCAGGAAATAAAGAGTAGGTGTCAATGGGAAATTTTCACAATGGAGAGAGGTGAAAAGCGGTGTGCCCCAGGGCTCTGTCCTGGGACCGGTGCTTTTCAATCTGTTCATAAATGACCTGGAGACAGGGATAAGCAGTGAGGTGGCCAAGTTTGCAGATGACACAAAACTTTTCCGTGTGGTAAAAACCAGAGAAGATTGTGAAGAGCTCCAGAAGGATCTCTCCAAACTGGGGGAATGGGCTACGAAATGGCAAATGCGTTTTAATGTAGCCAAATGTAAAGTAATGCATATTGGGGCGAAAAATCAAAACTTTATCTATCAACTCATGGGCTCTGAGTTATCCGTGACAGATCAGGAAAGAGATCTTGGTGTGTTGGTGGACAGCTCCATGAAGGTGTCTACCCAATGTGTGGCAGCGGTGAAGAAGGCCAATTCCATGCTAGGGATTATCAGAAAGGGGATTGAAAATAAAACAGCCAACATTATAATGCCATTATACAAAACAATAGTAAGGCCACATCTGGAGTATTGTGTACAATTCTGGTCACCGCATCTCAAGAAAGACATAGTGGAAATGGAAAAGGTGCAGAAGAGAGCGACTAAAATGATTACTGGGCTGGGGCACCTCCCTTATGAGGAAAGGCTAAAACATTTGGGGCTCTTTAGTCTGGAAAAAAGGCGCCTGAGGGGGGATATGATTGAGACGTACAAAATAATGCAGGGCATGAGTAAAGTGGATAGAGGGAAGCTCTTTTCCCTCTCACAAAATACCAGAACTAGGGGACATACACTTAAATTGAGTGCTGGGAGAGTAAGAACTGACAAAAGAAAATATTTTTTCACCCAGCGCGTTGTAAGTCTATGGAACTCCCTGCCACAGGATGTGGTGATGGCATCTGGCCTGGATGCCTTCAAAAGGGGATTGGACAGATTCCTAGAGGAAAAGTCCATCACGGGTTACAAACCATGATGGAGATGTGTAATCTCTAGGCTTTAAACCAGGGTACTTCAAGGGCCAGATGCAGGGGAGTGGTATCAGGAGACAGATATCTAGTCTCATGCGCTCCCAAACGCATCTGGTGGGGCCACCGTGAGATACAGGAAGCTGGACTAGATGGGCCTTTGTCCTGATCCAGCATGGCTCTTCTTATGTTCTTATGTTCCTATGTACCTCCTACACCTTGGACAGCATCTTAGGTCTGCCTTTACTCCTTCACTTGTTTTGTTCAGCTTTGTCTCATTGCTGGCATATCTGATGACTGTACACCTCAGGACACATCCTGACTGGGCAAACAGGGAGGCGCCTGATCCATGAGCAACCTCTGTGTATAGAAAAATCTTTTCCAATTTAATGGACTTAGCTCTTATAAAGCTGAGGTATTTACTTTCTGCAGAACTAACGAGTTGAGATCACTTCTTAAACTTAAATAAGGTGGAGGTCAAGGTACAGGAATGGTGCATTAATCAACCAGTGTTTGAGAGGATAATTTATAATTTGAGTGTTTTTGCTTGTGGGATAGCTTGCTTTTTTGGCTGTATTATTGAGGTTTTTTTTTGTGGAAAACAAGAAGTAAAAGTAAATAAGACAAATCAGAGGAAGATGTGAAATGTAAGATAAATGGTTATCCAACAAAATAAAAAAGGGCAACAGTAACAGTTATTTAAAGAAACTGAAAACATTGCCCACAATAGATTCCCAAGTCTTTATTTTCCAAATGGATTAACAGTCATGAATCCTGGTACTGACATGAAATGCAGGGCGCACAATGTGCCTCCAGAAGAAGAGAATGGTAAAATGCAGCAGCCAGACTGCTGACTGGGGCGGGTTACAGAGATCACATTACACCCCTATTAAAGTAGCTCCTCTGGCTGCCAATCAGCTGTCGGGCACAATTCACGGTGCTGACCTTGACCTACAAAGCATGATACAACCTGGGTCCTAGCTACCTCAAAGATCAAATCCATCAAGAGAGGTCCTTCTCTCCATTCCGCCACCCTCACAGGTACTTCTCATGGGAACCCATGAAAAGGCCTTCTCAACCCTATTGAGAGTATTTGGGTTAAAATCAGGGGTGAAAAAACTAGGAGGGATGTCACTGTGGGAGTATATTATAGACCCCCAAGCCAGCCGGAAGAGTGGGATGATTCCTTCTGTGAACAGATGGCCACACAGTCAAAAGGGAGAGATGTAGTACTAATGGGAGATTTTAACTATCCTGATATATGCTGGCAGTCCTAATCAGCTAGGAATGCAAGGTCTAACAAATTCCTTACTGCCGTTGCAGACAATTTCATGGTCCAGAAGGTAGAGGAGGCAACAAGAGGCAAAACCATTTTAGATCTGGTCTTAACCAATAAGGAGGACCTTGTAAATGTGGTCGAAGTGGTGGGATCATTAGGTAAAAGTGACCATGCCCTTTTAGAATTTGTTATACAGTTGGAATGTGAACTTAAGCATAGTCAGACAAGAATCCTGGACTTTAAGAAAGCCAATTTTTGTAAACTTAGGGAATTATTGGCTTAGATTCCATGGACTGGAACACTGAAAGAGAAGGGAGTCCAAGATGGGTGGGAGTTCCTTAAAAGTGAGATATTAAAGGTACAATTTAAAACTGTTCCAACAAGAAGAAAAAATGGGAGAGGTCTAAAGAAACCACAATGGTTTACTAAAGAACTTTCAACTCAGCTAACTATAAAGAAAGACAAGTACAGTAGTACCTTGAGTTACGTCCCGCTTGACTTGCGTCATATTTGACTTACGTCCACTAGGGGTCTGTTTGACTTGCGTCCCAGGCTCCGAGTTACGTCTCGGAGTCCCAGCGTAACGCCTGGAATTGGGCGGCCAGGCTAAATGTCTGTGCTTATCCGTTCCGGAGGTCCAGGAAAAAAGGCAAAAAAAAAAAAAAGCCTTTTTTCCCTGAGACCTCTTTACAAAGTGCACTTTCACCTCCTCGCCCACTCCAATCCTCCCCAGGGCCCCACCTCTCCTCCTTTGCCACTGCACATGGGCGACGGACACACCCAGTGGAAGCCGTGCACCTCTGGTGCTTCCTCTGCCCGCCCCTGCCTCTCTTCCTTTGCCGGTGTCTGCAGGCGCCAAGCACCCGGGAGGCAGGCAAGCCGGGAGAAGCCGCTTGCATGGCCTTCCCCCCACCCCAGCTCCCTTTTGAAGCTGGCGCCGCTGGCGCTGAAGATCCAGGAGGCGGGCAAGCCGGGGGAAGCCCCGCGCCTCTCATGTGGGCTTCCCCTCCATCCCCTGGTTCCCACTTTTTTTCCTTTGCCGGTGTTGCCGGCACAAAACACCCAGAAGGCAGGTGAGCCGGGAGAAGCCCCACACACTCGTGCGGGCTTCCCCCCACCCCCTTCCCTCATGGCCCCGATCTCCCAGCTCGTCGCCGCTCTTCGCCCAGGCGCGCGGGGCTCCCCTCTCCCACCCCCCCTTCCCTCCCGCCCCAATCTCCCAGG
The DNA here is from genome assembly GCA_029282475.1 of Phrynocephalus forsythii. Lineage (NCBI taxonomy): Eukaryota > Metazoa > Chordata > Lepidosauria > Squamata > Agamidae > Phrynocephalus > Phrynocephalus forsythii. The sequence continues at coordinate 98,965,942 of JAPFRF010000006.1, forward strand.
CTCGTTGCCGCTCTTCACCCTGGCGCGCAGGGCTCCCTTTTCCCACCCCCTTCCCTCCCGGCCCCAACCTCCCAGGCTCGTCGCCGCTCTTCGCCCCGGCGCGCAGGGCTCCCTTCTCCCACCCCCTTCCCTCCCGGCCCCAACCTCCCAGGCTCGTCGCCGCTCTTCGCCTGGGCGCGCAGGGCTCCCATCCCCTTCCCTCCTACCCGCAACGGGAGTCCTTGATGCCAGGCAGCTGCAAGGGGGGCCAGTGGGGAAGGGCAGGTGGGCACTGCCGCCGCCGCAGAGGGCCCCTGGGAGGGGCGGCCTCGGGAATCCCACAGCCCCCACCTCCTCCGCTTCTGTCCCCTCCTCCTGCTGCTGCTTCTGCTGAGGGTGTCGCTGCACGTGCAGAGGGCAGTTTGCTGCTCGAGGGAAGGCAGGAGTGGGTCTTGGGGTGTGCGCCCCCCTCTCCAAGCAGGCAGGGAAACTGGGCCATGGAGAGGAGCCCCCCTCACCACCCCCGGCCCACTTGGCAAGGGAAGTGTGTGTGTGTGTGTGTGTGTGTGTGTGTGTGTGTGTGTGTTCTGAATGGGGGGGGTCCTCCTGTCTCCTTGCAAACCTTGAAGGGAGAGGAGGGCAGGGACTTAGAAAGGGTGTGTGGGGCTTTCATACACCCTCAAGGCTGGCAGTGGCAGGACGATGGGTGTGTGGGTGGGTTCATGCTGGAGGAGGTAAATCCACAATGCTGTCTTATTTCTTTTATAGTACAGCATGAATTATTGCTGTCTGCTTAGACAGTCAAATTGCTGTTTTGGGGGGTCTTTTTCATCGTCTGGAACGGATTAATCCACTTTCCCATTACTTTCTATGGGAAAAGTTTGTTTGACTTAAGTCATGTTTGACTTAAGTCTAGACCTCTGGAACGGATTAATGACGTAAGTCAAGGTTCCACTGTACAAGGAATGGAAAAATGGGAAATGCACCAAAGAGGAATATAAGCAAACAGCTAATATATGCAGGGGGATGGTAAAAAAAAAAAGCTAAAGCGCAAACCGAACTTAGACTTGCCAGAGAGATTAAAGATAGTAAAAAGGGTTTCTTTAGTTATGTCCGCAGCAAAAGGAAAAATAAGGAAATGATAGGCTCTCTGCGTGGCGAGGATAACCAGTTACTAACAGGAGACAAGGAAAAGGCAGAACTACTCAACACCTTCTTTGCCTCCGTTTTCTCCAAAAAGGAAGAAAGAGATCCACTGGGACAAAGAGTAGATGAGGTAGGATGGGAATTGCAACATAGAATAGGTAGAGAGGTAGTACAGGAACACCTGGAAACATTAAATGAATTTTAAGTCTCCTGGGCCAGATGAATGACACCCAAGGATATTAAAAGAACTGGCAGAAGTAATTTCAGAACCATTGGCAATAATCTTTGAGAAGTCCTGGAGAACAGAAGTCCCCATCGATTGGAGGAGGGCTAATGTTGTCCCCATCTTCAAAAAGGGGAAAAAAGAGGACCCAAATAATTACCGCCCAGTCAGCTTGACTTCAATTCCTGGAAAGATCCTAGAGCAGATTATTAAACAGGCAGTCTGCAATTATTTAACAAACAATGCTGTCATTACAAGAAGTCAACACGGGTTTCTTAAAAACAAGTCATGCCAGACTAATTTGATCTCTTTCTTTTATAGAATTACAGGCCTGGTGGATGAGGGGAATGCTGTGGATATTGCTTATCTGGACTTTAGTAAGGCGTTCGATAAGGTTTCCTCATGGCATTCTTGCTAAGAAGATAATAGAAAGTGGGATAGATAGTGCAACTGTTAGGTAGATTTGTAATTGGTTGACTGATCGCACCCAAAGAGTGACCATAAATGGCCTCTCTTCAGCTTGGAGAGACGTGACCAGTGGGGTGCCCCAGGGTTCTGTTCTGGGTCCAGTGCTGTTCGATATCTTTATAATGACTTGGAGGAAGGAATAGAGAGTATGCTAGTTAAATTTGCAGATGATACCAAATTGGGAGGGGTTGCTAATTCCCTAGAGGATAGGATGAAAATCCAAAAGGACCTTGACAGATTAGAATGCTGGGCCAAAGCTAACGGAATGGATTTCAACAGAGGGAAATGTAGGGTGCTACATCTAGGTAAAAAGAATGAATTGCACAGATATAGGATGGGGGACACTTGGCTGGTGAATAGTACCTGTGAAAGGGATCTGGGAGTCTTGGTGGACCACAGATTGAACATGAGTCAGCAGTGTGATGCGGCGGCCAGGAAAGCCAATGAGATTCTTGGTTGCATCAACAGAAGCATAGTGTCTAGATCAGGGGTCCTCAACCTAAGGCCCCGGGGCCGGATGCGGTCCCCCAAGGTCCTGAATCCGGCCCCTGGGACCAATTGCAACCCCCCCACCTACCCCGTTTTGTGAGCAAGCAAGCCTCCGCAGCTGCTTTTGGACTGGCATCCGGCCCCCAGTGGTGTCTGGGTGGTGGTGGACCGGCCCGCTGGTTGAAAACTTTGAGGACCCCTGGTCTAGATCAAGGAAAGTGATAGTCCCACTCTATTTTGCTCTGGTCAGACCCCACCCGGAGTACTGTGTCCAGTTCTGTGCGCCTCAGTTTAAAAAGGATGTTGACAACCTCGAGCGGGTGCAGAGGAGGGCGACCAGGATGGTTGAGGGTCTGTAAGAAATGTCATACGAGGAGCAGCTTAAGGAGCTGGGAATGTTTAGCCTCTCTAAAAGAATGCTGAGGGGGGATGCAACAGCTATGTTTAAATATTTGAAAGGATGTCCTATTGAAGAGGGAACAGGTTTGTTTTCCATGGCTTCAGAGACTAGGACTCGGGGCAATGGTTTCAAGCTACAGGAAAAGAGATTCCATTTGAACATTAGGAAGAACTTCATGACAGTTAGAGCTATTCGGCAGTGGAATATGCTGCCACAAAGGGTGGTGGAGTCTCCTTCTTTGGAGGTTTTTAAGCAGAGGATGGATGGCCATCTGTCGGAAATACTGTGATGGGGGTTCCTGCATGGCAGGGGGTTGGACTAGATGGCCCTTGAGGTCTCTTCCCACTCTATGATTCTATGATTCTACGAACTGCTGTGCCCAGACTCTGGAACTCCCTGCCACTAGAGGCCAGGACTGCCTCATTTCTGTTGTCCTTCCAGAAGCAGGCAAAGACCTTTCTCTTCAGGCAAGCTTTCCCTGAATGATGGACTACCATGTGTATTTTATATGAATCTATAAGTTATCATAGACTGTGTTTATAACTACCTATATCTTGTAGCTTTAATGTAATGTTGTCTATTAATGCTGTAAGCTATCCCTCAATTCTGTGTCCTCAAATACTTGAACATGTCTTAATTGTGCTGGACTGTATATTATCCCTCATTACTGTAAGCCACCTTGGGTCCTTTTCCAAGGCGAAAGGTGGGGTAAAATACTCTAAAAATGAACAAACAAACAAATGAAACCACTTATGAGTGTTCTCTACCTGGAAAACCCACGCAAAGGGTTGTCATCTGTCAGAACTTATTGTTTTAATTAACAAATTAAACTAGTAGATAAACAAATTTAACGAATAGATACTACAGTGGTGTCTCTTTATGTTGATAGTAATTCATTAATCCAACTGCACATAATGCAGATGTATGCAGGAATTGTTTTCCCCCTCCAAATACGAACTGGGAGAATGCAGTGTGGAGGTGGTGGCTTCTGCAGATGTGCAAACATGTCCTTAAGAGGTACGTGCTCTATTCAGTTAGCCCATTGGGGGAAATTACTGGTCTGGAGAATTGAGTGGGCTCCAACAATTGTGAAGTTGCCCCAGCACCACCACCATTCTGATATACTAACTGACATTAATCCGGTCAAGAGTAGTATAACGAGAGTGGGTGGACTATTGGGATGTTACTGACCATGGGCCGCATCCTTACAGATGGCTGACATTTAAAAGGTACTAATTCAGGAAATGATGCCAGCTTGTTTTACTTTTGCTGTTAACATCCCCCAGATGCTCCGAACGGCACTAAAGCTCTCTCTGACAAACGCTCACCTTTAGTAAGAGATCAGCTGTCTTCGTGGAGGCATCTTTCCCCGTGAAAAGGTCAATCTGGCCCAAAAGCTCAGTGAGAAGGTGGGGGAGAAGACGGAAGGTTGATCTCCTGTACAACTCACTAGAGAGGCAGGGCAGATCTATGGAAGATTTCCTTGCTTCTGTCTCCCAGCAGAACACAGTGAAGGTCAAGCAAGTGATGTGTTGAACACTGAAGACTCCCAGTCTCCAGGGCACTCTGCTTTAGTATGACCTTTTGAGGGAGATACCCATGTCGTGAAAGGGCAGATCACTTTGTGAGTCCTTGCATCTGAGGCACAGATGTGTTGCGAGTCTTTCGGTGCTCTCCCACCTTCTCTTCTTCTGCTGCTGCTTCTTTGTGCTCAGACTTGGAATCAGAGCTTCGTATTGATGTTTCTAGGAAAGTGGTTGTTCTCCATCAGGTCTGAGGAACCTGGGGCAACCAGAATGTGTAGGAGGGACAGCTCCTTAGAGCTCCAGAGAGGAGTGTCTTGAAGTTAGAGAAAGCAGTGGGACTTTTCTGTATTCGTTTCTCTTTGCTCATGTCAGAGCCATCCCTACATACCGTTAAGATCTGCTAGAATAGCTCAGGGGGTTTAGGTCTCGGACTGTGGAGCCAGAGGTTCGCCATTTGGTTTCCTCCTGAGCCTACTTGATAGGCAGTGGACTTGATGATCGATAGGTCCCTTCCAGCTCTGCACGGCTATGAGATTATTACTATTATAAATAAAATGCAACAGCTACTCTTTGCCTAATGGCTGTCAATGACAAGAACAGTTGGGGCAACTAACATCAAATAATGCTTCAGTGATAGCTGAGTGCACCATGATACGTTGTACAGTAGTAACCCAGTATCCACTGGGATTGGTTCCAAGCTGTTTAACATCTATGTAAGGCTGTTGGCGGGGGTCATCCGGAGTTTTGGAGTCTGCTGTCATCAGTACGCTGATGACACGCAGCTCTATCTCTCCTTTACCACCTCTGCTGTGGAAGCTGTGAGGATCCTCGACGGGTGCCTGGAGGCCGTACTGGCTTGGACCGGGGCGAACAGGCTTAAGCTCAACCCCGAGAAGACGGAGGTTATGTTCTTCGGGAGCTCGCCGTCGGGGTACGGTGGCCCTCTCCCCTGTCTGGGGGGAGTTTCCCTGCAGCTCGCGGAGAGGGCGCGGAATCTGGGTGTGCTCCTGGACCCGGCGCTCGCCATGGAGTCCCAGGTGGCGTCGGTGACCAGGTCCGCCTATTACCATCTCCGTCGGATCGCCCAGATCCGCCCGTACCTCGACGCGAACTCTCTGAGAACAGTGGTCCAAGCTCTGGTGATCTCGAGGCTGGACTATTGTAACGCCCTCTACATGGGGTTGCCCTTGACTCTTCTCCGGCGTCTGCAGCGGGTACAGAACGCAGCGGCCAGGCTGGTGGCTGGTGTGCGTCGTTATGACCACATCACCCCAGTCCTGGCCCGCCTGCACTGGTTGCCCGTTGCAGCCCGGATTAGATTCAAGGTCTTGGTTTTAGTTTATAAAACCCTCCATGGCTTGGGACCGGACTACCTGGCAGAGCGTATTGCTCAGCGATCAACCTCGGCCCGGCCCGTTTGGCAGGCACGAGCGCACTTGCTTCGGGTCGCCACTCCTCGTGAAGCCCGGAGAACGAGTACTCGGACCCGGGCTTTCTCAGTGGCGGCCCCTAGCCTCTGGAATTCCATCCCCAGTGAAGTGCGCTCTACAGAGTCCCTGCTGGCCTTCCGGAAGGCGTTAAAGACCTATCTTTTCCGGGAGGCCTTTGGCGATTCTTAACTGGTTTTTTTTTCTTCCCCTCCGCCATCGCAAACTATTTTGCCTACCATTGTTTAGTTATTGAGGTGCTATAAGGTTTTACTTTGTCTAGCGTTATTATTATTTGTTTTTATCTGTGCATTTCTTGTAATTTGTGTGGCTATTGAAGCCTTGAAGCCTTGTAAGCCGCTTAGAGTACACAATGTAGATAAGCGGGGTATAAATGCAACAAACAAATAAATAAATAAATAAATAAATAAATAAATAAATAAATAAATAAATAAATAAATAAATAAATAAGCCTTCCCGTGGATAATGAAAACCGTGGATAAGAGAGAAGGCCAAAATGTCCCCAAAATGGCTGTTTTGTGATAGTAACTTGCTTTACTGCTGCTGTTTTGCAACAGTAGCTTGCTTTACAGCTGCTATTTGTGACAGTAGTGTGCTTTATGACAGTAGCTTGTTTTACAGCTGCTCTTTGTCACAGTAGCTTGCTTTGCGGCTGTTGAATTATTTATTTATTTTTTCCTCTGCCAACCGTTGATAACTGAATCACTGCATAATGAATCAGTGGATACGGGGGTCCTACTGTATGTTCGTTTTGTATTGATTGGCCCAGCCTTTTCTTGCCGGACTTTGTGTTTGTGGTATGGATGGACGTGGTTGTCTGTTTTATTTATCCTTTTTTTTTGTTATTGGATTTTTATTGTGGGCTTTTCGGATAGGTTGTTTATGTTGTCATCTGTTGTACACTGCCCAGAGTTCCTGTAGGAAAATCGGGCGGTTAATAAGTATAAATATAAATAAACAAATAAATAAATAATCCACAGTATACAATGAGAGCAGGAGCACACGTGAAATTGATTTTTTACTCCAACCCCACAATGAACTGTGGGTGCAAAACCCCATTTTTCTTAGGTTCATCTTGGTTCTGTTGACTCCAGGCTAGAATTTATTAAGTGACTTCCAAGTAAACTAGTTATACTTTTGACCAGGAGCCAGATTTTCCAGGGGTTCCATTTTAAGAGTTTAGTTGTCCCCCTCCACACACACACATTATAGTCCTGACATTCTTTGTTGTTCCTTCAATATCCACAGACATCTGGAATGTTTTTCCTCCTTGATATTAATCTAAGAGGGATGAGGTGGTAGCTGGAGAAAAGTTGCATATTCAATGTAGATACTTTTATTTATTATTCATTTAGTTTTGAGTATTTTTACCCCGCCTTTCTCCTTCAAAAAGGACCCAAGGTGGCTTACAGTAAGGAGAGACTGTACAGTCCATCACAATTAAGACACAATCAGTTTGAGAAACAGGGGATTGAGGGGCATCTTACAAAATTATAAGGCAACATTAAAGCTAACAATTGATAACATAGTGTCAATGCAATCACAGAAGGAGTTTTTTGTTGTGTCATTACAGTCGTGACCGATGCTTTGTGATCCCATGTGCATGGAGTTTTCTTTGAAGCCACTGAAGTGGCTTGCCAGTTCCTACTCCAGGCGCCTACAGCACCTGGTATTCCCTGGTGGTCACCCATCCAAGTACTAGCCAGTAGAGATGGGCACGACTCAAAAAAATGGTGTTTCATTTGTTGTTTGGTCGTTTAGGGGTCCGTTTTGGTTCATTTCGTTTTTGTGACGTTTTTTGCAAAAATTTTCGTTTTCGTTTCGTTAGGTAACGAAATGAAAAAACGAAAACAAAAATGAAAAATTGCTGTTTCGTTAGCATTCTTTTTAGTTCAATGCATCTGCTGCAACGAAAACGAAAAACAGCAAATTTGGTCGTTTCGTTTTCATTTTGTTTTTTAAAAAAATTTGTTTTGTTTTCATTGCGTAATGAAACAAAAAAACAAAAACAAAAATGAAAAATCGCTAGTTTCGTGCCCATCTCTACTAGCCAGGCCTGACCCTGCTTAGCTTCTGAAATCAGGTGAGATTGAATGCGCTCAGGGCATATAGGCAGCTGTACACAAGGAGATAAATAAAAACAAAGTTATAAGTGGCTATGAACACTTTTTTTTATTTATTTATTTATTTATTTATTTATTTATTTATTTATTTATTTATTTATTGAATTTATACCCCGCCCATCTTCCCGAGGGAAGAGCTGATTCTTCTGTACGTCACTGGCTGCAATCCCTGCTAGCTACTTGATTTTATCAATGAGGATTGGCTTCAGATATCCATTAATGATTTTACTAAGCGCTCTGTTTAGCTGTTTTGCATGTGCTGGAATATATTCACAAATATATTCATCCCAAAGTTAGGACAGTTTAAGATAGTAGTGGCCAAACTTCGGCCCTCTGGATGTTTTGGACCACAACTCCCAGAATTCCAAGCCTGTATTGCCAATGAGAAAGGACTGTGGGAGTTGTGGTCCAAAACTTCTGGAGGGCTGAAATTTGGCCTCCACTGGTTGTAAGACAAGGGAGATCAACCAGGAAAACAGCTGAACAAACTATCCTTATTCAAAAGGGTCTTTACGTTAAGGTGGCAACGTCTGTTAGAATCATAGAATCGTGGAATTGGAAGGGCACAAATTCCAACCCAATGCTCCAAGTCAAAGCAGATCTGACAGAGGGCTGTCCAGTGTTATCTTGAATGCCTCCGGTGTTGGAGACCCACCACCACCTTCGAAGGTCTTTGGTTCCGTTGTTGTACTGCTCTAACAGTTAAGGCACACCTGACGTTTCCAGAGAGGTTTTCAGGTGCTCGTACATGGCAGTACATGAAGCCTCACCTTTGCTGTAGAGCTCTCTTAGGATTTTAAAGCACACTTTTGGAAGGAGCTCCTTGGGTGGACGGAGAGGGCGAGGGTTTTCTTTTCTTTATCATCAATGACTTTTTCAACCCTCCTTAAAATGTTCTTCAGTGGCAGGGCTCTGGGGATTTAGTAATTGGATCATAAGGCTTTCACTTCTAGGTCAGCAGTTCAAAGCTGTTAAGGCTTCAAAGCCCATTAGGGTTTCAGAGCTTTTCTGTGCCTAACGATTACTCTATTTCTTTGCATTACTCCTCAGCTTCTCTCTCTGTCTCTGTCTCTGTCTGTCTGTCTGTCTGTCTGTCTGTCTCTCTTTCTCAAAACCTTGCATCTCCCATGACAGAGTGGAGATCCATAGCTGAAGAGATGTGTTTAAGGAAAAGTAGAGGAATGATGTGCTAATGGCAACTCATCTGCAGGTGGGGTGGGAATGAAATAGAGTGCTGCTAGTGCCACTTCTTATTAGCCTGAAGTAAATAGAACTGCGGTGCACAGAGGCCTAGGATCCACAGCAAAAGGAAGGCTGTAAGTGCCCTCCTTGGCTACAGCTGAAAGCCGAATGGAAGAGATGAGCCATAGGTGAGCCAGTAGGCCAGTTGTAATAGTCAGAGCTTCAGTAGATAGCAAATCTTAAACCCGTGATCTGTGCCAAAGACGGCAAAGCTAGCAGCTGTGACAGAGGCTTCCTTTCAGCGCTAGGCTAAGAATGAATCAGGTGACCTCCCCAAGATCCTAGAAAATCCAGTGATACAGATTTTCTCGCTGATCTGGGAAATCAAGACTAGATGCAGTGGCTCAGGGAAATCTGTATTTCCTGTTCTTATCACATTTCAACTCTGGCAGCCTTGTGCTGTTTGCAATGCATAACTCTACAACCAGCCTTATAAGGGAAGCCTTTGTGATCAGTTACATACTATATAGCAGTGGTTCTCAACCTGTGGGTCCCCAGCTGTTCCTGGACTGCAACTCCCAGAAACCCTTCCTAGCACAGTGAGTGGTGGAGGTTTCTGGGAGTTGCAGTCCAAGAACATTTGGGGACCCACAGGTTGAGAACCACTGATATATATGCTAGTGAACTCCCCCCACCCCACCTCAATATTGCTTGATACAATTCTTCTCTCTCTTCTCTCTGTTATTGTTCTTGTGTCTTGTCTTTCCAACGCTCTCTGCAAAACACACTCTTACCCTTTTTGACCACCAGTGGCAGAATGTTTTATATTTTGTGTGTGTGTTTGGCTATTTTGTGTGTGTGGATAGGTGGGGGGAGTTGCCTGTCATGGCCAGGAAGCATGTTGTTCATGGCCCAGCATGTTGTTAGTCTGTGGAACTCCCTGCCACAGGGTGTGGTGATGGCATCTGGCCTGGATGCCTTCAAAAGGGGATTGGACAGATTCCTGGAGGAAAGAGTGCATTGCAGGTTACAAGCCATGATGGGGATGTGTAATGGAAATGGAAAGACAGGTTAGTATTTGGTTGGGTGGATGATGAAACACAATGGCAGATGCCCTTGCACCAATTCATAATAACAGAAAAGGCAGTTAAAGCCAGTATTTCTGTATCTGCTCTCAAACACCACAAACAATTCAACACATTTTAAACTCAAGTCTACCAGTGATTTGGAAATCAAACAGGAGCGTAGGTGACCATTGATACTTTTCAAAATAGTTGTGTTTCATATCTTTGCTCTATTGTGAGGAGTGTCAGCTTGTACCTGAAACAATATAGGCACGTTTAGAAATGGCATTGCTGCAGAAATGGGTTAGTGCATTTGAATGTTAAAGCCTGATACCTCTGTTGCACACTCAGGACCCCTGTAGAGAAAATAAAAGAAAGATAAAGTGAAGATAAAAAATGGCAAAGATAAAAAAAAATTGTAGGATCTCGGAATTGTAGACAAAACGTAACTTTTTAAATTGCCAGTTAAATACAGTAAATTCATGTGAATTCATGCTCTGAATTATTTAATTTATTATATTTTTATGGCTCTGGCTGGGGGTTGGTGTTGCCCAGATGGGTTGCAACACCATTTAGACTTTCTGTCAAGGACCAAAATGCCTATAGCCACATCTGCAAATGGATAAGGGCTTCCCTACTGTGTGCTATTCCTCACATCATGTTCTTTGTCTTCAAGAGAGCTCACCAGGTAAAACAGTGGTTCTCAACATGTGGGTCCCCAGATGTTCCTGGACTGCAACTCCCAGAAACCCCTTCCAGCATAGCGAGTGGTGGAGGCTTCTGGGAGTTGCAGTCCAGGAACATTTGGGGACCTGCAGGTTGAGAACCACTGAGCTAAAACAGAAATTCACAACCTTCAGAACACATGGTTTGTCAGCTTCTTTTCTGTCCTGTCATCATGTGCCATCAAGTCAATCTTGACTTATGTTGAACTTTTTCTGGTGTTTCCAAGTAGATAATAGAAATGGTTTGCCAGTTCCTTCTGATTTTATAACAACAACAACAACAACAACAACAACAACTTTGGGACTTCAGAATACAGGCAGACAGGGTTTTGGAGCATAATACTCTGGATATTGCAATTGTGGAGAAGAAAAAAGTGTGGATCATTGATGTTGCTATACCAGGTGATAGTAGAGTCACCAAGAAACAACTTACCCGATATCAGGATCTGAAAATTAAACTTTGGGAACTCTGGCATAAACCGGTACAAGTGGTCCCAGTGGTAATCGGCATGATTATGCGAGCAGATCCCAATGCCTAAAGAGCTAAGCAAGAATTTAGAAGAAATTGGAGTTGTCAAAGTCACCATCAGTCCGCTGCAGAAGAGACTGGGTTCTGCTCACATAATTTGCTGATACATCACATACTCCTAAACGCTTGGGAAGTGTTCGACTAGTGGTTTGTAATACAAAATCCAGCATAGTTATCTTTTCTGCTGTGTGATAGGATGATAATGATGATGATGATGATGATGATGATAAACATTTATACAAAAGGGTTTGCTGGTTCCTTCTGGGAGCATCCTGGGGCGGTGCAGCCTGTCCAAGACCACACACATTGGCTGTACTCACAGAAGACGTAGTGGGGTAAAGAGATAACTAAACCACTGAGCTATCCCGTTAGCTCTTTGATTCTGTTTGGGAGAATGAGTAATGGTTTTCCACCACCCATTTTGCTGATGCATTGATATTTAGTATCTATTTTGTTTTAATCAGGAATGTGATGTATGTCATCTCCCAATTTGGCTTCTATTTTTTTTAAAAAAATCAAGTTCTTTCTATCCCAGAAATGCCAGAATTTGTGGATTTTGATTTTGAAAAACCTGACGAAACATTTGCACTAGGGAAATTTTTAGTGACCCAAATCCTAAAGTGCAAGTTACACAAATGGAAACACAATGATGTCTCTCCAGCAGGAGAAAATGTTCAGGAATTAAAGATTTCCTCCTCCTTTCTTGGGGCACCCACAGCTTGCACACAATAAAAGTGATTGCATGCCAGTCAGAAAATCCATGAGACGGAATTTGAATATGTCTTAATTGTACTGGACTGTATATTGTCCCATTGATTCTTTCCCAAGGAGAATGGTGGGGCAAAAAAAAAATACTCAAAAATAAAATAAATAAATAAATGGACGAGTCTGTTGATTCTGGTTTCTAGCATATTAAACCTTTCTGAAATCTCAAGTTCATAATATGATGAACCTTGTGAATGTTCTTAGATATTAGATTTTCATACAAAGTGAAATGTAGTTCAAGTCTTAGAGATCCCTGCTCTAGCTTAAAAACTATTCCTGCTGTATCCAATAGAGAGACCCCAAACTCATCTGCTATAAAATGGTATTTCAAGTCCAATCAAATGATGCCTTCCATCCTCCAAAAATAGATTAGCAAGGCAAACATTATAAAGACAGAAAGTTCCCAGAAGTGTATCCTGTTGTACTGTCTCATCAGATAAATTCCAATCAACCTGGCCTTCAACTCCTCTTAAAGCTATTAGAAGCTGAGGCATTTGGGCTAGGCTGCCAAACAGGAGACAATAAGATTTATCTGGCTACTGTGTAATTCAGGGTGAAAGGCTAAACATCATGTGTACACTCTTGGCAGAGGAACATGGACAGAATCCATTGGAAAGGCAAAGAATGGAAAGAGTAGGAAATGTCTAGTCCAGGCATGTCCAAACTTTGACCGTCCAGATGTTTTGGACCACAACTCCCACAGTCCTTTGCCATTGGAAATACAGGCTTGGAATTCTGGGAGTCTGTGGTCCAAAACATCAGGAGGGCTGAAGTTTGGACAAGCCTGGTCAGGTCTATTAATAGAGTTACCCAAGCTACCTTGATACCCTCAAATCTGGTAGACATCAGAGCATATCTCAACACTACTGTGGAAGTAAAAACCCAGGCACCAGTTCAGATCCCTTCTCTATAGTGGTGCCTCAGTTTACAAACGGTTTATGAAAGAAAATCCATTGAAAATAATGCCTTGGTTTACATTTTTTTCTGCAGTACAGTACCTTGTTTTATGAATTTTTGAAGCAATTTCCCCCCAGGATGCATTGCACCCCCGTGCGTTTCCGTTTACAATTTTTTTGCAATAATATGAAATGTCCCAGAGAACGCATTAAATTCACAAACCGAGGTATGCCTGTATATGGAAAAGAGGAAGGCATCATTTTGCTTTTTTACCTCAGGTAGCAAAACATCTTGGACCCAATTTTCCCCTGAACCTTTTCTTTTGGAGTTCTCCCTCACAGAGTTTTTTTGTTGCTTGGAATTCTCTTAATGTTTCTTGCTGTCGAGCCTTGCGTCGTTTTCTGTTTCAGATTTTACATTTGTACTCTTTACCATTGTGTTGCCATTTGCCAACTGCTAAATGCCCAGTCTGGAAAAAAAAATAAGTGTTCAATGTGAGATATAATTTCATACTAGTTGTCAACATTTTTTTTTCAATCAAAGCACTATTTCTTTGCACATCTCCATTCAGATGAAAAGCCCAGTGCTACAACTTACAGTCAAGGACTATTCAGCTTAGTTCTACACATGTCACTAATGCAAGGCATTGACCGACCCAGGTAGAAACAGAGTTAAAAACAATGCAGTGTAGTGGACATCCTGTATTATGGTATATCCCCAGCAGTTTAAAAACTATCCTGCGTCTCGGCAGGGGAGAGGGTGTAGCATTGAAGATTGTGACCTGAGGGCCAGCAGGCAGCCTGGGAGTTTGCGTACAACCTTACGCTCCTCTGGAGGAAGGTGGCAATGAAAAATGGCAGTCATGGGGTTTCAGTCCAACTGTGGTGTTTGTTTACTCAAGATGGAAGGAAGGATGCAGCCCATGGTCTAAATGTGCCCAACCACACAGAACCCCCATGGTAAAAGAAACTTTCTGGAAATGGATAATCACATTTTCCAGAGACACCTGTATGGGACCCAAAAGTAACAAAGGCTTGGTCACTCTTTCTTTACAGATATTACTTTCTGGTACCATTTCCGTCTTTGCCTTTAGAATTGGTCAGAGTACTCAAGTACCCATGGTTCACCCTTCCAGTGGCCCTCTTAGGAAGCCCAGCAGGGAGCTATAGTCTCTGGGAGGAAGGCTCAGCCTGGTAACATACATATCAATAGAATAAGGAATTTATTCCAGACACCATGGCGCCTTCTGGGAGGGGAAATCGTTGAAGGGAAGAAAAGGATGCCCCATCTTTATAGGAGAGCCAATGGGTTTGCCTCCGTCACGTTTTCAGCCAATTAGATGTAGGATCCAAACTGTATGTAAATATTATCCAATGAGGTTGTATACTTTAGAACTCTTTGTTTTGTTGTGGTATAAAACAATTTTACACTGTATGTTTCTCTGCCATTAAGGGCGTTTATACACGACCCCTAAGCTCCGCCGCAAATGGCTGCAAGGTCCAGACCTTAAAAATGTTTACCCACCAGCTCCGGACTTTGCAGACAATTAAGTGCGACCCCGCCCACTTTAGCGCGACCAAACAGCAGTTTTCTTGTACCTGCTTTTTGGATGTGACAAATTTTTGATCCGGTGTAAGGATAGTGAGTGCGGGGCTCTCCTTTCTGTTTGTTCTTTTTTGCCCCGCTCCTTTAAGAGATCTGAATGCTGCCCGGAACAAAACGGAGGTAACTGGCACCTCCCCGGGCAGCCAGAAACCAGGAAGTGCGGAGGGGGGTGGGGACAGAGGAAGAGCGAGGAACCCCTAAGATCTCTGGTTGGCCAGCGGATCTATTAGGTGATTCCTATTAAATTTATCAATAAAATTGGACTTTGGTTTAGCTAGTTGTGTCTCTTCCTGACCTCTTGCCAGAGAAAATATACAAGGGGAATCCAAAAGGTAACACTATTAAATGCTGTTCCTCGCCACATCTTGTTTTGGTCTTAAAAGCATTTTTAAAAAAAAACACCTTCTGGTCATTTCCAGCTTTGTAATAAAGGGCAAGAATGGTGTCTGGAAGGGTGGTAGAAGATGATCATAATTGCATACCCTGACACACAGGTGTCTGCCAATAAATAGGTAGGTTTTTTGGCCTTGTAGCTGATGCCCAGAAAACTATGGATATCCTGAGAAGCAGTGGTGAACTACCGTCGACCCCTCAGAGGCAGAATCCAGACGGGTGGGAGCGTCACAAGGGAGAAGAAAGCTAAAAGGAAAAAAAGTAAGAAAACAAAATTTGAAAGCAATTAGAGGATGATTGTTATAGGCCGTAAAAAAAGAAAGGAGTCTACATTCATGGTATTCTGAACTGTTTCTATAACTATCAGCAAATAGAACTGAAAGAGCTTCAAAAAAACTCTTAAAACATTGCTTTTTAGAGAGGCATTTGACAACCATTAGTCTGTGTATGTGTTTTTGTTTGTTTTTTCCTCCTTTGAGACATACTTGCCACCGTCTTTGCTGCTTTTTATATCACTTTTATTTTTATTTTGATGTTGATGTTGATGTTGATGTTACTGTTACATTCTATTGTTGTGAACTGCCCAGAGTTCCATTTTTTAAATAAATAAATAAATACATACATACATACATACATACATACATACATACATACATACATACATACATACATAAAGTTGGTCTTGCACCTGTGCATGTTTCTGTGTGTGTGCACATGCATGGAAAAAAATCACAGGTCTCCTATACAAAGGTAATTTTTATGTTTTCTCTCATTTGGATTGCACAGTTTGACATCGATAAAGAAGCAGGGGAAAGGCAGATATATCACCGGTACTGCATGGAACGAGCGTCGGTGCATTGTGCCCATGTGTTCACGACAGTGTCCCAGATAACAGCCATAGAAGCAGAACACATGCTCAAGAGAACAGCTGGTAAGGTTGATACGTCGTAAGAAGATGCGGTGCATAAAGATTGCCAGGCTGACCCAAAACATTTTTCAGTCTCAGGCAGAGCAACACATGCTACTTGCTCTCCCAGTTTGCAGTACATAGTTTTAAAGCGGCAACAAGGGGAAAGCCCAGAATTAAAACCACATGAGAATGGATGCAGAAAGCGTAGTAGTGATGACAGAGATTCAGGTTTATTGACAAAAACTGATGTTAGGCAATATTTTTTTTGGGGGGGGGTTGCTGGAAAATTACAAATAAGAGCTTTTAGGTTCTCTGAAATTGTTCATCAGACAGACATGGTTGAAAGCCTGGGGTTGAAGCATATATATATATGGTCCAGATGTAAAGCCCATGGCTCGTGAAGTCACACTGCCAACCACGTAAAATGGAGTTTAGGTTTGCATGAGACAGAAGTGAGAAAGGTATCATTTGGCATTTCCTGCATGGCAGGCGCCACAGACAGAAGGAAGGTTTGGCTTGTCTTACCCACCCTAACCTGGTGCACAGATCTCCCACTTGGCTTAGATGTAACCACACTTGCTTATTTAAAGGACTGCAGCCAAAAAATGTTCGACAACATTCAACAATAGGTCTTAGTTTTTGCATCAGAAAACCAAGAGAAAACCTTTAGGTGTCACACCAAGCTAGAATGTCAGTTACAGCTGGTAGTCATACCTTGCGAACTGAGGCAACCAAATCCTTAGGTGAAGCTTCATAGAAAAGCCTTTTCCCATTGCAGTAGAATTCGTCCCAGACATTCTGTTGTGGCATATTAAAATGGCAAATATGCAAACAAAGTATTAAATGCCACATCTGTTTTTAGCAACGAAGTCCAATGTGAAGGGAAATAATTCATTGATAAGTTTATTGACTTTGCATGGTTTTAATAGAATGAATACCTGTTCTGGTATGAACTGAAGTAAAAGTAGTACAGTAGGACCCCGTTATCTGCTGGGGATCGGTTCTAGGCCTTGCCGTGGATAACAAAAACAGTGGATAAGAGAGAACACCAAAAAACCCAACCTGCTTTTTTTGTGACAGTAGTTTGCTTTACGGCTGCTATTTGTGACAGTAGCCTGCCTTGCAGCTGCTGATTTACAACAGTAGCTCGATTTGTGGCTGCTGAATTATTTATTTTTTTCCTCTGCCAACCGTGGATAAGTGAATCAGTGGTTAATGGATCAGTGCATACAGGGGGTCCTCCTGTAGTTGAAAATCGACTAGTTTAACTCCTAATATTTGTTAGTCTTGAGTACACACATTAAATCACTGGGAGTTCCATAGGGTTTACTTGACAAGCCCCTTACTGGACTCAGTTGCTCTAGTTGTATTACACCTTAGAAGCAAAATGGATGCTTGCACACAAAAGGCAGCCCCAAGGATTCCAAGTTAAAAGAATCAGGGTGTAAGGACTCAGGGAGATTTCCACCTGAAATTCTAATCAGAGCAGGGAAGTACTGATCTAATGCAATGATTCCCAACCCAGACATTTCTTTCAGTGCAACTCCCAAAGGCCTTTACCAATAGCTTTGATGGACAGAGTTTCTAGGAGTTTCCATCCAAGAACATCTGGGTTGCCCAAGATTGGGAACGAGAAGTAGAGAGGGACAAATAAACCGGGTTAATGCAAAACACCCACCTGTGTTACATCTCAGCCTTTTTAACAGATTCTTTTGTAAGAAGTATGTGGAGGAAGGTCAGATAGGTGTGATAGCAAAGCAAAGCAAAAATGTTCTGCTGACCTACTGTCCCATAGTGCTTAAAGAACCTCTAAGCGGTTTACAATTTATGCAGGCTATACATTGTACCACCCCTCTCCTCCCCCAGCAATTTGGGTACTCATTTCACCAACCTTGGAAGGATAGAAAGTTGAGTCAACCATAAACCAGCTCCCTGGGATTGAACCCCCAGGTCGTGCGCACAGTTAGAGCTGCAGTACAGTAGTTTTACCACTGCGCCATGAGGCTCTGATACATGCGTAGGACTGGTTGGCCTTGCTGAGTTTGCGATCTTGATATTTGGTTCAAAGTCTGAAATACAAAATGGAGTCTCATATATGTGTGTGCATCTCTAATCCCAGTGGGGAAGTGGGATTGAAGCCTGAATGACAGTAATCATCATAACTCACAGTGGTGACTGTAGGCCATTTCCAATTGTAAGTCCTACCTAGAGTAGACCCATTGAATCAGTGGCTTTATGTAAGTGTTAATTTAAAAAGTTTGTTACTTTGTCAGAACTAACAACTGGATTCATCTGAAACTGTACAAGATCCTTGTGTTTATTAATGCCTGATTGGTATTTTGTGTTTTCAGTGTTCAGCCCCACCAATTAAAGTCTCCTTCACCTGTCTGCACTAGCTTCTGCTGATAAAAACTAATGAAACTCGTAGTTGATTTTCTTTTTCTACCAATTACTGTCCCCTTGAGGGACCCCCTTTAATATTAAAGATATCTGCTACCCCATGTCAGCCATCAGAGTTGCAAAATCTGTTGTTCCTAAAAGGTCAATAATCCTTGTCTGAGTAGTAGATCATTAAGCTGAATGAGTACGCAAGGGCATTTCCAATCGAAACCGTCTGTGTAATACAGACAAAGCAAAAGGCTGACTGTGCTACATTGCGGAGAATTGGCAGATTGGATCGAGTCAAATGCTACAGCGCAGTGCTTAGGAATCTCATGGTGCAGTGGTTAAACTGCTATCCTGCAGCCAAAACTGTGCTCACCAGCCAGGGTTCAATCCCAGGTGGCCGGCTCAAGGTTCACTCAGCCTTCCATCCTTCCAAGGTCAGCAAAATGAGTACCCAGCATGATAGGGAGAGGGATGCAATGTGTAGCCTGCATAAATAAACTGTAAAGCACCAAGAGAGTGCTTTACATTCTATGGGGCAGTATATAAGCAGCACGCTTTGCTTTATGGCATAGCGTTGTTCCGGCAGCAGAATTAACTCTTAAAAACAACTGTGATGTCTAAGCAAATTTATCCAGGTTTCAGTTCCAGAAGAGACACCCCATGCTCTTTGTTGCAAGAACATTCCCCAAAACTATGAAGTCTGGTTAAACCAGGACATTTTAGAAAGGTTGATACCATTGTGTGTAATAGCTGCCCCTGTGAGTTATCATCAGTAATTTTCCCCATTCTTGTCCAACCCCATTGAAAAATGAAGGCGGGTGTGTTCTTCTTTTCCTTCAAGATCCACTCATCTACCACTGCCTTTCATCTGCTTTTCCAGATGTCATCACTCCCAACGGCCTGAACATTAAGAAATTCTCAGCCATGCACGAGTTTCAGAATTTGCACGCCACCTGCAAAGCTAAGATCCAGGAGTTTGTCCGAGGCCATTTCTACGGGTAGGGTCTCCTGTTCAAAATGGTTGCTCCAGTTTTATACTCCTTGCTAGAACACAGACTTTACGGTGTAATATTTCTTCTTCACGTAACATGTGCGACACAGGAGCCTTACAATTGGCAGATATTTGATTTGAAAAATACTTGAATCTGTACATGGTGTGGAGAGCAAGATGGTGGGGGGTGGGGGGGGGGTAAACCAAGGGTTGGTGCTGACTAGATTACCCCATCTGTCTTTTGGATCTAACTGTAAAGAGTATGAGCTGGAAAGAAGCCCTCAAAACATTCTTCCAAAGCAGATAACCTTTGACAAATAAGCAGACTCTCCATCACAAAGCATAGATACAGTATGTGCGATTTCTATGGGAAAATAAGGAGGAACTTCCAGCTAGAGATGGGCACAAAATGAAAAAATTGAGTTTTGTTTCTTTAGTAGTTTTGTCTTGTTCCATTTGTAATGAGTTTTTAAAGTTTTGTTACGAAGCAAAACAAAATGTTATGCTCCCTTCGGTCTTAAAGGACCAAAATGGCAGGGGAGCTTCCTCAAGCAATTCTAGGTAACCCTCTGAAATTTGGAAAAGTTTGGGGTCAGGGAGCTGATTTATGAAGCTCCAAAGGGGATGCCCCAGGGGAAAAAAATCTTTCTATTGGAATAGGAAGCCAAGCCGGATGGCTCGCCCGTGGTTTGGCTTCCGAAGTTCTGATTCCAATTAGATTTTTTTCCTAGGGACACCCCATTTGGAGCTTCATAACTCAGCTCCGTGACTCCTAAACCTTTCAAATTCCGGGGGCTTTCAGGAAAGAGCTTCAGCTCCCCTTCCATTGATTCCTCTAGGACAAATTGTTTCGTTCTAGAGGGGGAAATGGTGTTTTGTAACAAAACACAAAACGACGAAACAGCATTTCATTTTTCGTTTCATGCCCATCTCTAATTCCATCCCCCTTTTCTCCAGTCATTTAAGCTGTTGCATTCTCCCTCCTAGAATTAAAAATATATGACTGGGAAATATAGATGGGCACAAACTGCCGGTTTATCTGCCGTTCAATGTCCCGCCTCCTCCAGTGAGCACTAACCCAGTCGCTTTGCTGCTCCGCCTCCTCCAGGCACTGCCTCTGAGTGAGTGCCCATCAGAAAGGGAGGGGTGCCAAACCACACACCAGCTGCGCGACTCAGGCAAAGTGGCAGGTCATGCCCATCACTACTGGGAAGGGAAGGGGTTGCAGGGGTAATGGATAGGTAGAGATAGGGTTCTATCACTGTTTTCTTGTAAATGTGCCTTTTTCTGGAGGAAAGCAGCAACAACTAGGGATCCAGGCCTGTACCTCACACAATAATTAACTTCTCGTGGATTTTTTTTTGGGGGGGTGGCACAGACTTCTAAGCTTTGGGGAATTACATGGTGTTTTGTTAGGGGCTGAGGACCTCTTGCACATAGATAGTGCAAACACATACATACCAGAGATAATCTTTCTTTGCTGGGGTGGGGGTGTTGGCGGTGAGGTTTCTGAGGGCTTTTAGTCCACCCCATACCTAGGGCATGTTTAGACAGCCTCATATAGATTGCTCTTTCCTTGCTGCCAAGAAAGGGCACATATACGAAATGGAAGGGACATTGGCAACAGTGGTGGCTTCAGGATGAGGTCCTGGAGACCTCATAAGAAGCAGTAGTCAAGGCATATATTCCCAGGGTACAGGTGGTGCTTGGAGTAATCCAGAAAATCACACCTCACATCTCTGACAAATCCTGCGTGTTTTGGGTGTTCCTTCATTTTTCTGTGCTTTTTCTTTAATTTCTCTCAATGCCTCCTGGGCCCCAGGTGGGAAAACAAGCAGCTGTTCTACACCCATAGGACAGGGCTTCCAACTTGCTATAATGTTATGTAGTTGCTGTATGTCCCTGGTCTTTGTTCGAGCACGGCCTGCTGTAGGCACTGTTTGATCAGCCACTTGAACCATCTTCTGTTTGCTCTGCTTCCAGTCATCTTGATTTCAACCTTG
The DNA here is from genome assembly GCA_029282475.1 of Phrynocephalus forsythii. NCBI lineage: Eukaryota > Metazoa > Chordata > Lepidosauria > Squamata > Agamidae > Phrynocephalus > Phrynocephalus forsythii. The sequence continues at coordinate 98,987,196 of JAPFRF010000006.1, forward strand.
AAAGGACCTTGTTTTTCTTCATCGCTGGGAGGTACGAGTTTTCGAACAAAGGCGCTGACATGTTTTTAGAGGCCTTGTCAAGATTAAATTTTCTACTGAGGGTAAGAAAGAAGTATCTTTAATCAGTCAGAAAATAAATAAGACAAGCCAGGTTGGATCCAGCCAAAGGCCTTCCTAGGTTGCTCTGGGAGATCTTTGCTCTTGTGGTTTTGCAAAGCCAGAAGGGAATATCTGCAGAACTTAATTTCTTTTTTAATTTTACAATTTTTAAAACAACCACCATCCTGTTCCTTATGGGTTATCGGGTTAAAGGAAGCAGCAGGAGAAAGGATGCTAACATGCGGATAAACAATATCAGCAAAGGTTAAGGCAGGGTGCAATGCCACCTTTGAAGTGCAGGTTACAACCTGTAGGAATGACAAAGGGTATTCAAATGTGTATTTAGCCTCAAGAGGCATGACCCGAGGGCACAGAAGCCGATGATGATGATGATGATGATGATGATGATGATGATGATGATGATGATGATGATGATGATGATGATGATGATGATGATAACCTGGCCAAAAAGCCCATAATTGTAAAAGATGGAGATTAAAAGTGACATCTGTGACCAGGGGAGTTGCTTGAGCCCACTTTATATACCGGGGACCCCAACTCCAAACAGGTCGGCCTCAAGTAAAACGGCCTACTTATTGGAACCAACTTATTGCACCTTGTCCGTTGTGAAGAATTTGCACGACGCTTCGTAGGCAAAATCGCTTGGATCCACTCTGATCTGGATGCTGTGCTTGATGCCATTGTGTGCGCTACTCCTCCCTGGTTTACAGACAGGCTTCAGTTTTTGCAGCCTTATGTAGACCGGACCCTTGGAGAGGTGAAGGCTACCCCAATGGAGCTTTGCCCTTCCTGGCTTATAAAAGCAGCCAGAGAGAGAGAGAGAGACTAGCCATGTGGGTATGCGGCTGCATAAAGAGAGCGCCAGAGCTCACATACCTTAAATAGCTTTGTAGTAGAGCGAATTTGGGCAGGTGGGGTTTGCATGACAAAGTTTTCTATTAATGATGCAAGGATGTTGTCTCCGATATATGTATAAGTGACTCCTAAACATTATGTGCTTTGCATGCAGTAGATCCCAGATTCATTCTGCAGCATCTCCAAGGAGTCTTGTGGGTGAGAGAATCTTGGACCACAGTTGCTGGTCCTAAGAACATAAGAAGAGCCATGCTGGATCAGACCAAAGGCCCATCTAGTCCAGCTTCCTGTATCTCACAGTGGCCCCACCAGATGTGTCTGGGAGCGCATGAGACTAGATATCTGTGTCCTGATACCACTCCCCTGCATCTGGTCCTTGAAGTACCCCAGTTTTAAGCCTGGAGATGATGCATCTCTATCATGGTTTGTAACCTGTGATGGACGTTTCCTCCAGGAATCTGTCCAGTCCCCTTTTGAAGGCATCCAGACCAGATGCCATCACCACATCCTGTGGCACGGAGTTCCACAGAATATAGGCAACACCGTGCTATGTGTGTGTAAAACCAAAGGGAAAATCTTCTTATCCCCATCCAGACGGGGTTCTTTTCTCCTCGCAGGTGCACAGGAGTGATGTCACGGTGGTTGTGTTCTTCATAATGCCAGCAAATACGAACAATTTCAACGTGGAAACCTTGAAAGGCCAAGCCATCCGAAAGCAGTTATGGTAAATGACTTTCCCTTCTGAAGTGCCAAAACGAGTGAATTAATGATGGTGAAAGGGCTGATAGGTTTTTCTGTTCATTAGAAGGCCTCCAATGCTTTGTACAGTGCACTGAATTGATACATCGTGCAGTACGAACTGGGGTACTGAAGAATGTAAGAAGAGTCCTGATGGATTAGGCCAAGGGCCCATTGCTTCGCATGTCTCACTGTGACCCCACCAGATGCCTCTGGGAGGACATGAGATAACTAGAGACCTGTCTCCTGATGCTACTTCCCTGCATCTGGCTAGGGGTTGGGGACTGCACCAATCCGGACAGCAGGAAGGGTGTCTCATTTAGAATGCAATGAACCCTGTTACATCTACCTGCTAGGGTAAAGCAATCTGCATAAATTTCAGCAGCAAATGACTATATGATTTGGTACTCAGCAGCAAACAGTTGCAAAATCAACGTAGGCATTTGCCATTGCAAAACCCTGTGCCCAGGGGCAAACAGCAGTGCTGACAATGTGCAACAATTATCTGTTCAAGTTCATGACACATGCACAATTCCAGCGTAAAACATAGTAAGATTCCAGCCAATCTCATAAAACAGTGAGGGAATCTAGACAGCCTGCCTTTTCCTGTTGTCTTTAATTATAACTCTTCATTATCATTACTGATTCCTGCTATTGTACTCATCTGCAGCTCCCAAACAGCTGGTTCCTCCCCTCCCAGCCTTTTTCTCATGCAACATTGCACTTTATCCATATCGATATAGCTATCCTCACCTGGCCACCAACCTTCATCATGCAGCACTTGCAATGTTGTGTCACATGCATCTCTATACCTTGTGTTTTGTTAAATGCCCTCTACTGTTAGGATGAAGTAATGGCGATGAATGAGTGAAATCCAAACAAAATTGAAATTATGGCATGAGTATACAAGTGATTTTGGAAGCTAAGCAGGGTCAGCCCTGGTTAGTACCTGGATGGGAGACCTCCAAGGAATACCAGGTGCTGTAGGCGCCTAGAGTGGGAACTGGCAAAACCACTCCAGTATTCCTGCCAAGAAAACTCCATGGATATGGAGTCACGTAGAGTCGGTCACGACTGTAACGACACAACACACACACATACAAGTACAGTGTTGAGTGAGACCATGGGGAATTGTGCATAAGCTCAGCAATAGCAATCCAACGTGAGTCTTTCTGCACATTCAAAGTACTACATTACCTGACCAATGTGGTGTGGTCACCCCTCTTGTTAAAGCAGATTAGGAGAATAAATAACAAACAGAAATATTACAGAAATGGCCTAAGCCCCCACCTCTTCTCTCCTTCCAAGGAAAAACTGATCCAGATAATATTTCACCTGGAGCATTTCACTAAGGCAAAAGTGTATAAACGTAGGAATAGTGTCCAAAATAAAGAATGCAGGACCTATTAATGGAAGGTCAGGAATAGAATTCACATATTATATCAGAGCTCTTTTTTGCTGTTTCTTAGGGACACGGCACATTCTGTGAAGGAAAAGTTTGGCAAAAAACTCTATGAAGCCCTATTAAGGTGAGAGTTTGGTGTTCCCACATTTGCCTGCAGAGTTATGTGTTTGATTTTGTGCTTTGTTGCCATGTGGCATCCAAGCTAAGCAGAAGCTCTTTTGAATTAATACTGTACAATTGTGTATGTGCACTCCATGACACAGTCATGAGAGTTTTCAGGGGCTTAATGTTTACAAAGGATCCTGTTTCCCTAGACGCAAGACACTAGATTTTTAAGTGTTTTTGCAGTATAAGAATTGCTTGCACACACATGCAGGCTGACTACATGATTTGCGATTTTTTAAAGTTGAGCTTTGTGTAAATAACATTTGATCTGGGAAGCTGCAGCTGAACACAATTGTCACTGTGGTTTATCACGCAAGCAGATTTTTTTTTGTATTTTCTCACAGTATACTCCCCCATTTTAGCACACTTTAGTACTTTCAGTTTAAAGTAAGAAAATGGAAATGATAGCATTCAATAAGAAAACAGCAAAATTAGTCAAGGAAAAACAAGAACAAAGAACAGCGAAGATATTTGAAAACCTGGGAGAATTGCAAAACCTGTTCACCAAGTACTAGGGTGATATCAGCATTCCGGAGCAGAGCTCATGGTTGCTAAACAGAAGGGCCCAGGTCCAGTCCTTGGCATCTCACTTGTACAATAGGGGACTCAAGACTTAAATAAAAAAGCTTAGTAACATACAGACTCACCCAGCTTCCAGCAGGTGAGCATTTTGAAAACAAGATGCTACAACTAAGAAGGGTCTGCTGCAAGTCACACTGTACTATCTTGGAAAATAAAGAGTACCTGAAAAGTGAACATAAGAAGAGTCATGCTGGATCAGGCCGACAGCCCATCTAGTCCAGCTTCCTGCATCTCACAGTGGCCCCACCAGATGCGTCTGGGAGCACACGACACTAGATCTCTGCCTCCTGATACCACTTCCCTGCATCTGGCCCTTGAAGTACCCCGGTTTTAAGCCTGGAGATTACACATCTCCATCATGGTTTGTAACCTGTGATGGACTTTTCGTCCAGGAATCTGTCCAATCCCCTTTTGATGGCATCCAGGCCAGATGCCATCACCACATCCTATGGCAGGGAGCTCCTCAGAATAACAACACGCCGGGTAAAAAAATACTTTCTTTTGTCTGTTCTTACTCTCCCAGCCCTCAATTTGAGTGGATGTCCCCTAGTTCTGGTATTTTGTGAGAGGGAGAAGAGCGTCCCTCTATCCACTTTACTCATGCCCTGCGTTAATTTGTACGTCTCAATCATATCCCCCCGGCGCCTTTTTTCCAAACTAAAGAACTCCAAATGTTTTAGCCTTTCCCCATAAGGGAGAACCCCCAGCCCAGTAATCATTTTAGTTGCTCTCTTTTGCACCTTTTAACTCCACCAGGCTCCATGGGTTTTGCTGCAGACCTGGTGCCAGTGATGCAGGCCAGAGACAGCTAAGGCTTTGGTGTATAATGTCAGATTTATTTTGAAAAATATCTTCCTTCTATCCTATAACATTTATGCCATTGCCTCCACAGAGGAGAAATCCCCGATATGAACAAAATCATAGACCGTGATGACCTAACCATTATAAAACGAGCCATCTATTCAACCCAGGTTAGAGGCATGATTTTCCTTTCTTCCTATTATCGTTTTTTTTTAAAGAACTATGTGGAAAGGATAAAACTGTTTATCTATTTTAGTACTTCATAATCCAGTTGTTCTGTGTCTCAGTTGTAATATTTCAGACTACCATGTTTGTCCTTGTTGTTAAAGAGTGTGGTATACAAGTCTAACAACTTTTACATGGAACTTTACTCCCCTTTAACCGCTTGCGTTCTCCTGTAGCTTTAATGTAATGTTGTCTATTAATGCTGCAAGATGTCCCTCAATTCCTTGTTCTCAATACTTGAACATGCCTTAATTGTCCTGGGCCGTATATTATCCCTCATTCTGTAAGCTGCCTTGGGTCCTTTTTCCAAGGAGAAAGGCGGGGTTGAAATACTCTAAAATTAAAAAAATGTAAGCTAAGCTTTCAATAGCAACTTGCTGTCTTTATCAAAGCATTGACAATGCTTTGATAAAGATAGCAAGTTGCTATCGAACGCTTAGCTTACATTTTTTTGTTTTAGTTGTGACCAATAAAGGTATCGTCTAGCCCAGTGTTTTTCAACCACTGTTCCGCGGCACACTAGTGTGCCGCAAGATGTTGCCTGGTGTGCCGTGGGAAAAATTGAAAAATTACTTTTTATATAGTCAATATAGGCACAGAGTTAAATTTTTTAACATTTTCTAATGGTGGTGTGCCTCGTGATTTTTTTCATGAAACAAGTGTGCCTTTGCCCAAAAAAGGTTGAAAAACACTGGTCTAGCCTGCTTTTGAATTTGTTTTTCTGGTCACAGGGCTCAACCCATTTTTTTTTACTTCTAAAATAAAATTAAATAATAAATAAATAATAAAAGGGGGGGGGAAAAGAGAGAGAAAATTCAATGGAAATCCAGAATATCAGGGGAAATTATCCTGGCATCTGGTTTTCTTTGAGCAGGGTTTTGTTTATCCTTTTGCTACAGAGATATTTAACTCTTCAAGATACACCCCTGCAACCTGAAGTGGTATCATCAGTAGCTCAGTAGAAGAAGCATCTCGGGTTGGGAGTTTGATTCCCCACTGTGCCTCCTTGACTATTTATTTATTTATTTATTTATTTATCAACTTATATCCCGCCCATCTTCCCAGCGGGAACTCTGGGCGGCTAACAATGTTAAAAAGCACATAAAATAAGAGGGGAAAAGAAAGAGAGAGAAAAAAAAGCCTCTGAACAGGACCAACGGAGGGTAAGATGGCGGCGGTGGAGGGAGTGAAGGAAGTAAGGGTAAACAAAAGGAAGGGGGAAAAAAGCTAACTGATAAGGTCACCAAAAGCCTCTTTAAAGAGGAGGGTCTTCAAAGCTTTCTTGAAGGCCGGCAGGGACTCCAGCAGGCGCAGCTCGCTGGGAAGATGGTTCCAGAGGGAAGGCCCCACCACAGAGAAGGCACGGTTGCTAGTCAGGAGCTGAGGCTGGTCTAGCTTTGCAGTTCCAAGATTATTTTTGTTTATAACACAGTGATAAAATGTATATCATGTATATATCCTTATCAAGAGATCCAAAGCAGAAGTTCTGCTTTGAACTTAGCAAGAATCACTCCTCAGTAGACATTGATTCATAAAAATCTCATTAATAAAAACAAGTATTTTGAAAATACAATGGGAGAGGTGGGACAGCGTTTTCCAAATCATCACAAGAAATAATTCCACATCTCCCTTAATTGGTAGCTGTTTGCTTAGCGCACAATCATACAGTAAACTGAAGTGTACTGCTTTTAAAAATAACCAATTCTTGCTTTTAAATATTGTACAATCCAAATGCAGCAGCCAAATCGACAAAAATAAGGCGAAACTGATTGCAGCAGAAAAATTAGTAACAGAATTCATGACTATTTTAGATGTCTTTTAAAGAAATCTGATCCTCTCGGTCATCTTTACAGTATGAAACCAGTAAACAAGAGAGCATCTGTCCCTTAGATTAATATACCCATCCGACTAGATCTTCTTTAGGGTTGGTACTTAGGATGCCCACTCCTAGAGAAGCCAAAACACCTGTTATGTAAAACTGGGCTTTCTCAGTGGCCGCCCCTGCTCTTTGGATCAAATCGCCAGTTGACATCCATTTAGTTCCACCTGTGACAATGTTTAAGAGTTCTTTAAAACCTTGGCTCTATCGTAGGGCTTTTGGCAATGCTTCACGTTACTTGCCTTACTTAATATGTGTAAAATGTTATTTTTATTTTGTTGTTTTAACTTTCTTTGTACACCCACCGCCTGGAGTTGTTCTCTGAATTAAGCTTGGTGGTGTATAGATCCATAAATAAATAAATAAATAAATAAATAAATAAATAAATAAATAAATAAATAAATAAATAAATAAATGCAAATTGGGGGAGAATTTTAAAAGCAAATATATTATGAAATTTTAAAAGCTTAAAACTGCGTAAATCGTGATAGCTAATAAAAAGCCAAGCTGTGAAACACATAATGTATTCCTCTTTCAAAAGGTTTGCTGAAGAAAGAAGTTTTAGGCCATTGAACATGAAACATTATTGATTCACAGTCAGAAATTGTAGAAATTCTGTACAGAGGGGTTCTTCTATGGAGAAGGCCCTTCTCCGAGTCACAACAAGCCCCGTCACCTTCACCTCTTATTGCTACAATTTTTTTTTCTTTGCAAACTGTCATGGAACGCCCCTTTTTTGTCTCTTTGCAGCGACAGACCCTCCCGCCTGTGACCACCCACAACATGATTGATGATTCCAACGATCCGATTCTCAACACCATTAGACGCATCGGCCTTTTCAACAGTCGGACAGACCGAGTTAAGGTAAAAACCTCAGGGCTCGCTTGTGTATAGCCTTTCGGTTTGGAACGATTGGATTGTCTTAAAGAGCAAGCTATGCTTATAAGGAGAGAAGGACACATTCTTTTTAAGAGAGGGGAGATATAAAGACGCCTAAACGCCATTAGGCCATTGAGTCATCTGTCCCAGCATTCTGGCTTTCCAGACTGTCCATCCTGGAGTAGCCAACAGGAGCCAGAGTGATACACTGGTTTTAAGGGTCATAAGAACATAAGAAGAGCCCTGCTGGATCAGGCCAAAGGCCCATCTAGTCCAGCTTCCTGTATCTCACAGTGGCCCCGCCAGATGCATCCGGGAGCGCACGAGACTAGATATCTGTCTCCTGATACCACTCCCCTGCATCTGGCCCTTGAAGTACCCCGGTTTTAAGCCTGGAGATTACACTTCTCCATCATGGTTTGATGACTGATCCATACCTGGTCTCTAGCTTCTACTCAGCCCTGACTCCTGACACTCACACAGTGACCTTGGGCTAGCTGTGGTCTACCAACCTCAACTTTTCCTCAGGGCTGCTGTGAGGATGAACTCAGGGATAAGAGAACTGGGCACACGGCGTCAGGCTCACCTACACAAAGAGGAGATATTAATGTAGTAAACAGATACACAAGTCTCTGTTCACTGGAGTTGCCAGAAGCTGAATTCATAAGGACATAAGAACAGTCTTGCTGGAACAGGCCACACCCCATCCAATCCAGCGTTCTGTCTCCCACAGTGGCTCACCATTTGCTTCAGGGTATTCCCAAGCAGATGTCTTCATCTGATTACGATTCCCTGCAAATGTCATTGAGAGATATCCTGCCTACCTCTCCAACCCAGAGGTTGTCCTTAGGCATCCATAATGATAGCTGTTGATACCACTGTCTCCATGAACGTGACCATTGATACCACTGTCTCCATGAAGTTGTCCAATCCTAAGTTGTCAAGGTTGACAGCTGTCACCACTTCCTCTGGCAGGGAGTTCCACAGACCAGTGATCTTCTGGGTGGAAAAGTACTTTCTCTTATATGTTTGAGATCCAGCACCCAATAGTTTCATGGAGTGCCCCCTAGTTCTAGTGTTGTGTGATTGGGAAAACAGTTTTTTCCTTATCTACTTTGTCCACACCGTGTATCATGTTATAAACTTTAATCAGGTCACCTTTTAGGCACCGTTGTTGAAGACATGCTGTGCTACTGAGATGCAAAATAGTAATCAGATCATAAAATTCCACAGTTCCAGTGGAGATAACCTCTTCCAAATATTTGCTCAGCATAGCAGAAGATGTAGCAACTGCACGTTCAGTAACTAACCAGATGCTGTGTAAATTGTCCTGATCAAAGTTAATCCACCTCCTCTGTGGCTATCTGCTCCACAGCTTGTACCAATTGGATATTTCTTCTACTCTTCCAGTAAAATATGTTTCCCTTCAGTTTTCTTGCTATCATTTTTGTGTCTTGTCGCATGGATCGCCACAGGATGAGTCTTTTATATTCTGCAAGAAAGAACCTCAGGTTACTTGGAGGGGAGGGGGGGTTCAAGTGGATTTTATTCTCCTTCTCCTCTCCTTCTTCAATCATCATACAGGTGATACTACATCCTGAATTCCTTTCTTCAACAAGCCCATTATTACCCATGGACTACGAAGAATTTGTTCGAGGTTGCCATCTTGGGGTTTTCCCGTCATATTATGAGCCTTGGGGATACACTCCTGGTAAGCAACTGACCGATCTACCTGCTTTCACAGATTGTAGGACTGAGTTTTGGCAGTTTGCTGCCAGGAGAAACCTAGCTAACCTTGGTTTATAAACTTGTTTCTTATAAACTAGAAGGGAATACAGAATATTTTTAATCAGGAACGGTTCCCCTGAAGCTAAATCCAGTAGTTGGTCCCAACAAGAATAAAAAAAGAAAAGGTTTTAAATACAATAGTGCCTTGGTTTATGAGCATAATTCACTCCAGAAATATGCTTGTAAATCAAAACAATCTTATATCAAAGCAAATTTTCCCGTAAGAAATACAGCGGTGCCTCGATTTAAGAACAATTCGACTTAAGAGCAGGAAACCGTTGGCGTTTTAACTGCCGCCTTACAAATTTTAGATACGGTCCGCTTGACTTACAAATGTTTTTTTCCAAATTATTTGTTTTTTTATTTTTATTTTTTAGATAGGTTCCTCAACTTAAGAGTAGTTCAACTTAAGAGCATGCATTCAGAACAGATTAAATTCATAAGTTGAGGTACCAATGTAATGGAAACTCAGATGATTTGTTCTGGGGGCCCATAGGCCACAAATTGTGCACACAAAATGCGGAAACTCACAAAAGAAGTTAGCTAGATTGCCATGTCCACACCATGGTTTAGCTGCCTGGCTGCAGAATTTGCTCTGCTTGGGACTAATAACTGGATTTTACTCTGTGTTTTCAATGTGACAATCCCTACAGATTTTACTCTGTGTTTTTAATGTGACAGTAATTACAATTTGTAGCCATACACACTTGACTAGCTGCCCCATGACTAGAAATGGATTGAAAAATAAAAAAGGATGTTGAAAGCAAATTAAATAAAAATATCAATACTGTATAAAGAAAAATAAAACTCTATCCTGCACTCTCCTTTGAAAACGTTCCTGGCTGGTGCAACTCTTCGTCTCTCCTCCCTCTGCTTTTGAGGCTTGCCTCAGATGCGATGTTCCAGACAATGCCCCACAATCTAGCATGGGGGGGGGAGAGCCACCATTGGTTCACTTGTGATCATGTGACCTACTCCAGAACGCATATTGCAAGACATTGCTTGTTGATCAATGCAAAATTGATAGAAATGTTTGTTCGTCATGTAAAACACTTGTAAACCAAGGTATTATTGTATACACTGATTTAATAAGTCCTGTCGATTGTGTCTACTGGAATTAACAATTCGATTTCACTTCACTATTACTCAAGGCTCCTCTTTCATATGCCTGTAAAATAGCTGCTGGGTCCAGCCAATTATCCATCTACTCCAGTAGTGTGTTTACAAACGTATTTTGTATTACAACTCGGTGAACCGAACTAGTGGGAGTTCAAAGTCCAAACCATCTTGAAGGCAATATATTGGGGAATGCGGTCAGACTTGCAAATTAATTTCATACGTATCCCCCAGTTTCCAGCCTGCAAAGAAAACATGTGAAACGCAAGATATGAAGGAGGCACCTGCTCCGTGCAATAATGAACTTGTGTTTTGCAATCACTGGGACATGCACCTTTGCCCAAGAGTGGTCCTTGTACCGCCTATTGTGACCCTGGCTCTCCCCTCCTCATGCACACAGCGATGTGGAGAAATAGTGTCAGTTATCAAATCAATGAATTATAAGAGCAAATGCCGAACACAATGTAGGTAGTAATAATATGGCCTGCGGGTCGCCTTCTCCTGTTGAGACATGGCAGCTTTATCATGGTCATTGTCACCTTTCTGTCTTCATCTTTTGGCAGCCGAGTGCACCGTGATGGGCATTCCCAGCGTGACCACAAACCTCTCTGGATTTGGCAGCTTCATGCAGGAGCATGTGGCTGACCCCGCGGCTTATGGTGAGAGCATTCGGCAGTGAGCCCAATAATGAATCCATTTCTAGTTGGTTTTCCTGGACCAAGTACGTATGTTGATATCACAGGGATGTGAGTGCAGCTCAATAATGCTGTTTCTGTTATTCCAACTTATACAGTTGTCCCCCGCCCTTTCGCAGTTCATATACTGCGGTCCTGGTATATCGCGGGTCCGCAGCATATGGGGAAATGGCCCCCTGGGGTAAAGGAGGACAGGCTTTCCCAGGCCCTTTGGAGGCCCCAAAAGTGCTTCCCCACAAACCGGAAGCAAACCGGAAGTGACCTCCAGATCACTAGAAAACATTTGGGGGCCTCTGGGGGACTGGAAAGCCCCTTGCAGGCCTGTTTGGGGCAGCACCAGGCTGGGGTAAGTACAAGAGCCCCCAGAGAGCCTGCCCAGTCCCGAACTGACCCAGCATCCACATATTGCAAATTTTCAATTATTGCAAGTCAGGTCGGGTTGGGTCCCTAACCCCTGCAATAGATGGGAGTTTACTGTATACTGCCCCATAGTGGCAGAGCACTCTCTGGGTGGTTTACAACAGAAAGCAAAGTGTGCTGCTTATATACTGCCCCATAACCCTTACATCATTATCTGGGTAGTTTACAATTTAACTAGGTAGGTTACACAAGTTGCATAATTGTGTAAACAGCAGTGCATCCATTCTCCCCCTTCCCACCCCAAGCAAACTGGGTGCTCATTTTACCAACCTCAAAAGGATGGAAGGATGAGTCAACCTTGGAGCTGGCTAACTGAACCTGTCAGGATTGAACTCAGTTAGTGAGTCGAACCACTGCACCATGGGGCTTTTAATGCCTCATTTGTGATGAGGCGGGCAGTCTCAAAAGGGTGTGATGGCCTGTCAAAGATGTCCAAGCACCACAACAGGGTTGACACTTTCTGGAAAGTCAGGCAAAATCAAGGAAATGGAAATTGGTCAGGGAAAGTCAGGTAAATTGTGATTAAAATTTATAATTTCTAACTTGATTATTATTGCAATTTTAAAACTATAAGTTTTGAAACGAGGCTTCAGAGAAACCATTTTAGATAGAACATTTATTTAATTTTTAGTGTACCTTTAAAACAAAAGAAAAATGTTGTGTCATTTATTAGCGTTCAGAGTTACTTTAATAACTGAAGTTTTTATCTTGGTGAAATTTTTGGGACAGCTGCAAAACAGATGTTGGTGCACTTGGTGTTGAAAAAAGCTGATATTAAATCACCTTGACAAGTATTTTTGCAGTTGAGACATGTGTAGTTGTAGAGTGTAGAGTTGTAGAGTTCTTCATCGTGTCCTCCGTGAATCCACACCACAGGGTTCTCGGTCGCGACGCGAGCGATGGCACCGGAAGCACTTCTAAGCAAGGAAGCAGAATCATTAGTCTCCTCCCCCCATCCCATGCTCCCTTGCGCTCCCGCCTAAACGCCCCAGTTCCCTCTAACCGCCGCGTTGGATGGTTCGGAAGCACGTTTCGCTACCATATCTCTCCATTTTTTTCTTCACTTCTCCTCCTTTTATGGCCCAGCGTTCTCTTTTCAAGAACTGCGTCCGTTGTGGGGGGAAAATCCCCTTTTCCGACGGTCACTCCTTTTGCCTTTATTGCTTGGGGGAGGCTCACTCCCCGGGCTCCTGCCCGCATTGTAAGAGCCTTAGCTCGCAGGCCCTCAGAAACCGAAGGCATAGGCTCAACACCTACCTTCTCGAGAAATCCCTGCGTCCAGCGATGGATTCCGAGTCCGCTTCCCAGGCACAGAAAGGCTCTGTGGAAAAATCGGCCAAAAAATCTAAGTCAAAAAAGGCTGCTTCGGAGGCGTCGGTACCGAAGAAATCCCGCCGAGATAGGTCTCCCTCCCGCAAGACGTCCCTATCTCTGTCTCCGAACCGAAGAAGTGAGTCGCCGGTATCGTTAGACTCCTCTGATTTGGAGTCCGTGGCTGCCTCGGTACCAGAAAAGCGGGATCGTGGACCGGAGCTTGCGAGCCTTTTCTCCGATGCTCCTCTGTCTAGGACACTGAGCCACCCGTCTTTGGCCATGCCGCCTCCGCCTCCACCCCGCCAGGGCTATCCGGGACCGGTATGGCAGGGCACGGTACCGCCCTTGCCCCCGGTATCCGAAGCTGCTGCTCAACCGGAGTCTCCTCCCCGGAAGCATGCATCTAAGCGGAAAGCCGGACCGATCTCCTCACCGGCTCCGAAGAGGACCTACCATGATACCGAGGTCGGGGCTTCGAATCCACCCAGGTCCCGCCCTTCGACTACGGTACCGTCCCCACCTCAGCCTTCTTGGGGCGGACCGCCGGGACCGTCGTCGTGGCCCTCGGTACCACCGATGTCAAACATGTGGCCCTCTGGCCCCTCTTCTTCGGTACCGTACCCATTTCCCGGATACCCTCTTAGCTTAGTTTTAGTTTATTTAATTATTTGCATTAGCCATGGCCTTAGCAAAAAAGAACAACATTTAAATAGATATAAAATTGGCATACCAAATCATAAAAGTAAATACATAGAAGTAAATACATATACTTGCAACATTCCTGTACAGAATCTGAACAAATAATCTGTAAATGATTGTTAGTTTAAAATCATGGCTGGCCTCATTTTAATTGCTGCTGCTAAAAATTTAGCTGTCAGCAGTGTCACCTGATTGTCTCGGTCTCCAAGGAGTAATGATATATAAAAGTCAGATGAACGACCTGGCTTCTTTGCTAACATGGGAAAAAGTAATTCTTGCCGCACCTCTCTATAAAAGGAACAAAACAGTAACACATGGGCAAGTGTTTCAACACCTTCACCACATGGACATGTGCGGTTTTGTAGAGGTGTTCCTTTAAAGCGACCCTCTAGCATAGCTGAAGGCATGACATTAAATCGTGCACATGAAAAGGCCCTTCTGTGCTTTGGAACTGTTAGCACATTTAGGTATTGTGCCATTTTTTTGGATGACTTAACGCTGAGTTGTCATACCAGGGGCATAATTTATTGGTGACAGACAGATTATTTTGATATTCAATGTCATGTATACGCTGCTCTAATAAACTTCTCGCCCTACTATACCCAGTGGTCACTAGATGATCGGGCGACAGTCCCAGAGAGTATACCTTGGATTTGATATCTTTCATCCATCTACTCTCATGAGAATCCTTCATGACAAAAGGAAGCAAACCAGAGGGAGCTTGATTCAGTCTTAGCCAGTAATTTAGTGTCCTGAGCCAAGCCTGTGTATGCACGGAGAGGAGGCCACTTTCCAACCTTAATGTGGCATTTGGGACACAGCTAGGGACAGCAAATATTTGTCTAAGAAATTTAGACTGTACAATTTCTAATGATTTTAGATTTCTATTGGCCCATATTGGAATCCCATATAGCATCTGCGCTAGTGGCTTGGCTCTGTACACTTCTAGTGCTGCTGGTATGAAATTGTGACCTTTAGTGTAAAAAAACTGTTTCAGGATTTTTATAGTTTGTGAGGCTTTTTCTACCACATATTCTTGCTGAGCTGTCCAGGTTCCTGATGACTGAAAAACCATACCTAGGTATTTAAAGACTCTGACCTGTTCAATTGGTTGCCCGTCCAGGGACCACTTAGAGAGTCTGAAGTGTTTTGAGAATACCATTATTTTGGTCTTACTGTAATTCACCTCTAGATGTTCCTTCTGACAGTAGTTGGAAAATGCCCTTAGTTGTCTTTTCAAACCCACTTTAGTTTGAGATAGAAGTACTGCATCGTCTGCATATAGGAGGACTGAAATGGGTTTAGTTGCTATTTTAGGAGCATGGTGTGTTGGAGATGATAAATGCTCTACAATATCATTCAGATATAAATTGAACAGGATTGGAGCTAAGACACACCCTTGTTTTACCCCCTTTTTAGATAGCATTGGTTCTGTTAGATGCCCATCCATGGTGCAGCGTACCCTCAGCCAGGTATTGTTGTAAAGGCATTTGATTAGAAAAAGCAGTCTTTTATCCATAGTTGTAGAGGCTAATTTTTCCCATAATCGCGCTCGAGGTATGGAATCGAATGCTGCTTTGAGGTCAATGAATGCTGCATACAACCTGCCCCTTTTCTTTTTTGCATATTTATCAATGAGATGATCTAGTACAAAACAATGGTCTATGGTGGATCGCCCTGACTGAATCCTGCTTGCTCTACTGCCATAATATTTTCATCTTGAATCCAATCAGTTAGCTTGTTGCAGAGGTGTTTAGCATATAGCTTACTTATTACACATAATAGGCTGATTGGTCGATAATTGGCAGGGTCAGTTTTAGCTCCTTTTTTGTGTATGGGAATTATTACAGAAGTATTCCAACCCATGGGTAACAATCCTGTTTGATCAATAAATGTGAACAAAACTGCCAGCAGGGGGGTCCACCAGGTGATGTTGGATTTTATAAGTTCTGGGGGCAAAAAGTCAATTCCAGGGGCTTTGTTGTTTTTAAGTTGCTGGATAAGACTTTCAACCTCCTTTGCTAAGACTGGTGGCCACTTAGGGAGCTCTTCTGTTGCTACTGTTGTTTGGGTGTCCTGAAAAGTGGGGTCTGAGAACAATGCCTTATAGTGTTGCATCCATTCTTTGGGCCCTATAACACACTTTGGATCTGACCAACCATTATTCATTAAGCCTGTAATTGTTCGCCAGAAGAGACTAGTGTCTTTATCATTAGAGGCTTTTAGCAAAATTTGCCATGCCCTTGTGGTTGCTTTCACCTTAATCAAGGATTTGCATACTTGTCTAAGGGCTACAAACTCATTTAATAGAGTTTGTAAATGAGTTTTCCTATACTTATGATATATTTTCCTCATTTGGCTCTTGGCCTGCTTACATTCATTATCGAACCAGCAAGGAGTTTTTAAAGCTCTTTGGTGGCCTGCATTGATTACCGTTGTTTTTAGTTTAGCTCCTAGTTTTCCGGTCAGTGCTTGAAAAAGTTTTACTGCCTCAGTGTCACAACTGGCATTGAGAATGGCATTTCGGTCGTTCATATATTCCTCGGTTTTCAGTAGCTGAGTCAGATTGATACCCACTGCTGGGGACCATTTAATTCTCTTACTACTAGTCATTTCTAAGTCTTTGTTGGGGTACAAATGTAAATCTAATCGGGGTTACTATGTGTTGGATGCGTTAGCATCATTGACAGGGGTAGATGGTCACTTTCTGTATTATTACCGATTTCAAATTGAGTGACATAGTTATATGCAGAATATGAGATTGCTATGTAATCGATTACACTACCACCCCTCTTGGTGAAATGAGTGTATTCTCCCAATAGATCACCATTCACTGACCCATTTAGTATTAAGAGATTTCTCCTTCTTGTAAACTGAGCAAAACAGTACCCTGCATAATTACATGTTTTATCTTTAGACGTTCGACATTTTCCCCTCAATGTGTAGTCATCTGTATCCAATACCTGATGGAAGTGGGTATATAAATTTTCATCGTTGATACCTAATCGTGCATTGAAATCTCCAGCTATGATAAATATTGCCTTAGGATATAACCATTCAAGTTGTTCTACATAATCATCAATTCTACC
Source organism: Phrynocephalus forsythii (assembly GCA_029282475.1). NCBI lineage: Eukaryota > Metazoa > Chordata > Lepidosauria > Squamata > Agamidae > Phrynocephalus > Phrynocephalus forsythii. The sequence continues at coordinate 99,003,966 of JAPFRF010000006.1, forward strand.
CCATATATTGCTAATAATAACTTTTTTTGAGCATGGTGGTATATATACATTGACTATCAGCAAAGAGAATTCAGAGAACAGAATATCCCGGATACCCCATGTTCCCGGGGTTCCCACCGGTACCATACCAAACAGGACCCTTCTGGCATCCTCCCGGTCCCTGGTATCAGCCAGAGGAACCCTCGGAACCGAGCTCCATGGCTCTCGAGCCCGCGAGGTCTCGTCGGCACAAGCGATCCAGAAGAACGCCCTCTCAACATCAGGCCGGTACCGCCCCCCTGTCTCCATCGGACTCTGACTCCCCCTCTACCAGCCCTTCTGATTCGGACGAACCTGATGGTTCCGACCGTGAACGGGCTGCAACACCTGACTCTAATGTGGCCGGGGAAAGCCCCCCATCTTCAGCGGACTCCATCGGCAACTACTCGGAGTTTATCTCTAAGATGGCTACGACCCTCAACATTCCGGTCCACCACCCTACCCCTCAGTACTCCGACCATGTCTTTGACCAAATCTCCTCGGACTCTACTTCTCCAGCCCATTTGGGTATCCTGCCTTCCATCCTTGATATGGCCAAGGACTCCTTCAAGAAAATCCCCTCTTCTTCTAAGTCTAGGAAATTAGAGGGCTTCTACAGAGTCTTCGATGAAGGAGCACCCTTTTTGATTAAACACCCGACACCCAACTCAGTGGTTGTGTCCGCGTCACAGCTCCAGTCAAAGTCATCTCAGTTTCCCATTCCCCTACCAAGGAAGGGAGAAAGATTGATACTATGGCGCGACAGCTCTACTCCACTGCGGCCTTATCATTCAAGATAGCCAACTATCAATCTGTGATGGGAGCCTACCAACGAGCTCTCCTCAATCGTGCCAAAGCTGCCCTGGACTCCGCGGATGGCTCCGCCAAGGCTACCGCTATTCCAGCCCTCGATGAGGCCCTGTCCATTGCAGCTCTGCAGATGAGGTCAGGTCGGCACGCCTCTGACGCTGCTACTAAGGCCATGGGGTCTGCCATCGCTTTTCGCCGTCATGCCTGGCTGAGATCCACCGGCCTGTCTGAAGAGTCAAAAACAAAATCTGCAGTCTACCTTTTGAGGGTGAAGGCCTCTTTCATGACAAGACAGACGAGGTCATGAACGAACACCAAAAAGCCAGAATACGGCAAAACGCCTCAATCTCGTGCCTTCCAAGCAAAGTCGGCCCTTTCGTCCCTCTTGGAGAAGAACCTTCACCCACTCCTTCAACAGACAGCAGCAGCGGGACCAGTCCTCCCTCCCTCATCTGCCACCTTCGCGGCAAAGACAAGCAACCAAAGGCCAAATCCCGAGCCTCCTCTCGCCAGCAGGATAGAAGAGGACGCAAGGACTTCTGACTTTCCCAGACTACGACCCTTCCTCCCTGCGTGGCGTTCCATCACCACCGACAGATGGGTGCTGTCCATCATTACTACAGGATACCAAATAGAGTTCTCCTCCCTCCCCCTTGGGCCGCATTGTCTCGACCCCTCCTTCTCCAGCTCTTTGGGACGAAATTATCACCCTCTTACAAAAAACGCCATTCGACCTGTCCCCCAAACGACATTCCTTTTGGCCATTTTTCCCCTACTTCACAGTTCCGAAGAAAGGCGGCGGACTCCGACCCATCTTGGACCTCAGATCGGTAAACTGGTTTATCCCTCCAAAAAAATTCAAAATGGTTACCCTGGAAACTATCCTTCCTCTCTTACAACGAGACAGCTGGTTCACAGTGATCGACCTTCGAGACGCCTATTTTCATATTTCTATCCATCCTCGTCATCACAGATACCTGCGGTTCATGGTCGCGGGCCACGCCTTCGAATTCCTGTCACTACCTTTTGGCCTTGCCACGGCTCCCAGAGTATTTACCAAATGTATGGCCCCAGTAGCCGCCTTTCTCCGCACCAGGGGATTGTTATTTTCCCTTATATAGACGATTGGCTTTTGGTTTCCCCTCCCTAGCCGAGGCGTCTCACCATCTGCGTACTACCTTGACACTCCTCAGCCGTCTGGGTCTCGAGGTCAACCTCGACAAATCCAAACTCATCCCGACCCAAAGGATCGAGTATATTGGGGCCATCCTGGATTCCCGACGCCTGAAAGCCTTTCCTCCGCCCTCCAGGGTGGCAGACATCACCTCCTCCGTGCGCCTCCTGCGTCCTGCGACCTTCACTCCAGCTTTGTCACTCCAACGTCTTCTGGGTCTGATGGCCTCCACCACCTCGGTGGTGCCCCATGCTCGCCTCCACATGCGACATCTTCAACTCTGTCTTCTCACTCACTTCGACCCGGAGACGGACTCTCAACACAAGCCGATCCTTGTCTCCAAACAAGTGTGGTCGCGCACCAGGTGGTGGCTCAATCCCGCCAATCTGCTGGTGGGCCGCCGGTTCCATGCCCCTTCGCCGACAGTGCAGATAACATCGGATGCCAGCCTTTCAGGGTGGGGTGCCTACTGCGGCAGCCATCAGATCCATGCCCTCTGGTCCCCCTCAGAAGCTACTCGGCATATCAACGAGCTGGAGTTGCTGGCGATTTTCAGGGCCTTGAAGGCGTTCCTCCCCCTCATCCGAGATCAGGTCGTCTTAGTAGCCACGGACAACACTACAGCTATGTATTACCTGAACAAGCAAGGGGCACTCACTCCCCCTGCACTTCTACAACTCTCCATCGACCTGTGGGATTGGTGCATTTTCCACCGTATCTTCCCAATGGCTATTCATCTCTCGGGGGAGGACAACGATCTGGCAGACGACCTCAGTCGCAGGGGATCGATATCTCACGAATGGGAACTTCACCACTCGGTGTTCCAGATCTTGGTTCGGCGGTGGGGCCGCCCCTCCATCGACCTCTTCGCCACGGAGTCCAACACCAAGTGCGACCGTTATTGCTCCAGGGCGGGTGTTGGTGCTCACTCCTTGGGGGATGCCTTCATGTTCCGTTGGTCCAGGCACCTCCTCTATGCCTTCCCTCCAATCCCCCTCCTTCACAGAACCCTGGTGAAACTTCGCCTCGACGAGTCCAACGCCATCCTCATCACCCCCTGGTGGCCTCGTCAGCCTTGGTTTGCCACTCTCCTTCGGATGGCTCACGACCACTTCTCCCTGCCCCTCTTCGCCTCGCTCCTGTCTCGGGACGACGGCCTGGTACTCCACCCGGATCCCCGCCATCTGAAGCTCACGGCATGGAGGATTTGGACCTGATCTCCGACATCTGCAAAGCGGCCAGAAAACCTTCTACCCGCAGAAATTACCGCTCTAAATGGCTCCGTTTCCGAGCCTTCACAACCCTTCACTCTTACCCTGACCTAAACCCCCCCCTTTCAGTAGTGTTACGTTTCCTTCTGCAATTAAAACAGTCCGGTCTGTCCATGGCCTCACTCCGAGTGTACCTCTCCGCTATTGTGGCCCATCAGCCTCCCGAATCCCCGGCTGCTGCCTTTTTCAGACACCCGCGCCTAAAGCTCTTTATGAAGGGTCTCCGGAACACCTTCCCGGACAGGCGTCCTTTGACCCCTCAGTGGTCCCTTCACCTAGTCCTGCAGGCATTAACTAGACCCCGTTTGAACCTTTGGCCACGGCGCCCTTACGCCTCCTGACACTCAAGGTTGCCTTTTTGGTTGCTGTCACATCAGCCCGGAGAGCTAGCGAACTTTGCGCTCTCCGACATGATCCACCTTTTCTGCAGTTTTTCCCAGATAAGGTGGTTGCCTACCCAGATATCTCCTTCCTCCCCAAAGTGGTTTCACAGTTCCACCTCTCCCAACCCCTAATTCTTCCGGTCTTTTTTCCCTCTCCGTCCTCCGCTATTGAAAGGAATCTCCATTCTCTTGATGTTCGAAGAGCTCTGGCCTTCTATGTGTCGAGGACTGCCTCTTTAAGAAGGACCCCTCGCCTGTTTATTGCTTATGACCCCAGGTTCAATGGGTCACCTGTTTCCTCTCAACGTTTTTCTAAATGGATTGTTTCTACCATTAAGATTTGCTACCAGTTGTCTAATCGTTCTCTCCCCTCGGGGGTTCGAGCTCATTCCACTAGAGCCGTTGCTTCGTCCACAGCTTTTCTCAGAGGAGTCCCAATTGAAGAGATTTGTCGGGCTGCCACTTGGTCTCAGCCGTCTACGTTTATCCGACACTACCGTTTGGACACCGGGCCAAATCGACTGCTTCCTTTGGCAGGGCCGTACTTTTCCACCGTTCTTCCGTAACTCCCACCTCCATTCAGGTAGCTTGGTACTCAACCCTGTGGTGTGGATTCACGGAGGACACGATGAAGAAGAACCGGTTGCTTACCTGTAATGGTGGTTCTTCGAGTGTCCTCCGTTAATCCACACCAACCCGCCCGCCTCCCCTCGTGTCACGTCTGTCCTGTGGAGCCTTTCTCTGGGGCTTCCTCACGACGGCGTGTAGAGGGAACTGGGGCGTTTAGGCGGGAGCGCAAGGGAGCATGGGATGGGGGGAGGAGACTAATGATTCTGCTTCCTTGCTTAGAAGTGCTTCCGGTGCCATCGCTCGCGTCGCGACCGAGAACCCTGTGGTGTGGATTAACGGAGGACACTCGAAGAACCACCATTACAGGTAAGCAACCGGTTCATATTAAATCACCTTGACAAGTATTTTTGCAGTTGAGACATGTGTAGTTGTAGAGTGGGACATTTTCATTAAGTCTTGCAATAATGCAACATGACCTATTCACTTCTGGTTGTATTTGAATCATGGTCAGGGGAAATGACAAATGTTAGTCAGGGAAAGTCAGGGAAATGAAAAATAAAATTTTAGTGGCAACCCTGCAAGAGAACACTTGTGAGACTTAAAGACACCACTTTTATTCCTCTATGTTTGGCCTTAATTCTGCAAAAAGTAGTTTTATTTAATCTTCAAGAAACTAGGGATGGAAGCAACCAATTTTTTTCTTGTTCTAATAGTCTGTGCAGCAAGGCAGTAGTTACTAGTAGTTACTGCTATTTAAAAACTTAACAAATGTGCCCAATCTCCTCAAAACTGAATATCTGATTCTATTGATTGTTCCGCTATGGCATAGAGTGTACACACACGCCCTATTAAAAACATTGTGTTTGAAGCTTGTGGAGTGAGATCAGGGTTCTGTATGTGATTTTCCAAAAATAAAAAAAAGATTGCTGCATATTTGTAGAAAAGCAGAGACAGAGGAATAGATGACACTGTATTCCTTTGATTTATGTTGCTTCAGTATTCAAAATAAAATGAATGGTCCTGCTGCAACTGGAAGAACATGGACTGCCTGACCAATTGGGCAGAACCATTAGAGGTCAGGTCAACGAAATTTAGGGCCTTTTCACACGACCTCTAAGATCCGCTGGCCACTTAAATTCGGACTAGAGATCTTAGGGGTTTGTCGCTGTTCCTGTGTTCCCACCCCCTCCGCACCCCTGGCTGCTGGCTGCGTGAGGGGAGGGAGAAAAAAAGGAAGAAAAGAATGCTGGCTTACCTCCGTTCTGCCGGTCTCGCTCTGTTCCTGGCAGCATTCAGATCTCTTAAAGGGGCAGGGGGGGCCAAAACAACAACAAACAGAAGCCAGGAGAGCCCGGCACTCTAGGTTACATCCAGATCTGGGATTTTTCACACTCCGAGAGCAGGTACCTGAAAAGTGCACTGGGACGCGCTTAGGTGGGCGTGGTCGCACTTAATTATCTGTAAACTCCGGAGCTGGTGGGGAAACAATTTTAAGCTCCGGAGCTGGGAGCCATTTGCGGCGGAGTTTAGGGGTCGTGTACAAAGGGCCTTAGTCTCTTAGGACAATGAATGCCAGTCCCAAGTGAAAATGGTTTAGAGTTAAAGATGATGGTTGTGAGTTAAAATGGGCAGCGGACCCCATATAGGAAATGGCCTCTCTTCCCCTCTCTCTCTTCCTCTTCCTCTCTAACCACTGCTTCTTAAATCTCACCATCAAAAACGAGGGCCTGTTCCCCTTCTTGTCAACAGAAATTGTGGTGTACCTGCTTGATTCCTACCTCCGGACAGAGAGAGGCCACAGCTGGAAGATGCTAGAGCACTGCGGAAGCAAAACAAACAAACAAACAAAAAGCTGGCTGTTGCTTTTTAATTGCACGCACCAACCCCCTACTCTTTTCATGCAGAAGGACAGAGCTATGGATTCCCCACCACCTTCTCTGGTTCATTAAACCAGCCGACTGCCTCTGGTGCTGTAGAAAATCTTTGTTAACCACCAGCCCCTCTGGCTTCTGTGCCAGAAATGAGGATGGGAGCCATCTTGGCCCACACCTCAGGCTGCAAAATGTCTTGCTATGGCCCCAATATAAAGAGATCAGAAAAACCCGAATCTGTTCATTCTACTGAAGCTCTTTGCATGTACAGTCTAACCAAAATATCTCTTGGGGATAAGTTCTAAGCCCTCTTGCTGATGCGGAAAACAGTGGATAATAGCGAGCCCTATGTCTAGTATTGTCTCCAGGTCCCTCTAGTGGCCAGTTCTTGTGATAGATATATTGTGGAACTATTTCGGAGCTTCCCCATTCATTGCAATGTCGGCTGAGAGTGGGCAGGGAACGGGACCAACCAGTGTGCACACTCCTTTCTGTATGCTGATTGATCCCTTCCCCAGACTTAGGACTCCCATATATGCAGGATCTGTCTCTGTGGTTTCACTTATCCACAGTCTGAAACTAAAAACATCAGAAGAAGAAAAAACAGAAGTACATTTTCCCTCCTGGGTGGAAAAAAGTTACATTAGTCCAATTTACAATAACATTTTACCTGTTTTCAAACCTGCTTATTTATTGCCGGTTCACTAAGGAATCTTCTGGTTCTATAGCTTCTTGAAGATTAAATAATGGTTTAGGGTTCAAAAGGGGGCCGGCCCAAGGTTATTTCAAATCACAGAATAGCTTTCAAAATGGAAAAGCAAAAGAGGACCTAACCACAATTTAAAATTAGCACATTTCTGGTCTGTAAAAGTGATTCGGCAAATGATTTTGCACCTGCATTTTTGCATGAACTGTGATTTCCTTGACGCTTTATCTTAACTTTAAGGATCAGGTTGATACAGTGCAACATTACAGCTGCTTAGGGTTCCTGTTATGCTTTTTTAAAAAAAAAAAAAGAGGAAGAAGACAATACAAATTGACTAAACAAATTATTAATGTCTGCTTTATGGGAAAAGGGAATTTTTAAAAGGTCATTTACACAGAGCGACAGATGCCTCAGAATCCTTCCAAGGAGCGCTCACGTCTCCTCGCTTCCTTCCGACCCGGTTTGTCTCCTACAGGTATTTACATCGTGGACAGGCGATTCCGCTCCCCAGATGAGTCTTGCAATCAGCTGACGCAGTTCCTGTATGCCTTCTGCCAACAGTCACGGCGGCAAAGGATCATCCAACGGAACCGGACCGAGAGGCTTTCAGACTTACTGGACTGGAGATACTTAGGCAGGGTAGGTTAAAATTATTTAGTGAATATCAAACCGTCCTTGCCTGTACGTTGTTTCTCAAGAAGCGTCTGGGGGTTTCCGTAAGCATTAATCTGTGATATAATCCCATGTTGTATTTTATTTACATAATTCTTTGTCCTAAATTCTATACATTTTGAACCATTGTATAGAAGAAATCAGGGGTATTGAGGAAGGGGTAGACCAGTGGTGGCGAACCTTTGGCACTCCAGATGTTTTGGACCACAACTCCCACAGTCCTTTGTCATTGGAAATCTAGGCTCAGAATTCTGGGGGTTGTGGTCCAAAACATCTGGAGTGCCAAAAGTTCACCCCCACTAGGGTAGATCATTCATATGTTGATAATCTGTCACTTCAGTAGCTCTGCAGTCTTCACCTATCTGGTCTTCTGTTGTCTCACCTTGAAATTCACCTCTTTCCCAGGACTGTTGTAACAGGGCAATTCTTATATTTGTAAAGTGTTTGGAATTTGAGATGATTCGTTAACTGCAATTTTAGATAATGCCTTCTTGGAAGAAAGTGCAACTGAGTTCAGAGGGGCTTACTGTCAGGTAAGGAGATGTAAGACTGCACTGGCCAAAATGGAGGCCTCTGTTTGTATGAAAGGACCTAGTGGCCACAAGATGGCTTTATTTGTCATTGGTGTGCGTGTGTCATAAATTGTGGAAGTCTGTAAAATCTAAATATCTTGTCTGATAATAGAAATTAGATTATTCCCCCCCCCCCCGTCTTGAATCCTGTTATGGATCAGATTCTTGTTTTGATGGTTTATATCTCTGATGTCTGTCTTCCTTCTCTTCCAGTATTACATGCATGCCAGGCAACTGGCTCTGAGTCGGACATTCCCTGAAAAGTTTGAGATGGAGCCAAACGCCCCTCCAAAGGTAACCCATTCTAAATCCCGACTGTAGAGCCTCATTTGGACGTTTGGCATGCTGCATCTTTGCTCCTCTCATGCCAAAGGCGTGTTCCTCTCTTGTCATCCTTCCACACCCATACTTAGCAGGATATGTTAAGCTCCCCCCACCCCACATTCCTATGGACTAAAAGGGAGTCCAGCTAATTTTGCTTTTCTTCTGACTGAGGGCCTTTTCACATGACCCCTAAGATCCGCTGGCCACTTAAATTCGGACCAGGGATCTTGGGGGTTCGTTGCTCTTCCTGCGTCCCCACCCCTCCGCACTTCCTTGCTCCTGTCTGCGTGAGGGGAGAGAGGAAAAAAGAGAGGAAAAATGCAGGCTCACTTCCGAAGCTGCCCGGAGCCCCGTCGTTGTCCTGATTCCTTCCCTTCTGTTTTTTTTTTTTTGCCTCCTGCCCCTTCTCTTAAAGGGGCGGGAGGCAAAAAACAAACAAACAGAAGCGAGGAGAGCCCCGCACTCACCAGATTAAATCCGGACCTGGGGATTTTCACCCTCCTAGAGCAGGTACAAGAAAAGTGTGCTGGGACGCGCTCAGGTGGGCGTGGTCGCGCTTAATTTCCTGCAAACTCCGGAGCTGGTGGGGAAACAATTGTAAGTTCCGGAGCTAGCAGCCATTTGCTGCGGAGTTTAGGGGTCGTGTACAAATACCCTGAGACAGAGATAACCTTCTTCTGTTCCTTGGGTTTGACCAAGGATGAATTCCTCTGTACAACTTATGGTAGGGCCAGTGACAAATTTTAGAGGGCTACTGGTTTTTAAAAAGATACCACTTTGTCAAGGGACTAGACTCCAACCTCACTGGAGCTTGGAAAAACTAGGTCTTCCTTCCTTCCTTCCTTCCTTCCTTCCTACCTACCTACCTACCTGCCTACCTACCAACCAACCAACCAACTAACCAATTGTCTCTGTGGCCCCGAGAGTTTCCACTGTTAGAATTAGGGCAATCTTAGAGTTGTAAATGAAAAAAAAAGTAAATTTTCCAGGCTATACCTGTTGCCATAGGAACTTCTAGTACTAGACCAGGAACTTTCAGTACTATAATTTGCCAAGTCACAAGGGTTATGAACTATTCCCTGGCCTCTGGACTGACCTCACCCACCCAGAAACCATTCTCTTTGATTTGGGAGATTTCCCAAGAAAGAGGTCATCTAGGCTGTGGGTATCTTTTTGTGCACCTCTGAGATCTGAGCCCTTGTTTGGTTCTGCAGCTTCAGGTCCATTTAATAGCTTTGACATTCAGAGAGAAGGTGCTGGAGATTGTGTCAAATGCTGCTGCTTTTATGTGGGACGGGAGCCTTCAATGGTTCTGGAGCTTCAACAGTTCATAGAATAGTGAAATTAGAAGAGACATCTAAGGCCATTGAGTTCAACCCCCTGTAAGAATGCCCATCAGAACATATCTGCCAAGTGGTTGTCTAAATTTCTCTTGAATACCTCCAACGTTGGAGCACTCATCACTTCTCGGGGTCTTTCTTTCTGTTGTCTTACCACTTTAACAGGGCGCACACACCCCACACACCCCTGATATTCATCCGTAATCTGGCTAGCTAGTTGCCCAACTACCATCTGTTGTCAAGGTAAAATAAATCTTTATTAATCCCACATTGGGAAAATTTACTTTTTACACAGCCCCCAAAATAAAGAACACTGGGGATGTCTGAGTCTGCCAGAACTAGGGGACATCTACTCAAATTGAGGGCTGGGAGAGAACAGGCAAAAGAAAATACTTTTTTTTAACCCACCGTGGTGTTAGTTTGTGGAACGTCCTGCCACAGGATGTGGTGATGGCATCTGGCCTGGAGGCCTTCAAAAGGGGATTGGACAGATTTCTGGAGATGTGTAGTCTCCAGGCTTAAAACCGGGGTACTTCAAGGGCCAGATGTAGGGGAGTGGTAGCAGGAGACAGAGATCTAGTCTCGTGCGCTCCCAGAGGCATTTGGTGGGGCCACTGTGAGATACAGGAAGCTGGACTAGATGGGCCTTTGGTCTGATCCAGCATGGCTCTTCTTATCTTCTTATGAGCTACACCGGTGGTTCTCAACTTGTGGGTTCCCAGATGTTCCTGGACTGCACCTCCCAGAAGCCTCCACCACTCACTGTGCTGGAAGGGGTTTCTGGGAGTTGCAGTCCAGGAACATCTGGGGACCCACAGGTTGAGAACCACTGAGCTACGCAAAGCCTCCACTCTCTGGTATAGTGGGTGAGAGGCATTGTTCATAATGGAAGTCAGCTTGGCCAACATCCTTCTCTAACCCATCTCCTCCACAGAATCCAGAAGGCAGACCAGGACAGAGCTAGGCCTCCTGACCAGCTTGTTCAGTCTGTTCCTGTGCAGCTCAGTACTACCTGAACCCCGGCAGACTACAGCGTAGCAGAGACCTGAGGCTACCCCAGAGTCATAAAACATCCTTCACGTAGGCCTGCACACTCCAAAGGAGTCAAGGTTTACTAACACGTGGGGGTGTCTTGTCCCAGGTTCCCATGTGCATTGTTGCTTCTGTCTCTCTTGTGTTCCACTTGCAGACGGAGGGCTTCCGCTATCCCCGCCCTTCCTCGGTCCCCCCGTCGCCCTCCATTTCCCAACACAACAGCCCCCACCAGAGTGACGACGAAGTTGACGACGAGGACGAAAGATACGACGAGGATGAAGAAGCCAAGAGGGATCAGGAGAACATTAAGACCCCGTTCTCTTTCAGCGCGGTGCCGCACAGGAAAAACATGCAGCACGGCGAATACAGGAATTGAGGGAGCTTTCCTTGGGTTGAGCCCAACCCACAGCCCGTGGGTTCCACTCATTCAGATAGACGCTGGTTGCTTCCAGCAAGTCACAGTGTGGCATTAGGAGAGTGTTAAATACTTGCTCACAAGCTCAGCCCCTGAAATGCTATGAATTCCTGTCCTTCCCTGTTACGAATAGTTCTGATGGTGCATGGTATTTTCTTCTTCTTCTTTTTTGGAAATACAGTAATGCCCTGTTTATCGTGGGGTTTAGGGATCCGATTTGCAACCCGTGATAAAGGGAAATCCTCGTTATGCAGATGCTGGCTGGGGTCAGGCGTGGGAGGCCTGTTTGGGGCCTCCTGCACTTACCTTAGGCCTGGCGCTGCCTCGAACGGGCCTATGACTGGCTTCCCGGGCCTGTCAGAGGCCCCAGAAGTGGTTTCTGGCAAACTGGAAGACACTTCCATTTCTGGGGCCTCTGGCAGGTCTGGAAAGCCCGTCGGGGCAGCACCAGGCCTGGGGTATGTGCAGGAGGCCCCAAACAGGCCCACACAGCTTGCCCCAGGAGCTTTTTGTTTCATATACTGCGGTCCTGCGATATAGAGGGACCGCAGTATATGAACCGCAATATAGCAGGGGGCGACTGTAGAAGTCCAAGAGGTTTAGAAGACCATATCAAAAAATTAGGGCTGATTGCTGCAATGCCTGCTGGTAATGGTATAGATCAGTGGTGGCAAACCTTTGGCACTCCAGATGTTTTGGAGCACAACTCCCAGAATTCCAAGCCTGTCTTGCCAATGGCAAAGGACTGTGGGAGTTATGGTCCAAAACATCTGGAGTGCTGAAGGTTCACCACCACTGGTATAGATGAAAGTAAATCCACCTCTTACTCTGTCAGCAGATAAATGTTCTTGCCACTAGAAAAAAAAAACATCCTTTTCTGTCAGCCCTAACTGGCTTAAGCATCTTGTACAGTGCTTATCACCGTTGTCAACTAGACTTAAACCAGCAGGCAAACATTTAAAATGACAAATAAAAAATAAATCCACTAGATTTCAGAATGCTTATAATCAGGATATCTTAGATTATACACTTCAGCTATCTGGAGAGAGATCCTTCAGAGAGATCCTTTCACAAATTTTATTGTACCATGTGTGAGTTATTGACACTGAGGCATCTTCATATAGCTGTAATTGGAGATGGATGTTTTGTTTCGAAAGGGGTTCTCTCCTATGCTACCAGGACAATTTCTTTTGTTTTCTTTCTCACACAAATGGTCCCTCTCCCATACAGCTTATGTAATATGTGTGATACTCTGCTCGGTGTTAAACTTGAAGGTTTAATTGCTTTCCATTTGCCTAATTCAGAGTTTTGAGAATTCAATCTGAAGAAAAGGTTCAAATTAATTTATGGGAGTTTTACCAACGATGTTCTGCTCTTTGGGCAAATGGATGTTTATTTCAACCTCTAGACTCCATCCCCAAATGCCTTAATTTTCTACTTTCCCCACCTCACACATTCCCACACACACCCCTGGGGGGTGGGGAAACTGTACTAAAGCATCCGTATTACAGATGGTGGCTGCAAGACAGACAATAGAAGACACCACTGGGAATGCATCTGTCCTGGTAAAATTCTCTGTCAACAGCAATTCTGACAATCTCCAGTCCAGCATGGCCACTATGGGAGAATCCATAAAAACAAACAAAAAAGTTTTCAAACTTTGATCTAGGTAAGCTGTGTCTAGACCCTTCTATGTCCTAGCCTACATACTTCCCAACTGAGCTGACTTAGAGAACCCTCCTTGACCAAGTGGTGGGCTGGTGGCGTATCACCACAGTGCAATAGAGGCATGAGATTTGTATAAAAATATTTGGCATACTGTTCATAGTAGGAGTGAATGTCTCAAGAGAAGAGATGGGCACGAACTGCCAATTTGGTGCTTCTCTCTGGTTTGGTTGATGAGCCAACCGTGTTCTGCGTTTCGGTGTCCACCCACTCAGAGGCAGCCCTGGAGGAGGTGGGGCAAGGAAGCTAGGGCACTGTCTTTGAGTTAGTGCCCTCTGGAGGGGGTGGGGCTAGGGCGCCAAGCAGTGGGACACTCGTTGGGCTGTCAGTCAAGTCAGCACGAACTAGCAAGCCAGAGGTTCGTGCCCATCTTGACTGTTAGGAATACCTGTTGAAACCCCCTCTTCCCCAAAAGCATACTCAGTTCTGGGTGGACATCATGGTAATGTACCCTTGCCTCATCCCCTGTGAATAAAGTGTATTTAATGCGCACAGTTTGCATGATAATCTCCCCACTGAATTAAACTGGCCTGGATGCTTGGAATAGCCCCTATGTTTTAGATAATACAGTATTGGCTTTTTAAACTTAATATCTGTGAGCCCTCTCCTTCCTTTCCAACTCATGGTCCATGTCTGTTAAAGAACATAAGACAACCATTTCAACTGACCAGGGAGCAAGAATGAAAATGTTGTCAAACAAGGTAGCATCTTTGCGCTGGGAATGGTCACTGTAGAACAGGCATGCCCAAACTTTGGCCCTCCAGATGTTTTAGACCACAACTCCCACAGTGCTTTGCCATTGGACATACAGGCTTGGAATTCTGGGAGTTGTGGTCCAAAACATTAGGAGGGCCAAAGTTTTGACATGCCTACTGTAGAATAAAGAGTAGGTGGCATGCCGCCAGAAAGGATGGTATCACCACTGAACTGAAATCCTACATGTGCAGAAAAAGAAATCCAGGTAAAGAATCTGGTTCGTCAGGTTCTGACAGAAAGCTGGGCAGTAAGATGGCACAGCAGGAGGAGGAGTCCGCAGTAAGTGCAATAGCAGAATAGTTAAGAGAAGGTGACAGCGTCATTATTCTGCCAATAAAGACTCATGACAGTTCTGGTGTGACAAAATAGACTAGACCACTTCTTGCTGAACCGTATGTGTATATAGGGAGAGCACCAGGCAGGGCTCATGGGCCCAGGATGTCCCCAGGAGAAGGAAATTGTAAACCACTTCTGAGTCTTGCTATCTAGAAAAAAAGAGTTGCTGGAAGTCCAAACTGACTTGATGGCACACACATTTCCATTTTATAAATGCAAAGGAAAATATAGATGCCTTGAGGTATGTTCCACAATATGTATATAATCCCAGAAAAGGGGAATAGTAGCCCCCTCCCCCCATCTGAGTATTCTCTCCATAAGATACTAGCAAGTACTCTGTAATGGTTGGCCATTCCCCCTTTTGGGGGTGCCCTGAGACTGTGCAGCTTCCCCTGGGCCACACAGGCTGGCTGTCCTCGCAGAAGGCATAGTGGGATATTGAACTTCCAACCTATGGATCCGCAGCCAGCTATCTAAACCACTTGAGCTCTCCAGCCAGTATGCATAGAATAATCTAGAAAGGGTGATATCGGCCCATGTCTGGGGTTCTCGGAAATGAAAACACATACTCAAAGAACTGCTTAAGAAGCATTTTGGACTGTTGTTTTTATTTCCTTTGGGTTCCAAACCCAAAATCACCTTGCGCGGCAGTGTTTCCAATATGTAAACCAGCAGAGCTCAGCAAAGCATCTTCTCATTAATTGGTTATGTCCAGTTTCAGACGGTATTTGTCCAAGCTTGTCCAAAACAATAAACAATATACAATTGCTACTAATTGGTTTCTTGTGAGTTGACAAACAAACAGGAGGTTAGAGGAGCAGTTAAATTTACCCAACAGCTAGAGGAATTTTTTCGATGTCTTTGGTAACACCTTTGACTCTGCAGTACCCACAGTGATGGAAACCAGCTTCTGTTTGTGGCATTTTAGAGCTATAATAAAGGTTTCACCCTCCCTTTGAATGGCCAGAAAAATTGCAGAAGGATTGTTGAGTCCTATCACACTGGCTGAAATGAATCCTACTGAGTGGAATTTATTTCTATGCAAACCCTAAAAGTAAAGTGTTCTGCTTATATAACACCCAGTACCACTTCATGTAGTCTCTGGGCGGTTTACAGTTTTAATTACAGTATGCAGGCTACACATTGCCCACCCCCCAGCAAGCCGGGTACTCATTTTACCAACCTTGGAAGGTTGGAAGGCTGAGTCAGCCATGAGCCTGCTACCTGGGATTGAACCCCAGGTTGTGGGCAGTTTTACCTGCAGTACAGGCATTTAACCACAGCGCCACGAGGCTCTAAATTTGTTAGAAAAGGTAAGGGTCCTTTTATACTGGGATGTGACCTGTGTAAGTCGGGTGTGAAGGTGAATCAACAATTGATGCCCTGTGTGCCTTTAAATGACCAGTGGGATACCTTGGGGTTGTTAGGGTGATCTGATCTTTTACTTGCAGAGTGCAATGACCAGATACTGACCTTATGGCTATTAAAAAAGAGAGGTCACTCGGGGGGGGGGGGCAATAAAAAGGCAAAAAGAACATTTATTGTCTACTAACATAGAAATTCATTTCACAATAGTGCTGCAGGAAGAAAGGGTCACTAAAGCTGGTTATGATGGCTCCTAGAGCTGGCTCCACTGTACAAAGATTTGCTTCTGTCTATCTAAGATGGAGGAAGAGGAGGAGGAAGCAGCCTGAGAGAAAGAAGGAGGGGAGCATAAGAGTATCAATCCGCACATAGAGCCAGAAATGACAAAGGACAACACATATCCAGGCTGTCTATTTCCTTATACCTCTCCTCTGATTCATGTCCTTTGTCTTTGACTAATTTTGTGCCATGACAGCATTGGTCGCGATCACGTGGTTTTGACCCTGTTTCAGTGTTCCCATGGTCATGATAACTTGTCTCGTGACAAGTATTACCTCACGGTCTTGTACCGTGACAAACACTGAATTTGTCTAGCTTCCTTTTTCTTCCTTTTTCTTTTTTTGGGAGGGGGTGCTTTAAAAATTCTTTTTTGATAGTTCGCTTCTGAAAAGTCAAAATAAAACGGACACAATTTTCTGAGAGAAACAAATGTTTTGTTGCGTGACAGTTGTTACTACACGGTGTCATGTCTCGGAACAGAAAGTGGGAACAAAGAGTGACAAGGGAAAACCCTACCCCAGCACCAGGTACAGTATTGTCGCGCTTAGCACCCGTTCCGGGGGCGTGGTTGAGACAAATTTCAGTAGTTGCGCGACGGACGTAAAGTAACATTTTTTTGTACCTCTCCTAAGCGCAACACTAACAGAGACAAAACGGATGTGAAGTAACCATAACTGATCTATCCAGCCAGCTAAAAGTTACCTCGGGTCCCACTTGATACCTGAACCAACAAGCAAAACCTGCCTGTTTCTGGTTTGGCTCCAATATAATCATACAGAGATATAATTTCAGATATATCTTTCTCTTTGAATTATTTTGATCTCTGAGCGTTCTGATTAATGTGGATTGGAGTGTGGTCAAAGAAATAGATGCAGCTGTTTCCAAAGATTTTATTAAATTATTGATCAATTGAGTCACAACCCTACAGGCTTTCCTGAGGTGTCCTAATAATTCCTATTGGCCTGAAGTTTTGCATTGTTTGTTTTGTTTTAGTTTTAGTTTTTTTGTAAACAGGATAAGTAATAACAAAAACAGAAAAATGGGAGGGGGAATGCAAAATGGAAGTCCAGAAACAGGAAGACATAATTCATGCAGAATGAAACGGCAGAATAACATACAAAATAAAATGTGTACGAAATACATATACTGTAGTTAGGCAATTACATAATTGCAATAAAGGGTCCCTTCACTCTTTGCCAAGCCCATGCCCTGCAGGATTGGGCAAGTAAAGGACCCGGTTGGTTACTTCCATAAAAGTGGCCTTCATTTTTAGACTAGATCATTTAAAGAGGCAGAGCACTGGTTATCATCCGCAGCCGCCACGCTAAGAACGTCCATCTGCATCTTTCGTTGACCACAAGCTTTTCAAAACCAAAGACAGTGAAGTGTGTTGTACAGTTTATTAATGATTTAGTAACTGTCCCAAATCTCATGCTTAGGTTTCCATTTAAAAAAAAAAACACCTAAAGAAAAACATTTCAACTAAAATTTGAGGATAAAGCATGCATTTGTGACTTGGGGTGGGGGGGGAGATGTCCATGCCAGTCAACATGACACACACTTCCCAATTCCAATTGCATAAAAATAACCTTGGAATTACCCTCTTAGGACTACAAGGGGCTTTCTGGATCATTGAGTCCATTGCCTATCATGCTGGGAAACCTGTAGCTCCGCAACCAGAGACCTCTGACCTAAAACCACTGTACTATCCAGCAGTTGCTTATTAGGAGCAGCCCTAATCCTGCAGAGGAGGGCAACCGGAATGATTAGGGGACTGGAACACCTTCCTTACCATCTGAGGCTGCAAGGGCTGGGCCTCTTCACTCTTGAACGACGGTGCCTAAAAGGTGACCTGACTGAAGTTTTTAAAATCATACATGGTGTGGACAGTGTAGATAAGGAAAAGTAGATATCGCACAGCACTAGAACTAGGGGGCACTCCATGAAATTATTGGGTGCTCGATCTCAAACAAATGAGAGAAAGTACTTTTTCACCCAAAGGATCACTGGTCTGTGGAACTCCCTGCCAGAAGAAGTGGTGACAGTTGAGCCTTGAGCCCTTAACAGCTTTAAGAAAGGATTGGACAAGTTCATGGAGAACAAGGATATCAATGGCTATCTTTATGGATGCCTAAAGGACAACCTCCGGGTTGGAGAGAGAGGCAGGATATCTCTCAATGCCATTTGCAGGGAATCTTAAGCAGGTGAAAACATCTGCTTGGGAGTACCCTGAAACAAATGGTGAGCCGCTGTGTGAGACAGAATGCTGGACTGGATAGGCTGTGGCTTGTTCCAGAAAGGCTGTTCTTATGTCCTTTTTAACTCACAAATGTTCACATTCTCAGCAACAGACCAGAAAAGGAGGGCGTGGAGGGACAATATCATTGGGTTGGGTAGTGGCCGCTGCATCTAATCTTTTTCCAAGTCAAGGAAAGCTAGGCTCAAAAAAACAGAATAGATTGACCTGCAAAAATCTTGTTTTTAATTTTTAGAGCCATGCTGGGTATAACGGCAATAGTTCCAAAGTCGGGTCTGTTCCTTTTGTGTATACAGTGAAGGAAGTCTAGGGTAGGAGAAGCTGAACTTGACTTGGTTTCTTTTGCCCTATCATTCCTCAAAACAGAGAGGATAGTCAAGTTGAGGCCATCAGCTGCTACTGCCTTGGTCTGTTTTTTTGGCCCATGCTGTTTGCATAAACATTCGGAACCAACCCTAGGAGAGCAGATGCAAAGATGGGACGGTCAAAGGAACTGAGAATGGGTGAGTTATGATGATAAACACTAGGAAGGATTAACGCTAAGAGGTGGATAAAGCATTTTTTTGCATGACGACACAGTCACTAAAAACAAGTTGCTCTTCCTAGCGCTTCTTTGGTTTTAATGCTGCCTATAATTGTAGAGCTTTTCTCTTGAGGACTGGAAACTTGGGCTACACTTAATGGAAATCCAACTGGGTGTCTCGTTATATTTTTAAACACGTCCACATCTGCTGGAGAACAACAATTACAACCATCTTTTTGTTGATCTAACCCTAGGAATCAACATATTATTTCTTTTATGGTTTTTCGGCGAGTTATATATGCCTCTATACAGTGCAGAAACAGAACAATAAAAGGATGAACTGGGGAGGTGTGACTGTAATAATCTCTCTGCAACAATTTCCCAGGCCGTCTTTCTATAAAATTCTATAACATGCAGTTTCTTGTGACCTGCATAGTCAAGATGCAAATAAAAATGCAACATCAAAGCATTACAATTTGTTCATGTTGACTGCTTGAATTATGCAGTGCTAGTTTTCCCCTGCTAGCGTCATTTGCTCTTCGAACTTAATGGCTGAATTTTGTAGCCTGTGCCTTCACACTGTCTCCTTAATATGACACAATGGGGTGTTTGAGAAGGGCTTTATGAAAATGGAGTGCATCGTGGTCAAAAAGACCACCCTTTTCTTCACAGCATGTCTGCAATTTGCCTAGAATTCTCTCCTACGCTGTAGAATTTTATCTGATATAACACACCATTCTCTCACACCTCAGAGAAGATGGGGAATGAATAGCTTTTTTAAAAAAGAGCCTTGGGTTCTTTAATATGGAACGCTCAGTGCCCAAACAAAACTACATTCCCCATCATTCCTTGGGAAAAGCCATGGCTATTAAAGTTGCGTGAAACTAGTACGTGTCTAGAATGACAATCTAATATAATCTGGGACCACTTCAAATTGGCTGCTGAAAATGAGAGCAAAAAGTCCAAGAGAGAGCAGAACCTTCTCTTTATGGTGAAAATAACATTTTTTCCACCTTTGGTAACTGCAGAAGGCACTCACACACTTAGGCATGCATGACGATGGATCTTCCTCGAGCCTCAACTCATTTGCAAAAGGAACAGAAAAAAAATCCCCGAACACCCAGGTGTTATCCTCCCACCCCCGAACACATCATGAGCTTCAAGCTCTATATAACCATAATAAATGTAGGAATAGATTTCCAATGGCCTTTAATTGTTCAGCATTAATTTGTGTTCAGCAGGTACAGAGGGAGCAGCAGAGGCAGGAAATCTCAACAGCAAAATGGGAAGAAAATGCTTCTGAAGGACATCTATGCTCTTTAAGGTGTTACAGAAAGTTTTCTTCTGAAGGCGAAAGCTTTTTACCAGTTTAAGAGGCCATCAGCGATGTGCCCGGGTCTCTCCTCACTTTCGTCTTCGTCTGACAAAACAAATGAAGGTTGCAATTGTCACCATGAACAGAAAGAGTTTAGAGTTGAGAAACACATCTACCAACATCGCCACCAGATCTCAGATTAAAAAAACCAAATCAGCAAGGCCATGCCAATAAACATAAGAACATAAGAACATAAGAAGAGCCATGCTGGATCAGGCCAAAGGCCCATCTGGTCCAGCTTCCTGTATCTTACAGTGGCCCCACCAAATGTGTTTGGGAGCGTACAAGACTAGATATTTGTCTCTTGATACCACTCCCCTGCATTTTAAGCAGAGGCTGGATGGCCACCTGTCAGAAATACTGTGATGGGGGTTCCTGCATGGCAGTGGGTTGGACTGGATGACCCTTGAGGTCTCTTCCAACTCTATGATTCTATGATTCTATGATCTGGTCCTTGAAGTACCCCTATTTTAAGCCTGGAGATTACACATCTCCATCATGGTTTGTAACCTGTGATGGACTTCTCCTCCAGGAATCTGTCCAATCCCATTTTGAAGGTATCCGGGCTAATGCCATCACCACCTCTTGTGGCAGGGAGTTCCACAGACTAACAACACGCTGAGTAAAAAAACATTTTCTTTTGTCTGTTCTTACTCTCCCAGCCATCAGTTTGAGTGGATGCCCCCTAGTTCTGGAATTTTGTGAGAGGGAGAAGAGTGTCCCTGTATCCACTTCACTCATGCCCTGCATTATTTTGTACGTCTCATTCAGCCTCCAGCTTTGTCTTCAGCACTCACATGAAGCATGGGTTATATAACTGCGCACCAAACATCAAACACGCAAATTTATTTGTGTGGTCTTAGCCACCCAACAAAGCACGGGCTGTGCTCATTGAGGACCTATGGGAGGTGTAGTCCAAAGAAGTATATTTTCCAAGGGCTGTGCAAAATTGAGTCGTGTCCTTAAGGCTACAGTTCCTCAGCATTTCATTCTTCACTTCGGCACACACTGTCACTTTAATCTGAAGTGGCTTGTAAGATTCCTATGGTGCCCACTGGGCCCAAATGTAGCTCCAAGCATAGCTAAGCTTTCCCACACACATACAATCCCAATTTTTTTTAGGGTGGGGTGGGGTGGGGAGAGGGGAGAAATTGCCCCCCTGATCCACTTGTGGGCTCTCAGAAGAATGGGGAACTTGCTGTATTCTGGGGGTCTTCCCAATACCTCTCTGGGCACTCCCGCCACCCCTTTTGTTTTTTTAAGGTATAATTTTGGCCACTAGATGGCGATAGAGGGATTTTTCATGGGTTTTTTAATGAGTTTTTTTAATAGCAAGGCCCAGGTATCGGTATGTGTGGCTCCAAGGATAGCTGGAACATATTTAACATTTTAAAAGAAGAAAAACCCAAAATACTATTTTCACATGCATTATCAGAACTAGCCAGAGACCTTTCTGTATTTGCTTCACTAACAAGAATTCATAGCATGGTCTCTCTTTTTCTTTCTGTTTTTAACCCCCATGAATTTAAAAATATATATTTTTACTATGTTCAGACCATGGATAAGTGAACCAGTCAATACTGATGCTGTGGATAAGGAAGTCCTGAAGGGACTAGCCCGCCGGCCATCAATAAAAGCATGAGGGGATAAGTTCTCAAACATCCCAGCCCACTGTCCCAGCAAAAGCAGGGCCCAGTTCGAGCAGGGCCAGTGGTGCCATTGCATTGAAATCCCTCCAGAACAGATTAATTGGTTTCCAATGCATTCCTATGGGAAACTGCTACTCTACTTACAAAAGTTTTTACTTATGAGCATGGGCTCGGAACAGATAAAATTTGTAAGTAGAGGTTTTAGTGTAGTAGCTCTCAGGCACTTTGGGCCGGAAAAAGTAGACCTTGGCCTGTTCAAAGTTGAACAGCCCTGAAATACGCCAACCATTGCCGTGGTACTTTGATTCTACTAGCTGTGCAGCTTTGGTATTCATATACCACGATTCATAATCTTGTGGAATACATTTGCCCAATAATTAGGCTTCAAAACAGGCCATGAAATCACACTGGTTTTTGCTTTTTCAGCCAATTGGGGGGGGGAGTGTTGGAACCAATTGTGATTTTTACCTCCTTCTTGTGCTGCCTTTCGTAGGGAGGAGAGAAACAGCGCTGCAGCTTCTGAAAGGGTCAGGGGGCTCCCGTTTTGGCTGCGTGTTTCTGTAAGGAGAAATCCCCCAAACATGATTTTTCTGATTGCAAAGATCAGAAACAGAAGGCAACAAGCCAATACCAAACAGACGACATGGGTGCATGCATCCGTTTTTTTCAGTCACAAGCCTACTTACCCAGCTGCAACCTGTCATACAGGTCCTTCCGCTGGCTCTCCTCTGAGATGAAACGGCGACCCTCTGAAATTCAACCATAGGGGGGTGAAACAGGCAGTATAACATTGGGCAACACTTATGGATGTAAGGAACACGGGCTGAATTTTCATCCCTATAGCTTGTAAGATCTATTGCAGAGTTTTGAATTTTGATCACATTCCTCTGGCTGCCAGAGGTGTAGCTAGGGTTTTCAGCGCCCGGGGACAAAGCCAGTTTTTTCACCGCCAAAGGAACAGGGAGGAGCTAAGGTGCTACGGAGAAGGTGGCGGCGGTGGATGGGGACCCCTTTGCACCAGGCCTGGCAGGCTGTCCATGACATGCCTTCCCACGGCTCCTGGGCAGGGAGCCGTTTTGCACCCAATTTGGCAACCCCAGATGCTATACCTGGGGACAGATGTCCCCCCCCTTAGCTACGTCACTGCTAGCTGCATGCCAGAAGTGCAGGAACTCACAGAAAAGACCAGCTCCAAGTTCTCCAGATTAATTCACCCCTTTTCTCATTAACTGGCACTTACAGTCTCAAAAACTCACTCTGAGACATAAGTTGGAGGAACAATGAACACCGTCTTCTTAACTTACAGTACTGAACAGATTGAATAGCAAACTAACAAAAAACGGCAGCTTTCAGCGACAGGCCTCAACAGACTTACTGGTAATAGGCAACAGAGAAGGGGAAAAGCTCAAAAGCAGATAGGTGTGACTCTCTTTGAATTAGAGGCAAGGAAGGAAACAATTGCTCCATGAATACCTCCCATGCTGGAGACATTCAAGAGAAAACTGGACAATCACCCATCAGATCTGCTTTGATTTGGATTCTTGACTTGAGCACAGGGGTTGGACTTGATGGCCTTACAACCCCCTCCTAACCCCATTACTCTATGATTCTATGAGTCTTCCAACGTAATCATGTCCCCCTCCCAGAATGAAACCAATGTGGCATCTTTGCTTAGAATGGCAGGCTAGAATCAGGGAGACCTAGGTTCAAATATCCATCTCTCTGCCATGAAATTCACACAAGCATTTTTAAATCTGTCATAGGACCTGGTATCCTAAGCTATAGGGTTATTCTTAGGGCAAATTGGGAGGGAGTCATGATTTTACATCCCACTCTGAGCAGCTTAGTGAAAGGGTAGGATGCCAACTAATTTTTAAAGAAAAACCTTTAAAACTTGGTTCATTTGTCTTGGCATTACAGGGCAACCATTTGTTTTAAGAATACTGGTCGCCCAAATGGTGCACCGAATGCAAGATTCAGGTGCACCGAATGCAAGATTCAAGATCCAGCATAAATTGCTGGTTTGGCTGATGGCCCAACAGTTGTTCCAAGCCATGTTCCAGCTTCTTCTTATGTTCCTATGTTCCCTGACCCACCTCCTCCAAGCATTGCCTCTGAGTGGATGCCGGCCAAAGGAGGCGGGACACTGAATTATGAAACACCTACTGGGCCACTGGCAGAACAGGCACGAACCGCCCCATCAGTGGTTCATGCCCATCTCAATTCGGGGTACGTTTTCCACTGAAACACAAAACCTGTTGGCTGAAATCCCGTTTTTAGTAAAGTGCACTAGAGTGGGGGAACCGAATCAGCTGGGATTCACTGAATCAACTCCGTAACTTCCACTGAGCCTACTCAAGTTCTGGCTGACTATACGAAAGTAAGTCACAACTAGAGTAGCCCCATTTGAGTCAAACTCACGGAGTTGAGTCACCCAATCCCCAAGGATTCAATGGGTTTACCCCAGTGCATTTTAGTAATCTAAGCAAGAGGAGATCAACCATTAAGTAACCTTGAGCCAGTCTCTCTTATTCGCGGTCTCGTAGGCTGACCTTTACTGTGATCGGCTGTATGAGAATAAAATTGGGAGAAGGAGTAGTATTTTGTAATATCACCAACGACCTCTAGAGGTCATTGTTTCCATTGTCGTACTGCTCTAATAGTTAGGGAATTTTAGCACCACTTTGAGAGCACTGGAGGAAAAGCAGACAAAAGACAACTATTTTGCAGGCAAGCAGTGGGACTCTCTTCTGTTGTTTCTAGGACAGGTGACAAAGGTGGCACACGGAGCCCTTTCTGTGGGCATGCAACATCTCCCCCCTCAGAGCACGCCACTATGCTCCATGCAGAGCACGGGACAAAGGGAAGGCAGTGGTTTGTGGGTTCGTTTGTAGCCCCAGTTTATTCTCCAGCCACGCCGCTGTGAGCATCCCAAAAGCGACGTGGCTGGAGACGAAACTGGAGCTATGAAGGAACACACAAACCACTGCCTCCCCTTCACAAGACTCTCTTCACAGAGCCATTTCGGCGATCGCAAAGAGAGCCAGGTGAAGAGGAGGCAACAATTTGTGGGCTCGTTCATAGTCCCAGTGTACTCTCCAGCCGCACCGCTTTTTGGATGCCCAGAGGTGGCGATGGAAATGTGGCCACCGGAAATTCAAAAGCCTGCTCTTTGATTCTCGCTTTCCCAAAAGGTAGCACCCAAAGCATTTGTAACCCGGAGTACCACAGTATTCAGGTTAAATTGCCATATTGGTAGTTTGCGAAAAATAAGTAGGTTTTGAATCACAGTTTGCGCACTTAGGCTGCTTTCACACGACCACTAAAATCTACTAGAAATTTAAATGCGGACACCACCACCACCCAGTGGTCATGTAGTTGATGTCACAGTTTCTGTGTTCCCATCCTCCACCCTCCGATTCTGTGTTTCTGTCTACTGCGGATTTATGGGGAGAGGGAGAAAAAAATGTGGGCTCACTTCCACCCACCCAACACTCTTTCTCTGGACAGCAGTGGCTAATTGTAGCAAGATGAGAAGCCCATTAGGGATTCCTGTCTGTTAAAAGGAAAAAAAATACAGAAGGCGGAGGAGGGCTAGGCATGTACCACATGGGGCAGGGAGTGCCTGCTTGCTATGCAAATACAGTGGTACCTTGTATAAAGGATTAATTCGTTCCAAATGAAATTCTGTTGAGCAAATTTCCCTTTGTACAAATATCCCATAGGAATGCACTGAAAACGGATTAATCCCTAATTGCAACCGTTTTTCTGTTGTACAGATTCGCTCCATAGGCAATTCTGTTAAGCGATTTCCCCCTATCTCCAGAATTTTTTTCCTTTAAGCGGATTTTTTGTTAAACAAACTGCTCGTCCACTGTATGAGGAATAGGTTCCGCCGTACCAGTATCCCATACTTACCTGTTCAAAAAAATAAATTAATTAACAAAAGGCACCAGAACAGGGGCGAAAGGGTTCTTGTGCAGATTTTCCGTTTTCCCACAGACTCATGTACCGGTTTAAAATCCGCAGGGTAACAGCGACAAGGATTTTACCACCTCGGGACCAGGTACTTGTAAAATGCGCTGAGTCGTGCTTAAGTGGGCGTGGTCGCACTTAAATTTTTTTTTAAAGTCCGCTGCTCGTAGGGAAACGATTTTATGTTCCGCATCTGCGAGCACTTTGCAGCGGATTTTAGTGGTCGTGGGAAAGCAGCCATAAGTCTCTAAAAGGTTCGCCATCACTGTTCTAGGACTTGCAGGGCTAGCCTGGGGACCCCTGCAAAGAGGAAGAAAGAAAGAAAGAAAGAAAGAAAGAAAGAAAGAAAGAAAGAAAGAAAGAAAGAAAGAAAGAAAGAACCCCAGAAGGACAAAGCCCACAGAGAGCCATTCCACCCTCCTCTGTTCCTCTAAAGGGAAGTTGGAGCTGAGACTTACGTGCACCCTTTAAATACAGCATAGCCTGAGGGGTCCAGTTTCTTCTTTGGAAGTGAGCCTTTTAAGCCAAAGTTAGAAAACAGAGAACAAATGAGTACAAATTACAGTTAATTTTCCCTGTTCTATTTCAACAGTTTGCTTCTTCTTCCAGGCATGCAGGTTTCTTAGAGGTACTACCTGAGAAATCAGACATAAAGACCCAGGCAGGCTTCTTTCTTTTTGACCAGTTACAATATTAGAGTGAGCTCATTTGCTGACCGAAGGAAGCTCAACTTAGCCTAAGCAGTCTTTTGCCTCTGATGGGAGCTGAGCTTCTAAGGACAGGTTAACAGGTCCAGCTCATTTAGCCCTTACAGCGCACGGACAGGGAATGGTGGGCTTCTTTTACAGGAGTCACCCAAACCATAAATGCAATCTTACACTTACCTGAGGAGCAGTCCAGGAAAACGTAATAAAGGAATCCGAAAGTAGCAGAGCCAGGGCAATGGCTGTGCCCCCACAGAATCCCTGAAATGAGAAAAGTTATTGGGAAAACCCATCTAATCTGCCCCAGGCTAATTGTCATTATGAGCTATCAAGTCAACTGCAACTTACGGTGACCCCTCTCAAGGGTTCTTCAGTTTGACAATATTCAGAAATTGGTTGACCCTTCCCTTCTGCTGGGGGTGCTCTGGGACGGTGCAGCTTGCCCAAGGCCACCTAGGTTGGCTCTTCTCCCAGAAGGCACCATGGGTAATTAAACTCCTAACTTTGGCTCTGTGGCCTGGTCCTCCAACTCACTGAGCTATCCACCAGACGTCATGAGGGAGGAAAAGCTGCAATCTTTCATGGGCCCATCTTGGTTTCTATCCCTCCTTTCTTGGCCTGTTCTTCTCATCCCACTAAAGGTGACATGTCTCCAGCTTTAGCCTTATGAACGGGGTTGG
Organism: Phrynocephalus forsythii; assembly: GCA_029282475.1. Classification (NCBI taxonomy): domain Eukaryota; kingdom Metazoa; phylum Chordata; class Lepidosauria; order Squamata; family Agamidae; genus Phrynocephalus; species Phrynocephalus forsythii. The sequence goes on from JAPFRF010000006.1 coordinate 99,030,751, forward strand.
GCTTCACCTGTTGATTAACAAACAGGAACTCATGGGTAGTAAAGGTAAGGGATCTGAGGGATCTTATTTCATTGTCACAGCTCGGAATGAAAACTGCATCACGTTGTCTCGTCACTAGAGGGTATGTCAAACATGTTAGTGTCTTTTTGTCTCTCCCACTGCCGGGCTTATAAAAAAAGTGGAAGCGGGTTTTTTTGCACAAAATCTTCGGTTGTGTACGGAAACACTTCCATCCCTGCACAACAAGCCTAAAGGCGAGGATCTCTTAGTGCAGAATACAAAGGTCAGATAGGTTTGGGGGGTCTGAAAGAAAATTATTTTTGGTTCTGTAATGTTACTGATGGGAACAAGTCCAGTTCATTTTTGTTCTACACATAGCACGACAAAAATCTTGCAGGAAATGATAATTTTTTTCCTGTCTCTCTGTTCCTGTCTGCTGCATGCTTTGATCATGGGCAGAATCTTGTGAAACGTTTACAGATTCATAGAATCATAGAATTATAGAGTTGGTAGAGACCTCAAAGGCCATCCAGTCCAACCCTCAGTCATTCAGGAACCCCCATCAAAGTACTACCGACAGATGGCCATCCAGCCTCTGCTTAATGTTCTCATGTTCTCATTCAAGCCATATGTTACACATATGTTACACAGACAAGAGTAGACTGCTAAACAAAAACCTACCTTTCTCTGAATTTTGCCTCATTAATACTAGTATATTTCAGTGGGTTTGCAGAGCTTTACAGAGCAACACATAAAGAATTGGGGGAAAAACAATCTCCTCTTCCTCATACCTTAATCATGATTAATCAGCTCATGTTTTAAGCACATATTTAATTATAGCTTTAAAAATACTCCCTATGCCTTGAATGACAACAGTTAAGGTACAAAGTTGATTTGGACAAAATGTTTAACCCACATTTCAAAATCTCAACCCAGATAATAACTCCATCAAAGGTTAATGTTATTGGTTTCAGAAGCTGAGCTTTAAAGTAACTTGAAGTTATGGTAAAAGATGAGACTGCAGGGTTGTAAAGAAATCTATGCTGTGCCATCAAAAACAAAAACAAAACAAAACAAAAACAAACAAACATTTATCAATCAGATAGCAGATCCTTTATTCGTGGCTGCGGAAATTACAGGACCCATTTTCTTAGCACCACAAAGCTAAAATCTAGTATGTAGAAATAAAAATTGTTCCACTTTTTTCATTTTTCTTCAAAGCACACTCCCCGTTTGCTACTGATTTAGAGTTCACCATGAATAGCTAGATAATGCATAAGATCCCTTAGAAAATGAATGCCTCCCTTAAATCAATTAATTAATCAACATGGTATCCATTTGTTGCCTTTCTTAATAACACTTGGGACACTTATTTCCTGTCCAGACTCAAATAGCCACCTTTGATGCAACTTTCTTATTCAGTTACTGATTGCATTTGTGTGAATGTGTGTTTTGTCTTTCGTTGTTTTAAATTACTGCACAGATTATCTATCGATGGTCATTATTAAATTATGTCGGCATAATCAAAGGCCTATGTCCTTGGGGATTACTGTATTTTCTATTTAGCCTCAATCTTTTTTAAAGGCCCCTTGCAATTCCCAGCGATAGTTCTTACCTGACTGATTAGAAACGGAGAAGAAATAGCAATGTTTTCTGTTACATACCTTCATTTCTCGGTTCTCTTGACGATCCGGTCTTTGGTAGCTGCACTGTGCCCAACAGGCAACAGGTAATGTGATGTGGCTGTCATGAAGGAAACCCTATTTAAGCCTTCCATGAGGAGATACACCCTCCCCTTTGGAGTCGAGAGTGGTGCGCTCTAAAGGGACCTCATGTCAAGCTCCAATGAGACCGGCTGACGTCTTCCAACGATAGGGAGGAGGATGTTCAATATGCTTCAGAGGAAATGACCCAAACTTCTGACATATACATTCATGCCCTGTTAGGGGATAGTCATCAGCAATCCATTCCCAGCAGCCAATCAAGGCTTGCTTGGCATCACCACCACCACCACCAACCACGGCAGGCAGCAGCACGTGGCTTTAATGTAAGAGAATCACCCCTCAGCGTCGATAAGCAGCCCTAAAATAACACCACCCTGCAGTCGTGGCCGCACATCTTTGACTCCTCATCCTCTCCACAGCTGTACAAAAAGAAATGGGGCTCGAGCAGTCTTGTGGTGAACAACTGGACATTCTCATCCAAGAGAGATGATCTGTTAAACTTCCTACAAACGTTACTTGGTATCAGCCTAGCTGTAGGCCAGGCATGTCCAAACTTCAGCCTTGCTGATGTTTTTTTGTACCACAACCTCCAGAATTCTAAGCTTAGATTGCCAATGGCAAAGGAATGTGGGAGGTGCGGTACAAAACATCTGGAGGGACATGCCTGCTGTAGGCCGTACTCACAACATGATGGCGCTTGCAGGGGTTCGCTTCCAGTGGTTATTTGCCAAAATAGGGAGGGCAGATGGGGTTCTTGGCTTCAAGTGACAGGGATTTCTACTCTTACACTTTCAGATCACAAACAAAGGCTAGCCCAGAATCGTTAACTCTAGATCATAGTAGCTCTGTTTCAGAAAGGACACCAGGAGAACTCTAGTACTGTATTCATGTGTAGGTATTCCATTTAAGTCAGGCATGTCCAAACTTCAGCCCTCCAGATGTTTTGGACCGCAACTCCCACAGTCCTTTACCATTGGCAACCTAAGCTTAGAATTCTGGGAGTTGTGGTCCAAAACATGAACAGGGCTCCTTCATCTTTCCTTACTGTCTTTTGGGAAGTAGAAACGATATTCTACTTCTGGGAAGTGGAAACAAAACACGTGGGGCTCTGTGGACTTGCAGATGGCTGTGGCCCTACAACTCCTCTTTGCCTTAAAATCATAATCAGTGGTGAAGAAATATGGCAGCTGTAGTCTAAGGTCCTTGCACACACTCAAGACCCATTGCACTAGCACTGATGCGTTTGTGGATTTAGTGCAAGGGCAGTTTCCAGGACCAGTTGTGTAAGTAACTGCCCAGTCTTTTGTGAAAACTAGAGGAGTCCCAATGAGTCAGCAGGGATTTCTTGAGTCAAACTTCTCTGTATTTATTCCATTGATTCACTGTAATCTCCAGGCTTAAAACCGGGGTACTTCAAGGGCCAGATGCAGGGAAGTGGTATCAGGAGGCAGAGATCTAGTGTCGTGTGCTCCCAGACGCATCTGGTGGGGCCACTGTGAGATACAGGAAGCTGGACTAGATGGGCCTTTGGTCTGATCCAGCATGGCTCTTCTTATGTTCTTATGTTCTTATGGACTACTCTGTGACTTATTATGTCAACATGTCACATTTAGAGGAGGCCCATTTGATTCAGTGGAACTTATGGAGGAAGGGACTGACCAAACTCCCATTGACTCCATGTACCTACTTTAGTGGGATTTACTAGACTGAGTAACAGGAGTTTGGCCATTTTATATTCAGGCACAGTAATCCCCCACCTATCACGGGGGTTAGGGACCCCACCCGACCCGCGATAATGGAAAATCTGTGATATGTGGGTGCTGGGTCAGGTAAGGACTGAGGGGCCTATCTGGGGCCTCCGACACTTACCTGAGGCCTGGCACTGCCCCAAACAGGCCTCCAACAGGCTTCCCGGGCCTGTTGGAGGCCCCAGAAGAAACTGGGAGTCACTTCCAGATCACCGGAAACCACATCCGGGGCCTCCTACAAAGCCCGGGAAGCCTGTTGGAAGCCCTAGAAGTGTTTTGGGGTGAACCGGAAGGCACTTATGGTTTTCTGGAAGTGACTTCCGGTTAGCCGGAAACCACTTTTGGGGCCTCTGACAGGCCGGGGAGGCCTGTCGGAGGCGTGTTCGGGGCAGTGCCAGGCCAAGGTTAAGTGCAGGAGGTCTCAAACGGGCCCATGCAGCTTGCCCCAGGAGCCCTTTGTTTCATATACTGCATCCTACGATATACCCGGACCACAGTATATGAAACACAAAATGGCAGGGGACAGCTATACACTACTGGTTATACATCTTGTTGCCCAGCTCTTTGAGCGATAGTGCAACCCCCGCACAGCTGTGCAAGCTTCATGAGCATTATGTTGGATTTAGAGGCCCACAGTAATTTGGGAAAGTCCTTTTTTTTTTTATTATAGCTCCCAAAATATTAATAGGGCCAAAAAAAAAAACCTTAAAATACTTTGAAACATACTACCTTTAGGTTAGTTACATCTAATCCATTGAAAATGGCAAGACCTAGATTAGCCACGAGTAACTTCTTCCATTGATTTTAATGGGTCTACTTTTAGTGCAATTAACTCTGAATCTCACTCCCCTCCCCCATCCTGTCCATTCTGATAGCTCATGTCGGATGAATTTTAAACAAATGAGGCATCACATCAAGCACACCATTTCCCACAAGAGTCAATGTAGACGAGCCATCCACTTTGTCACATAATCAATATTTCCAAAACCAACCATGAGAAGAGAAGATCACTAAAGCAGCAGGGCCCCTTGTTAAAAGTCCAAGCGCCATGTGTTGTTTGTTCTGATTGAAAGACCTTGGAAAGGCCAGGGGTCTATCTTCCTCGATGTGGCTCATCACTTTGACCACAAATCAACTTTTGGGTGCGTGTGTGAGAGAGATAACTCTTCTTTGTTTCAGTTTTCACATTTGCTGGCTGTTTGAGTGAAAGCCTACTGTTTGGGTAAATAGGCCAAAAGTTAGGCCACAAATGAATTCTTGAAGGCTTTCACAACCTGGATCTGATAGCTGTTGTGAGTTTTTGGGGTTGTTTGGCCGTGTTCTGGAAGTTTTTCTTCCTGACCTTTAGCCAGTCTTTGTGGCCAGCATCTTTCCTTCTGAAAAACTTCCAGAACACAGCCAAACAGCTCAGAAATCTCACAACAGCTATGAGGGCAGAAATATTAATCAGTATCATTCTGGTCCATTGATGATTCCCAGTGCTTTTGTGTGGCTTTGCCCTTGGTGAGTATAGTCAAGGCAGCAGAGCACTGTGGGAAGCTTCAAGTAGACATTCAGACCTGCCACAGTGGAACCTCCACCGCAGAACTGAAAAAGTAGGACTTCTAGATCAACAGAAATAATGCTTGCCACCATTCCTGGTCTTCGTATGTTGGCATTTCCTTTCAGCTTAGCAGCAGTCCTCACCGTTGTAGCAGAGTCGGTCAAAAACAAAGCCAGGACCACCAATTCTCTTTCTCGAGGCTCATTGCTGTGTGGATTAAAGGTACGACTACACTGATCGATAATTTAGGAAGTGCTCCGGAACTGGGATGGCCTGATTTGCATTACTGTATTTTCAGTTGACTAAACAGTGTCAAAGTCAAGACAAGTCAGGGCCTTTTTACACGACCCCTAAGATCCGCTGGCCACTTAAATTCGGACCAGAGATCTTAGGGGTTCGTCGCTCTTCCTCTGTCTTCCTCTGTCCCCACCCCCCTCGGCACTTCCTGGTTTCTGGCTGCTTGAGCGACGGAGAAAAAAAGAAAGAAAAGCATGCCGGTTTACCTCCGTTTTGTTCCGGGCAGCATTCAGATCTCTTAAAGGGGCGGGGCGCAAAAAAAACAACAAACAGAAGCCAGGAGAGCCCCGCACTCACTATCCTTACACCAGATCAAATAATTTTCACCTCCAAAGAGCAGGTACCTGAAAGCTGCGCTGGGACGCGCTAAAGTGGGCAGGGTCGCACTTAATTTTCCCTTAACTCCGGAGCTGGTGGGTAAACATTTTTAATCTCCGGAGCTGGGAGCCATTTGCCCCGGAGTTTAGGGGTCGTGTATAAACGCCCTCAGCCCATATTTTCACCCCTAGATCTGTAGTTTTTCCCCTCTGTTACTGGAACTTCTACTCTTTTGGAATTGAATGCCTTTGCATCAGTTCAGCCAAAGGTGATTGCTTGTGTTTAGCCAGGAAGCAACGTGGGAATATTTAAGCTGTGGGAGAGGTTGTATCTGTTGTATTTAAAGCCATTTCAGCCAGCTCCAGGAAATGTGGGAGAGGGAAGGCAGCAAAGAAAATGGCTGTTGTGTGAATCTGCTCCTTCACAAACCTGAACATAAGATCCATGCTGGATCAGGCCAAGGACCCATCTGTACCAGCTTTATGTATCTCACAGTGGCCCCACCAAATGCATCTGGGAGCTCATGAGACTAGATATCTGTCTCCTGATACCACTCCCCTGGTATCAGATGCAGGGGAGTAGTATCAGGAGACAGATATCTTGTCTTCGTGTGCTCCCAGACACATTTGGTGAGGCCTCTTTGAGATACATGAAGCTGTAAACCGCCCAGAGTTCCTTCTGGAAGATGGGTGGTATAAAAATGCAATAAATAAATAAATAAATAAATACAGGAAGCTGTACTAGATGGGCCTTAGGCCTGATCCAGCATGGCTCTTCTTATGTTCTTTTCTGGCCCTTGAAGTATCCTGGTTTTAAGTCTGGAGATTACACATCTCCATCATGGTTTGTAACCTATGATGGACGTTTCTTCCAGGAATCTGTCCAATCCCCTTTTGAAGACATCCCGACCAGATACCATCACCACATCCTGTGGCAGGGAATTCCACAGACTAACAATATGCTGGGTAAAAAATATTTTCTTTTGTCTGTTCTCACTCTCCCAATCCTCAATTTGAGTGGCTATCCCCTAGTTCTGGTATTCTGAGAGAGGGAGAACAGTGTTGCTGTGTCCACTTTACTCATTCCCTGCATTATTTTGTACGTCTCAATCATATTGCCCTTCAGGCACATTTTTTCCAGACTAAAGAGCCCCAAATGTTTTAGCCTTTCCTCATAATGGAGGTGCCCCACCCAGTAATCATTTTAGTCGTTCTCTTCTGCACCTTTTCTAGTTCCACTATGTCTTTTTGGAGATGCAGTGACCACCTTCTTCACCGCTGCCATACATTGGGTAGACACGTTCATTGAGCTGTCCACCAGCACACCAAAATCTCTTTCCTGATCCATCACGGATAGCTCAGAGTTCATCAGTTTATAGACAAAGTTTTGATTTTTTGCCCCAATATGCATTACTTTACATTTTCCTACATTGAAACACATTTGCCATTTTGCAGCCAATTTCCCCAGTTTGGAGAGATCCTTCTGCAGCTCTTCCCAATCTTCTTTGGTTTTTACCACACAGAAAAGTTCTGGTTCTTGGGGTGCTTTCTACTTCCCTTCCTTCTCTCTTTCTCAGCTAAAAGTCCAGTTCCTGCTAGAAAGTGGAGATTAATGACTAAATAGGAAGAACTTTTCAAATAGTCTATCCTATACTTAGTTCATGACTTAGAGATTTGTGGTGCAGTGGTTCAAGAGTTTACTGCAGCTCATGACCTGGGGCTCAATTCCAGGTAGCAGGCTCAAGGTTCACTCAGCCTTCCAGCCTTCCAAGGTCAGTAAAATGAGTACCCAGCTGGGGGGGGCAATGGGTAGCCTGCAAAATTCATTTGTAAACAGCACAAAGAGTACTTTAAGCCGGTGGTCCCCAACCCCCGGTCCGCGGACCGGTGCCGGTCCGTGGACCGGTCGGCACCGGGCCGCCTGGGGAGGCCGGGGAGGCTCCTCCCCTTTTCCTCTGCCGCCCTCCTCCTCCTCCTCTTCTCTCCCGCGGGCGGCCGGTGGAGGAGGAAAGCTGGAGGAGCACAGGAGGAGCCGCCGCCGCCGCCGCCGCCTTTGCCTCCCTCCTCCCCTCCCCTCCCCTCCTCCCGGGCCGGCCAGCCGGCGACTCCGCCCCCAAACGCTGGCGCCCCGGCGGCGTTGGCAGCGGCTGCTTGGGCTCCGCCAGGAGGGACGCGGCGGCGTTGGCGGCGGCCCAGAAGACCGTTGCTCTCCTCTGGGGAAGAGGAGGCGGAGGCGCCCATCCTCCTCCTCCTCCCCCCCCCGGGATTTCGCTGCTGGTGCCCCGCTCGCTTTCCCCGGCGGCGGAGGAGGCCCACGGCGGTGGCGGCATCAGGAGCAGGAGCAAGCGCGGCGCCAGCAGCGAGACCCACGCGCGGCACCCGCCCGGCCGCGCCGGGAAGCGCCCTCGTGGCACCGACGAGCCGCTGCCGCCTCCTCCTGCTCCTGCTCCAGTTCCTCCTCCTCCTCCTCCTCCTCCTCCCGCCGCCGCCGATGGAGCAGCAGCGAGGGCAATTGCAGAGGGGTGGTGGCGGCGGCGGCGGGACGGGGGTGATTGCGGCGGCGGCGGCGGCGGGAGGGTGATTGCGGGGGGGTGGCTGCTGCTGCTCCTCCGGCGGCGGCGGCGGGAGGAGGAGGAGGAGGAGGAGGAGGAACAGGAGCAGGAGGAGGCGGTGGCGGCTAGTCGGTGCCACGAGGGCGCTTCCCGGTGCGGCCGGGCGGGTGCTGCGCGCGGGGCGCGGGGCCAGGTGCTGCGCGCGGGGCGCGGGGCCAGGAGCCGCGCGGGTCTCGCTGCTGGCGCCCCGCTCGCTTTCCCGGCGGAGGAGGAGGCCCACGGCGGCAGCGGTGGCAGCAGGAGCAAGCGGGGCGCCAGCAGCGAGACCCACGTGCGACTCCCGGCGCCGGAGGAGGAGGAGGGGGCCCGCCTGCCCAGGAGCCCCAGGTTCCCCCCCACCCCGCCCGTGTGTGGGGGGGAGTGGCACGCCCGACGCCCCAAGCCGGTGAGTGCCGCCGCCGCTCTCGTGCCTCCCCCTCCTCCTTCCCTCCCATCCTTTGCTTTCACCCCCCTTTTTGCCTCCCCGCTGGACCCCCTTTGCATTCTCCCCCTCCCCACCCCCACCCCCGGGCCACAGAAAATTTTTAAAAAATTTCCCGGTCCGCGGGGACAAAAAGGTTGGGGAGCACTGCTTTAAGCAACATGGGACAGTATATAAGAAAAATGCTTTGCTTTTTCTTTTTATTTGATTGAAATATGAATGAACAACAACAGATAATTTCAATATATAGATTGTTATTCTGTGCCATTTTATTGCCTCCGACTTACAGAAACCCTATGAATGTGCACTTCAAAATGTTCTGTCTTTAACAGTACTGATCAGCTCTTGCAAATATAAGCTAGTCAATCTATCTCATCTTTGCTTCTCCTGTTCTCCGGCAGCCTTCAAATACATAATTCAAATGACTGGAATTAATAGTAGAATTGTTTACCAACATAAATTATAAATCATTTAAACCCCATGGAAGAACAATTTATGGTTCTAGCTTAGACTGAGAAGTCTCTAAGTATGGGCCCTCATAGATTGTGATAAAGAATGTAATCAGGATCAACTATTTGTTTATTATTTATTTATAACTTGAATTTATACTGCTTCCATTAGTGCTAAGACACTTCTAAGATCAACCAAGCCTGCCTCCTTCCCCTTCCCATTTGAGCAACAAAAACCATCATGTTTGACTACGATAGGACCATGCCCCTGGTACAGGGTTTTATTGAAGATCTATGGTTAACAAGATGGGCGGAAGACATTAACAAATCACATAAATCCCACTGCTGACACCACTCAATTATAAAGTGGTTTCTGTTTGGGGATGTGTCTGTGAAGATTCTCAGTCATCCAGGTGAGTTTATCTGGAAGCTGAGTCATGGCAACTGGACTTATTTTTCTTGAGAGATTATCTCTCAATCTGTCAAGAAAAAGAAGTCCAGTTGCCATGACTCAACTTCCAGATTCTGTTTGGGGGAAATGGAAATTGAATTTCCATTAAAGCCATGAAAATGAGCCAACATTTGAAGGCCCTTCCTGAGGAAACAAATCCAAAATTCTGGGAGTAGTTTAATCCCTGTGCTGCAGATAAGCAAGTTTCATTTAGATGTTGTGGTCCTGATCCAGGAGAATGGAAATGTTTGGTAGACATAGAAGGTCTGTGATGTAAATGAAGCACTTGACACAGTAAAATGGTCACCTCTGATATTGGTATTGCCCATTAAGGTGAAGAGGGGTCCCTGAGACCAGAAGCTCCATCTGGAGAGTGGAAAGTACATGGAGCACCCAATCCATACTTGTTTTCTTCTCTTCTCTTTCCATCCAAACTGATTTCTACGCCAGCAGATCCCCCGAAGGCAAGAGTGTTACTTGACCTTCTCTGCTGCCTCTGTGAACTTGGCAGAACAAAGATTTGCCCCCATCAAGGAGGACACAACAACCTCAAGGGATATGGTTGAAGCTCAGTGGTATAGACAATCTAGTGTCCACCTCCCTACTCCCCTTAAAGTCAGTAGGACCTGCGTCATGTACCTCCATCCACTGAGCCAGTCAACAAATGAGCCATACCAATGAGTAAGGTGACAGGGATGCTTGACAATAAACACTGACCCCACACTAAGGTGAATTCTACAAAGGACTTGGAATTTGGGCTTTGTCTGGACAAAAACTCCCACAATCCCCTCGCCAGCATGTTGACAAGAAGGGGACTCGAGTTATTGTTGCCCATAAAAGATCACTCACATTTCCATGTTCTGCTTTTGCAGACTGCTCCTCTGCTCATTACATTTTAATAGAGGTTTCAATTTGTAAAATGCATTTGGAAGCCCGTGTGCAGAGCTGTTTGATGGTCAACAATTCATTGAATTTTCATAATTCTGAAATCGCTTGGTGGTACCCAAACAGCAATGGTTCCACTGAAAAGCAGAGTTTCATTTGAGAAAAAAAAAATGCAGTAATATACTCTGGCTGTCAGGATTCTGGGGTTGGTCTTATTCACGGTAGGGGGTTGTGATACTGGCATTCTCACTGTGGTAAAGAAGTTCAAGATAAACCTTTCCGCTAACCCCAACCACCGCAGTAATCCAACTGCTAGCCTCAGCACAGGAGAAATTTAACAAAGTCACAAAACACTTCACAACTCTTTACGTGCACATTTTCTCCTTCTACTTCCAGGTATGAGGGCCAAATATGTCCCATACAGGAAGTCAAGGAGGAGCTTGTCTCACCCTAAAGATGACCAAATGGATTGTAGCAGGCATTCACTAGCCACTTTTTCATTGGATAGTGATAAACCAGAGTGAGCAGGGGGTGGGGTGGGGGACATAAAGTGTTATGCTCATATATTGCCCCATACCACTTCAAGTGTATGTGTGCAGACTACACATTGCCCCTCCCCCCCAGGCAAGCTGGCTACTCATTTTACCGACCTTGGAAGGATGAGCCTGCTAACCTGGGACTGAACCCCAGGTCATGAGCACAGTTTTACCTGCAGTACAGGCATTTAGCTGCCTAGATGCCCTAAGCATATCCGATCTCGCCTGATTTCGGAAGCTAAGCAGAGTCAGCCCTGGTTAGTACTTAGATGGGAGACCACCAGGGAATACCTAGGCGCCTAGGACTGCAAACCACTCCAGTATTCCAGCCAAGAAAACTCCATGGACATGGAGTCACGAAGAGTCGGTCACGACTATAACGACACAACACACACACACACACACACACACAGGCATTTAACCACTGCGCCACAAGGCTCTTCATGTTCAGCATCTGCACTATAGGAGGCAAATGTTGTATCATTTCCACAACTTGCCTAAGTATTTTCAATGAAGGAAGACCATCATCTCAAGAACTGCCAGTTCCCTAACTACTAAATGTGCTGGATTCTTGCTGTCCCTCTCAATGTTTTTTTTTCAAACACCAATGCCAACTCTCTTTGGTCACACACTTTAGTTTCATCTGAGGTTTTTGCCAATGCTCTTGAAGGTGCTCTCTCATTCACAGGAGAATCAGTGGATCCTTCCGAATCAACCCTTAGCTTTTTAAAGGCTGCTTGGAGATTCTCCTCAATTTCCAACATTGTCAGACAGCATCCACTGCACTGTCTCTCTCCCACTCTCTGCAGATGAGCAGAGCGCCGGCAGGCATCGAGAGGCGCCCCCAACCATTTGGTTAAAAACCATAAATAAAGATTCATTCATAACTACTAAAGGTGGTACACAAGGTATAACCAAAATCTGATTTCCTTCTATTTCCATTCACTGCTGTTACTCTTGTTCTTTGGAGCACCATAAGTCAGGTTTGCTCCATCTTCTCCCTGCCAGCTGTTCAGGTTTTTGTTTTCTTGAAAGCTGTTTTCATAAGCTCTCCTACATCTCTTTTTTTCAGTCTAAGTATGCTACTTCTAGTTTAATCTCTTCCTCTTCACTGAAAACACTTCTAGTCTCCATTCTGGCTTGGTCAGGTGTCCTCCTGATGACCTCTATTGTTCCCAGAACTGGATTTAAAAAACCCACATGAGCCTCTCCCTGAGATCAGCTACCTGTACCCCACAAACCTCTCCGGCCTTGATGCTGCAGATAGCGACTCTGAAGGAAACAAGGAAGCTCATCATGATGAGCCTTCTTGGTGGTGGCCGTCACCTGTTTGTAGAATACTCTGCCTGTAGAGTTATCCTAAGCACCTTCTCTTTTTATACTCAGAAATTAAATATTAAACATCCCCGCAGCACTCACCCCACCCCTATTCCAACAGTTGTGCAAGGAGACAGAAATTCAGCAGGTGTACCTTTCCCACTTGCTTGAATATCCAATCACAGGGCAAGCGTTCGCTTGTTGAAATTTGGCCCATCTTACAGATGTAAACAGCGGAGGGAGAGTAGCAGAAAGATAGGATCAATTATTCCAAACACAGATCTGTCTGTGTTCGCAGACTTGATCAAATGGTAGTGAGTTACTTAAAGCTGTGGCTTCCTACAGTGTTTCAGAAACAATAAGTCTTAGACTTCAGTTTTCTCCAGAGTAAAACAACTAAGTTTCACCTAAGGTCAGAAGACTGGGTAAGATTTATTCCAAAGGGGTAGGTGCCATGCATGCATGAACTATCTTAGTGCTGTTGGTTTTAAAGCAAAAGCTAAGCAATGACAGCAAAGAAAGCCAGCTAAGAAGAAAAAGCCAGTTAAAAAGGAAATAATGAGTTATTAATCACCCAACAAATAGCAGGTGCTTGGGTTTGGGTGATCTCTTACAGCTGGGTCTGCCTTTACTTCAGGTGTCCAAAATCACAAGGCAGGGAAATGAGATGTTGACTTATCTTTTGGAATGAAACAGCATTTTTCTTTTTTTAAAAGTGACTTTAATTTGTTTGTTTTAAAAACGGAAGACAGTTGGACAAGGAGCTTCTTTGTTGTGTTGTTCAGGGTACGATGCTAAGAGTTTCAGAATCTTCATTGCTCTGTTACATTTCTTGGAGTAAATGAGGGTTGTTAATTGTTTTTCTTTGTTTTTCTGGCTTTCATCTGTGGCAAGAGGGGCGGAGTGTTCTGCCATGTTTATTCCTCTTAAAATTTCTCTCCTTCTGGAAGTATTCCCTTTAGATCCCCTTCACTTTTTAAAAAAGACTAACTGTCTCAATCTTGTAGAAATTCTTCCTATTTTGGTTTTCTGTGCTTTTTATGTTGTGTTGTATTGCATCGTATTGTATTGTATCGTATTATTTTAGGCCCTTCTCTCAGGTAAATGTCTGTCTCTGTTGAGTCTCTGTTTTAGCCTTTGGGGGGCCTTCCAAATTTTGTGGTTGGAAGAGACATCCTTGCAAGAAAACGTCTTAATTTCCCTGAAATGCTATCTTAAGATCTGTCAGTCCTGTTTGTCCCTCTATATGTGAAGTCTGTGGTGGTGGTCCGGAGATTTTTTTTTCTCCTATGCCTCAGGCAGCAAAATGTCTTAGGTCAGGTTTGTTTTGACATTGTAACTGTATTATACAATATTACAGTATTGCGAGCAGCTGTTACTGTTATTTAGACTTGCATCCTGCCTTTCCACCCATTGGAGGCTACACAACTCAAGAATTTGGTTTTTTTACCCAGGATTTCTAATAGAAGCAAACATAACTTTTGGATGGTCCACTGTGCATGATCACATGGGAATTTTACTCTCTCTTTAACTGCTCATGTTCTCTTGTAGCTTTAATGGTGACATTTAATGAAGTAAGATGTCCCCCAATCCCCTGTTCTCAAACTTGAATATGTCTTAATTGTACTGGACTGCATATTGTCCCTTTTTACTGTAAGCCACCTTGGGTCCTTATCCAAGGAGAAAGGTGGGGTAAAAAATACTCTGAATAAATAAATTAATTAACAAATTAAGGTGGGGGGGATAACTGGGGATTTGAAGGCAGGGCTTTGGGAAAGAGACCTAAGGCAGAACTCAACAGAATAAGCAGGAAGTCTTGACACTTTTGTAAGCAAGTAAACTTGTATGCATTGTGATGTAAAGATGGTAGCCCATGAATTTCATCAAAAAGGCTGAGTCCAAGATTAATTCACTGCACCATGCTTGTGGCATCTTTCCGATACAGATGTATGTGTCTGAACACCAAGATGCTGTGGATAACTGCCTTTTCTGTCTCATACATTTTGGTTTTGAGGCCCTAGGAGTCTCCCTGGGATTTAAGATCTTAGGACAGTGGTTCCCAACCTGGGGGTCAGGACCCCTTTGGGGTCGAAGGACCATGTCACAGGGGTCACCATGAGCCAGTGAAGAAAATGGCACAAACGGCTTGGGTCTGGAGGAGGAGGGGAGGAAGGGGGAGGGAAGAATAAGTTATGGCTAGGTTGGAGGGGATGTCTGTCAATGGCACCGGAGTCTGCAATTGGCTGAGGGTGCCTGTAAAGGGAAGTTCTTTATGGCGCCTATGGCAGTGGCCTGCCAAAGGGGGCTTGTGGCCTCTTCCAAGCAGGGCAAGGGGTCACCACAACAGGAGGAACTGTATTAAAGGGTTCAGGCATTAGGAAGGTTGGGAACCACTGTCTTAGGAGGAGGCCCTTCTGTCATTCCTGGCACCCTCATAGGCAGATCAGGAGGCAGGGACTTTTTGGTGGCTGCTCCCGGGATGTGAAATTCCTTCTCAAGGGCAACCAGGCTGGCCTTCTCCCTTTGTTGTTCTGCTGAGGCTAGCTTTTGGAGACTGCCTGGTCGCTGGGGCCTTTGGACAGAGAATCCTATACTTTTCACCTTTTAAGGGCAAGCTTTTCCAATATTTTAAATTGGGCTAATTTAGTTATGTCTGTACCCGTTTTGTTCGCCAACCTGGATTCCTGTATTGGAAGCAAGTCAACATTTAAAATGAATGAATAAAATATATGCCACCCCTTCAGGTACAGTCCTCCGGAAGTTGTTTTCTACAGTCTGAGGAAAAGCTTTAATAAATCTTGCTGTGTATTGCCTTGATTTGCATGTGGAATAACATACAGCGTTGCATTAAAAAAAGCAGATTGTTGAATTTTGATTTGAGCTTAATTAAGTTGTTGCATCATTTTTGGGAGTGTTAGCTACCAGGATAGCTCAGTAGATTATGACTCTGGCTAAGGAGCCAGAGGTTGGGAGTTCAATCCCTCTCTGGGCTTCCAGGGAGAAGAGTCACTGTGTGGCCTTGGGCAATTTGCACAGTCCCAGGGCATCCATAGAAGAAGGGGATGATTGACTATTTCTGAGTCTTCCCTGCTTGGGAAACCCTGAAAAAGATCAGTACCAGTCAGAATTGACTAGAAGGCATACAGTATTATTGTGATTGCCTTTTTGGTCATACTTATTGGTTTACCTTCATATATCTTCATTTGGTGATCCATGACAACAACCCTCCATGGCCTGGGTCCTGACTATCTGGCAGAGTGTATCTCCCTACGATCAGAGCTGGCCCGGCCCACCCGATCCTCCATGGCTCTCTCGCTCTGGGTGGCCACCCCCAGGGAGGCCCATAGGGTAGCAACACGTAAGCGGGCCTTCTCAGTGGCTGGCCTGGCTCTCTGGAATAAACTACCAAGCAAGATATGCCAGGCTCCTTCTTTGGCATCCTTTACAAAAGCTGTTAAAACCTGGCCGTTTAGGGATGCCTTTGGCAATCGCTAGGGCTTGGATCACTGTTTCTTTTTGTGTGTGTGTGATTTGTACTTATTAGTAGTTGTCCTATGCCTCTTGCCAATTATTTTTATTTTTATTTTTTATTTTTTATTTTGTTTAATTGTTGTTGGGTATTTTCCCTTTTATTTTATTATCATTGTCTTCTCAATGACTATTATTATCCTGTGGATTTCTTGTGTTTTTATGTGAACCGCCCAGAGTTCCCTCTGGGAAATTGGCGCGATATAAAAATATAATAAATAAATAAATAAATAAATAAATAAATAAATAAATAAATAAATAAATAAATAAATAAATAAATAAAAAGTGTACCGGAATGAAGTTTTTGGGGTTCCTGTGTCATACTGAGTACATAAGTGTCCATGGTGGCAGGAGGATTCTGGGAAATGTTAACCTTTAAAAAGCCCCTTCTGCAACCTCAGTGTCGAGCTCGGTAAACTACATAGAAAGCTAAATCCATGGTCACTGAATCCACATTTCCTCTTTTCAAAACAACAGATAGCATCCGAAAAGAGGGAACAAGATGCCCTCTGGAAGCAGCCTCAGAAAAAAACGGCACCACCACCCGGTGGACAGCCTCTGTCGAAAGCTCCAGGCTATTAACATGATGGACCAGGCGTCGAACCCTGCCTTGCAAATCCCAAAGTTCCAGTCCAAGAACTTTGACAGCCCACAGAGTAACGTGAAGAAGAATCTGGAGGAGATCTTAAAGAAGAGGACCTTGAAATCAAGCGATGACATGGTCGGTGCTCCAGGCAATGACACCTACTTGCTGAGTCCTCTAATGGACGACTGCATCTTTCCTCTCTGTGTCCACCGGTGGCAACGCCAGCTCACAGGCGTGTCTCGGATATCCGCTCGGAGACTTTTTCCTGCAGCAGAAGTAAAGAAAAGGCCACCAGACCATGGCCTCTGGTAGGCCAAACAGGAAGCTCCTCACCCTCTCTCCTCAAACGTAAGGAGACGGATTTTGCTCCGCTGTGCGCCGTTTCTAGCGCCGAACGGAAGAGTGTACTTTCTCGGGAATGTTACTATTTGACCTCGAGTCCAGAGGTGTCCACTCAGGAAATGCAGCCCGCTGAGGCTTCCTCCCAACTTCCTTCCAGCAAAACACTCTCTGTGGGTAAGGACAGTATATTACGACTTTTAAAAAAACTGGCTGATGTTTTATAATATGCTGAGCATGATATGCAAAAAAAGCCAGTGAAACAAGGAAATATATAGACTATATTTCCTTGTTTCACTCACTTTTTTGCATATTTTATTTTTAAAGCCCTTCAAGATTTTTTTAAAAAAATAATTATTTGTTTATTGAGCTTTTAGACTACTACTTGGGGTGGCTTACGTACTCAAACAAAGATACAACTAGCTATTTAGAAATAAAATTGAATCATAAAATCCTACTATGGGCTCGGTCCCACATCCCTTTAAAAGCAGCTTAAATTACTAGATAAACTGGGTCTAAAAATGCCATCCCCAAGGCCACTGGGCTTTTTTAAAAAAAAAAAAAGAAAACCTGGTAATGCTCCTTTAAGTGAGGTTTCTGTGACTCACCCAAGAGGAAGGGAATTTTTTGCCTCGCTTTGATAATCCACCATTTTGAGAAAGCAGACGCCGTGGTACCATGCAGATGATCCGGGTTTCTTCTTCTTTTTAACTCAAAGCACCGACCGGCTGTTCCTGGGGCCGATCAGCACTGTTTTTTAAAATTTCTTTTCACCTTTGGAGAAACAGAAATCTCCATGCGGTGCTCAGTCTAAGCATTAATTTCCCCCAGCCAAGTGGTCCATTTTTTAAAAAATGCTAGCACCACCTGCTGGCCAAGGGGGCAGAACTGCACTTTAAAATAAAAACAAAACCAGCTTTGGACATGGGAACTCCTGTCCCACTTATTCAATCACGTGATGGGACAAAGAGGAAAAACTGGACCTTCAGAAGATCAGGATCAAAATCCAGGTGAGATAGCAGCCTATGATAGAGTTGAAAGAGGGCCTTTAGGGCCATTGAGTCCAACCCCCGCCTCTACAAATCGAAGTGAATCTGACAGATGGTTGTCCAATTGTCTCTTGGATGCCTCCAGCGTTGTAGTTTGTTCAACATGGCGGCTGGTGGAGTACAGAAGCTGGAGTCCTGTAACAGCTGAAGATCCAGGCCTAGTATCTGTTGCTAATGTGTATGTATGAAGACATTTGGGGGACTACAGCTTCTAGATAAGACTCCTTAACCAGGGGATCCTGGGAGTTGTAATAGGAAAAAATTAACTTTCCCAAGTGCAGATGTGTAGCCAGGATTTGGCGTGTCTGGGTATAAAATTCATTTTGTGCCCTTCCTGCCCCCCCCATTGCACCCACCAAACCCGGCGGGTGTAGGGTGGGTGCGTTTGCATGCAGGCGGACAGGTGTGTGCATGTGTGTGCGTGCATGCGTGTGCAGTAGTGTGCACACACCTTACACATCACCCACCAAAGCGAGGAAGAGGAGGAGGAGGGCTCTGTGGCCAACACGCTCCTGCCTGCCTGCCTGCCTGCTTTGCCACTCGCCTGATGTGTGGCAGCAGAGGTGGAGGCGGGGGTGTCGACACCAAGACTTGGGGGAAAAGAGGACTGCTGGCTGGCGGGAGGGTGCACGGCGTCCTCCTCCTGCTCCCCCTCCAGGCACCCCCAGATTGCTGTGCCCAGGGCAGATGTACCCTTCTGTCCCCCTCTAGATACACCACTGCCCAAGTGTTGGCAAATCTTCATTGTTCTTAAACTATCTTTCAAAGTTCAACTTGACCAGCAAAATTGCCATTCTTACCCTCCAGAATAAATCATATAATCATGCATTGTTAAGTCAATCAATTCTGATTCCTGGTGGCCCCTTTCAGTGTTTTCCAGGCAGAGAACACAAATAAGTGGTTTAGCATTTCCTTCTTCTGGGGGTGCCCTGGGACTGCAGCTTGCCCAAGGCCACACAGGCTGGCTGTACTCACGGAAGGCCCAGTGGGGAACTGAACTTCAAACCTGTGGCTCCTTAGCCAGATACCAAAACCACTGATCTATATATAGCCAGCTGTTCTAAAGCCAAGTCTAAAACTCAAAAAGCATTCCAAAGAAATCGGAATCATCAGCCTATCCTGAGATCTAGCGCACACCTGAATAGTGCTGCATCCTGAGGTCATCTCCCTAACAATTCTCCCAACGATTCCTGGAAAACAATCTACCTACTAAAGTTCTTCCCCATTGCAGGATGGAAACAGTCCGATGAAACCAAAGAAGAGGAGGACTCGGATGTAAGCTTGATCTGTGAGGAAGATTTATTGACAACAATGTTTTCTGCGTGTGATGTAGAAAGAAGAGGTAGAGGTGTTTTGCTTTTTTAAAAATCCTTTGTTTGACCATTGTTGAAAACTGTCTAAAGTAATGCTCTGTGTGTGTGTGTGTGTGTGTGTGTGTGTGTGTGTGTGTGTGTGTGTGTGTGTGTGTGTGTGTGTGTGTGTGTGTGTGTGTGTGTGTGTGTGTGTGTGTAGTGTCGTTGCAGTCGCGACCGACTCTTCGTGACTCCATGTCTATGGAGTTTTCTTGGCAGGAATACTGGAGTGTTTAGTGTTGTTTAAATCCATGGCTTCTTTGCAGGGCCAGCGTGTCCATTAAGGCGAACTAGGCAGTTGCCTGGGGCACCAAAATGGAGAGGGGGCGCTGGCCCGCCCCGCCGCCCCCACGCTGGCCAGCGCTGTCCCCCCTGTGCCCAAGGTCATCGCCCCCTGTGCCCCCGTCGCCTTCCCCCGTCATCCGCCCCCCGTGCCGCCCCCGCCACCCCCTGCCCCCGCCGTCCCTCGCCTAGGGTGCAAAAAAATCTAGCGCCGGCCCTGCTTTTATGTAGCCTCCAGGATGGAGAGTAAAGGTTGCAAGAGTTACTTGCTTCAAGGACACAGAAACATGTTCTGTAGTCAGTCTGTGCCCTTCATAGTGTTGTGGTTCCTCCCCTGCAAAGTAAAATTTCCAAAGTCAGATAAAAGTAATGAATTTTATTTTATTTTATTTTATTTTATTTTATTTTATTTATTATTTTATTTTGGCCTGGACACTGAATTCCCATTAGGGAAGAATCTCAACAGCCACATAGGAAAGGCAGGTGAAGGCAAGATCAGCAGGTATGGGTGGAGGCAAACCATTTATTATTATTATTATTATTATTATTATTATTATTATTATTATTATTATTATTATTATTATTATTATTATTATTATTATTCAGTTTGGACACTTTTCTGCAAATAATCCTTAATGCAACAGTTTCTAAGGCAGCAAAACAGAGCTCATCTCTACACAATACAGTGGCACCCTGACTTAAGAGCAGCTCTTCTTAAGAGCAATTCGACTTAAGAGCGGAAAACTGTTGGCATTTTAACTGCTCCCTTACAAATTTTAGATACGGTCTGCTCGACTTACAAATATTTTTTTCCATTTTTTTTATTTTTAACATAGTTTTTCAATTTTTTAGATAGGTTACCTTGACTTAAGGGTAGTTCGACTTAAGAGCATGCATTCAAAATGGATTAAATTCATAAGTCGAGGTGCCACTGGATCTTCCTAGGCTTGAATAGATCTTTTATTTCTAGTCACTGAGAGCGTGGTGCATGCCATATAACGTACTTTCCCATCTGACATTCAATGTTCTGTAGCAATTTTTATTTTAAAGGGCATGTTGAAAACTGGCCAGTATTGGCAAGCAACCCCCTGAGGTCCTGTCCAGTTGCAAACGGAAAGCCCACTTGCAGGCTGTGCGGGCTGCACACCACTGGTACCCAACACTGGGTTTACAGATGTTCTTGAACTTCAGTTCCCAGAATCCTTCGCTGGTAGCTGTGCTGGCTAGGAATTCTGGGAGAACCCACCTGGGGATCCAAAGTTGGGTTCCACTGGTCTAAGGCAAGAAGCATTAACATAAGAAATACCTACTCAAAATCACATGTAACTCTAAAGCAGATGTATCTTAGTTATAAAAGAATTTTGAAACTATGTAAATTTTAGAGGAACAGATTATATCTTATTGATTACTCATTATATGGTAAAATAATTAATTAGATATGTTTAGCAAATCAAAGAAGAATATGGGGACTGAGTATGCTAGTAAACTTTTGCATTATTACCTTGTTGCCTCTTCTGTCTTCGATAATGGTTTAAAATAAAAATAGGTGAAATAATATACTGTATAGAGATGTATACTGTATAGAGATGTATAGAGAGAAAATAAAAATAGGTGAAATAATATACTGCATAGAGATGAATAGCATATCGATGAAATTTAAAAGGGAAAAAGGGTTGGAAATGAGAAATGAAGCAGGTGGGGCTGAAATGATGTTAAAATAATTGTGACTGACCCATATAGCAAAGCATCTGATAAGCAATTTGTGTATTTTGTTTTGTTTCGTGTAGAAAATAAAAAAGATAATTGCAAAAAAAAAAAAAAAAACGCATAACTCTCAAATGTTGGCAGTTGTATAAGTTGTGATTATTTTCCCCAGGCAAAGTGCCTGTCTCTAAATTAGTTGACTTCCTGAGATACACAACGAGTCGGAGTTCAGAAGACAGTGGTCTCGAGGAACTGTGCAACATGCTTGATCCTGACCAAAGGGACATCTCCATGGATTTGGAAACCTACCACGCCATCATGAAAGAATGGATAGAAGATTGCCGGAGAAGCTGGTAGCTAATGGAACTCTCTCTCTCTCTCTCTCTCTCTCTCTCTCTCTCTCTCTCTCTCTCTCTCTCTCTCTGTGTGTGTGTGTGTGTGTGTGTGTGTGTGTGTGTGTGTGTTGCGTTGTTACAGTCATGACCGACTCTTTGTGACCACATGTCCATGGAGTTTTCTTGGCAGAAATAGAAGTGGTTTGCCAGTTCCTACTCTGGGTGCCTACAGCACCTGGTATTCCCTAGTGGTCTCCCATCCAAGTTCTAACCAGGGCCAACCTTGCTTAGCTTCTGAAATCAGGCAAAATTGGATGTGCTTAGGGCATCTAGGCTATACTTCTTGTCATGATTCTTCGATTTGTTTCTGGAGATGTGTCGTCTTATTTTGGACAACAATTTCCCTGCGTTTCCAGCTTGGCTCCTTTTTCTCCACCTTTTTAGCACCAAGTTTCATCTCACTTTGAATGGAAAAGCTGAGTTTTGTGAAAAATGAAAATTCCTAACCACATTAAATGCCAGTCTCTTCTCTTTCCTGCCCACCCAGGAATGAATCACCTGCCAAAGAGACGACCAGAGAAGTCACTCCAGTAGGTATGAGACATATGTTTGTTGCATGGAAGGCTTAGTTTGGTTGAGGGTACATAAGGAAGTGGATAAAATGTGATCTGTAACTTAAGCAATCGAGCCCTGCTTTACTTTTAAAAATCCTCAGAGTCAGTATTTTCAGCCAAAAAAAAAAAAACCTGATCAAAGATAGCACAGTTGAGAAGGCATTTTCATGATCTTAGAGTTTTTAAGCACTCAGGGTACACAGTTAGAGGTTAAATGCTCCAAAGGCATCTTAATTATAACTTCTACCAGTAAGGTGTATATAGAGATTGGGAATACAGTATTACAATAGGAACCCCCGTATCCACTGATTCCTTAACCACTGATTCAGTTATCCACAGTTGGCAGAGGAAAACATTAAATAAAGAATTTAGCAGCCGCAAGGCAAACTGCTGTCACAAAAAGAGGCTGTAAAGCAAGCTACTATTGTAAAACAGCAGCCATAAAGCAAGCTACTGTCGCAAACAGCAGCTGTGAAGCAAGCCACTGTCGCAAAATACAGTGGACCCTTGTATAACCAACAGTTTGTATAACATAAAATTTGTACAGCATAAAAAATTCCAGAGATAAGGGAAATTTGCTTAACATAATCGCCTATGGGGCGAATTCATACAACCTAAAAATGGGATTACTCCATTTTCAATGCATTCCTTTGGGAAATTTGTATAAAGGAAAATTTGCTTAGCATAATTTCATTTGGAACGAATTAATTCCTTTATACAAGGTACCACTGTAGCAGGTTATGGGGGGAGTGGGGGTGGGGTTCTCTGTTATCCACGGTTTTCATTATCCACCGGAAGGCCTGGAACTGATCCCCAGTGGATACCGGGGTCCTACTGTACTGTCTCTCTCTCTCTTTTTTTTGCACAACTCTCAGAATTCCTTAGCAACATTTGCTGGTAGACTCTAGGTGCTCCAATTCAAAAATAAAGAAAAAACATCGCCAATCTCTATGTGTTTTTTTAAACAGAGTCCGTACCTCAACAATGAAACAAAGTTCTCCATGCAAAAGATCCTAGGTTTAAAGTTGAGTACATTTCCGATTAGGGCTGGAGAAGGCTTTAGTGAAAGGAATATAAGGAAGTGCACTGAATCTAAGCCATATTG
Organism: Phrynocephalus forsythii; assembly: GCA_029282475.1. Lineage (NCBI taxonomy): Eukaryota > Metazoa > Chordata > Lepidosauria > Squamata > Agamidae > Phrynocephalus > Phrynocephalus forsythii. The sequence goes on from JAPFRF010000006.1 coordinate 99,053,945, forward strand.
TTTTGAACTACAGCAGTGATGTTTGTTGGCTTCATGTGTCAGCATTGGTTCAGCATTTGTGTAAGGCATTAATGCTTAGAAGTCTTCAGATCCTTAATGCCTTCCACAAATAATTTGGCACTGGTTGTCATGTGCACATGTATTTTCGCTGTCACCATTTAATTTTTTTAATATTAGAAAATACTTGAAAAGCGTTCATTCACCTGTAATTCTCTGTGGTTGTTTGCAATAGGGCAGTGTGTCTGTGAAGATTCTCAGTCATCCAGGTGAGTTTGTCTGGAAGTTGAGTCCTGGCATCTCTCAAGAAAAAGATGTCCAGTTGCCAGGACTCAACTTCCAGATAATAGGAAATAGCCAAGTGAGCCCTCTGCTACCAGTCAGGAAACAATGACCGTGGGAGACTGCAGGCATTGATGGACTAGTAACTTGGAGTTTTCCTTCACAGCTAAAAGGACTCCCATGAGATTGAATGTAACTTCTGGAAGCCTGGAAGCACTTGGTGGAGACGTGTCCAGGGGAGATTTGTGAGTCTGTCTTGAAACATTTTGTCTTTTAATTGCCCTAAAATGAACAAGATTTTCTTTGAACGCCGGGTCCCGTGCTTGGCCCTCTCCAATTTAAAGACACGGAGAATGCAGACAGGGCTGTTAATTTGTGCCTTCCGTTCTTTGTACATCCAGGGAAACCTCCGACTTGATCACTTGCGTGGCAGATCTCCAGTTCAACAATCAGAAGCTTCAGGACGAGAACAGCCAGTTGAAGCTGGCTTTGGATGCCATGGAAGAGACCAACAACAGGTTAACGGAAGACAACGGGGAACTGCACAATCAGATAAAAAGGTGGAACATTTTGAATTTAAGATAAGTCCTTTGCAGTTTAGATCGGGGTTGATTCTGGCACCCTTTTTATCGCTTAATTTCTGAACACGTGGGGTTAACGGATTGACAGAATTTATTTTAAAGCTGCAATCTTGGATTTGTTTATGTGTCCAGGCTGAGAATTTTGTATATCTCACAAATGCTACCTTTGTCTCTATGTTGATTTATTTATTGTATTTATATATCACCTTTTCCCATGCAGAACCCAGCTCTTAAAATAGATAGCAAATCAATGTTTGAGCTAGTCATTGCAAGGGTTGCTTTTTTAAAATTTCAGCTCTCAGAAATAGTTGTATCCCACCCACACCCACACACAAACATTTCCAGGCTCTGGTCATGAACCATTAAACAGCTGTAGTTGAGGAACACCTTCTTGAATACTTCACTGATGACTAGATCTGATGAGAGTTGCAACACAGTGTCTGGAAGGCTGCACGATTCCTACCCTTGGATTCAGGAATCCATGTAGATTCCAGCAAAAGAGCCCTGCTGTTATTAATAATGATAACCATTGAACTGCAGAGGTGGATCATCAAGTCCAACCCCTTTCAAGGAGGCTTAGTGGAGAATTGAACTCCCAGCCTCCTGCTCTGCATCCAGAGACCTAAGCCATGGAGTTATCCATCAGTGTTGCTCTCCATCACCGGAGAAGATCCCCATGGCTCTCTTTTCCAGCACCCATCTCAGATGTATCGATGGGTGTCCCTAAATGTCATGACAGTTACAAGGAAAAATTTCACATTGCTTGTAGAAGCAGTTGCTTCCGTTTAAAGCAAAGCAAAGTGTGCTGCTTCTCTACCTCCCCATTGCTCATAAAATACTCTCTGGGTGATTTGCAATGTAATTGTGCAGGCTACCCATGGTCCTCCCCGTGAACTGGGTACTCAGTTTACCGACCTCGGAAGAATTGAAGGCTGAGTCAAGCACGAGCCAGCTATCTGAATCTGCTGGGATCCAACTCAGATTGTGAGCAGAGTCTTGGTTGCAGTGTGGCAGTTTTAACACCGTGCCATGACTGGTTAAATTTAAGCAGAAGGGATTAAAACAGGCATGTCCAAACTTCGGCCCTCCTGATGTTTTGGCCCACAACTCCCAGGAATTCTGAGCTTAGATTGCCAATGACAAAGGACTGTGGGAGTTGTGGTCCAAAACATCTGGAGGGCCAAAGTTTGGACATGCCTGGATTAAGACAATGGTAGCATTTACAGGAATCTGGAAAGAGAAAACCCATGAGAACATGTAAAGAAGATATTTGATCAAGACGAGGCACCCTAGCCTAAATGTGGTTGCTCCTAACTGTTTTGGCGGTTGGGGCTGTTCTCAGTTTTCAGCAAACCACAGTTCGAGTGAAAACTTTGAAAGAGGAACTGGAGGAAGCAAAGAGTAACCTCAGTGCTACTGAAGAACAAAGGCTGAAGATGACAGCCCAGAATAAACAGCTGGTAGGTGTGGATTTTGTTTTACATCCCAGAGACACGGAGCAGATGAGTTGTTGAAGTGTACACAAGAAGGGGGTTAGTTATAAACTCCTCAGATGTGTTTCCCTAGTCTTGCCTCCTGGTGGCGCTCTGAGACTCTGCAGCTTGCCTAAGGCCACCCAGATGGCAGGCCCAGTTGTGGATGACATTTAGGAACAAACAGCTGCCTTTGGATAATGTCCACTGGCCCCTTTCCAAGGAGGCATGGGGGGTTGAACGCTCAGCCCTTGCTCTGCTCTGTATATACTGATCTCCACAGTCTCCATCTGCACCACAATAACTGCCCCTCAGCTGTTCCCTGCAGTCCCTGGCAAGAGAGTGTACCTGGTTCAGATGGTATTCTCCCACTTTAATCCTGACAGTCATTTTTTTAAAGAATAGTGTATAACATGGTAGCCAGTATTCTGAAAGAAAACCTTGTAGTATAGACCACGGATTTATGACTCTCTCTCATGGACAGGCTGTCAGTATTCTACGAGCATAGATTTTGTGTTTATAACTACAGTGGTACCTTGTATAAAGGAATTAATTCGTTCCAAATGAAATTATGTTAAGCAAATTTTCCTTTATACAAATTTCACAGAGTAATCCCTAATCAGAGTAATTCCTAATCGCGACTATTTTTATGTTGTACAGATTCGCCCCATAGACGATTCTGTTAAGCAAATTTCCCCATCTCCAGAAATTTTTTTATGTTGTACAGATTTTATGTTATACAAACCGTTTGTCATATGAGGGTCCACTTGTACTTATAATCTTATGTGATTACACTGACAATATGTTTTCAATGTTAGTTTCCATCACTCATAATTTTGCATGGAACTTGACTCTCCTTTTAACTGCTCGTGTTCTCTTGTAGATTTAATTTAATGTTTATTAAATGCTGTAAGATGTCCCTCCATTCCCTGTTCTCAATACTTGAACGTGTCTTAATTGTACTGGACTATATATTGTCCCTCATTCCAGGTATGTCCAAACTTCGGCCCTCCAGATGTTTCGGACCACAACTCCCAGAATTCTAAGCTTAGATTGCCAATGACAAAGGACTGTGGGAGTTGTGGTCCAAAACATCTGGAGGGCCGAAGTTTGGACATGACTGCTTGTAAGCCACCTTGGGTCCTTTTCCAAAGAGAAATGTGGGGTAAAAATACTCTCAAAAAAAAAAAAGATATGGGAATATAGTTTTGATACTCATATGGGAGCCATATGTGTTGGCCATGACAGTGTGCTGGCCAGATCCCTTCAAATCATCTTTCCACCACATCTTCCCTGCCCTCACGTTTCTTGTTTATTTCAGGAAAAAGAGAACCAGGCCCTCGTTCTCAAGATCTCATCTCTCCAAGAGGAAGTAAGCGTGCAATCCGTTCTGTGTTAAGCGGCCAGTTTTTATATGCTGGTTGAGTTTGCTTATTAGTTTTGCTGTGCCTGATAACTGTACACACTTTCATGCAGAATATTAGGAATGCTCTGGATTCAGATGGTCTTGAGAAGAAGATCATGGAGTTGTCCCGAAATATGGCTGAACTTCAAGTAAGTGATTTCTACATTACAAAAAGAAGAATCTGATACATACAGATCCAGGCTACTACAGTGGTACCTTGTATAAAGGAATTAATTCGTTCCAAATGAAATTATGTTAAGCAAATTTTCCTTTATACGAATTCCCATAGGAATGCATTGAAAACAGGGTAATCCCATTTTTATGTTGTACGAATTCTCCCCATAGGCGATTACGTTAAGCAAATTTCCCCTATCTCCAGAATTTTTTATGTTGTACAGATTTTATGTTATACAAGCTGTTTGTTATACAAGGTTCCACTGTATATCCCAAAGATCTATAATCAAGTGAACAGGAGTCCTGGATTCACAAAACAGGGGAAGTTGTTTCCAGTCTTAGCTCCCCAGGTGTTCTAATACTTCAGTTCCATCATCCTTGATCACTGCTGGTTGATAAAGATGAGAACTGCAGTCTAGCGACATCTGAAGGTCAAAGGTTAGAGCCCCTGGATTAAGAGATGTGCACCTGTTGTAAAAGAGTTCCTAACATCTGCACCGCCAAGTTAAGATGTAGCTGTAAAATCTATGATGAAACTTGAGATCTGCGACATTCCAACCTTACGTTTTACATTAAGACGCTCTGTTGTTAAATGTTAAATGAAGCTAAGCTGGAAGCACGGTTTTTAAAGTTTGCTTCCTGGATCTAATGAATCAGAATCACAAACTGGCAAAATTGAAATAGGAGAAGGAAAGAAAAACTATAATATTGTAGCACTTGAAGTCCAGTTGCCATGACTCAACTTCCATATAAACTCAACTGGATGACTGAGAATATTCACAGACATTTTTCTGATTTTTCTTATTTTTTTTTTTTTAAAAAGATCATTTCCTTGTTCAGTCATGCCCATTTGCTAAAGCAATCCCTCTGGAACATGAGGGATTATCATAATCTGTATGTCACTTGGAGTATTCTTCTTGGCTGAGATGCTGCTGTTTTTTGCAACGAGGTCAGAAATGTGCATTAATCTGACCTTTGTTTGCTCCATCCTTCCCAGGTACAAGTAAACCTTTATGAGAGCATGATGGGGAGTAAGGATGCAGCCCTCCATAAGGTTGGTATTTATCATGATGCTGCACAGATGTAATGGCTCGGCTGATTTTCCCCAAGACGTGTGTGAGAATAAATCCTTACGAGTCTCTTTGGGTGGACAAAGATCTATAGTCAATGACAGCTGTTTCCCCTTATCAGAATGCTTATGAGGGTGAAAATTACAGAAGCATATTGAGTGTAATTAGTGGCTTTAATTCCCAGGGATTTGCTGTCCTGTTCATTAACTTTGGCTCAGGTGTGATTAGAGTACAGGAGACTAGGATGTAGCAATAGAGAGGAACCTGGGTCTGAATTCACGATGGCCATTTGGTCCCATGTTGAGCTTCCCTGAGGCTTTTAGTTCCTTTGGGCTTTGGTGAGAAGCTGGTGGGAAGAGTGTATGGGGTTATTTTATTTATTCATTTGGCTTGTATGCCACCTCCTTTGTGAGCATCCACTGTTCTGGCTGGTTTAGAGAATGAGGCATTATGAAAAACCCAAACCCAGCACCACTCCCATGTACTAAAACAATTAATATGGTGAAATACCATCTCAAATATAATAGTAAGAAGAAAAGCCTGAATTTAGGTGGTTATTTCACGCCCTTTTGTTCTGCAACTAGTTTTGTACCATGACAGCGTTGGTCGCGATCACGTTGTTTTGTCCCTGTTTCAATGTTCCCATGGTCGTGATAACTTGTCTCGTGACAAGTGTTACCTCACGGTCCTGTACCATGACAAACACTGAATTTGTCTAGTTTCCCTAATCCCTTTTTTTTTTGGGGGGGGGGGCTTAAAAATTCTTTTTACATATTTTGCTTCTGAAAAGTCAAAACACACACACACACACACACACACACACACACACACACACACACACACACACACACACACACACACAAAACCCAGACACAGTTTTCTGAGAGAAAGGAATGTTTTGTTGTGTGGCAGTTGTTACTACACAGTGTCATGTCTCGGAACCGAAAGCGGGAACAAAGAGTGACAAGGGAAAACCCTACCCCAGAACCAGGTACAGGATTGTCCCGCTTAGCACCCGTTCCGGGGGTGTGGTTGAGACAAATTTCAGTAGTTGCATGAAGGACGTGAAGTAACATTTTTTTGTACTGCTCCTAAGCGCAACACTAACAGAGACAAAACGGACGTGGAGTAACTGCCTTAAAAATAATATTATCATCTGAGGATATGTTCTTAAAGGCTGCTTTATAGACTTCAGTCTTCACAAGTTTCACTAAATTTCAACCTAGTGCATTTCAGTAGGAAACTTGTGTACAGAACACGGGCCACCACTGAGAAGGCCCCATTCCCGCTGATGCCCTTTTTTACTCATCCTTTGATGTGGCCACCTTTAATAATGTGGATTGGAGGAAGCATGCGAACTGGCGAGCAACTATTGAGACCCTCTACTCTGCACTTTTACAGCTGTGGATGCACATGCTCCTAAACGTGTGCACACGCTCCTAAACGTGTGCACACGCTCCTAAACGTGCGCATACGCTCCTAAAGGTGGAATAACTACTTTGTTTGACTTCAGCAGTCAGAGCCACTAGTCCAACATGGATGATGATGATGATGATGATGATGATGATGATGATGATGATGATGATGATGATGATGATGATGATGATGATGATAAACTTTATTTTTATGCCGCCTTTCTCCCCGAGGGGACTAGTTCCAAGACTGGTGGGCTGTAAGCTCCACCCCTCACTCCAATTTTTTCCCCAAGCTTCAGGGGTCCTAAACTGTGTCCGTGCATGTTATGTTCAGAATCTGGACTGGAGGTAGTTACTGACCTGTATTTAGGGAAGGCTGAATTCATTTCAGGCTATTTTTGTTTTTTTAAAATACAGTGGTACCTTGTATAAAGGAATTAATTCGTTCCAAATGAAATTATGTTAAGCAAATTTTCCTTTATACAAATTCCCTTAGGAATGCATTGAAAACGGAGTAATCCCATTTTTATGTTGTACGGATTTTCCCCATAGGCAATTATGTTAAGCAAATTTCCCCTATCTCCGGAATTTATTATGTTGTACAGATTTTATTTTATACAAGCTGTTTGTTATACAAGGGTCCACTGTAATACCTTCATATTCAGGGCTTCAATAATTCAAGAATTAAAAAAAAAATGAAAATCTGACTGAGGACAATACCATGTAGTTTTGGCTAACTGTGAAAGATCCAGATCTAAACTTCATTTTTCTATATTTGAAAAGAGCACAAGACTGTTGAGCAAAATGCACCATGTTACATGAGAAGTAATCGATACGCAGGCAGCATGTGGGCCTGTCTACCATTTTTCTAACGCCATTCTTTGAACTTGATTTACTGAGTTTTCATGGTGCATCAGTCTGTGAAGATTCTCAATCATCCAGGTGAGTTTATCTGGAAGCTGAGTCATGGCTACTGGACTTCTTTTCGAGAGAGAGAAACGTTTCGCTGTTCATCCAAACAGCTTCATCGGTCTTTCTTAGGAGATGAAGCTGTTTGGATGAACAGCGAAACGTTTCTATCTCTCGAAAAGAAGTCCAGTAGCCATGACTCAACTTCCACATGGTGCATCAGGTTTTTTTTTTTTTAAATGGTACATTTTTATGGTACAGGAAGGTGCTCTAGGAACAGGCAGCTTGTTTTAGAGAGGAATTGCTAATGAGAGCCAGGGGAATCCAGCTGAACCTGATTGATTAAAGCACCGGGGTGAGACCTGTGTGTATTTTTCAAAGTAGAGCCAATTCAAAATGGTAGTTATCAGAGGGAGAAATTACAGTTGGAATCCCCTTTCATTTTCTCTCCCTCCCTCCCCCAAAGAAAAAACCTCAAAAGCCAACTGCAATTGAGGAAACAGATTCATAGTAAAAGTTCTAAAATGTTTTCTGTCATCCCTATGAGATGCATTAGCTGCTTGTTGACTGTAGATGGAGCTCTTCCACTAATTTGAGATGAAACATCATGAGTTAGGATGGAGCTGCTCCATAATGGAGTTCTTATACTGTACTAATCATTCTTGTTTGACTTTGGTTAATCGCTCCCGGAATGGAAATACTATATGTCAGTATTCATTAAATGAAATTCACTCTTCCATATGTCTGTGAAAATTCTCAGTCGTCCAGGTGAGTTTATCTGGAAGTTGAGTCATGGCTACTGGACTTCTTTTTGAGAGATATAAATGTTTTGCTGCTCATTCAAACAGCTTCAGTCTGGTAATCAGACTGATGAAGCTGTTTGGATGAGCAGCAAAATGTTTCTATCTCTCAAAAAGAAGTCCAGTAGCCATGACTCAACTTCCAGACTCTTCCATAGTGCTAGAGTGCTTTTGGGGCAGTTTACAACATGATTATGCAAGAAACACTTTGCCCCCACCCCCAAGTATCAGTGTAGTGACTTACTAACTTTGGAAATATGTAAGGCTGTATCAGCCTTGAACCAGCCACCTGAATCTATTGGGATCAAACTCAGGTCATGAGCAGAGTTTTCATTGCAGTACTGCAGTATAACTACTGCACCACAAGGCAATGGTTAAACATAAACAAAGATACAATTGCTGTTCTTTTAAGTTTGTACAGAGTACACCCTCATCCTACTCACTCCACTATACATTTACATAGAAACTTGGATATATTTAACCCCCCAAAAAAAAACCCAAAATCCCCCCCAATGATCTAATACCTGAGCATGAGAATAAAACCCTTGTTTATTTCTTACAGTGTTGATTGGGGTGGGTGGGTAATAAATTATTGGAAGAAGTACTAACGTGGTACATCTCTGTACTTCCCCACCCCACTCTGCAATCTGTTGGAATAGATTTTGGTGAAAAAGTTGCTCAACCACATTTAGATGAAACAGTCCTTAATAGCGGATAATTACACGCAAGCCTCACACAACTTGGTGATGGAACTCAATGGAGGGGTAGTGGCCATGGTAAAACTACTCCTTAAATATTTCCCATACCGTGAAAATCCTATTAGGGTCACTGTAAGTCAAATGGGGACGGATGGTGCATAACACACATTTGTATATATAATATACATTAATAGCAAACACGTTTTCTTAATTTAGTCCTTATATAGTCGAACTGGGTGGTAGTGGTTGGCTTGGGGAAATCCCAAGATTTGTAAAATTTCCTGAAATGAGCAAGTGAGTGAGTGAGGAAGAAAGGATGGAAGGAAGGAAGCAGAAACAGATTAATCAAGATTAAGCATGCCTTCTCGTGGTGAAGGGGCTTCAGTAACTCAGAGAAGCTATGAGCTATGCTGTGCACCATCCAAGATGCACAGGTCCTAGTGGAGAGTTCTGACTGAACTTAGTCCACCTGGAGTAGGAACTGGCAAGCCACTCCAGTAGCCGTGCCAAGAAAACCCCATGGACAGTAACAAAAGCGTTCCCTCCACCTCAGTTTAATGGCCTTTCCAAGCCTTGCTCAGACTGGTCTGATTTGCATCAGCCTGCCTTCCTCCTGCTACAAAAACCTGCCCTTAGTTTGAATGTTCTAAAAAAAGAATAGTTTTATCATCATAGATATGTCATTGTTAGTGTGGACACTCCCTGCTTAATGACAATTATTTTTTTCTTTAGAGTGTGTTCCGAAACCTAGAATGGCTCTCTCCCCTGTCGTCGTTGTTCTTAAGAAGGTTTTTTCCTACTGAATTGGCCATATAAGCTACACTACATGAATTGGCCATATTAGCTACGTTAGCTCAGGCGGATGTGTACCATAACTGCAAGGTGTTGAGAGAACAAGGGTATGGTTCTTGCCCCCTGCAAGTGAGGCTCACAGACGGAGGGCATTATCAGATTTGCACTTGCCCCATTGTTTGGTACACTCCAGTGCCAGTTTCGTTTGGTTCTTTTCTCCGGCAATCAGATTCCCCACTCACTAGAACAGTGGTTCTCAACCTGTGGGTCCCCAGATGTTCCTGGACTGCAACTCCCACAAGCCTCCACCCCTCACTGTGCTGGAAGGGATTTCTTGGAGTTGCAGTCCAGGAACATCTGGGGACCCACAGGTTGAGAACCACTGCACTAGAGTAAATCAAACTATCCCCAGAGCACCCCATGGCTGTACTTCTTTGAGCCCCTATCAGGGACTTCTTCTTTGGGTGTGCTCACACCTCACTGGGGATATGAAACTTCCAGCACCTCACTGAGAGGTGAGAGCATCAAAGAAGAAAAACAAGGCACTCCTCTTCCAATAGAATGTCTTTGTATGAGTTTTTTCCACCTGAAAATCTTGTAGGATTCCTTGAAAAAAATTACAGTGGTACCTTGTATAAAGGAATTAAATTGTTCCAAATGAAATTATGTTAAGCAAATTTTCCTTTATACAAATTCCCATAGGAATGCATTGAAAATGGAGTAATCCCATTTTTATAGTGTACGGATTCTCCCCATAGCCAATTATGTTAAGCAAATTTCCCCTATCTCCGGAATTTTTTATGTTGTACAGATTTTATGTTATACAAGCTGTTTGTTATACAAGGGTCCACTGTATGTTGATATCTTTTCTTCTTGAAACTGCCTCCATGGGATCATCATAATTCCTACACAGAACTGCATCTTCCCTGAGCATGATCAGTTCTGAAAACTACGCAGGTTTTTGTCCCCTGCCCCCTGGCCCCAAAACACAGACACGTTGGACACTATACACTGCATGGTTTCTGGCTTCCTCTAGGCTAGGGGGCAGTGCTGGCAAATACGCTCGTACACTCAGTTTGAATTGAAATACATGTACAGTACATCTGGAAGTTGAGTCATGGCAACTGGACTTCTTTTCTTGAGAGATTGAAATGTTTCGCTGTTCATCCAAACAGCTTTGTCTCTGTTTGGATGAGCAGCGAAGTGTTTCAGTCTCTCAAGAAAAGAAGTCCAGTTGCCATGATTCAACTTCCAGATAAACTCAGCTGGATGACTGAGACTCTTCACCGACATCTAGAAATACATATATTATATATGTATTATATGTATTTCTGGGAATTTTTATTTAGTCTTTTCATGCAGTGGATAAGTGAATCACTGGATGCTTATACCACAGATACGGGGGTGGCTAATGTACCTCCAGGTCAGATCAGTCAGGTTTCTGAAGCAGTTACATTTTAGCTCCCAAATCCCAGTTACCAAAATAAGCTATGTGTAAGACCTGGTATCAATCAGTCATCAAAGACTATTGTTGCTATTTCAAGGACACATATCCTGGCCATTGAAATTTGTTAAAGTATAGAACCCTATTATGCAGATAGGGATTTGTTATGTTCAAGGAAATATAAACTACAGTGGAACCTTGACTTACGTCATTAATCCGTTCCAGTGGTCTAGACTTAAGTCAAACATGACTTAAGTCAAACAAACATTTGCCATAGAAAGTAATGGGAAAGCGGATTAATCCGTTCCAGATGATGAAAAAGACCCCCCAAAACAGCAATTTAACACAAATTTGACTGGGATAGGAGATGCCTTCTGGGGATGTAAATGAAATGACTCTTCAAACAGAGGAGGAGGCAGTGGAATTATAGTCCACAAGTTATATGCCTCCACTTTTTAATGTTCATAGCAACGTCTAACATTTAAGTTTTACTGATTTTTAACCTGACGTTCCAAGTTCTGAACAACTCTATGCTTACCATTAGAGTCCCACAACTTTACAGCTCCCCATCTAAAATGCTTCCATTGTGGACCAGACTTCTGCAGCCAGGTTTTTTATAAGACTGAGCCGACTGTCTAACCAGCGAGGCCAGCCCCGAGCTCCCGGCCCTTCTTCTCCTCCGGCAGCAGCGGCGGCTTCGGTGAGGCCGAGGACCAGCTCCAGGTGCTCTGAGCTGGCCTCGCCGAAGCCGCTGCTGCCGGAGGAGGGGAAGAAGGCAGGAGCAGTTTGGAGGCGGCAGTCGTGATGCTGGGTTGTGGCTGCCGCCCAATTCCAGTGCCTTGCACCGGGGCTCCGAGATGTAAGTCAAAGCCTGCGACTCAAGTCAAACAGGCCCCTTCTTCCTGCAAGTCAAATATAATGCAAGTCAAGCAGTATGTAAGTCAAGGTTCCACTGTACTAGTAGAGATTAGCAGCGTTGTGGAAGAATAAATGCACTTAGTGGTTATGGAGCTAGGAGACAAATGAACAAGGCAATAGAACTTAGTACAAAACTTATATTGCATATGTACACATGACAAAGAATAATATACAATAACAATATACAAAGCACAACATATAGAGAAGATACAACAGAGTGTGGGGAAAGCTGCCTCTCACTTTAGGCAGCCCCAATTTACATTGGTTTGCCTGCTACTTTTATACATACAGCTACCTGCTGAAGCCCAACTAGATCCTTGATGAAATGAGGGGATCAAACTATTCCACATGGCACTAATCATCCTGACCTACAAGCTCATTATTCTTTGCACCTGTGTCCTAGACCTAATACACATCTTGTCTAGCTCATGGCATGGCACAATTTACAGAATCCATTTTGTAATCTGTTAAATATATATTATAGACATTCTGTCAGAACTACAATCCTTGACAAAATTCCCAAACAGATCCGTTGCTCATTTTGCATCGTCTAAAATCCAACTCAAAAATATTTGAACCCCCACCCACCCCCCAAAAAAATCTTCAGAAAATGACTCAGAGCCCTTCTTGGCTGGGCCTTTTTGATTCTAACATTTCAACTTTTTCAGAAAGATTTGGATATCCAGGAACTGAAATCTACCCTTAAGGAATACGCGTCAGTTATAGAGGTATGGTGACAACAGTAACGGGTGTAGGCGGGAGGAATGAAATATGAGAATTTGTGTTCTTCTCTTGTCGATCTGCATTAAGAGATCCTTGTTTTGGATGCAACTTCTAGATTTTACGTCTAGAGAAAAATAAATTGATGAATAATGTTCAGCACATGCAACAGGAGCTGATCTCGTGAGTACTTCTGCTTCTGGAACGGGGGGGGGGGGGAGAAGATTTGATGCTTTTAATACAACTGTGTTTTGAGTTACAGATATCTAACTCTTCACCTCGTTTGCTAGGAATGGAATAAACTTTCCCTTAATATACAAACTGAACAGCAGCATCCTTGAAGGGACCAATTCTTTGCACTGCGAACTGGAGCTTGCTCAAGGACAACTAGAGGTGAGAAATGTGGATCGTCTGGATGGGGGATCTGAAACAGAAATATAACCTTGATTATAACATTTGCAGGTTGCATCAAAATTGGCTTCTTCCAGTTTACCTCTCCAGAGGCTCTTATTGTGTTCCTTGCTCAGAGTGTGCTTTGTCAGAAGAGAACGCCTCACCGATCCATTATTTGTAAAGAGATAGTTGGAGGTCAAGAGGAAGCTAGGTAGCCTTGGATGTTTTCCCTTCTTGTTTTCTCTAGATCTATAAGCAGATTGATTCTCCTGGACTTTTTGCTCTTTTTCTGTCTATGAGGTTTCCTGTTTCTTGTCCCTTCCTTTTGTGCTGGAGGTAGACAGGGCCGCTAGGCGCATGCGATGTTGTATATAAGTTTGACATTCTTTCCTCAGGTACAGTCCTAAGTGGAGAGACTGCACGCTGCCAGTAAAAATACCAAGTATCACTTCTGTGTTTCCCCATGTGTAAACATAGCTAGATGTAATATTAACAACTGAACTAGCAGCAGATTTAGGAGAAAGAATGTGTCTAGTTTGCAGTGTCAACCAGGCTCCTTCCAGGCTCCATGACTGGAACTAGACATTCATAGCAGAATAAATTTGCATGTTGATTCACACTTGAACTTTGTTCTCCCTACATACTTATTTTTCATTCCATGAATTTGGCTCCATTCAAAAAAAGAGAGATCCCCCACCCCCGATTTTAGATCACCGATCTAGAGAAGAGACTAGGTCCTTAATGCTTTTGGAACAGTCCCATAATTCCCATCCCCAAAGCTTTAAAAAGTTACTTTTTGGGGCCAAAGTTCATATCACCATCAGGAAAACTTTTCCTTAGTGACTATCTAGGAGACAATAAACAGAATGGTTTATGTTTTGTTGCTTATATATCTGTGGGGTTTTTTTGTAATGCTTTTCCCTAACATTTTAATATATTAATAATTAATATTAATAATTCTTATATTTTAATTTTTTAAGCTTTTCAAATTGTGTTTTTAATGACATACACTGTCATGGATCCTTTTTTAGGGAGAATATGAGATATGAATGAATGAATGAATGAATGAATGAATGAATGAATGAATGAATGGCTACTTTTCCCATATCTGGGTACAGATGGGTTTCATATACACAGACCACATACTAGGGAATGCCAATTGCCAGCTGGTACCTAGGTGGCATTTTTAGCTATGTGCATTACCTTGGGATGCTGTTTCTATATATTTTTTCACCACAGTTGAGAAGTCCAAGGTTATCTCTGGATACATCTCTGGCTAATCAATATAGTCCATCATGCAGTGTGGCTCTTCTTTTGTTTTGTTTTTCAAGGTCCTTGGAACTGAAAGAAGTGTGTTGGATGAATCATTGGACAGAGAAGTCTTATTACTCCTGGAAGGACCAGAGCGAGTGGGAGAAAACTTTAAGACGATCATCCAGAAGTTGGTATGGAGCACACCACTCTTGATGTCCTTCCACCGAGTGAAGGACACTTTGATGTCTTTCTTGAACTTGAGCTCATGTCAAAATTGGAGCAGGGTGCCTCTTCTCTCTTCCCTTCCTGTTCCAATACAAATTTCCTCCTCTTGAGATCTACAGTGGTTGAGAGTGTTTGCAACCCTATAAGTGGGAAATGCAACAAAACGTTGCACTATGCAGTGTTCCTTTTGAGGTAAGAGTGCTTCCTGTTCAGGGTTGCTGTTACATTAGATGCAAAGTTGAGTTCTGGATGGCAGGTTGCATTGATGACTTTATTCCTCCTACATGGGCCCAGCAGAGGAGTCGAGTTTAGATGTTCATCTAAAGCACTAGACAGTTGAGGGCTCAGTTACTGGGAGAAACACCAGCTTCCATGCCAGTCCTCCCATGCATGGAGGTCATCATTGACCAGTCTTCTTCAGGTGGCCCCTACCATCTCCAGTGAGCATGTGATTTAAGAGAAACTTATCAGTGGTGGGACCTCATGTATTGGATTTATTCTGTAGACGGGTACCAACTCTGTTGGCCCTATTTTTTATTCCCCAAGTTTTTTTCAAAGAAGTTTTCAAGCAACTTTTATTTAAAATTCTTTGGCTTTTGGGGTATCTGTGTGTGTTCCTCTGACGGGTGGTGTGTGCATCTTTTGTACCTCTCCCCATGACTAAATCCCCGTAGCCTCGCACTGCACCAAATGATCCCTGCACATCATGCAGTTTCTGGAGAAGAGTCCACAGACATATGAAAGCAACATTTCTGTAGGGAAAGAGCAATGGATTATTTCCCAGGAAAAGGACCTAAAACATTCCTGAGTTTCCTACGAAAGCGTCAGCGTGGCCATTCTGAGCTGGGGGCAACATCTGTCTGCCTGTCAGTAAGGCCACTTGGAACAAGGGTTCCTCCCAAGTTCTAAAAGTTTAAAATGTGGCTTGGCTTCATCTTTACAGCAAGAAGAATTCCTTTGGATGGATGAGTTAGCAGAGTTGACTTCGCTGTGGCCAACAGACGCTGAGATGGAAATGAAAGAGGCATATGAGAAGAAACTGGCGGTAAATCCCACTCAGTGGTAGGCAAGGGCATTTCCAGATGTCATTTCTGGCACCAGGATGTGGGTGTGATTTGTGTGGCACGTCCTCTGATCGCCGTTCATCCTTGTCCAGATGGCTAAACAAAGAGCCTTTTCACACGACCCCTAAGATCCGCTGGCCAGTTAAATTCAGACCAGAGATCTTGTGGGTTTGTCGCTGTTCCTGTGTTCCCACCCCCTCCACACTCCTGGCTGCTGTCTGCGTGAGGGGAGGGAGAAAAAAAGGAAGAAAAAATGCCGACTCACCTCCGTTCTACCGTCTGGCTCTGCTCCCGGCAGCATTCCAGTCTCTTAAGTATCTCTTAAAGGGGGGGGGCAAAACAACAACAAACAGAAGCGAGGAGAGCCCGGCACTCACTATGTTACATCCGCATCAGGAATTTTTCACCCCTGGAGAGCAGGTACTTGAAAAGTGTGCTGGGACGTGCTTAGGTGGGCGTGGTTGCACTTAATTTTTTGTAAACTCCAGAGCTGGTGGGGAAACAATTTTAAGCTTCAGATCTGGGAGCCATTTGCCGTGGATTTTAGGGGTCGTGTGAAAAGGCCCTAACTTAAAATAGGCTACCAATCATCCTTGGTTGCACCTCTTGACATACGTTCAAGAGAGAATAGGACAGCCATCTTGTCAGATCTCCTTTGATTTGGATTTCCGCATTGAGCAAGGGTTGGACTCCATGGCCTTATGTGTCCCTTCTGACTCACTGATTCTGTGATCCTGTGATTCCACTCTCTTCCTTCCTGTATCAGCAAGAGACTGGCAGTAGGCGGAGTGGCAGGGTTTTGTGTATCACGGTAATAGAATAGAACAGAATCTTTATCTCATCATTGACAGGTCATTGCAAAATATACACAAACGAGCAAACATACTCTCATGTCATCATTATCAATATTTATACAATAAAATAAATGATTTTAATATTAAAACTTTAAAATGTAGTCTAAAAATATATTTGTTTACTTAAACCAATTTAACTAAAATCCCCTAAAGCAGTATTAACTTTACAGTTTTAAAACTTTTGCATAAAACATTTAAATTGCATTCCACCAGGCTATCTTCATAACTCTGAATCTGTATGGCATTTTACACCTATGCCACCCAAGTACATTGGTACCTTGTATAAAGGAATTAATTCGTTCCAAATGAAATTCTGTTAAGCAATTTTCCCTTTATACAAATTTCCCATAGGAATGCATTGAAAGCAGTGATCCCTAATTGTGACCATTTTTATGTTGTATGGATTTGCCCCATTTTTAAAACAAATTTCCCCTATCTCTGGAATTTTTTATGTTGTACAGACTTTATGTTATACAAACCATTTGTTATACGAGGGTCCACTGTACTTAGCTCTGTATGTAGCTGCTTTAAAAGCAAATATTGCAACTGTATTGCAATATTTCTCTCTCGGTAATAGTGAGAGAATGTGTGTGCCCCTGAGGTAACCCCCTACAACTCTTTTCTCTTGAGCAAAAGAAATTGTTTGGAGGAGGGTAATTCAAAGAGGGAAGGGTGGGTGTCTGACCTTCACCTCTCACCTCAGCTGCAGTTGGCCCACCAGCAATTACTTTTGCAGCCCTTGCTCCCTGATGAATCAAACAAATGGACCAGAATCCTGTTGTGTAAGTTATGCCCATAGAAAGATGGTGATGTCACTGGCAGTGGGAGAGTTTGGGTAGATGAACACTTCTTCTTTAAGTTGTGTGCCTTTCCAAATTCAGATGTAATCACTCTTCTTGCCTGCCAGCCACCGGAATCCCAGAATGGAAGGAAGTCTTTTTAATTACTAAAATCCTCTCTCAGCTGTTGACATCATCACCCTTTGCACAGGCATAACCTATGCAAGAGGGTGTGGGCCATTAATTAAATTCTGTGTTTCTGAGAGGGTAGCCGTGTTAGTCTTCTCAAGAATTTCAGGCAAAAATCTGTATAGCCAATGGCTATATATACTACAGCCTATCAATATCTGGTATGAAATATATACTGTATCTCATATTATACAGTATCTCACACCTCATTCTGCTGCTATATGTCTGAAGAAGTGCACATGTGCACGAAACGTCACATTAAAATATGAAAGTTAGTCTTTAAGGTGCCCCATGTTTGTGTATTTTCTTTTCTTTTCTTTTCTTTTGCCTGAAAGTCTATGTTTCTGCATTTCAGAGCCAGGAAAAATTACTAGGTTAGGCTACAGCGCAGCATGATTCCTGGGATTCTGGGATTTGTCATTTTAAAAAGACTAAGTTTCTGCCATTCTGTTGGATCTGTGTCTGTGACGTTCTGGATGGGAAGGAGCATGGCCTGACTGAGAAGAATAATTATGTATTTTTTTTGTTAATTTCTTTGATATTTCAATACAGGATCTCAAGCAAAAACTGGAGGATAAAAGAACTTTATGGATTCAGAAGCTAGAGCTCTTGCGGACTCAGAAGGAATCCTTGGACAAGGAGCTGATAAAAATGTCCGGGAGTTTGAGGAGACTACGAACAGAACAGCTACACCTGAAGAAAACACTTTCATCCAGGTTATTTTCTCTTATTCATTCATTTTTCATGTACAGTATTGTGGCTTGGTAGGGTCGGCTCCTTCATATATATGCAAAGTATTCATCAAAGTTTACATTGTTATGGCTTTCTCATCCGGATACTGCTGGTACCATAAACGCTGAAAAGGAATACATTTTTTGTGAACTCAAGCCTATTCTTGAGATGTGTGGAGCCTCCTGGGGCCGACATTTATATTCATCTCTGTGCAAAATGCAATAGAAATGCATGGTGATGGCATTAATAGTGCTGGTTAGAGGTAGCTTTAATAGACATGCACAGATCGTAAGCCAGAAACAGACATTAGAGACAGCCCATGACTGGGAGAGGAAAATCTTAACTAACAAAAACATCTGAGTATCAAAGCAGAAACTTCTTTTACCCACAGGATTCTGACACACTTGCTTTGTGTGGTGATTCGTTTTCAGGATTTAATCACAGGATGCCTTTGAAATCGGATTTTAAAAACACAGAAAGACTGCCTCTGTAGAACATTAACATTCATATTTCAGCTCTTATTATGGGATAGCCTCTACTTCTGTTTTCTGACCCTAATTAGAGCCAGCCTTACCACCACCAGGCACTGCTCCTTACCATGAGCAGCTCAGAAGTATTGAGTGTGAATCTCTGCTCTGCCCATCCCTTTCTCCTCCTCCCTCTCCTGTCTCCAAATCCACTTCCACCTCCTTTGTGGGGGTGTTACCACTGGCTTCTCTTATGGTGGAGGAAGCTAAGGATGTGCTGCCCCTGTAGATACTGGCTCCTATACCTGTTTCAAGTCAGGATGCTGGACTGTCTCCCTGTGTTTACGCCATGGAGCAGTTGGCCTTTTGTGGTATGGGAGAGAGTAATATAATATAATATAATAATATAATATAATACTTTTATTGTCAATGTACAACATGTGCACAATGAAATTAGCTGAGTCTCCCATGCCCACCCCCACCACCATCGCGCCCCCATCTCACTGGCAATCACTCAGTCTTATTGCACCCTGTGTACTTGACACAGAATGCGCCAGCCCACAGGTCAGTTCTTCTGTACTTGTCCTGGGATTATTTCCCATTCAGCAGTCTGACAGCCCAAGTAGTGATGTCAGCCTTCTTGTGATGGAGAAGTGTTTTTCTTTTCCTGTCTCAAGGAGAGGGGAAGTTTGGGGTACGTCTAGACTTGACATGGTTTGTCAAGAATTGTTTTGTTTAAACACTTCTGGTGGATAACAAGAGTTTCGGAGCTTTGAATCTGTGCTGGAATTCTCTTTTTGCTAGGCAGTAGAAATGCAGAAACCCACAGAGGAGAATAGTTTCAAGTTTCCTAGAGCCCACCCCTTTCTTGTTAACTGTCACTTAAAGTCTCGACAACTGGCCCTGATAAATTTGTAGAAGAAAGAATGAAACATTTCTCATATAGTCCCTTGAAAATCACAGGCTTTTGCATGCTGCTTTCTTTACTGCACTTATAATAGCAGCCAACTGAACAGATCAACAGCAAACAAAACAGCTGCCACCAACCCAGGAAAGAGAGGGAAAGAAACATGCAACAAAAGACACCAGACTCTCTTTGAATTCAGTCACTGAAAGGAACAATTAGTTTGTGCTGGATAAAGTGATGATTGCTCCAGCTCATCACAGTCTCTCCCAGTCGAACAAAGTAGAGGCAGCATGCAGGGTTGCAAATAAAGCTCCAACAGCAAGCACAGATAGCAGATAAACACATGAATGGCTCAGAAAAGAAATTGTCTTCTCATTCTGTTTTAGGCTTAAAGATGGAAGCTACATTGGGTCATTTTTCAGGGGAAAGTCAGGATAAAAAACTTTTAAGTTAATAAAAATAAATAATTTCCCAAACTGTGCCATTCAGGCTATCAGGGGGAACACTATGACTATCAAAATAATGCAGATATTATTCTGAATTATAACAATCCAGATGCCTCTTGGAGCACGCGAGACAACTAGAGACCTATCTCCTGATACCTCTCCCCCTGTGTCTGGCATTTTGAGATGCCCCCATTTTAAGCCTGGAGATAACACGTATCCCCATCATGGCTTGTCACCTGCAATGGACTTTTCCTCCAGAAATGGAACCAATCCCCCTTTTAAAGGAATCTAGGCCAGATGCTGCCATCACCTCCTGTGGCAAGGAGTTCCATAGATTAACAACATGCTGTGTTAAGAAAGCTCCCTTCTACCCACTTTATCCAGCCGCTTCCATGTCATACAAACTCTAACCATCACCATGTGCCATCAAGTTGATTCTGACTTATGTTGACCCTTTTTCAGGATTTTCCAGGTAGAGAATACTCAGAGGTGGTGGACCTTTCTCTTCTTCCAAGGGTGCCTTGGGACTGTGCAGCTTGCCCAAAGCCACACAGGCTGGTTCTACTTGCAGGAGGCACCATGGGGAATCGAACCCCTAACCTCCTGCTCCAAAGCCAACTGCCTAAACCACCAAGCTATCCTGCCATCCATAGAGTCTAGCATGCCATATTTGCTAATCATCTGGTTTTCTGAACTGTCCAGGACAGTGGTTTGGTCTATTGAGATGAGGTAGTCCTGGTCCCTTTACAGGGTTAGTGGGTCAAGCTTCAGTCTGGTTGGACCAGCCCTCCTTCTGGATGCTGCCGGCATGTCTAGGCCTAGGATGGACCATTCCCTTAGTGAGCCAGCTACATCTACCAGCATTGTACTGGTCTCCTTCCAGCATTAGCTGTCAAGTGTTCCCCATGGCTGCCTGGGATGGGAGGAGAGAGAGGCGTGGCCACTGGGAGCTCCAGGGAGGCAGGGCACTGGCAGCCAGGCCCTTTGGGTAGGGGCAGAGCCCCATTTGCATACAGGGTTCCCAGAATCCCTTGCAATGGCTTCAAAATGCTCACTGTGACCTAGGTGTCTCGGTTTTCTGGGGGATATATATACAAATCCAGACAGCTGGTGGGATGTGGGTTAGGGGTTGCGCAGGGAGAACTGCTCTCTGGCGGGCGACCTGGAGGCCAACCACATGGGCACCCAGTGCCCACCACCAGAAAGAAATGCAGACATTTCAGGGGAAAAGCCGGGGAAAGAGTGATTGATCTGTGAATGTCCCGCCCAAAACGTGACACTTGACAGGTCACGTTTCCAGCAGGCTGTGCAGCTTGCTGAAAACTGACCTAGTTCACTCATTGGAGGTGGTTTACCTATTGTTACCTTCTCCTCTGGTGGAAGAGTAGGCGATTGGGTGGGTTGTTGACATCACAGAGAAGGGATCTGGGGTCAAAGCCCTGATTGCCTGGCTTTAGTTTCACCCCTGAACTGCAGAAAACATGGTGGATAGAAGAAAGTCTTGAAGTGGGTCAGGTATGCCTGGTGCTAAGGTAAAGGTTCCTCTCGCACATGTGTTGCTAGTCGTGTCCGACTCTAGGGCCGGTGCTCATCTCCATCTTTAAGCCAAAGAGCCAGTGTTGTGCAAGTCCATGACTATGTGGCCAGCATGGCTGAACACATTTCTGTGCACGGAACCCTCTGGATCCCGCTTTTTACGGCAGTACCTATTTATCTACCTGCACTTACATGCTTTTGAACTGCTAGGTGGGCAGGAATACAGCAAACGTTGCACCAGGTCTTATGGTGTGTCCATACTCGTGAGAAGGAGCAATGAGCTTCTGAACAATGATGCTCAACAGTTCTCCGTACGTTCCCAAATCTTGCCTTTTAACGTCCATTAGGCAGCACGAACTCGAATCGATGAATTGGCTCAAAGAGGACGCTGTGGCCGAAGCAGAAGCCTTGAGATCCACCCTTCAAGAAGCAACCAAGGAACTGGAGGACGTGAGAAGAACAGTAAGTTTAGTATGTAGCGACCCAAGCCTTACTGGGAGGGGAAATGCAACTCAAAAAAACAGTCACCTAGTCGTTTTTCTCTTGCGGCTTGCCACCGGTCTACCGGTCTTAAAGCGCAACACATGAGCAGGTAGGTGGCTGCTTCCCTGACCCAAGGAGAAGTGTGATGGCTAGCTAACACTGCAGTCATGCTAGCCCATCCTGTTAGCCTCAGCGGGGAAGGGAAGAGGGCCCTTTGGAGAAGCCCGTGGCCGCCGAGATAACTGGAAGTGGTGATTGTTAGAGAACCTTCAAGATAAAAGTGAAATGGGAAAGCTGTGTACTGTTTATATACTGACCCATAGCAGTTAAAGCATTCTGTGGGTGGTTTACAAATTATTTATTGTATTTATATGCCACCTTTCTCCACACAGAATCCAGCTCTTAAAATAGAGAGCAAATAGGTGTTGGAGCTAGTGATTGAAAGGGCTGTTTTTTATAAAACAATCAGCCCCCATAAACAGTTTTAAACCCCTTTCCCCATAATGTTTCCCAGCTCTGATCAAGACCCATTAATAGATATAGCTGAGGAACATCTCTCTGAATGCCTGACTGTTGACTGCACTGACTAGATCTGCTGGGAGTTGCGTTGCAAAGTCTGGGAGGTTGCAGTGCATGATCATTTTTGTTGTGTCCAGTTGCCATGGCTCAACCTCCAGATAAACTCACCTGGATGACTGAGAATCTTCACAGACATCCCTACCCTTGTGTGTTTAGATTCCAGCATAACAGCCCTGCTGTTGCTCTCCTGTTGTTCTCCATCACCAGAAACAATGGCCTAAGACTGTCTTTCCCTGCACCCATCACAGCTTTATCAATAGCCAAAATGTCATGGAAGTCACAAGGAAGGACTTCACATTGATCTTAGGGCACTTTTACACGACCTCTAAAATCCGGAGCAGCCCCGAGCACCCCCTTGGGGATTCTTGTCTTTTAAAGGGGTGGCGGGGACAAAAACAAACAGAAGGCTAGGGAGCCGGCATTCACAGCTTTACAATCCGCATCGGGCGGAGTCCAGGTACTTGAAAAGTGTGCTGGGATGCGCTTAGGTAGGCCTGGTCCTACTTAACTTTTTTTTAAAAGTCTGGAGCTGGTGGGAATACATTTTTAAGCTCCGGATCTGGGAGCCCTTTGCCTGGGATTTTAGGGGTCGTGTAAAAGCGCTGTTAGAAGCAGTTGCTTCAATTTAAAGCAAAAAACAGTGCGCTGCTTATATACCTCCCTATAGCACCCAATACACCCTCTTGGTAGTTTGCAGCATATTTATCCAAGTTACTTATTGCCTTCCACCTGCAGCTGGGTAATCAATTTACAGGCCTTGGAAGGATGGAAGGTTGAGTCAACCTCAAACCAGCTACCTGAAACTCAGACCATGAGCAGAGTCTTGAGCGCTGCAGTTTAACTCCTATGCCCCAAGGCTCCTGTTATGGGGGCCTCCAGTAATGACAACCCTTAATTTTTACCTCCGTGTTCTTACACGTGAGCCCCTCTCTCCATCTGTTAAGGGCCACAAATGGTCAGCTGTGTGGCCATTGGCCAGGTAGCCCTTGTCTGATGCATCTTTGCTACCAAAAGTAGGACCTGTGTCTTCATCGGTCGCTTGCAAAAGCCAGTCAGGAGAGGAAGTTGAAGCAGAGGCAGAGCAAGGGGGTGGGATGAGGTTTGCCTCGGTCTCGGCGTTGCACAGGAAAGGCACGGTTTGGCACCCGGGCCTTGAGAAACGAATAGAGCTTGCGAGTGTAAAAAATGCAGAAACAGGTCAGGAGGAGCAAAAATAGCTTCCGGAATGAGAACAGATGTGCTCTGGGTTTTATTTGCGAGAGTGCTACCGAGCACTTCAGCTGTCACTGGTGGACTTTCCCCGGCCCTCTCAGGTTAAGGAACGGGAGACGCACTTTCGCGAAGAAGCCAGTTCGCTGCAGAAGAAGCTGGAAGAGAGTTTCGCCGAACGGGTCGGCCTGCAGGAGGCCAACAGCAAGTTGACGCTCACTTGCCGGGTGCTGGAACAGAAAGCAAACGACTTTCGCTGTAAGTATGACAGATGCTTGTTATAAAAAACCCATTTGGCCCTTAATTTAAAAACAACAACGGAAAAGCACAACTGGGGCAAATCGGAACCACCTACAATGTTATAAAAGAGCTTAAAAGTCGCACAAGCTTTCTGGTTCTCAGTGATTCTCTTTGCCAAGCATGATGGTACAAAAAACACCATCTTGTGGATGGAAGGGCTGCACTGCAAAGGGTAGTGTCTAGCAGCACCTTTAAAACTGGTGAAAAAATTCACCATTTGTAAAAATTCCTCAGGAGACAGCAAGCAGACACCGGATGCAGCTTTTAGCCTATATGGGGCCTTATCGGGTTGGCACAACTTACCTGCAGATAACAGATTAAAAAAAACCATAGGAGTCCTGAAAAATAATGGCTCGACGCCCCAAATGAGGTCTGGAGGGTCATGCCAGAGAGCTGGGTTTCAATTCCACCTCTAGAAATGTTGGCGTGATTGACCCAGACTCAATGGGGCAGAAGGATGGGTACTTGAGGGCATGCAGGAGACCGGGGATTAATTAATTAATTAATTAATTTATATACAGTGGCACCTTGTATAAAGGAATTAATTCATTCTGAATGAAATTATGTGAAGCAAATTTTCCTTTATACAAATTTCCCATAGAAATGCATTGAAAACAGAGTGATCCCTAATCACGACTACTGTATTTTTATGTTGTACGGATTTGCCCCATAGACAATTCTGTTAAGCAAATTTCCCCTATCTCCGGAATTGTTTATGTTGTACAGATTTTATGTTATACAAACTGTTTTTTATATGAGGGCCCACTGTATTTGCATATCATTCATCTTCCCAAAGGAACTCAGGGCAGTTCACAACAAACACATTTATATCAATAAGAATATATATATAAAACATCAACTAAAATAATATACATTACAACAAACAGTACAAAGCAAGGCAAAGACTAATAAAAATGTAATGAAAATAATCAACCAAGGCGGTGGCTAACCCCCCCTCCAAAAAAACCCACCACTAATGGTCGCCAAACACCTCTCTAAAAAGCAAGGTCTTAATTGCTTTTCTAAAGGCCATCAGGGACTGTGCTAGGCGAATCTCACTTGGCAGATGGTTCCAAAGTGTGGGGCCAGCCGCAGAGAAGGCCTGGTTTCGAGTAATCCATTTCTAGGACACCCTAGGCATGGCCACCCAAAGTGAGAATGCCCGCGATGTTCTGGTGGGTCGGGCCTCAGTTGATCTTTGGAAGATCTGCTCTGCTAGGTATTAAGGTCCCAAGCCGTAGAGAGTTTTGTAAATCAAAACCACTAACTTGAACCTTATTCGGGACACAACAGATAACCAATGCAAGTGGGCCAGAACTGGGGTGATGCCGTCATATCTGTCTGCACCCATCACCAGTCTGGCTGCTGTAGTTTGAACCCACTGTAGTCTCCCAATAAAGGTCAAGGGCAACCCCACATAGAGTGTTGCAATAATCTATCCTCAAAATCACAAGCATCTGCACAACCGTTCTCAGGGAGGCCTAGTCCAGGTACGGGCGAATCTGTGCGATCTGCTGAAGATGGTAAAAGGTGGACTTGGAAACGGCCATCACATGGGCTTCCAGGGATAATGCCAGATCCAAAATAAAGCCCAGATTCCTCACTCTGTCTGCTAGCTGAAGGATAACACCCTCCAGACTAGGGAGAGGGCCACTGTACCCAGCAGAGGATGCCCCGAAGAACAGAACCTCAGTCTTCTCCAGGTTGAGTCTGAGCCTCTTAGTCCTGGTCCATTCCATGACCACATCCAGGCAGGAGTTGAGGGTCTGCACCACCTCCACTGCAGAGGTGGTAAAGGAGAGTTAGAGCTGCATGTTGTCAGCATAATGATGACAGCAAACTCTAAATCCCCTAATGACCTCAGCCAGCGGCCTCATATAGATGTTAAACAGCATGCGGGAGATTGGAGACCCCTGGGGTGCTCCACAAGGGAGCGTCTAAGGAGCCGACAACTCTTTCCCCAGCCTAACACGCTGGGAATGACCCCCAAGGAAGGATTGGAGCCAGCCGAAAGCCATAACTCCAATCCCCACCTCGTAGAGCCAACCCAGCAAGATGCCATGGTCGACGGTATCAAAGAACGCTGACAAATCCAGGAAGACCAACAAGGTAGAACAACCCCTGTCAGGCCCCCTGAGGAGGTCATCTTGCCCTGTGACCAGGACGGTCTCAGTCCCACAACACGGCCCGAACCTGGACTTGAATGGATCCAGGACACAATCTTCCTCCAGGAATGACTGGAGCCATATGGCGGCAACCATCTCGATCACCTTGCCCATAAAAGGAACATTGCCAATCGGACGGGAGTTGGACAGATCATTTGCCAAGCCAGGTTTCTTTAGAGTGGGCTTCACCACGAGAGGGAAAAATCCCTTCCCGGAAGGAGGCAGTGGAAATAACACAAATCCACTCTGACATGCTCCCTCTGGGAGATAGGATAAGCCACGACG
This sequence comes from Phrynocephalus forsythii, assembly GCA_029282475.1. Lineage (NCBI taxonomy): Eukaryota > Metazoa > Chordata > Lepidosauria > Squamata > Agamidae > Phrynocephalus > Phrynocephalus forsythii. The sequence continues at coordinate 99,080,489 of JAPFRF010000006.1, forward strand.
GGCAATGGGCGGAGGGGGAAGTTGCTTTTGAACTACAACACCCTTAATCCCCAGTGGCTGGGCATTCTGGGCATGGCACCCTAGGAATTGTAACCTTCCCAAGGTCTGCCAAGGAAATGTACCATTTGTAAAAACTTCTGAGTGTCCAAAATCAGTTGGCATGGCAGTGAAAAATGCCCACGGAGTCCAGAAGCTTAAATGTGACTTCTTGGAGGTGGTGACATCTGCATGACCTCTTTCAACATGGTCAACCTGTGTGCGGGTGTTTCATAAAGACTCTTCTTCCTCTTGCTTCCAGGGGAGCTTGCTGCAACATTTGTTTGTTTGTTTGTTTGTTTGTTTGTTTGTTTGTTTTGAGTATTTTTACCCCGCCTTTCTCCTTGGAAAAGGACCCAAGGCGGCTTAGGGTAAGGAGAGACAATATACAGTCCATTACAATTAAGATACATTCAGTTTGAGAAACAGGGAATTGAGGGGCATCTTACAGCATTATAAGGCAACGTTAAAGCTAACAATTGACAACGTAGTGTCAATGCAATCACACTGTGATTATTGTTGCATTTTTTTAAATATTGTTGTATTCCTCTTTTCTGTGTTGTTGGAAACCGCCCGGAGTTCCTTTGGAAGATGGGCAGTATAGAAATGTATAAATAAATAAATAAATAAATAAATAAATAAATAAATAAATAAATAAATAAATAAATAAATAAATAAATAAGGAGATATATAAATACAAAGTTATAAGTGGTAATAAGCACAATGTGTAGCCATGTATGGTAGATTGAAAGCCAATAAAATATGTTGCCTATTCTCCTACAGTTGTGGGCATAAAAATAGTAATTTGGCAGGAGAAAAATCACCCCGATAAATTACCCCTGAGTGCATTGGCTTTCCCATCTGGTCACCCCTCCTGGGTGTATTGGCAAGGATTCCAAAGAGCCAGGGAAGCTGCTCAATGAACCGGATGAATTGTTTCATGTGGCTTGTTTCTAGTTGGATTTGGCTCCATGTCTTCAAAGTCAGAAGAACCAGCTGTAGAATAAAGGTTGCCTTACATGGGGACACTAATAATTTCTCATTCCTCTCTTCAGGGCATCGTTAGTATTTATTCTACTCCCTGAATGGAAAGTCTACAAACAAAGGCAGCTGTGTTGGTCCATCTCTCTCTTTTACACACACACACACACACACACACACACACACACACACACACACACACACACACACACACACACACACACACACACACACACACACACACACACACACACACACACACACACACACACACACACACACACACACACCACACCTGCAGTACATAACATAGTAATACCCAGTTTATTGAGATCAGCTGACATTCACAGAAAGGTGGATCTTAGCTGGGTAGTTCGTTCATCATGAGTGTTTTCTTGTTTCTTAGGTGCTCTCGACTCACTCAGGGAGAAGTGTTTTAAAGGGCTGTCGTGTGGAGTGGTTTGCCAGGTATGAGATGCCTTTAATTTTGTTTTCTTCTTTCTCATTCATATTTCTCTAGCTTGCGCTTGTCTGTGTATATTAAAATAATGAACTCTATAATGCTCCTGCCAACCTAGCAGTTCGAAAGCATGTAAATGCAAGTAGATAAATAGGTACCGCCATAAAGAACGGGAAAGTAAAACAGTGTTTCCTTGCAGCAATGCCAGCCACGTGGCCACGGACTTCCACAACACTGGCTCTTTGGCTTGAATATGGAGATGAGCACTGCCCCTAGAGTCAGACACGACTAGCACACATGTACCGGGGGGGGGAGCCTTTACCTTTTACCTATAGGACTCCTTGGTGTGGGGGGGGGCAAGACCTCCATCCTCTTCAGACACCCTTTAGACCAGGGGTCCTCAAAGTTTTCAAACAGCGGGCCGGTCCACCACCACCCAGACACCAGACAGTCCAAAAGCAGCTGCAGACATTCTTGCTCACAAAAATGATGCTATGCCCCGGGGATTGAGGACCCCTGCTTTAGACATTCTCTTGAAATGATGCTATGCCGATTGGCCAGACTACTAACTGTTCTTCAATTAAAACAGAGTTGCACGTATGGTGACACTGGTCCTTCTTCCATCTCAGATGTAGAAGAGGAGATAAGAACAGGAGGACAGGTAGGTGCCACCATGTCCTTTGCCCAGACTCTCATGCAGTGTAGGAGAAATGGAAAAGCAACAAATAACTTTCTATTGCAAATGATTGCATATTGAACTGTCTAGGGCAGTGTGTATATACTTATATTTTTTAGCTTTAAACATTGTCTTTTGTAAACTGGCTTGGGTCCTTTTAAAGCAGAAAGGTGGGATAAAAATGTTTTAAATGAATAAACGTATAAAATAGTGCAGAATTCTAACTACATCATGAAATTACAAGGGTAAGACGACAGCAAGGGAGTCACATGGAATTGAAAGTGATAAGAGATGGCTGTAACTGTCTAGTGTTGATACTCTGGAATTCAGATAGAGATTTACCATATTTACTTTCCAGAGCAGAAGGGTGGGGACCCACCAGTCACCTCAAGCACCTCATCCATTCCTCATTTTTACTCAGAAAACAGCATACCTTTTCCATTTTCCCTTCATCCTACATGGGTGATTATGATTTATAAAAAAAGAAGAGAAGGTGTTCCCTGTACCATTTTTTCTATCAGTGCATACTGACTCCACTTTGGGGTGTATGTGTGGAAGCTGTGAATCCATGCCAGGTTTTGGGTCCAACATTTTTGGTAATAACTCTTGAAAAGTAGAGAATAAAACCCAGGGTGGATTCACAGCACTGCCGAAACTGGAATCATAAGCAGCCTTTGTTTTCTGCATTATGCAGCACAGTGTAATTTTTGCTTACCTTATTTTCTAATAATATTAACTATGAACAATTAAGCCAATTCTGACTTAAGGAGATTGTTGTTAGGGTTTTCTTGCTGGAGAATAGCCAGAAATGGGTTACCATTCTCTTCTTCTGGGGATGCCCTGGAACTGTGCAGCTTTTCCAAGGCCGCACAAGCTGGCTGTACTTACAGGAGGCTCTGTGGGGAAATTCCAAACCTCTGGCATTTCAGGCACCCAAACCACTAAGCTATGGCTTCAAACATTGTTGCCTTTTCTTTAAAGGCTATTATTCCTCTGTCGGATTTCTTTACAATCTCGTCTTGTAAGAAAAGAAATTTCACATTCTTTCCCTAAAGCTAGCAAAAGCAGTTACTTCACGTCTGTTTTGTTTCTGTTAGTGTTGCACTTAGGAGTGGTACAAAAAAATGTAACTTCACATCCATTGCGCAACTACTGAAATTTGTCTCGACCAAGCCCCTGGAACGGGTGCTAAGCGCAACAATACTGTACCTGGTGCTGGGGTAGGGTTTTCCCTTGTCACTCTTTGTTCCTGCTTTCTGTTCCGAGGCAAGACACCGTGTTGTAACAACTGTCACACAACAAAACATTTGTTTATCTCAGAAAACTGTCCGGGATTTTTTTTTATTTTACTTTTCAGAAGTGAAATATTGAAAAAGAATTTTAAGCCCCCACCCCCACCCCCAAACAAAGGAAAAAGGAAGCTAGACAAATGCAGTGTTTGTCACGGTACAAGACCATGCGGTAACATTTGTCACGAGACAAGTTATCACAACCATGGAAACAGTGAAACAGGGACAAAACCACGTGATCGCGACCAACACTGTAATGGTAACTAGTCGCGGAACAAAGGACATAAAGTAACCGCCAAAGTCTTTGAGTGAATATAAAAATACAGGAAGGGACGGCAAATAATTCAGCGGCACCATTCTGTAATTTGATTGCTTCATACAGGCAAAACAACTACAACTGAATAACTTGCTGGTTGCATCAGGTGGAGTAACTTAAGTTCCTTTTCTGTAATTAGGTAATCTGCTGTTCCCAAAGATTTGGCACCCAAGAGAATCGGCGTTTTGGCTTGTCCTCATCAGCCAACTTGGGACTGTGGTGCTCACAAAATACTTTACTACTAGGTAAGACTATAGACTTGATTATTTTGACAAACTGCATTTCAGGGGTGATTGTACAGGTTTTCCAGAGAGAGATTTGACTTAAACTGAACACAAACTAATATTCTAGTGACTCAGTTCTCTTGAAATGCCTTCTATGTTTTAGTGCAGGTAGGTGCAGTTTTGATCCATTTCCAGGAATGTACTGGAAATGTACTAAAATTAAGTCTTGCATCTGTCAAAGTTGCCAAGTCTCCTTCCAGTTTGAATTTCTGATATCATGAAGGAGCTTGAACAAATTAAATACTTCCCCTGCTCCTCAGTGGAGGTTCAGGGAAAGTGAGTTTTGTTTTTTGTTTTTGTTTTTTGTTGTGGTTTTTTGCATCTGCAAGTTCGTTGCTGCTGCACTGAATTGCTTAGATTATTTTTTTTTTTTAATTTCCTTTGTGTGAAATTCTGGTTGAAAAAATCACTTTAGACAGGTTCTCAATTGGCATTGCACACAAAGCAAAGAAAAAAACAAATTAAAACTTCATCAAAGTGATCTAATGCAGTGTCCAGCACAATGGTACTTTTCTCATTAAGTTCATTCCCATGTTCTCATCTTCCTTGTTAGAAGTTTTGAAATTTCAGCTTACTAAATATATGTATGAACACACACACACACACACACACACACACAGAGAGAGAGAGAGAGAGAGAGATCTATAGGAGAAGTTTGTGCAGGGAGACTGATTTTTTGTTTTTGCACATTTAGGAAAGATTTGGAAGGACTTTTTGCAGAGAAATAGTTTTTTGAGACAAAGTTTTTATCAGCTGCAGTTTGGACACCACTGAGATCTCCCATGACAAACTGGGATGAAATGGGAGAATAATGAGTGGAAATCCCACCCCCATCAGCATAACCAGGTGGGGAGGAGAAGGATCTTGTGGCACTTGCAAAATTAATAGTTTTATTTTTAACATAAACTTTCAAGGATTACGGTCCACTTCTTTGCAGTCGTGAAGTACAGTATTCAGTCCCAGCGATGTGCAGATATTGTACACGGTGGTGGAGCTATGATCAGGGTGACTACACTTTTAGTTAAGTGGCCATAACCCGGTATTGGTTTCCTCCTTCCTTTCTTCTTCCTGTTTCCCTTATAACAGTGGTGTTTCTAATGCTGAGTGAAAGTTTAAATAACTGGCTCAGAGTCTGCTGAAAAGTTCCTGCTTTATTTCAAGAGCCTTGTGGTGCCGTAGTTGAACTGCTGTACAGGAGCTGTAACTGTGCTCATGACCTGATATTCAATTCCAGATAGCTGTCTCAAGGTTCACTCAGCCTTCCAGCCTTCTGAGGTTGGTAAAATGCATACCCATCCTGCTGGTGGTGAAGGGCAATGTGTAACTGGCATAATTACTTGTAAACCACCCCGAGAGTGGTTTAAGCACTATTTGGCAGTATATATGCAACACACTTCACTTCACTTTGCTTTTATTTAACAGCCTAGTTCTGTGAGATTCCAGGAATACATCATTGTACCTTTAGACTTCCTTCCCTTTATAACAACTGCTCTATGTGTTATTGGCAGAGGCGTTGGCTCTCGATTCCCTCCATCTGGTTCAGAGACATTCTGGGCTCAACTACTTCAAAAATACTAAAACAGAGTCTTCTTTTGAGAAGCAGCAACTGAGAAATGAGTCCGTCTTGGAGGTGATGCAGGAGGCACACAAGTAAGGGCAGAGTCCTTATGTTTAAATCATCAGCTGCATGACCAGGAGACATTGAAAGTCCCTATTCTAGATGGAACTGGCTAGATAGTCTGGTTGGGGGCTAAAGAAGCAACTTTATAGATGCACAATTTAAAAAAAAATTAAGCCTCTGACACGCAGCACAATGCCTTTGGGAACTATTGATAGTAGCTCAGTAGCTCCCAAATGTTCTCGTTTGACATACTGGCCACTGGCCATGGGTTCCCCAGTATGACTCTTTGAGAGGGGAGAAGAGAGGGAGGAGCCTGGCCTCAGTAGTGGTTCCGTGGATTCCACAGTGCCCCCATCTAGGTTTGGTGGTCTCCTAGATCGTGGCATGAGACACACAGTTTGGGAACCACTGATGCAGTTCCATGGAGATCATGGTGCTTCTGCATCACCTTTGTCTCCACTGACCATGTTAACTAAGACGGTTACTTCACAGCCTTCCTTGTTCTGAGTTGATGTTCATTTCGTGATCACGTCGCTCGTGGTCATGTGGTCTTGTCCCGGTACAGTCCCTGTCCCCGTGTACCCACAGGCGGGATTGATGGTACCGTGATGACTGTTACTGCACGTCCTTGTTTTGTGGCAACATCTGAACTTCTCAGCCTTCGTTCTTGTTTGTTTGTTTGGTGCTACCTTCTATTTTTCAATCTTTCGAATCTCCTCAGCTTTGCCTTCAATGCATTATGGAGCTAAGTTTGAGGCATTTGTCTTTTAATCTCTCTGCACTGCGTTGCTGACTCCATAGGGAATGTACTGGCGAATGGCACTTCGCACTCATGCCACTAGATGGAGAATGGCATGTTGCGTGACGAGCCTTACCTCATGACCACTTGTCTTGGAACGAGAAGCGTGATGAGCAGATTCCCGAGGCCAGGGAGGGGAATCTCTCATTCCTCTTAAATCGCAGTTCAGGGGGCGTGGTCAGGACGAACTCCCATCGTCACGCAGTGGACATGTGGTAAGATTTCCTTGTACCGGTCCCAAGAGGAACCGCAAACAGCGATGAGAGGGACGTGAAGTAACAGCCTCTGTTGATTTTAGAGGTTGCCAAGCCCCGATTCTTCCATTCTGGTCTACAACCACATCCCTAATCCGGTTCCTGTGTTGCAGCTGGTGGACTCTCCACCTATGTAAATGCTGCAGCTAAAAATAGCCCCCTAGAGTCTTGCTTCAGGAGAAAGGATGGTGAAATGTAAAGCTTTGGCTGCCATATGCAAATTCATTTCTTTCTGCTCTCAGGTGCAACCATCGCCCGGGTGGGAACCAGACGGATGCAGACTTTGCCTTGGAGGCAAGGATGGAGGTGGGCTTAACCGAGGTTAGTTTTATCTGTCTTTTCATTGATATTCTTTAGAAAAAAAGTGTTCTCTTTAAGGGGGGAACATGTCAAAAAGCCATGGCATTTTGTGCTTGCCACACTTCCACAGGATTATTTACTCTTTACTATGTGTGGAGGGTGCTGTGGCAGAAATTATATGCCAGATCTTTTTGTATCTATCCTGGTTTTACTGGGAATGTACAAGCTGCGGCTTCTCTGACATTGGAATTTTCACTGTCCTATCCTCTCTTTTCTTGGTTTGGCTTGGGTGCCAAGGGTGGGAACCAGAAAAAACAGCCAGCATGAGTGCAAATAATTAGTGTGAACACAAAAATAACACTCTCCCACTTTTTGTTTTGTTTTGTTTTTGGTTAATAATGGTGTCTGAGCTTGTGGTTTGCAGCAAGATCTCGGGGGTCAGGAAGGTGCTATATATTGAGCCACACCACCGGTTCATTGAGTTGTGTGTTGTTGACACTGGCCAGCTGTAGGCTTCGGTGTTTCCAGACAGATACTTGTATTTTGATCCATTTTGGAAATGCTGCAGATTGAATCTGGGGCCTTCTGGAGGCCAACGTTGGCTCAAGCTCTAACCCTGTCGAGCACCATGATAAAGAGCGGAAAGGAGTTGTTAACTCCAGGGCAGTGGGAAACCAAAAGCACACACGGGATTCCCTGTCTCCTCCGTCCTCTTTAGACACCCGTACCTAATGGATAGAGTTATACGGACTGGCCAGACTGCAAACATGCTATTCAATGTAACAGATAACAGATGTTTTTTAAGGGATCATTTTATTCTTTGTTTGACTTGTGCTTTTAATATTGCTCTTACCAGGAGTTTTGCTATGACGTTTAATGCTTTTAAAATATTGCTGTAACGTATTATTTGGTTTCTTTTAACACTGTAAGCCTCTTGGAACCTTTTGGGGAATTGTGGCATATAAGTATTTTAAATAAACAAACGATGGTACGAACATCTCTGTCAGGGATAGCTCAGACTATGAAGTCCTAGCAAGCTGATAGCAAATGGTATACCTAACTGTCAAGATGCAAGAGGGAAAGGTGACTGAGTGTGTATTTTTGGATGACTTTTCTATCTTCTCTGTAGAGTCCTTTGTACAGTAGTTATTTTTATACCCAGTCTCTGCTGCAGCAGGAAACAGCTGCTACTGAGATGGTCCACACGACAAGCACCTCACCTCCCCCCAATGCAAAGAGAATGCAAATCAAAAGGCAATATAAGTTTGCATGTCGAGATGGCATCACAACGTGTGTGTCTTTCAAATACATAAGCAGCACTGCTGATGGTTTAGCTTGCTTCTGGGACTCTCCCAGATGGCCTGTTAACTCATTGCCCACCAGCCAGGGCCATCTGTGTGACTTGAACCTTAATAAAACCTGAGTACAGTAATACCTCGGATAAAGAATGCTTCCGATAACAAATTTTTCGGATAAGAAATGGAAATTTCCAGGTATAGGGCTGCCTCGGATAGCGAATGTTCCCTATGGGCTGCCTCGGATAACAAATGTTTCACAATGCCTTGCAAAAAATGTGTACCCTGCATGCATCGCAGGATGCATACTTTGTGGAGGGGTGGGAGGAGTTAGAGAGGTTTTTTTCCATGATGTTTTGGAGCCATTCTGGACATGTTTTGCTGAGGGATTTGGACCTTTCGAACTTGGTAAGAGAGGGAGCTAGCTTTTATTAATCTTTGCACTTCTTTTCTTTGCATTTTTGGCTGGAAGAGGCTGGGGTAGTCTTGCTGGTTTCATTTATCCATGTTTGTAGTCTTTTTCATTGCTCTGCAGGCAAAAATGGGCTGGATTTTTCTTCCTGCTTATGTTTGTTTGTTTGCATTTTTTTCCCCATGGCACTTTGGGTGGGAACAGACTGGGGTAGTCTTGCTGGTTTCTCTTGTCCACGTTTGCATAACAAATTGCCTCTGAGAACGAATTAAATTCTTTATTGGAGGTACCACTTGTATATCTTAATTGTACTGAACTGTGTATTGTCCCTTATTACTGTAAGCTGTCTTGGGTCCTTTTCCAAGGAGAAAGGTGGGGGGAAAATACTATAAATAAATAAATAATAAAAAATGGCAAAAGTATGCCAGATTTTGTATTTTATTGTAAATGCTAAACTTGTCTGTTTTGCAAGGGGAGCAAACCCGGGCTGTCGGCAGATCTTGCATCCAGGTAAGAATGAATGCATGTGTTTCATCCCCCGTCCCATCTCCATTTCTGGATGTTGAGTCACCGACTCAACTGGGTCCTTGTTGTCTCAGCAGTGAGCCAAGTCCATCACATGAAGACGCTTCTGGTCCTCCTTCAGAATGCGCTACAGGATGTGAGGGTAAGCCTGCCTAGTTGCATGTATGGAAACTGAGAATCTTCCAAGCATCAGCAGATGTGCGACTTCTTCTCAGTAATGGACTTGAAATTTGCTCCTCAAGTCTTGCATGTTGAGGGGAACTAGGAGGTACACGTGCCAAATGCAACCAAGAAAGAATGTGATGACATCTTAAGAATCAGTAACATGTTTCGGAGGAAGTGGAGGGGTGTCTGCAAAGAATTAGGCCATGCAAAACTTGTTGCAGCTGATTATTGCAATTATGCCCTGGAAACATCTTGGTTGATAGAACCTTGTACTGTCCACACTGGCATGTGGGTATATGATTCCCTGATAACTCACGTCCGCTTATGTTTCTACTTAAAACGACCCATCACTCCCCTTTAAGAGCTAGCCTGTATCTTTCTAGCACAGAGCTAGGAGATGCAATCACTTTGGGATGATTCATCGTAGAGCTGCAGAAGACCTGCCTTTATGGACAGGTACCATGAGTTAAAATACATTGCATGGAAGATAAGGGCCCTTTAAGGACCAGCAGGATCACAGTAAATTTCACAATGTGAACAGGAAGTAAGGTTTGCTTGAATCCAGGAGCCTGCTGGGCCACAAATAACAGCAGATTAGAACATGAGAACATAAGAAGAGCCATGCTGGATCAGGCCAAAGGCCCATCTAGTCCAGCTTCCTGTATTTCACAGTGGCCCCAACAAAAGTGTCCGGGAGTGCACGAGACTAGATATCTGTCTCCTGATACCATTCCCCTGTGTCTGGTCCTTGAAGTACCCCGGTTTTAAGCCTGGAGATGACACATCTCCATCATGGTTTGTAACCTGTGATGGACTTTTCCTCCAGGAATCTGTCCAATCCCCTTTTGAAGGCATCCAGGACAGATGCCATCACCACATCCTGTGGCAGGATGCATCTGCCATGGATCTTCACCAGCTTCTGGGAATATATTTGGGCCCCTGGGGATCACATTATTGATTTATTGATTTGATTTGATTTATATACTGCAACCATCTAGCGGAAATCTACTCTTGGCGGCTTACAAACAAAAACAAAACACAATAAAACACAATAAACAACTTAAAATAATAAACAAACAAACTAGTTAATCAAAACCAACGTGACATTAATAATAATAATAATAATAATAATAATAATAATAATAATAATAATAATAATAATAATAATAATCAGCATATATTCTACGAAAATGTCTCCGGTCATAGGCTCTTGGAAAAAGCTCAATCATTGGAAAAGGCCAGCTCCAGCTTAACACCTGGCAGCTGTGTTTGCAGATAATAATAATTAATAATAATAATAATAATAATAATAATAATAATAATAATAATAATAATAATAATAATAATAATAATAATCTCGCATAATTCGTGGATACATCATGTAGTCCTAAACGCTTGGGAAGCGTTCGACTAGTGATTTGTAATACAAAATCCATCTTAGTTATCTTGTCTGCTGTGAGATAATTTGATAATAATAATAATAAAGGATAAGTAAACACAAATAAATGAAAACAATTCAGCAGTTCAAAATAAAATACAAATTTAAAAAAAGCTGGTAAAGAATTTTCATAAGGTGGGAAGGAAGAACAGAGTTTTTTTTATATAAGGAAGTTCACATTCAATTCACGGACCTCATGTTGCCTACCTCTGATTCAAGAGGAGAAATGGGGTGGACGTTGTAGTTTGGCCTCTGTTTAACTAGCATCTCAGTCCTTTACAATCCCTTATAGCTGGATAGTTCAATGGTTTAGGCACCTGGCTGTGAAGTCAGAAGTTGGGAGTTCGATTTCCCCACTGGGCTTCCTTGATGGGGGCTGAAATTGATGACCTCAATGGGATCCTTTCCAGCTCAGCAGTTCTAATATGCCAATTATTGAGTTCTGTAGGTGAGGGTGGCATGGGAGCTACACAAACGCTTGAAGTAGAGATGGGCACAAAATGAACTTTTAGTTCTATTTGTTATTCGTTTCGTTATGTAACGAAACGAATAACGAACTGCCCCCTCTTAAAAAAAATGAAATGAAACCAAACAGAAATTTCCATTTTGTTTCGGTTCATTTTTCATTCAGACGGTGTCTCCTACCTGGAGTGGTCCTGGTCCGGTTCTCCTGGAGAGGAAAAAAAAATCAAAGCCGACAGGCCCACGCTACAGCTGGTAGACGGGCCACGTGATTGGCAGTAAAAATAATAAAAATAATAAAAAATAAAAATAATAAAAATAAAACCAATCCAGACCTGTCCCATGGGCCAGCAAAAGTAAGAAACAAAACCGGTGGTCCCATGCTAATTAAAAAATAAATAAAACCAGTGCCGACCCGACCCCAGGGGCCACGCGGTCGGCACTTGAGGGAAAAAACAAAAAAACCCCAAAAATAACAGGCGCTGGCCCCAAGCCAGTGCCTCAAAAAGCCCCTGCCGCAGGGGCCAGGATCACCCGCCGCCGCCCCCCGATAAGGACCCGAACCAGTTTGGATCAGTTTGGGTTTGTACATTTTTAAAAAAATTCGTATGAACCTGAAACAAACCCAACCAAGGGTGGGCCTGAAACAGACGAACCTGAACCATGGGTTTTCTGTTTCACGCCCACCTCTAAACCTTTATTCTGTTGTAATAACTGTGTGAGCTTTCAAATGTGTAAAGTATGTTAAATGAATAACAAACAAACAATAGCCCTTCAGTTTAAAACAAAAGTTTGTGATTAAAGTTTTATCCCCATGCAAGTCTCTGGGCAGCTTACCGTTTAATTATCCAGGCTATGCTTTGGCCTGGCAGCAAGCTGGGCACTCATAAGAACATAAGAAGAGCCATGCTGGATCAGGCCAAAGGCCCATCTAGTCCAGCTTCCTGTATCTCACAGTGGCCCCACCAGATGCATCTGGGAGCACATGAGACTAGATATTTGTCTCCTGATACCACTCCCCTGCATCTGGCCCTTGAAGTACCCTGGTTTTAAGCCTGGAGATTACACATCTCCATCATGGTTTGTAACCTGTGATGGACTTTTCCTCCAGGAATCTGTCCAATCCCCTTTTGAAGGCATCCAAGCCAGATGCCATCACCACATCCTGTGGCAGGGAGTTCCATAGACTAACAACGCGCTGGGTGAAAAAATATTTTCTTTTGTCTGTTCTTACTCTCCCAGCCCTCAATTTGAGTGCATGTCCCCTAGTTCTGGTATTTTGTGAGAGGGAAAAGAGCTTCCCTCTATCCACTTTACTCATGCCCTGCATTATTTTGTACGTCTCAATCATATCCCCCCAGGTGCCTTTTTTCCAGACTAAAGAGCCCCAAATGTTTTAGCCTTTCCTCATAAGGGAGGTGCCCCAGCCCAGTAATCATTTTGGTCGACCTCTTCTGCACCTTTTCCAGTTCCACTATGTCTTTCTTGAGATGCGGTGACCAGAATTGTACACAATACTCCAGGTGGGGCCTTACTATTGTTTTGTATAATGGCATTATAATGTTGGGTGTTTTATTTTCAATCCCCTTTTTGATAATCCCTAGCATGGAATTGGCCTTCTTCACCGCTGCCACACATTGGGTAGACACCTTCATGGAGCTGTCCACCAACACACCAAGATCTCTTTCCTGATCTGTCACGGATAACTCAGAGCCCATGAGTTGATAGATAAAGTTTTGATTTTTCACCCCAATATGCATTACTTTACATTTGGCTACATTAAAACACATTTGCCAGCCCATTCCCCCAGTTTGGAGAGATCCTTCTGGAGCTCTTCACAATCTTCTCTGATTTTTACCACACGGAAAAGTTTTGTGTCATCTGCAAACTTGGCCACCTCACTGCTTATCCCTGTCTCCAGGTCATTTATGAACAGATTGAAAAGCACCGGTCCCAGGACAGAGCCCTGGGGCACACCGCTTTTCACCTCTCTCCATTGTGAAAATTTCCCATTGACACACTCTTTGTTTCCTGGATCTCAGTTTTGTTTCAGCAGCCTGAGGGGAAAATCTCATCCAGTTCTCAATCCTAAAAGGTTTGTAAGACAAGGACCTGCCCTGATTTTCTTCAGCAAGGTTTGTTCCTCTTGGATGAGGCCTTCCACCATCTTCCCTGGGACAGATGTAAGGACCTGCCCTCTTATCCCCTGACTGTGCAATTTTCTCAGCAGCCTCTGGTGAGGGACTGTGTCAAAGGCCTTTTGAAAATCCAGATAGACTCATTATTACCAACCTTGGAAGGCTGGAAGGCTGAGTCAATCACAAGCCTTGGGATGGCACCCTGAGTAGTGGGCACAGTTTTGGCTGCGGTACAGCAGCCGTTTAACCACTGCACCATGGTACTCATAACAATTTATCTCAATCCCAAACAGCTCAACAACTTATCCTAAACAGATCTCTAAGGAAACTACAGTCACTTGCAAAAGAGAGGTAGTACTCTATTAAAGGGCCTGGTTCTGAATGTGATCCCACAGTTGAGCCATAAATACTTCAATATTCCATAAAGTTTTCCTCCAGAAAACACTTTCCAGGTTGAGACATATTCCACCAAAGCTAACACCCTTTCTTTGGTTTTAGTTGACTAAAGTTTCACCCCAACATTGACATCTAAGTTGTTTATTTGGGTAAAAGGTACAAGTAGAGACTTTAAGGTTTCAGGATGTGGCAGGATGCAGAAGTAGCACGGCAACACCAATCAATAAGAGCCACAATTAAAAGGTTGTGGAGTGGGAGGGGATCCTACAGCCCCTGCCACTAGTTTCTGGGAGATAGATAATGTGGAAACCTGTTGTCAATCATGATTAAAAAGTAGCTTGAGCTACTATATAGTCACAAGCTATTGTTTTTGTTTGTTTATATGGTTGTGTGTGTTTGTTCATTTTTCTCTCCACAGATATAGAAATGGACTCCACACCACCTCAGACTATGGAGGGGGAGGTTTCTGAGTCTGCTTCAGTGGTGGTTGAGGAAGAAACTGTGGCGACTGCAATGGAAGAAGCTAAAGAGGGGACTTTACACATTATAGCTGGTATTGTAGCAGCTGTGTTTCAAAGCCATGAGCTAAAGTGCATGCTGTGAGAAATCCGTTTCTAGGTGGAGTGCTCTTTTAACTGGCAAAAAGGTGTAACTGTGAAACCATGTTAAAATGAGAAGATTATGTAAACAGGCAGGCTAAACTACCTTGACCATGAACAGCCTGTTCTACTTTTCATTTTCTTGCTTAATAAGATGTCCCCCTCTGTATAATGGCAAGCCCCCTCCTCTTAAATCTGCTATTTGCTCCATTCAGCAGGGGATTCTTCTTCAGCTGAGGATCTGTCTGGAGTGGCTGTGTGTAGAGGCAGGAAAAAGGGCAGGTGAGTATCAGATCCTACGGAGGTGACTGTTACCAGAGTACCAACTCCACTCTTCATATACCATGTCTCTAGAGTTCTACCATGTGCCTTAGGTCTCTGCTTGCTCTGCAATGTTAGTGGTCAGTGGCTGATAAAGGATAAATCAAGTTTACAGTTCTAGGCCACATTTGCAATTGATGTGGAAAGTGCGGATTTACCAGCCCTCTTCATGCTGAGCTGTTTAGGAGTTCTTCCCACATGGTAAAGCTGATCACCCCTAGCAAGGTAAAAAGATCTCAGCATCTTCTTTCAAATCACATGATTTTGAATATTTCTGATGTTCTTTCCATTCTAAATATAAAGAAATTTCCAAATTTAATTCTCTGCTGTCTCTGCCTGACAGCAACATCAAAACCTGCTGGGTTTTTTTTTTTGACCACTCAAAAACACAACACAACACTGTGTCGCGCCACCGCAGCCCACACACCAGTGCCACGATGCCACACCCCACACACCTACACCGTGCCCCCCACACCCCATCTCCATACCGCACCCCACCCTACATTACAAAACACCACACCACAAAACATCACACACCACAAAACAAAAGAGATTGTTATAAAAATAGCATAAGCCTTTTGTTCCAAAGTTGCTGAGTTTTGAACTGAAAAATTAATCCATGTGGCATGAAAGCAGTTGGATAAATAAAGAAAAATAGTTATCATAATTAAGAGATTTGCTGTATTTTATTCGTTAATTCGCCTGATGGTGGTTCATTAGAGAATATAGAATAAATAGTATAGAATGCATGTGTTCCCAAGTTTGAGTGCATCTTTTATACTCCAGTCTTGCAACACAAGTGGAAGACCCAGCAGACAAGCTTGAAAGCTTTGTTTCCCATAATTAAGCACTATTAGGGCCAGAGATACACTCAGATGCCGTAAAACCTATATGAATCCTATAAATGCTTTGCGTCATTTATCCCACTGCTTTCCTATATTGTTGGTTCTTTTGGAGCCACCCTGACCTTTGAGAAGACTTGCCCCTCCGAGATCTGATGTCTGTTTTCCTAGAACACATGGGCAACAAGATCTGAGTCATTCTTCATGATGAGGCATCTCCACACCGCTGTCCTTGACTCACTTACGCCTTCATTCTTCTGTCTTCCTGTACTACTCTCTCTCTCTCTCTGTTGGGACATAACATCTTGAGATTTGTCTGTTGCTTTACTGTTGTAACATTTCCTCTTTGTGAAAAAGCTCCAGTCTTGTCTCTGTCCAACAGTATGATGGTGGTGGCGGTGGTGGTGGCAGCACACTTACTCATAGAGAAGGGGAGGTCCAGATCAGTGGTTCTCAACCTGTGGGTCCCCAGATGTTCCTGGACTGCAACTCCCAGAAGCCTCCACCACACGCTGTGATGGAAGGGATTTCTGGGAATTGCAGTTCAGGAACATCTGGGGGACCCACAGGTTGAGAACCACTGGTCCAGATGGTCCAGGACCACCTCCTCTCCTACAGCATCTTACCAGGATCTGCCACTCAGTGGGACTGCTTCAACCTACCTAAGAGTACGGCCGGCCACCATCGGTTTCCCCAATCATTCTTCTTACAGCAAGGCAATCAGTTGTATGGACAAAAATAGATTTTCAGTTGTGTAAAGACACATGGGGATAATTTATTCTGTGGTTTGCTAATGCAGTTTCTCCTCTTTGATTTCAGTGCCTCCCCCAGTGAGAAAGAAATAGAGGTGAGCCACATGCTGCACCTGAAGGACCATCTCTCCTCATATGAGTTTTCTCAATGCTTTGCATCATCCAAGGACACCTTCCTCTTGGTTGCGAGCGCTGGCACAGCTGACGGTGACCCGGGAGAGGGCCTTCTCTTTGGCAGCTCCCAAGTTATGGAATACTTTTCCTTAGGAGATTGGGCTGCCCCCCCCCTTTTCATAGAATCATAGAATCCTAGAGTTGGAAGAGACCTCAAGGGCCATCCATTCTAACCCCCTGCCATGCAGGAACCCCCATCACAGTATTTCCGACAGATGGCCGTCCAGCCTGTGCTTAAAAACCTCCAAAGAAGGAGACCCCATCACCATTCTTTGTGGCAACGTATTCCACTGCCGAACAGCTCTAACGTCATGAAGTTCTTCCTCATGTTCACATGGAATATCTTTTTCTGCAGTTTGAAACCATTGCCCTGAGTCCTAGTCACTGAAGCCATGGAAAACAAACCTGTTCCCTCTTCAATATGACATACTTTCAAATATTTAAACATAGCTATCATATCCCCTCTCAGTCTTCTTTTTGTAAGGCTAAACATTCCCAGTTCCCTAAGCCATTCTTCATAAGACATTTCTTCCAGACCTTCAGTCATCCTGGTCACCCTCCTCTGTGCCCACTCGAGGTTGTCAACATCCTTTTTAAATTGAGGCGCACAGAACTGGACACAGGACTCCAGGTGGGGTCTGATCAGAGCAGAATAGAGTGGTACTACCACTTCCCTTGATCTGGACACTATGGTTCTGTTGATGCAACCAAGAATCGCATTGGCTTTCCTGGCCTCCGCATCACACTGCTGACTCATGTTCAATTTATCCTTCTGCCAACAGCTGATGGTAAACAGTGTTCCGTGTGCAGAAATGCATTCAGCCATGCCAGACACATGGTCATAGACTGGCACAACACTGGCTCTTTGGCTTGGAAATGGAGATGAGTGCCGCCCCTAGAGTCAGACACAGGGGGAACCTTTACTTTACTTTTTAATTCAGGATAGTGGAAAGCAGGTCATTCCCCTTGCTCCTTGGTGGAGGAGAAAGCGAAGTGATTCCCCCCCCCTCTGCTAGACCATTGCTGATGCATTGTATCAGATTAAATTGTAAAATAATTTATAAAACCTTGCCTTGCCTGAGGCTGCAAGCAATTTCTTGATCTGCACTACACAAACTTAAAAAACAATCTAAGTGATGCAGCACATCAGCAATAGTCTAGCACAGGCATGTCCAAAGTCAGGCCCAGGGGCCAAATGCGGCCCGTTTTCAAATTTTGAGCGGCCCGCAGCATCATCTCCCCAATGGCTCAGCCTGTCATGCATCTCTACCAGCTGGCCCCTCCCCATACCGGATGGAGACATCAGCTTGCAGTTTTATGGTTTGCCTGCCCTCCCTGCCTCTGTCCATCCCCCCCAGCCACCTGCCCAGCCTATCCACTCCTGGCTCTGTTGCTGCAGCGTCCTCCCTACCTCCTTGAATGTTATAGAGACTTGTCCAAAGTCCGGCCCGGGGGCCAAATGCAGCTGAATGGTCGGCCCCCACACATTTTCACCTTGACAAATCTGGCCCTCCTTGCAAAAAGTTTGGACACCCCTGGTCTAGCAGGATAAAAAATAATTTTCCCTCCCATGCCCCTCCCATTTCTGCACACTGCACACTGTTTACCTTCCTGCTTTTTACAGTGGTACCTATTTATCTACAGTACTTGTATTTACATGTTTCGAACTGTTATGTTGGCAGGAGCTGGGGTTAACAGTGGGAGCTCGCTCCACTGCGTGGCACCCTGGCTTCGAACCGCCAAGCTGCCAAATTGGCAGCTGACAGTTTTCAGTGTTGTAGCCCACTGAGCCACCATGCCCTGAAGTACTTCACTTACTAAACCACTTCACAGTAGTACAAACGGACAGCAGGAAGCGCAGGACTATATGGGGTCATTTGAGGTCTGTATGCCATTTGGATGTGAGGATTGGGCCAAACGGCGTATCACAGGTTACAAACCATGATGGAGATGTGTAATCTACAGGCTTAAAACCAGGGTACTTCAAGGGCCAGATGCAGGGGAGTGGTATCAGGAGACAGATATCTAGTCTCATGCGCTCCCGGACACATTTGGTGGGGTCACTGTGAGATATAGGAAGCTGGACTAGATGGGCCTTTGGCCTGATCCAGCATGGCTCTTTTTATGTTCTTATGTTCTTATGGGGATGTGTAATCTCCAGCCTTAAAACCAGGGTACTTCAAGGGCCAGATGCAGGGGAGTGGTATCATACCGAGATCTAGTCTTGTGCGCTCCCAGAGGCATTTGGTGGCTCCACTATGAGATACAGGAAGCTGGACTAGATGGGCCTTTAGCCTGATCCAGCATGGCTCTTCTTATGTTCTTATGTTCCCACCTCTAGTCAACATGCAGCTCCATTTAGACCATACCATCCTATTGGGTTTGCTCTGCTTCACTCCTGCAGTTTTATATGTCTGTTATGGGGTGGATTCCTCAGTCACCACTCGTCACTTTTTTTTAAGGAAAGACTGGAGTTGCTTTCCATCTTTGAGAAGCAGAAAACATGAATAAAAATATCTTCTGATTGGGGGAGAGAGAGAGAGTTTATTTGCATAGACAGGTCTCCTCCTTTATTTCTTCTCCTCACAGGCAGAATTTCTTCGTCTCTCTCTGGGGTTTAAGTGTGACCTCTTTACTTTGGAGAAGAGAGTCCGGCTGGAAGAAAGGTCCCGGGATCTGGCTGAAGGAAACCTGAGGAAGGAGACTGCTAATGCCTCGAAACTACTTGATGTAAGGAAAGGAAGGAGGGGCTGTGACATAGGGGTTGAATACTCGCGGTTACTATGGCTTTGCCTTCAAAGGTGAAGAGATATCTGGGGGGGGGTTGGGATTACGTTGAAAGTGTCTGCAGATATGGTGCTTTTCACTCCCTCAGATAAACATTGACAAAAATTGTGTGTGTGTGAAAGAGAGTGGGAGTTTTTTTTTTAATCTGAAGTTTGATGTATGCAAAAAGGTAGTAGAAAGTATGGATTGGCTAGCACGGATTGGTTAGCGCCAAGGATGTTGTCAGTACAGCTTTTACATTATGGCCTCTGGAGCAACAGGCATGTGTAATATACAGGTGCCATTTTAAGACAAAGGTCAACAGATCTCTCTAAAACAAGGGGTGTGTGTGAAATAATCTACTGTACTAGTGCTTGGTATACTGTCTCAAGGAGATAACCAGTGTGAGGTAGAGGATAGAATGATGGACTGGAGACCAGGGTTTAAATCCCCCACACAGCTATGAAGACTCACTGGGATGTGGAACTGGTAAAAGCATTTGAAAACCCAATTAGAGTCACTATAACTCTAATTGGTTCCAGCTTGGCAGCAGATAACAAAACACAGAAAGATATACAAGACCAAACTAAATGGCTATAAATTATAAATTGACTTGTAATTTAAAGGTCAAGAAAGGGGAGTTGAAAAAAATATATGTTTTACAATATATGGGGTATATTTATTTATTGAATGCATGCTTGTAAGAGACAAAAGGAAAACTCCAGCACAGCAATAAATTCAATTCTGGGGTGGGGAGGACAATAAAGATTTCTTAGGAGGTTCCATTGGTGGAGGGGAGCACAGTTGACTTATATTTTGTTTTCATTTATATATTGTTGTATCTTTTATTTTATATACAGTGGCAGCTCTTTAATACAAATGCCTCATAAGAAAAAAAAACTTCATAGGAAGAATACAATTTCCAGGAATAGGCATGCTTTGCATAACAAAAAAAATTCCGCATGTACCCAGGAAAAAAACCTCAGTTGTTTTTATCTTTATTCTAGCCTCTGGAATGGATTAATCCATTTCCAATGCATTCCTTTTGGAAACCACTGTTCGCAAGACAAAATTTTCATAAATTGAAGCAACCCATACCCTCTGGAACAGATTAATTCATTTTCAATGCATTCCTATGCGAAACCGTGTTTCGTAAGACAAAATTTTCTTAAAACAAATTGAGCTGTAGAATAAATTAAATTTGTTTTTAGAGGTACCACTGTATTATACAAAAATATTTTTTAAAAATAAAAGACCAAAATAATTCGCAGTCTTGTATTTTTGGTCACCATGTATGGATGTGAAAGCCAGACAGCAAAGAAAGCTAACAGGAGAAAGCTTGAGATGTGGTGCTGGAGGAGAGCTTTGTGGATGTGCTGGATTGCCAGAAAGACGGACCAGTGGTTCCTAGCTCATATGAAGCCTGAATTCATTCTAGAGGCAAAAATGCTGAAGTTGGGGCTGTCCTATTTTGGACACATCCTGAGAAGGCAGGATTCTCTGGAAAGGACAATAAGGCTGAGAAAGGTGGAAGGCAGGAAAAGAGGAAGACCAAATATGAGACCGGCTGACTCCCTAAAGCAGTGTTTCCCAACCTGGGGGTTGGGACCCCTTTGGGGGTTGAACGACCATTTCACAGGGGTCGCCATGAGCCAGTGAAGAAAAAGGCACAAACGACTTGGGTCTGGAGGAGGAGGGGGAGGAATGGGGGGAAGAGTGGGTTACAGCTGGATAGGTTGGAGGGGATGTCAGTCAATGGCACTGGAGGCTGCGATTGGCTGAGGATGCCTGTAGACTGAGGGAAGTTCTTTATG
Source organism: Phrynocephalus forsythii (assembly GCA_029282475.1). NCBI lineage: Eukaryota > Metazoa > Chordata > Lepidosauria > Squamata > Agamidae > Phrynocephalus > Phrynocephalus forsythii. The sequence goes on from JAPFRF010000006.1 coordinate 99,101,604, forward strand.
GCCCCTGCGGCATAGTGGCCTGCCAAAGGGGGATTGTGACCTCTTCCAAGCAGTGCAAGGGGTCACCACAACATGAGGAACTGTATTAAAGGGTCATGGCATTAGGAAGGTTGAGAACCACTGCTCTAAAGGAACCATAGGCTTGAGTTTATAAGAACTGAGCAGCAGACTGCACATTTTGGAGATGGCTGATTGACCAGGCATGTCCAAACGTTGGCCCTCCAGATGTTTTGAACAGCAACTCCCACAGTCCTTTGCTACTGGCAGTCTAAGCTTAGAATTCTGGGAGTTGTGGTCCAAAACATCAGGAGGGCTGAAGTTTGGACATGCTTGACTGATTCTTAAGGTCTCCGTAAGTCAGAGGTTATTTGACTCTGCATAGCACAAACAACATAGAGTAATGCTGAGATTATAAAGCAGATGAGGAAAGATCTTCAGTTGCTCTTTAAATACTACGCCTAACTACACCCAAAGAAGGTTTATTCATTTAAAGCATTTGTTCATTGCTTGTCCATAGAGGTTGACACAACATTCCCTTGTTATCATTATGCTCATATTTAGCAAACATACTGGAAACAATTACTTCAACGGGAAATCTCCAGTGTTGACAACGAGAAGGCATTATTTGTACGACTTCTCAAATACAGAAGATTGAGTTAAGATCTGAACATGCAGTCATGCTACCTAGGATTTTGTATTCCCCCCCCCCCCGCCAAAAAAAGTAAATTTTCAAGTTCTGTTTGTCACATCCTGTTCTACCCCAAGTATCTACTATTTCCTCTTTAGGTAGCGCAAATGCAACTTCTGTTTCCTTTTCTTTCTCTTTGCCGTAGTCTTTAGCCTCCCTAAGTGAAGACAACCAGGCTCAAGAAATAGTTAAGAAGCTGCAGAAGAGCTTGGACCTTCTGAACCAGCATGCCACAAGGATTGCCAGCAAGGCGGAAATGTTGGGAGCTGTTCATCAAGTAAGTCTGGCCTCTTCCAGACGATGTCGTTCCAAGTGTTGGTTCCAGAAAGGCTGCTGTAGGCCTGGTTGGGAAGGAATAAGTTCAGGTTTATTCTGAAGAAACAATTATAGTATGTGCCTGCAAATTTCATGTTATTACCGTATTTTTCTCTGTATAAGACACACTTTCCCCGGAAATGTCTGTGCATCTTATAGAGTGAATACAGTAGTCCCTGCTACATATATATCACAGAAGTTGCCTGCATGGAGCCTCTCCTGCCCCTGCTGCAGCCAGGATTCCCCACTCCCAATCACCTGGTTTGCAAAGAGGCTTCCACGGAGCCTCTCCCCTCCCCTCCCCTTCTGCAGCCTGGATTCCACTGTTCCAATCACCTCGTTTGCAAAGACGGGGCCTCTGCCCTCCCCTTTTGCAGCCAGGATTCCCCTGCCAGGAAACCTTAGGCTAAACATTTTTTTCTTATTTTCCTCTTCTGAAAACTAGGTGTGCCTTATCGAATGAAAAATACAGTAACTAGAATCTAATCCTAATCCACAAATGGATTTTGGGATACAATTGCTGCCATACATACCTGATCATTTTATTTTAGGCTGTGTTGCTTTGTGCAACCTGTGCAAAGATTCAATTAAGTAGAGATCCCATTTTCCATCTCTGTTCCCACAGCTAATTATCACTTACCTGGATTTTCACCTGTATTGTGCAATTGTTAGCTTGTCTGTTCTTGTTTAGCAAGGATTGGGTATCCATCAGCAACCATGGTGGCACAACCGCTATCCTTATGGGAAGATCTTTGGGGATCTTGTCTAAAATGTATGTGAGCGTATTTGGATCGAACTGTTTAAGGGTTTTGTGTGTATGTGTGTCTCAAATGGTTTTGGGGTACAGCAAGCCAGTCTGAGCATCTTGTTCCCTCTTGGATAGTTGTCATTCTACAAGGCCTATTGCAAATATCTGCCCTAGTTTTGGTGTCTGAGAGCTGTTTTAAGTGAGAGAGATGATCTTAGATTAAACCTCAGACCTTCATCCTCCCTAGAACATGCTCTGCTACTGAGATACTATTTTAAAGAAGGATATTGTTATGGAATAAAACTGGAGCTTAAAAGGTTATCTCTCAGAAACAACCAACCATTAACCACCAAATTGCCACTACCCTTATCACTGATCTGACCACAGTGGCGGTTACTTCACATCCTACTTCGCTCAGTGATAACGTTTGTTCCGTGACAGCGTTGTTCGCAGTCACGTGGTTTCCTCCCTGTTCAATCCCTGTTTTCGTTTACACATGGGTGTGATTACTTATCGCGTGACAACTGTTACTTCATGTCCTTGTTTCGTGACAACTACTGGATTTCCCTGGCTTTGTTTAGCCTTTTTTTAATTAGTAGGCTTCTGTTTTTTGATATTTCGAATCCCCGCTGCGGGCACGCGGGCTGTCTCAGGAAGCCTGGCAGGAGGAGCCAGGTGAGCCCTCACCACTTGCCGCGGGCGAGTGGCGGCAGCGGCAGCGGCAGCGGCAGTGGTGCGGGCGGTGGGCGAGACACCCTCGCCCTGAACCCAGCAGTCTGTGGGCTGGCAAGCGAGCAGGCAAGAAGAGCTCAGTCCCGCCTTTGGGACCCGAGGAGGATGGACCTATACCTGACAGTGGCTCTCCGCCTGTCCCTTCAAGAGCCGCCTTCTCCTGCAGGGACAGGCGGACAGCCGAGCCTGGCCTGGTGCAGGAGTTCCAGTCGATTTTCTCGGTTGTCGGAATATTCCTAGAGGGAAAGGGGGAAACAGCCATTGCCGTTACTTCATGTCCCTTGTCTCGGAACAGGAACAGGGAACCAACCGTGACAAGAGAATTCCCCAGCCCAGGTGCAGGTACAGCTTGTCACGCTCTGTTCCGGGTTCAGCGGGCGTGGTCGGGATGAGATTCTGCTGTCACGCTATGGACGTGAAGTAACTTTTTTTCGTACTGGTCCCAAGCGGGACAGCAAAGAGGGACAAGAGGGACATGGAGTAACGGCCAGTGTTAACACACTGCAGTTACTGCTGGTAGACTGGAGAGATACAAGGAAATACTCTGTAGCCTCCTCTAGTCACCAGTTCTTATAATGCACCTTGAAAAATATTTTGAAATAATGAAGGCAAAACCAGTGAATATTTCCCTGGCTAAAAGGAAAGGAAAATTCCAACCAATGTGTTTCTAAAAAGACTTAGAATGTCAAGAAAAGTAACTATTGGAAGTAGCTAGATGTTATTTATTGCAGCCAAGTAACATTGGTTTGGTTCACTATAGCTGAATAGTGATATCTGAAACCTTCAGTTGCATTTTGTTACCCAAAAGTAACTTAGTTAGTTAAATTTACTTGCATTTAACAATTTCCCCAAAGGAAAGGGGAATGAACAAAACAAAATTGAGAACAATGGGATCACCTGGAGTTCTGCAGAACTGTACAAGCGTTGTCTGTTTTCCGGAGCGCTTCATCAGGTTTGGGAGTGAAAAACGATAAGTGGGAGGGATGAGACAGGAAGGCATGAATTATTTGGTGAGTTGTTAAAGCCACATGGATGTTTTGCTGGGACTTGGTGGAATTGCTTTGTGTCATCAGCAGACCTTGGAAAACTGACCTCTTTGGACTAAACCTCTCTCAGTTGTGGTCCAAAGACATAACCTTTCTTAGCTCTGAAAGTGAGCCGAGGGTGCAGCCTGCAACCTCTGTTCATGCTAAGAAGTACAAAGGAGATTAGCGCTGCCGCTCGGGGGAGACATTCAAAGTCCCCCCCCCTAAAACCAAATCAGAGAATTTAAAAGTGAAGGGGGGACTATTATTTGGAGTATGAAGGTCTTTTGTTTATTTGTTTTGTTGTTGGTCAGTCATTAAATTGTGTCCGACTCTTTGTGACCCCATGGACCAGAGCACGGCAGGCCCTCCTGTCTTCCACGGCCTCCCGGAGATTGGTCAAATCCATGGTGGTTGCATCGATGGCACCGTCCAACCATCTCATTTTCTGCCGTCCCCTTTTCCTTTTTTAAGTCGGGTACCATGCTTTTGCTGATGCATACTACAACCGTTTCCCCTCTTTTTCCAATTCATACAGAAATTTATATTACAGTATAATGCTGAATGCTTTCCCTCTAACTGCACATCACCTCCTTTGAAATCATAAAATTCCTTTGGGGAAATCATGGGCTCCTGGTTGGGAGTCACTAAGGCTGTTTTTACACGACCCCTAAGATCCTCTGGCAACTTAAATGCAGATCCCACCAACGTGGTTTTTGTTCTGCTTCCTGTGTTCCCACCTCCCCCACTCTGATTCTATTGCTTCTGTCTGCGGTGAGGGGAGAGAGAAAAAAATGCAGGCTCACCTCCGCCTGCCATTGGCAGTAGCTAATTGTTCCAGCCCGTTAGGATTCCTGTCTGTTAAAAGGGGGGCAGCAGCTAATTGTTCTAGCCCGTTAGGATTCCTGTCTATAAAAAGCGGAGGAGGGCCAGGCATGCAATGCTTTAAAACAGCAACAAGGATTTTACCTCCTCCAGACCAGGTACTTGTAAAATGCGCTGGGGCGTGCTTAAGTGGGCATGGTCGTACTTTATTTTATTTAAAGTCCGCTGCTGGTGGGAAAACAATTTCATGCTATGCATCTGCAAGTATTTTGCAGCGGATTTTAGGGGTCGTGTAAAAGCAGCTCTAGCTCTCATGTGCCGATATTGTCAATCTTTCTGGACTGTGCACGTTCCTCTGCCCTCTTCTCCTTTAGAGTTGATGATCTCTCATTCTGCCCGGTTTACTCAGTTCAGATTCTTTGGCTGCAGTGTCTTCTCCAAAGTCCCAACGTATTTCCTATGGGTTTTAAGAGATAAGAGGGTTCTCAAAGTGGATTTGAAGGCTCTCCTTCTTTTTCTTCTGTGTATCTGAAGCAAATGGCACTTCCCTGGCCTTCTCTCATTTCTCATGAAAACAGTGGCAGATTTCACTGGGTGGTTTCTATCCATCCCTCACCTTTCTTCCTCAGGAGAGCCGGGTCAGTAAGGCAGTAGAGGTGATGATTCAGCATGTGGAAAACCTGAAGCGTACATACGCCAGAGAGCATGCGGAACTGGAGGAGCTGAAAGGGATTCTGCTCCTGAATGAAAAGTCCTTTGGCGCCCTGGGGGACCGAGGTAACCGCTGACAAGATACTGACAGATCCCCATGGCTGCTTGTGCTCATCCTTTCATACAGGGCTTGAATAGCATCTTGATGTTGCACAAACACTGAGTATCTCAAAATTCCTCCGATGGGGTTGTACAGCAGGACTACAGATTTGAATTGAACTTTTTTTTTACTGTGGCTGCTTTTATACGACCCCTAACATCCGAGGCAAAGGGCTCCCAAATGCAGAGCTTAAAATTGTTTTCCCACCACCTGTGGACTTTAAACAAAATAAAGTACAACCACGACCCCCTAAGTGCACCCCAGCACACTTTATAAGTACCTGGTCTCCGGAGGTAAAAAAATTTCCGATGCGGATTGTAAAGCTGTGGATGCCGGGCTCTCTTCGCCTTCTGTTTGTTTTTTTGTCCCCGCCGCCCCTTTAAGAGACAGGAATCCCTACGGGGCTGGCTTCGAGGGCAGACGGAGGAGAGTGGAGGTGAGCCTGCATTTTTTTCTCCCTTTTTTCCTCCCTCCCCTCACCACCGACAGGAGCAGTGGAGTATCGAAGAGTGGGAACACAGGAAGAGGAACAAACCCCAGGATCTCTGGTCCGAATTTAAGTTGCCAGTGGATTTTAGAGGTCGTGTAAAAGTGCCCACAGTTTCCTAAAATCTGGTAGGGGTGAAGGGTTGCCCATAAGGCGTGGTCTCAAAAAGCAACTTTCCTAAGCTCTGATGGCGTGCATGGATGCACAGCTGCATTTGTGTCATGAATTTGTGGCAAAGTGAGCTTTGGGAGCAAACACAACGATGATGATTCCGTAAGCTCCTGCTGCAACAGCCAGTCTTGGCTTGTTGGTGAGTGAGGCTGTTCTGTTTTTAGTTTTGCCCAAATAGAAGCAGCTGGAGGCATTATGGTAGAATCCTGACGCTCGAAGGGTCCTCCAAGGCCATCAAGTCAAACCCCCTGCCCAAGGCAGGTTTGGGGTGGGCTGCACTTTTCAAGTATAGGGACTTGATTATATACCTGTATGCTTACTGTATATCTCAAAGGAATCTCCTCACCAGCAACACATTTTCACGGCCTTCAAATGTTGGCAGTGCACTGTTGGGTCAAAGCCCTGCCTGGTTGACTGTTATTACAGCTCTGTCTGGCTCTACCACTAGACAGAGTAAAACAGCCACTCGGGGAGCAGATGAGGAGAGACACCAAATATCCCTCCTGTATTTCCTGTTGGCTGGAAAGCTGAGCCAGTTTCGAGCCAGCTACCAGAGTTGGTTGGGATTGAACTCAGGTTGTGAGCAGAGTCTTGACTGCAGTACTGCGGTTTAACCACTGCGGTAATCAGCCACCGCCTGTCCTGCTGTTTTCAAACATGAGGGACGGCTATTTGGTTTGCAAGCATCCAAGCAACATTTGAATACCGACTTGGTTGGTTTCTGTAGCTTGAACATTGCTGCAATGTCTTGAGCCGACCTTATCAAGGGTTCTCCCCTTCCTAAATCAGAAGCAGCAGAATAAATGCTGGTACCTCTTGGAGATCCTCCTTCGCCACATCTTTATAAGAACATAAGAAGAGCCATGCTGGATCAGGCCAAAGGCCCATCTAGTCCAGCTTCCTGTATCTCACAGTGGCCCCACCAGATGCTTCTGGTAACACATGAGACTAGATATCTGTCTCCTGATACCACTTCCCTGCATCTGACCCTTGAAGTAACCTGGTTTTAAGCCTGAAGATTACACATCTCCCTCATGGTTTGTAACCTGTGATGGACTTTTCCTCCAGGAATCTGTCCAATCCCCTTTTGAAGGCATCCAGGCCAGATGCCATCACCAAATCCTGTGGCAGGGAGTTCCGCAGACTAACAACGCGCTGGGTTGTGCTGTTAGCCAAAGCACACCAAAGGCACAATTGCTGAAGGTGGTGACCTTGGCTGCCTTTACCGCACCACAGCTTCATATTTTTACCCCACTTCTCTTGCTCTTACAGATGACTCTCCAATTAAAAAGCACTCTGGTTCTCTAAAGGTACAGGCGCTGCTGCCATTCCAAGCTTGCTGCTTCCTGTGTACTTCTGACCTTGGTTGTGGGCCTTTCCCTCTGCTGTGCATTGCTGTAGCCTTGAACATCCCCACTGTACTTCCTTCTGCTGCCATACTGCAAGAGACCAATGATCCATTCCAGACCAATAAAGCTCTCCGTTTGTGACTGAAAACTGGCTTGCTTTTCATGCAGAAGGTGCTGAAGTCTTCTCCTGTCTTGGGGAGGGTCTCTTCATCCAACCTTTTTGTGTTCGCTTACATTGCCCTATGCTAATAGTCCAGCCGGAATTTCCATCTAGACCACTGGTTCCCCACCTTCCTAATGCCACGACCCTTTAATACAGTTCCTCATGTTGTGGCGACCCCTTGAACTGCTTGGAAGAGGCCACAAGCCCCCTTTGGCAGGCCACTGCCGCAGGTGCCATAGAGAACTTCCCTCTGTACAGACACCCTTGGCCAATCGCAGCCTCCGGTGCCATTGACTGACATGCCCTCCAACCTCTCAAGCTGTAAAGCAAAAAAAAAAAAGTGCAAAGTGTTCTGCTTTATATACCGTCCCATACCACTTCAAGTAGTCTCTGGGCGGTTTACAATTTTAAGTACAGTATGCAGGCTACACTTTGCCCCCCCCCACCCCAGCAAGCTGGGTACTCATTTTACCGACCTCGGAAGGATGGAAGGCTGAGTCAACCATGAGCCGCCTACCTGGGACTGAACTCCAGGTCATGAGCACAGTTTTACCTGCAATACAGGCATTTAACCACTGCACCAAGGGCTCCTATGTAAATCACTCTTTCCTTCCCCCCTTCCTCCCCCTTCTCCTCCAGACGCAAGCCAGTTTGTGCCTTTTTTTTCACTGGCTCATGGTGATCCCTGTGAAATGATCGTTGGACCCCCAAAGTGGTCCCGACCCCCAGGTTGAGAACCACTGATCTAGACTCTAGAATCTGGGTAGTTTTGTGTTTATTCAGCTGTTGCCTTTAAGCATTGTGGATATTTTTGGAGAGTGAGTAGGCAATGCCTGGGAACCTTGAACCTAAAGCTGAGATGATTCAGATTTGTGGTGATCAAAAAGTGATGAACCTTCAATGGCTGGCAGTCCCCCCACCTCCCGTTTCCTGCTGGAGATGGCAGCTGGCCAGACTATAATAAATGCATATTATTTTATCTAGGGAATATATACAGTGGAACCTTGACTTACATGCTGCTTGACTTACAGCATATTTGACTTGCAGCAAGAAGGGGCCTGTTTGACTTGCATCGCGGGCTCTGACTTACATCTCGGAGCCCCGGTGCAAGGCACCGGAATTGAGCGGCAGCCACAACTCAGCATCGCGGCTGCTGCCTCCAAACTGCTCCTGCCTTCTTCCCCTCCTCCAGCAGCGGTGGCTTTGGCGAGGCCAGCTCAGAGCACCTGGAGCTGGTCCTCGGCCTCACCGAAGCCGCCGCTGCTGCCGGAGGAGAAGAAGGGCCGGGAGCTCGGGGCTGGCCTCGCTGGTTAGACAGTCGGCTCAGTCTTGTAAAAAATCTGGCTGAAGAAGTCTGGTCCACAATGGAAGCATTTTAGTTGGGGAGCTGTAAAGTTGTGGGACTCTAATGGTAAGCATAGAGTTGTTCAGAACTTAAAACGTCAGGTTAAAAATCAGTAAAACTTAAATGTTAGACATTGTTGCTATGAACATTAAAAAGTGGAGGCATATAACTTGTGGACTATAATTCCACTGCCTCCTCCTCTCTTTGAAGAGACATTTCATTTACATCCCCAGAAGGAATCTCCTATCCCAGTCAAATTTGTGTTAAATTGCTGTTTTCAGGGGTCTTTTTCATCATCTGGAACGGATTAATCCACTTTCCCATTACTTTCTATGGGAAATGTTCGTTTGACTTAAGTCATGTTTGACTTAAATCTAGACCACTGGAATGGATTAATGACATAAGTCAAGGTTCAACTGTAGTGTATAGAGCAGGGTTAACAGATTAACACAATTTCTCTTACCAATAAATCAGCAGTAGGATTCTGGCTGCTGTGTCTTCTAGCTATATGTGCCACTTAATTCCAATGGGGGTTTGGGGAATTCCCCCCCACACAAAAAAACCTCCATGGGATTTGCCTGTGGCTCACTCCTAAGGTATTCAATACAATATTGAGGTCAGCTTCAGTAAATAAAAGGTAAGCTAAGAGCCTTGATCAATGTATACAAGAAACTTACAGCACATTAGTCTGGAATAGAACTCGGGCTCTTGAGAGATATTTATTTTTCTGGTCCTTGTTACTCACAAGGAAGCCACAAACAGTGGTTGCAATCTAGAAAAAAAGTTCTTGTTGAATTCTCTAGTACGGTAATTCATACTGGGGGGAATAGGTACATGCAACTGAAGTTAAAAGCAATTAATTTGTTATAATGGACCTTTTGCATGAAATAGAAATAGGCTGAAAAACATGATGTTTCTAAGCAAGAAATGATGACAATCAATTCATAATGGTGCTGTATCTTGCTTGTGTGTTTTCCTTCTGCGTTGCTTGCTCCTCTATCACCCAGTTTTTGGTTTGAAAGACCTCTTTGGCAAAACTATGGAAAGTTAAGGTAAACAAACTGCAAGACTTAAACAATATGGCTTTTGATGAGCAATATTTAGGATTGATCTTTGCATATGTAGTTCTAATTAGAGGACGTTTTGACTTCTGGATTTGTCTAAAAGTGTTGTAAAAAACTAATAAAGTGTTGTGGGTCCTTCCAATATGGCTTTTAGGTGGTCATTAGGATACGCTGCTCAGGGGAAAGCATTGCTTGTACAGAGCGGTGTATTTATATTCTGTCTCTGCTTTGCTGCTGCCATGTGGGTATTTTCCCCAGTACCCTTCTAGGTCTACATGAATTGGGTCAGTACACACTAAACTCACCTCTCCTTCCTTTTCCCCCCTCACAAGGCTCAGCTAAATGAAACAGATGGAAATGACAGGAATGACAAATTCAACAGACGCTCGAGTTGGTAAGGATGATGGATGTGTGTGTGTGTGTGTGTGCAGTTCTAAGATTATAAGGCAGGCATAGGTATAAATAGATGTACACTTGCAGCATCACCATGGGTGATGGGAGATGTGGGCCAGCTTTGGAAGGCTGGTGCTAGTTGTATTTTTATCACCAGCAATATACAGTGGTACCTCGGATAATGAATTTAATTTGTTCTCCGAAGCAATTCATTATCCAAAAAAAATTGTTATCTAAAACACAGTTTCCCATAGGAATGAATGGGAAACCAATTAATTTGTTCCAGAGCCTAGGAAAATGACACAGACACCTGGTTTTTTGGCTTAAAACTCTTTATAAAGGGCACTTTAAAGGTACAGATATGATGCAACCCAGGATAACTCTTTTTTACTGGTGCATGCTGGAAATTCATTATCTGAGGCAGCCCATAGGAAAATTCGTTATCTGAGGCAGACCTATACCTAGAAATTGAGATTCATTATCCGAGGCAGCCCATAGGGAAAATTCGTTATCCGAGGCAGCCCTATACCTGGAAATTGCAATTCATTATCCGAAAAATTTGTTATCAGGGGCATTCGTTATCTGAGGTATTACTGTATATTTTTAAGAAAGCTGTATGGAAGGCTGTTGTCCGGATCGTCCAATACAGAGAGGAGCTATGTTTACAACCTATTCCCATAATGTGGTCCTCTGTAGACTAGGGAACTCCTTCACTGGTGTTCATGTTCATAGCAGTCCTCTTGAGTAGGTTGGGCAGCCAGTGGCCGTCCCAGGTCACCCAGTACATTTCCTACTGTGCAGTGTGTGAGAGAGTCCCCTCTGGTGCATTCAAGATCATACCACAAAGACCCTGTGTTGGGGCCGGTCTGCCTTGTGCAAAGAGGGAGGTGCTGTGCCACAGTAAAACCAGGAAAGCCTACTTGCCTTCTTCCAACAGGGGCATAGTAGGAGTGAAACAAGGCGAGAAGCGACCTTTGCTACAGCGCTATGTTAGCTCACCGTCCTGGACAGAGCTGGAGGAAGACCAGCCTGGACCTGAGTAAGTCTTTCTGGGTCTTTGCTCTGCTTTCCTCTAGATTTGGAGTTATATGTAGCAGTACTTATTCTGTGCAATCCCTTTCAGAGATGTTCCATCTAGCCAACCTGTTCTAGATTTTCTGGTTTTCTAACTGGTATTTTTCAAAGGGAAACCTTTGGTATTCCAGATGTTCTAGACTATAAGTTCCATCATGTCTTGTCATTGCTAGGATCTATAGCTGCCTTGTGGACTAAAATGTTATGGATGGATGGATGGATGGATGGATGGATGGATGGATGGATGAACGGATATTGCTGGAGTTTCTAGAAGCTCAAAGCACCTGAAGAACCAAGTACACAGTATTTCCTACCCTTGATCTGGACCACCATACTGACGCTGTTAATATTTTTGTTGTTGCTTTTGGTGGTTGGTTCTTAAATTTTCAGATTTTTAAAAATAAATTTTACAGTTCCATTGACAGCTTCTTATGACTGTGTTTAATACAAGCAGTTCAGGAAAGCAGCTGGGCTGAAAAATATGTTGAAATTTCAAGGGGAAAAAACAAAACAAATTGGAAGAAAAATATTTTTGTAGTGATACTACCCGATGCAGGTGCACAGGCTCAAAGGGCTAGGAAATGTACATTGTGTGAATGCCTAAGCTATTAACATCTACATACATGAAAAGAGAATTTGCATTGGAGTAAGGGACTATCTGATGGCCGAAAAACTGGCGTACAAGCATGTTTGATGACCATGGACTTCTCTGCCTTTTAATCCAAAAATTCCCTTCCCAGAACCACCCTAGTGGAACAGACGGCTCCAGAGATCCAAGGAAGCAAGCCTCGGAAGCTGAGCGAGAAGGAAAGCAGTCTGTCAAAATGGGGGTTGCACTCATTGTAAGTGAAAGAGCCAAAAATGTGCTGAAAAGCAGCTGGCTTTTGTAATTACCGAATTTGAGATAATAATGGGTTAGAAGCCTCCTCTTTGGGAAGTGTATTTATACCCCACCTTCTTAATCCACTGTAAGGGCGCTTTTACATGACTCCTAAAATCTGAGGCAAAGGACTCCCAGATCCGGAGCTTAAAAATGTTTTCCCACCAGCTCTGCACTTTAAAAAAAATTAAGTACGACCACACCTACCTAAGCGCGTCCCAGCGCACTTTTCAAGTACCTGGCCTCCAGGAGGTAAAAAATCTTCCAATACGGATTGTAAAGTTGTGAATGCCGGGCTCCCTCGCCTTCTGTTTGGTTTTTTTGTCCCTGCTGCCCCTTTAAGAGACAGGAATCCCTACAGGGCTGCTCAGGGCTGCTTCCACCAGCAGACAGAGGTGAGCCTGCATTTTTTTTCTCCCTCCTCTCATGCAGACAGGAACAATGGAGTGCGGAGGGGTGGGAACACAGGAAGAGGGACAAACCCCCACGATCTCTGGTCCGAATTTAAGTTGCCACTGGATTTTAGAGGTTGTGTAAAAGTGCCCTAAGTAGTCTTCCCGGAGCAGAAGACATCTGAGGAAGTGGCCAAGATGCGGGTGGGCCCTGGAGGATCACAAATCTATTTAGAGGGATAATGAGTATCTACTGGTTCATCCCAGTTCTTAAAGATGGCAGCACAGGTGCTGCTTTTCCCTGTTCCCGCCTCCTCAGGCTCAGTCAGCCACTCACGTGCGAGCTTCTTCCACTTCCTCATCTGCTCTTCTTGGCCCAGCAACAACAGCTCAGGCATCTCTGCCCCATCCTCTTGGCTGATTTCCCAGTCAGATAAAAGGGCAAGGCAAGAGAGGTCTGTGCTCTTGCATGTGACTTGGAGATTAGCCGAGGGCTTGGAAAAAGCAAGCAAGCTGGGCCCGGTGAGTGGCTGGAAATGCTGAAGAGGCAGGGGAGGGGAGGAGAAGCACCTGTGCTACTTCTTGGACAAACGGGGACCAAAAGGTTCGTGCCCATCTCCATTGGGGACATGAAAATAAGCTGTTGTGTAACCAAGGCTGTTATCACAGCTGTCAGAGCAAAAGCGAATCCCACAGAAAATCTCAAAATCTCCAATTCTGTTGTGCTTTTTCCTTTCCTACAGGTGTACCAGATTTTTTAATTGGACCTCCTCTCTGAAGACCTCCTTTTGCAGGGCCAACAAGGCTCTCTACGTTTCGGTCATCGTGACAGTCTTGCTCACTGTCCTTTCGACGTTCCTTGTGGGTTTCTCCTTCCAAAAGCCTACAGAAGCTGCTGCTGCTGTTGGAACAGGGGATGCATGGACCGCAGTGCAGCAGCTGCTGTGGCCGTATACCGGCCTGCAGCACCAAGGTCCACCACCCGTGTAAAAGTCACTGGTGGCAGTTAGATTTGTCTGGACTATGAAACTGGGGAATGAGTTCAGTGGATCATTTTTGCATGGGCTGGTGCAAAGAGACAGATAAGTAAAGAGTTTAAATGCAACTTCTGAGACAGAGTATCTTAATATTTCTGGTGACAAGGCTGCCACAGTGCAGGTCAAACTTTTAGCATCCAACTTTATCGGGCACTGCATAAGTATATCTTTCAAATGACTGCTTCTTAAAATGTCAGCATTTTTTCTCATTCTGCTAGGTATCTTGGAAAATATATTTTAAGGAATCTTTTGGAGTGAATATAAATGGTTTAAAATGTAAGGTATTTATTTATATATATATATATTTTTAAAAGATCTCGGAAAATGTGAGCTTGTTGCAAACTTCAACTTCTTCTTTTAGTGACAAGGGTGCCTTAATAAAGTTCTGAAGTAGCCTGTGTCATCTTACGAGTACGTGAGCACTTTGGTGGCAAGCAGCAGCTGGTACACAGCATCGGTGAAAAGGCAGTGGGCATGGTTAACTCTTTCCATGCCCATTTCGCTGCTGGCATCTCTGATCAGGTGGTAAAGGGTCGAATGAAACTCGGTGTTTTCTGCAATGTTTCTGGAGAAGGTCTCGCTATCCTCGGTGAGCTCAAGCCTCTGAGCTCTTTGTCCATTGAACATATAGAGGGCCCAGCTTTCCTCCTTGACAGGTCCTTCTGTTAAGTGCTCGCAGGCCTGGAAAAAAGAAAAAGATAAAACAGCACATACAGTCATGATAACAACATGCTGGGCTTTGAAGCTGAGGGCGCTTTTACACGACCTCTAAAATCCGGTGTCAACTTAAATTCGGACCAGAGATCGTGGGGGCCTGTCGCTCTTCCTGTATTCCCATCCCTCTGCACTCCATTGTTCCTGTCTGCATGAGGGGAGGGAGAAAAAAAGGGAGGAAAAAAATGCAGGCTCACCTCCGTCTGCAGCCCCGTACTAATTCCTGTCTCTTAAAGGGGCGGCGGGGACAAAAAAACAAACAAAAGGGGAGGGAGCCCAGCATTCACAGCTTTACAATCTGCATTGGAAGATTTTTTACCTCCTAAAGGCCAGGTACTTGAAAAGTGCGCTGGGACACGCTTTTTTAAAGTCTGGAGCTCGTGGGAAAACATTTTTAAGCTCCAGATCTGGGAGCCCTTTGCCTCGGCTTTTAGGGGTCGTGTAAAAGCACCCTTAGTTTAGTTTCTTTGGAAACAGGAAAAACCTGCCCCCTTCCACTTCAAAACTCAGTTTTCCACTGTTGATTCAAGAGGATAGAGGTCAAGATGTTTAAAAATTATTTCATTTGTTGTAGAATGTGCAACATTCTCAAATATTGGGAGCACCCCTTGTTTTGGGGGCATCCTTGCGAATACACACCTGCTCACTGTCTCTCACACACAAATGGCCTGCTTTCACATCCTGTGGTAACCAGAAAAGGCCAGCCGAATTGGTGAAACTTAACTGAGATGCTGACACACCAGAATCCCACTGCTTCAGTGGACGTCCAGTTATGGGATTTCAGCCACAATGTCTCTGCCTGCATTTTCTGGGGTTTAGTGGCAGACAGCACAGCACAGAAAGGCTGCACAGCTAAGAACAGTGCACCTTTACCTTAAAAACCACATTATCCTCCCCGCTCTCGGAATTCCACTTGCTCCAGCTGAAAGCAAAGGCAGAGGCAACAAGAGCCATTTGTTGGTAAGACGTGACTTCTGCTAGAAGAGCCTATGTAAACAAGAGGAGGAAAACAGGAAGGCGATGAAAAAAAATGTAATTCCAATTTTTCTCCTAAATATGAAGCCAGGCTATTTCCATGGCGATGCCCAGGCTAACGAACCAACTGCTGGTGCACTAGCAGCCCAACCTAAGACTAGCAGGCACACAACATTTACACTTAGGTAAGCCTTGTGACGCAGTGGTTAAAATGCAAGACTGTAGGCAACACTTCGCTCACACCCTGGGTTCAATCCCAGGTGACTGGCTCAAGGTGCACTCAGCCTTCCATTCGTCTGAGGTCAGGAGATACGAATACAAACCACAGCACCATACATGCCACAATGGTCCAATCTCACCCGCCACATACAACATTTACACTTAGGTAAGCCTAGTGGTGTAGTGGTCAAAATGCAAGACTATAGCCAACACTTTGCTCACACCCTGGGTTCAATCCCAGGTAACTGGCTCAAGGTGCAGTCAGCCTTCCATTCTTCTGAGATCAGGGGATATGAATACAAACCACAGCTGCATACATGCCACAATGATACAATCACACCCACCACAGAACCAGCCACCCCACTCACCGGGCTGCACAAGGTGCGAGGCCCGTGGTCGTCATTGGCGTGCCAATCCCGGCCGTTTCCCACCTCCCTGCACAGCTGACCATTTCTGCACCAAAGCGAAACCAGGGGTCACCTCACTCAGCTGATGAGGGTTCAACTGTGTGGGGAGGCAGAGAAAGCAAAGTGTTCTGCTGATATACCCCCCCCCCAAAATACCACTTCAAGTAGTGTCTGGGAGGTTTACAGTTTTTAATTGCAGTATGCAGGCTACACATTGCCCTCCCCCCCCCCAGCAAGCTGGGCACTCATTTTACCGAACTCGGAAGGATGGAAGGCTGAGTGAACCTTGAACCTGCTACCTGGGATTGAACCCCAGGTCGTGAGCACAGTTTTGGCTGCAGTACAGGCATTTTAACCACTGCACCACGAGGCTCCTCAGGCCATTCAGATTCCTGTCAGGATTGCCATGTCGATGGCATATTCCTGCACAGGTCTGGCTAGTTCGGGCTGGGTGAAGACTGTACCAATGCAGCATCTATGGTGCCACATATTCATATTTATGAATACGAATATGAACCACCTGTGCCTAATTCCCTGCCACTCCAGGGCACTTGATTCCTGTCCTGCTGAAAGAAACCGATTGCATGTAAAGAGATTGCCACCCAGAGATCATTTGGAAGTGGGGTGGTTAATGAATTCTGTAAATAAAAAAACACGGCAAACAGCTTACTTTTTTATTAATGGATACATATTTTGAAGAGTATTCTGCCGGGAAGATGTTCATCCCAGACCGCTTCAGAGTCATCATAAGGGCCAGTGGAGTTGTCCATTTCCCCTTCATCTCGGAAAGAAGATCGGTCTCTTCTATTGTGGTGACTCCGGTTAACATACACTGGTTGGCCTGCCTCCAAGAGCAAGGAAAGGGCAAATGACCTGCTGAGCCTCCACTTTATAATTTTCAACATTTACAACGACTTCATGTACACTCCCCCTGCCATTAGAGATACAGGGATGCCAACAAAGACAGTGGTTTTCTTCTTTTGTTATATGTCTGTGAAGATTCTCAGTCCTCCAGGTGAATTTATCTGGAAGTTGAGTCATGGCTACTGGACTTCTCTTTCTTGAGAGGTATAGAAACATTTCGCTGCTCATCCAAACGGCTTCATCAGTCTGAATACAACTAGTGCGAGTCCTCCATCTTATAGTCAGTTTTGACCTCTTGTCACTCTGGTCTGAAATAGGCTCCTAAGATGAACAATGGCCTGAATAGGCTCGTTAGGGAGACAATAGTATTCATAGCCTTAAGGTGAACAATGGCCTAAGGTGTTGAAACCTATAAAGAATATGCCTTGTTATATAACCTCCAGGATTCTTCATTTGGGGGATTCTGTGGTCTGTAGTTCAAAAAAGTAATTAAGTGTTCCCTGCAAGGGGAACCAATTGAAACTTAATCCAGGCAAGACAGAGGTGCTCCTGGTCATTCACAAGTCAAATCAGGGGCTAGGAATCCAGCCTGTAGTGGGCAAGATGGCACTCAAGTTCGCAGCTTGGGTGCACTCCTGAACTCAAAGCTGAGGTTGGACACACACGTGTTAGTGATGACCAAGAATGCCTTTCCAAAGTTAAAGCTGGCACACCGGCTGCACCTGTTCTTTGAGCTGTCCATCTGGATTACTCTCTATGCGGGGCTGCCCTTGAAGAGTGTTTGGAAACTTCAGCTGGTTCTAAATGTCACAGCCCCATTTCAGCGAGCATGTAATGATGCCCCTTATTGCAGCAGCTCCCGTAACTGCTAGTCTGTTTCCAGGGTCATAAGAACATAAGAACAGCCTTCCTGGAATAGGCCACAGCCCATCCAGTCCAGCGTTCTCTCTCACACAGCGGCTCACCATTTGCTTCAGGGTATTCCCATGCAGATGTCTTCACCCGCTTAAGATTCCCTGCAAATGGCATTGAGGGATATCCTGCCTATCTCTCCAACCCGGAGGTTGTCCTTAGGCATCCATAATGATCGCCATTGATACCTTTGTTCCCCATGAACTTGTCCAATCATTTCTTAAAGCTGTCAAGGCTGACAGCTGTCACCACTTCTTCTGGCAGGGAGTTCCACAGACAATCGTAGTATGGGAGAGAACACTCTCAGGATGCTGATAGGAAGTTTTTATTAAAAGAGCCCAACGCGTTTCGGCCCAAATGGCCTTCTTCAGGGACTTTTTCACTATAAAAAAGGGTGACATTTAAAAGACATAGAGTCAGATAATTTTATATATGGACAACAAACAGAAGCACTAATAGTCAAATGCATGATTAACATTTAGAATGCTGAAACAGTATGCATAATGGTCAACACTAGTCGGCTTACAAAGTATTCCCACAATACTTAGTGTTGACCATTATGCATACTGTTTCAGCATTCTAAATGTTAATCATGCATTTGACTATTAGTGCTTCTGTTTGTTGTCCATATATAAAATTCTCTGACTCTATGTCTTTTAAATGTCACCCTTTTTTATAGTGAAAAAGTCCCTGAAGAAGGCCATTTGGGCCGAAACGCGTTGGGCTCTTTTAATAAACTTTTAATAAACTTCCTATCAGCATCCTGAGAGTGTTCTCTCCCATACTACGATTGTCTGTGGATGCTCCAGTCCTTTTACCAGGGAGTTCCACAGACCAGTGATCCTCTGGGTGAAATAGTACTTTCTCTTATTTGTTTGAGATCTAGCGCCCAAACGTTTCATGGAGTGCCCCCTAGTTCTAGTGTTGTGCAACAGGGAAAACAGTTTTTCCTTATCTACTTTGTCTACAATGTGTATGGTTTTATAAACTTCAATCTGGTCACCTCTTAGACACCGTTGTTCAAGAGTGAAGAGGCCCAGACGTTACAGCCTCAGATGGTAAGGAAGGTGTTCCAGTCCCCTAATCATTCTGGTTGCCCTCCTCTGCACTTTTTCCATTTCCATAATATCCTTCTGGAGGTATGGTGATCCACAATACTCCAGATGGGGCCTCACCATAGATCTATAAAGAGGCAAAATGACACTTGCTGACTTATTTTCTATACCCTTCCTAATGATCTCTAGCATGTGTGTTCACCCAGTCTATGTGAGGATAATTGAAGTCCCCCATTATGACCAGCCTTCCCTTCTTGGATGCCTCCTTTACAACATTCTCCAACTGCCAGTCTCTCTCAGGGGCTGGGATCGGAGGCTGATACCATATGCCTACTGTTAGACCATCCTTGTGGCCTGATACTCTTACCCACAGATTTTCTAATGGTGATTCCCAATCACCTAGATATTCCAATTCATACGATTTTATAACTTCTTTGACATTCAAGGCTACACCACCTCCCGTTTGCCCCTTCCTGTCCTTCCTGTACAGTTTGTAGCCTGGGATAACTGTATCCCATTGGTTATCATTCGTCCACCAGGTTTCAGTGATGCCAACAATATCAATATCACAGCTCCCCTATTTTGTTCCGGAGGCTTCTGGCATTTGCATACAAGCATTTATAGATGCTTTTCTGATGCAGTCTTTTGAGTCCAGTTGCATCATTAGCTTGCCTCCTGCATCCTTCTGCTGGAGTGCTGGCGATTGGTCAACACAAAGTGCTGCTCATTATAGAATCATAGAGTTGGAAGAGACCTCAAGGGCCATCTAGTCCAACCCCCTGCCATGCAGGAACCCCCATCACAATATTTCCGACAGATGGCCATCCAGCCTCTGCTTAAAAACCTCCAAAGAAGGAGACTCAACCACCCTCCTTTGTGGCAGCATATTCCACTGCCGAATAGCTCTAACTGTCATGAAGTTCTTCCTAATGTTCAAATGGAATCTCTTTTCCTGTTCAAATGGAATCTCTTTTCTTTTACTTATAAAGTCTTTCACGGCTTTGGTCCAGTTGTAACTGAAGAACTGGATCACCCATACAAGCCTTCTCCGTTTTTAAGATTTTAGTGGGAGACCCTTCTCTTGGCTCTACCACCTTCCCGAGCTCATTTGTATGCCCAGATCCCTCCTGTCTGTTCAGTCCGGTTCCAGATCTCACCACCACCTGCCATCCCCAAGGCTGGAGTGTTCTCAAAGGAAGGCCCAGTTGCTCCTATGGTCCTGGGAGAACAGGATTGCACCATTTATATGTTTTATTACATTGCGGCTTCAGCTGTGGCTGTTACACTTTTCTCCCCTTTTGTGAAGCAATAGTACATTAAAAAGTCTATCTATCACTCCTTGAATGAGCAGTTAGCAAAGTCTGGAAAAAAATGTTCTTTTCTCCTTCAAAATCCTTTCTCTTGGTCCAGCCACCTTGACAGGTGTATCTGGTGGGGACACAGGACAGGGCCTTTCTCTGTTGCTGCTTTGCTAGCGGTCCACAAGCAAGCAAAGACTTCTCAGGAAGATGTCCCCTCGCTGACTTGCTTCCCGTGGAGAAGGGCTGTTTAAAAATGGGACTCCCATGTTCTTGTTTTAAATGTGAGTTGGAATAAGCCACCTTGGGTCTTCTTGAGGAGAAAAATGGGGTGTGACTACAGTAGTACAGTGGTACCTTGTATAAAGGAATTAATTTGTTCCAAATGAAATTATGTTAAGCAAATTTTCCTTTATACATATTTCCCATAGGAATGCATTAACAACTGTATCTTGAATACAGTGGTACCTGGTATAAGGGAATTAATTTGTTCCAAATGAAATTCTGCATTGAAAATGAATTAATCCGTAATCGCGACCGTTTTTCTGTTGTACGGATTCGCCCCATAGGCCATTCTGTTAAGCAATTTCCCCCATCTCTGGAAATTTTTTATTTAAGCAGATTTTCTGTTAAACAAACTGCTTGTTATATGAGGGTCCACTCTAAATAATAATGTGCCATAAGTCTGACTTAAGGCAGCCATTTTTAGGATTTGTCAAATAGAGAATCCTCAGAAGTGGTTTACCACTCAACTCATGGAGTATCTTGAGGCTGAGAAACTCATGACTACACAGACTGGTTCTACTTCCAGGCTCCACTGCCAGATATCTAAACTAGCCCACTCTTAAATAAATAAGTGAGAAACAACACTAAGATACTGTAGTTCAAATGGTAGCAGACTGATAAACCTGTACAGTGCAGGCATATTCTGCAACGCCGCTTCCAATTAAACATAGACACTTCTGAACATCTTCGCGTACCTTGATATGAATCTGGACCTCAGCAAAAGTGGTGAGGACCACGAGGAGGGCTTCATCGACACCAACGGGCCGGAGTTCCCAGGACTGGTAAGGCATGTTGAGGTGGGCGTCCTGCAGGAGCGTGACGGTGAAGAAGCCATTCATTTTGAAAGAGACCTGCTTCTCTTTCATGCGGTACTCCACTTCCCCAATGTCATCCGTTCTCCAGGATTTGCCTTTGAGCGGAGGAAAGAGAACGAATTTATACAAATTTCCCATAGGAATGCATTGAAAACGGAGTAATCCCTAATCGTGACCATTTTTATGTTGTACGGATTTGGCCCATAGGCGATTTTGTTAAGCAAATTTCCCCTATTGCCAGAATTTTTTTATGTTGTACAGATTTTATGTTATACAAATTGTTTTTTTATGCGAGGGTCCACCGTATGTAACCAATGGCAACAAAGCAAATTAAGGGACATAAATGTAGATCGACAAGGCTCTTGCTTAACAAACAAGTGTTTTCTCATAAATGGTAATGTTGGGGTCGCGGGGAGGTGGATTTAGGTTACAATCGGGAGGCTAGCCCATCTCATGGAAGTGACAATTTGGGGAAGATGAGTGCTTTCCCCCTTCCTACCAGTTCCTCCCCACACACCTTAAGCCTTTAGTTCTCTCTCCTGGCCTCTGCTCTGCTCTCAGAACTGAGACAAAAACAGAGAACTGGTGACTGGGAAGCACCGGTGGAAGGCTGGAATGGCCAAAAGTTTCCCGCTGCCTGAGATGGGTTAGCATCTGACACCTTTCTCCCACAGCTGATTATTCCAGCGTTCAAATTCCAGTTTCTGAGATGTCCTCGGGGCCAGGTGTTTGTGGGGTGGGCTGCCTGGGAAATTAAACCATCAGGGTTCCATTTGAAACCCAGGCAATCCCTGGAGGGCCATGTCAAGCACTGGCATCTCTCAAGCGTGGCTAGGAGGACTGAGGAGAAAGGGAGTAAAAGGAACTCATGACAGTCTGCTCCTGAATCAGTTGCCTGACTTTGTCTAGTGGGAAGGCCGGCCCCAGTGAGAAGGGTTCAACCAGGTGCATCCCATCTGCTAATTCCCAGGGATGGAGGCACGAGTTATAGGAATTAAGGCCATTACTTCACGTCCATCTCATCGCGGTTCGCAGTCCCACTTGGTACCGGAACGAAGTAATCTTACCGCACGTCCATTGCATGACAACAGGAGTTTGTCCCGACCACACCCCCTGAACTGCGATTTAAGCAGGATGAGTGATTCCCCTCTCTGGCCTCGGGAATCTGCTTGTCTCGCTTCTTGTTCCGAGATGACAGCCTGTGAAGTAAGCCTCGTCACGGAACGAGTGCCAATTGTAGCTCGTTGCCATCTAGTGGCAGGAGTGCGAAGTGACGTTCGCCAGTAAATTCCCTATGGAGTTAGCAATGCAGTGCTGAGATTTTAAAAAACAAATGCCTCGAAATTTGCTCCATAACGCATTGAAGGCAAGGCTTTGGAGAATCAAAACATCGAAAAACAGAAGGTCAGACCCCCCCAAAAAAAGAGAACGAAGGCATAGCATTTCACATCTCACCATGGAACGAGGACGTGCGTTAACAGTCGTCCCAGTATCATCAATCATGCCCGTGGGTACACGGGAACAGGGACAGAAGCGGGAGAAGACCATGTGACCACAACCGGCATCAACACGCAATGAACTTCCTCCCGCAACGAGAATGGACGTGAAGTAACTGTCTAACGTTGCACTGGTGACTTGACTCAGACTTGACTTGGGGGCTGGGGCATTCAATGACACAGACTTGACTCACAACTTGGAACCCTCCCTTCCCTCCCTTTTTTTCAAGGGGAAACAAGTTGGTTTTTAAAATAGGGGACTTGGTACCAAAGACTTGAGACTTGGAAGACTTGCCAACATGCCTGCTGATTCCACGCCCACCTCTTGCCTCTCATGGTATGAGCCTTGCAACACAAACACAGAAATCAAGCAGCTTGTGCCCGAGGGCGGCTTGCCAAGACGGCGCACCTGCCTTGTCCCATCTCGCGAGCAGAGGCTCTTCAAAGTAGATCACGTTGTCAAGCAGCCGGACTGTGATTCCAACAGTCACAGCAGAATGATCTTCGTTTTCTTCACACACGGCAACGTAAGGGTAGACCTCTAGCCCCGTATCCAGCACCTTTTGTTGGCAAGTGGAAACAAGTAACACCATTTTAGTTTACTTTAATGCAGTGGTTCCCAACCTTGGGGTCGGGACCCCTTTTGTGGGGGGGTCAAATGACCATTTCATAGGGGTCGCCATAAGCCAGTGAAGAAAAAGGCACAAATGGCTTGGGTCTGGAGGAGGAGGGGGAAGAAGAGTGAGTTAGAGCTTGATAGGTTGGAGGGGATGTCAGTCAATGGCACCGGAGGCTGTGATTGGCTGAGGGTGCCTGTAGAGGGAAGTTCTCTATGGCACCTGCAGCATAGTGGCCTGCCCAAGGGGGCTTGTGGCCTCTTCCAAGCAGGGCAAGGGGTCACCACCACGTGAGGAACTGTATTAAAGGGTCGCGGCATTAGGAAGGTTGAGAACCACTGCTTTAAGGGTTCGGCTCTGTGGACAGCTTTGCTTTCGTCTGCAATTTCTCAAGGCAAAACCTTACTCTGAAAGTGAAATCCATAATAAGCAGGAGTGAGATGTCACTGATTTTCATATAGCTAATGGAAATATGATTTACTGTAGCGTATAATTCTCTTTCAGAATATTTAAAGTGTCATAGCTCCCAACAATCTTGATTGGACTCCCACTCTCCTATTCCCCATTTTTCCATTTCTTTTCTCCAACTTATTTCATTGCCTTTTCCTCCCCTAACTACATATCTAACTGGCTTATTGTTACTGTTAATCCTCGTGAATACTGTTAGCTGGTACAATATGTAACCAGATGCAGTTCTACTATATCTGCTGAAATCTGATAGCTTAGAAATAGGCAGAGGTCCTTCCCAAATCATTTTGCTGCTGTATGGAATCACCACATTCCTAAAACAGAACTCTTCAGCCTACTAGAAAAAATCCTTCCACCTGTCTCTTCAGATATATATATGTAAATCGTACTGTATGTACCAAATCATATGTTTAGAGAGTTGTAGAGCTGTGGATGGATTACAGCAGGGGTGTCCAAACTTCAGCCCTCCGGATGTTTTGGACCACCACTCCCAGAATTCCAAGCCTGTATTGCCAATGACAAAGGACTGTGGGAGTGTTGGTCCAGAACATCTGGAGGGTCAAAGTTTGGACACCACTGGACTACAGGATCCTAGATTCTCCATCAAAACCTTCTAACCCTTATGAGTAGAGATGCGGACAAACTGCCAGTTTGGTAGTTTGTGTCAATTTGAGCTGGTTTGTGGTTTTAGAGGGCCTGCTCAGACACAGAAACTCACTGGGGTAGCGGAACTGGTGAAATCACTCCTTAAATATCTCACTTACCTTGAAAGCCCTACTGCTCTCTTATTTTTCATTGTTTTGTTTTGATTTAGTTTTGTTTATTGTATTTACTATATTACATTGTATACAGTGATATTGTATTTTATTTTGTATTTTGTATTGGTTAATTTTGTAAATTAACTCAGAGTGGCCATTGTTGCTAGATGGCGCAGTATAGAAATCTAATAAATAAATAAATAAATAAATAAATAAATAAATAAATAAATAAATAAATAAATAAATAAAATTAGGGTTGTTATATGTCAGCTCAGAGTCCCTTCTGGGAAATCGGTGTGGTACAAAAATGCAATAAATTAATAAATTAATAATTAACACCAATCATATCACTTCAGCACCTAACCATATAGAATCATCAGTTGGAATCAACAACCTACATCTCCTGATCTCAACCCAGCTTCCTTCTGTCAGAGGCTACACATTTTTGTCAACCCTGCCTGCTTTCCCTTCCCTTGTGATGAGCAAAACATATTCCTTCTCATTGTATTTAGGAGTCAGTTGACAATTACTTCCACCATGGTCCACCCTTTGACTTGCTTAGCTTGAGGTGGGAGTTTCAGCACATTGAAATGGTAGATGCCACCCACGGTCATAAATTGATGCAAATCCACCACAAAATCTTCAAGTGGCTCCAGCTCTGTGACATCAGGGATGCGCAGCGATGAAACGTGAACTGAAAAACAGCAACAACAGCAACAGCAACAGCAACAGCCCAGTATTTGGTGTTAACATTGGGTCTAATACAATACAGTCACTTCTATCATTTGTTATTCTCAGTTCCAAACGAGCAGCCTAAGGCTGTACTTCGTATGAGGTTACTGGTCTATTCTACCTATTTTAAAAGGTCAGGTCACCCATTTCTGGATGCCACACTTTAAGAAGGATCTGGAAGTTGAGTCATGGCTACTGGACTTCTTCTTTTTTTTTTTTTGAGAGAGAGATAGAAACGTTTCGCTGTTCATCCAAACAGCTTCATCAGTGAATACAGCGAGTGCAAGTACTCCATCTTATAGTCAGCTTTGACCTCTTGTCACCCTGGTCTAAATTAGGCTCATAAGATGAACAATAGCCTGAATAGGCTCGTTAGGGAGGCGATAGTATCCATGGCCTTAAGGTGAACAATGGCCTAAGGTGCTGAAACCCATCAAGAATGGGTTATTAGCTATGGCCTTGGTGGTGAAGGCTTTTTTATTTGTCTGGGTACTTTGGAAAGCACAGCCTGATAAGTAGCAGATAGACTATGCCGGAGCCCACCACCTCTGTTGAGGGTGGGATTTTCAATGCTTACATGAATGGCTTCCCTTACTCCTCTCTCAAACCACCTCTCTTCTTTGTCTAATATGTGGACATCCTCATCTTTGAAAGAGTGCCCTTTGTCCTTCAAATGGAGGTGTACTGCTGATTCTGGTCCTGAGCTGCTACCCCTCCTATGAAGGATGTAAACAAACTGGATCAAATTCACTGGAGGACAACTAAGATGATCAGGGGACTGGAAACCAAGCCCTAGGAAAGAAGACTGAAAGAACTGGGCAAGTTTATCCTTGAGAAAAGAAAATCGAACAGGGAACTATGATAGCACTCTTCAAATACTGTACTTTAGAGGTGGGCACGAAACAGAAAACCCATGGTTCGGGTGCGTCCGTTTCGGGCCCACCCTTGGTTCAGCTCGGTTCGGGTTTGTACGATTTTTTAAAAAAAATTCGTATGAACCCAAACCGAGCCAGACCGGTTCAGGTCCAACTTACCGGGCAGCAGTGGCGGGGGTACCCAGATGGCAGGGGCTTTTTGAGGTGCTGGCTTGAGGCCAGTGCCTCGCTTTTGTTTGTTTGTTTGTTTGTTTTCTTCAAGCGCCCGACCGCGTGGCCCCTGGAGCCAGGTCGCGCTGGTTCTATTTTTTTCCTTCATTTTAGAGCGCCAACCCAGCCACCCCTGGGGCCGTGTCGGTGCTCCTTTTTTATTTTGTTTTTTGTTTTTAAAGCACCGCTCGTGCGGGCCCTAGGGCTGGGTCGGCGCTCGTTTTATTATTTTTTTTTTTTTTTTTTTTTGGTTTTATAGCGCCAACCGCACAGCTCCTGGGGCCAGGTCAGTGCAGTGTTGTGTTGTTGTTGTTGTTGTTGTTGTTGTTGTTACTATTATTATTATTATATTAAGGGCCGATCACACAGCCCCTGGGGCTGGGTTGGCGCTCCTTTTTTATTTTGTTTTGTTTGTTTTAAAAGTCCCCAGTGGGGGCTTTTTGAGCTGCTGGCTTGGGGCCAGCGCCTCTACAGGCCTGCCTTCCCTGCCAGGACCAGGAGGACTGCGTCGAGGACAAGGTAGGAGGGGCGGTAACAAAAAAACGAAGTGAACGAAATGGAAATTTCCGTTTCATTTTGATTTTCTTTGATGGGTTGGTTCGTTATTCATTTCGTTAGCTAACAAAATGAATAACAAATAAGGAAACGAATTAAAAGTTCGTTTCGTGCCCATCTCTGAAAGGCAGTGCTGGAAAGGTGGGATAGGAATTGTTCTTGGCCATCCCAGAGCGCTGGACGTGTAATAATGGGCTCAAGCTTCAGGAATATCTGATTTAATGTCAGGAAAAATGTGTGTGAGAGTAATATGACAATGGAACTCATGACCTTGGGAGGTGGTGAGTACTCCAAGGCTGGAGGCATTCAAGGGAAAATTGGACAACCGTCTGTCAGATCTGCTTTGGTTTGGATTTCCTGAGCCCAAGGAAAGTATTGCAAGGCCGAAATGATCCTGAGAGGATGAGGAAGGGATTTCATAATAACCTCTAAGGATGTCTTCCCATCCACATAGAAGGCGGCAAGACTGTACTGATCAATATTATTTGGATGCTCTCATTCAGTGTGCAAAATGTTGAACCAAGTACCTCTGGAAACTGTCTGAATAATGGAACAGCTTTTTTGGTCGGAGTCTTCGGTATTTTCAGTCTCTCGGGGGAAACTGTTAAGGTCTTCGCTGGAGGGAACTTCACTATAGCTCTAGATACAGGAGGGATGTTGGGTGGGGAGGAGTCAGAAAAGAGGAACCCTTTTACAAATGCTGGTCAGCCGTGTATCTATTTCACGTCTTTATGTACCACCTTGAAGGACTACGGAGTTTCCTTAAGGCGGCTCACACATAAATATTGGCATAAGACAGACAAGGGAAATAATCAACCGAGTGTTCACAATTCAGCAGTACTATCAAAACCAGCTGGAAGAATGCTGAAAATGTAAAAAGCACCGAGAATTTCAAATTTCCCTTTCTAAAATGTCTGTGAAGATTCTCAGTCATCCAGGTGAGTTTATGTGGAAGTTGAGTCATGGCTACTGGACTTCTTTTTGAGAGATAGAAACGTTTCGCTGTTCATTCCAAAAGCGATGAGACCGATGAAGCTGTTTGGATGAAGAGCGAAATGTTTCTATCTCTCAAAAAGAAGTCCAGTAGCCATGACTCAACTTCCAGATTCCCTTTCCAAAGTGTCACCGGAAGTCAAATGATTTATTTATTATTATTCATTTATACCAATTATATATAATGCTTTCTCAAGATCCTGATCCTTTGAAAGTGGCTTACAAATAATAGAAGCACTTGCTGATCACAAATAAGATTCAGAACGACAGATTATCAGGATCCGTCACGCTTGGTGCTTGCCAACGTAACACAAACGTGCTGCGGTGAAAAGTTGATCTTAGACAGTATTGTAATCACTGTTTGGAAATAACACCTATATTCCTTACAGTTTTCCTAATATGCAGCAAAATATGAACAATTATTTCATACAGTCAAAGCACCATCTCCAGGGTAAACATTGCTAGTCACTGCTATGCCCTTTGCAGGTAGAAAATCTGTATACACACTCCCTACCTGCAAAAGAAGAGGCATCCAGACATCTTCGACAAAATTTCAACCCACTTTAGATACCACTTCTTCAGTAAAAAAACTACAGAAACTATTACTGAAATATAGTCTTATTCCCCACCATCAACAGTCACATTTGCCTACATAAATATAAATGACACAGAGACCAATTTCGTAACATAGCCACTGCCTCCACTGAAAAAAATATAGTTAGAGAAATGCTTTTAGAAGTTTGCATTTGGAGCAAAACCAGCATCTGACCTGAAGTGGAGAATAAGATTTGCACGGAAAATGGAATGTTGATAGTGAGGTAACAGTGGTACTATCACTTTCCAGAGGAAGATGAAAGATGGTTTTTCACCATTGTTTCATCAGTTTTATTATGAACTGTATATCATATGTGCTCTAGATGTTATTTTGGCAATTGCATCCGTAAGCCTAGTTTAAGGATGTTTGCAGATGATTAACATATTGGTAACTAAATTATCTCATCCTTCCAACCAGGCACCAAAGTACGGATTCCAGCTAGAACTATAGGAAATTATTTTAGACTGCTGAGAATTATCATTCAGATTTAACCACAGGCTGAGGTGTCCGTTATTTTATAATCCCAGAAGCACAACAGAAAATACAGTGGTACCTCTTAAAATGAATTTAATTGCTTCTACAGGTCAATTTGTTTTAAGAAAATTTTGTCTTACGAAATGTGGTTTCACATAGGAATGCACTGAAAATGGATTAATCTGTTCTGGAGGCTATGGGTCGCTTCATTTTACGAACATTTTCATATGAAACGTGGCTTCCCATAGGAATGCATTGGGAATGGATTAATCTGATCTGGAGGCTAGAATAAAGACAAAAATAACTGTATTTTTTTCCTGGGTACATGCTGAATGGTTGTTCGTCTTGAGAAGCATCCCATAGGGAATTTTTTGTCATGCAAAGCATGCTTATTCCTGGAAAATTTTTCCTCCTTACAAGTTCTTTCTTTTACGAGGCGTTTGGCTTAAGAGGTACCACTGTATAATTCTGAATAACTTGTTCCTGAGGGAGAGGCAAAAACAGGAGAGGTTGCATCTAGAGGTGGGCATTTTGTTTCGGAACCAGTAGGTTATGAAACGAACCACGCGAGCCCAGGTGGTCCTCGGAACTGGCGGGTACACGCAGATCTAATTGCTTTACCTTTCTCTGTCTCATTCAGGGTTAAAATCCAACGAGGAAGTATGCTGCAATGTTGTCTGTGCTAGATCTGTGGTGCTGGCCAATCAGGAGCTGTGCAGTGATGGGCATCATCCCGCCTCCCTCTCTGATTGGCCAGAAGCACAGAAGCAGGAAAGATAACATTGCAGTGTGCTTCCTCATTGGATTTTAACCCTGTGCAAGACAGAGAAAGGTAAAGCACTTGGATCTGCGTGTATCAGCCAGGGACCACCCGGGCTCGTGTGGTTTGTTTTGTAATCTACTGGTTCTGAAACGAAATGCCCATCCCTAGTCATATACTTTCATCCCATGCTTTCAGGCATCCTATAGGGCCAGGCATTTGGTTCGACATAGTGGGAAACAGGATGCTGGACCACATAGGGAATAAAAAACTGAATGCAGCAAAGGTGTAATTGTGCTCTTATTGTGCAGGAAATAGTCTATACCTCTCAGTTTACTACACCTCTTATTTGCTACATTACTTTAATGCTACTATCTCCTCTGCTACTGTACCTTACCCTTGTTCTGTCTGAAGTTGCATCAGACTTGCTTTCTTCTCTGCTGGCAGACTTTCGACCTTTTTTCCCTTTCTTGTCAACACTACTCACAGGAGTCATTGGTTTGGGGGCTGGCATTTCCAGCTTGGGTGGCTCTTTGGGGAAAGTCAGGCAAGGAGACACGTGATCGTAATGGGTGTGCAAGATGCGTACGGCAATGTCACAAATGGCGAGAGGTTTAGGGAGGTCAAAGCCATTGCACGGTTCCTTCTCTTCATCGGAAAAGCACTGGCTTCGGAATCTGGTTGCAAGAAATTAAAGTAGGGGACAGAAAAGATGTTTTAGAATGGCAGCACTGGTAGATCCACTTCAGTATTTAAAAATTCTAATTCTAGGACCTCCATATCGGTTGGGGAATGGTTCCAAGTCCCCCTATCCACTGAAACTGAAAATCGCGAATAATAACAAACACTATATATACAGCATGAAAGTGGGGGACCACACTCAAAAACTTTATTTTCATATGCCAGAACTGGTTGTTAGAGGGCACAAGAGACCATGCTATTTATTGTTCAATATCAAATATTCATAGCATGGTCTCTGTCTCCTAGTGGCTGATTCTGGTAATACATATGAAAACCATGTAAAATGTGGCAAATCCATCTTTTGCCATGTTATAACCTATTGGTACTACTCTGAGGAAGAAGGTTTCACCCTCGAAATATTAGCAACATTTTTGTTATTTTTCTAGTAGCCTAAAGGTATTAGTGGCACAGTGGTTAAATGCCAGTACTGCAGATAAAACTGTGCTCACGACCTGGGGTTCAATCCCAGGAAGCTGGCTCAAGGTTGACTCTGCCTTCCATCCTTCCGAGGTTGGTAAATTGAGTAACCAGCTTGCAATGTGTAGCCTGCATACTGTAATTAAAAAACTGTAAACTGCCCAGAGACTACTTGAAGTGTATGGGGTGGTATATAAACAGAACACTTTGCTTTGCTTTACCTGTTCCACATTTGTATTCCATTTTTTTCTGGATTTTTTCTTTCAATATTTTTAACATTTTCAGACTATGGATAACAATCAGTGGAGGGTCCTACTTTAAACAGTAAGCTCAATTAATAAGAAACAGATGGATGTACAAAGCTGTGTGTGGTACCTTCTTTCTTATTATTTCTATTTTTTTTGTAATGTTACAGGACCAAAACTCTTGATCGTAAGACACCCAGACTAGTGGATGGGGTAAACAGAGAAAGATACAAACCTCTCAGCACAAAGATTTATTCTTGCTGCCATCTAGGTGACTCATTCTATTTTAAAACTGCTCCTTTGGAATGCCGTATAAACTCAGACCACCACAGCTTTGGAACAATAGAAGCACTGTGGTGGTCTCTGAGTTTGGAAGCTATGCAGGGTCAGGCTTGGTTTGTACTTGGATGAGATTCCACCAGGAAATACCTGGCAATCTCTAGGTGGCGCTAGGGAAGAATCCAACCCCAAACCTGGCAGAACCTTTTGCTGCCAGCCCAGAGCTTGGCTAGACAGAACAATGGGCTGATGCACTACTAAAGGGAAGCTTCTATATTTCTCAGTTCAGGAACAGGCTGGATTCTGCATACATGCTTTAAGAATTGATCAAACATTCCCCACCCTCATGGCCTGAAGATGCTGACATAAAACTACCAGTATACCCAGCTGGCATACCTGGAGATGCTAGGAGTTACAATTCAATATGAAGACCTTTAATTTAATTTAATTTTAATCTACTTTTTCCCCC
This sequence comes from Phrynocephalus forsythii, assembly GCA_029282475.1. Taxonomy (NCBI): domain Eukaryota; kingdom Metazoa; phylum Chordata; class Lepidosauria; order Squamata; family Agamidae; genus Phrynocephalus; species Phrynocephalus forsythii. The sequence continues at coordinate 99,133,331 of JAPFRF010000006.1, forward strand.
TCGCCTTCTTGCTGCCTCTTGCTGAGGGTCTTCCTCCTATTGTTCTGACTCTACTTGATTTTTTTTTATTGTAGTGTCGATTTTAATTTTAATTTTGTTGTAAACCGCCCAGAGTTTTGCTGGAAGATGGGCGGTATAGAAACAAAACAAAACAAAACAAACAAACAAACAAACAAATAAACAAACAAATAAATAAATAAATAAATAAATAAATAAATAAATAAATAAATAAATAAATAAATAAAAAGACACCCATTTTGGAGAATAAGATATGAAGAATATCTGACTCTCCTGGTACAGGAGTCTCATGGCACAGATGTTAAGCTGTTGTAGTGCAGCCAAAACTGTGCTCATGACCCAGGGTTTGGTCCCAGTTGACTGGCTCAAAGTTCACTCAGCCTTCCATTCTTCCAGGGTCAGTAAAAATGAGTACCCAGCTCATGGGAAGAGCAGGGGATGTAGCCTGCATAATTAAACGGTAAACCACCCAGAGACTGCTTTAAGCCCTTTGGGGAGGTAAAGAAGCAGCACACTTTGCTTTGTGTGTGTATGTGGGGTTTTTTTTGAGAGGCTGAAATTAATTCTAAGATTACCACCATGGGGAAATGCATCCCATTCATTCATGTTTACAAATGTTCCTTGATGGTAATACAGTATGAGACCAAATCATGATCCAGTGGCTCGTATGCCATAAGAAGGTTCTTGCATCACCCCAGACTGTACCTTGGATTCTTCTTGAGGTTTGCCCAAATGCACAGGGTGACATTCTTCTTTTTAATGACAACCTCCATGTTTCCACTTTCAGATTCTCCGTAAGTGCTAGCTTGCTACAAAAAACGATGACATGAAGAGTTTGAAGTCTTACAGACTAAAAGTAGCAAAAGTTTGCCACAAAATTTCTATGAAAACTGAGGGTGAATTTATAGCACAATGGAATATTGCCGGGACCATATGAATGACCAGTGTCTGTCCCTGTCCTCTACCTACCTACCTACCTACCTACCTACCTACCTACCTACCTACCTACCTACCTACTACCTACCTACCTATCTATCTATCTATCTAATCTGGCATGTCCAAACTCAGCCCTCCAGATGTTTGGGACCGCAACCTCCACAGTCCTTTGCCATTGGCAATCTAAGCTTAGAATTCTGGGAGTTGTGGTACAAAACATCAGGAGAGCCAAAGTTTGGGACATGTCTGATCTATCTACACCATCACTCTGGTAGGTTCACAACTGATCTCTAGGGAGATTAATTGCCCTCACGTGAATAATCATTTATTTCATCCTATCTATGAGATACCCCCAGAGTAGCCTAATTAATCATTTTTGTGGGGTATCAATGTGGGGTTTACTTGATAGGCTCTGCATGAATCTAGATTTCTTGATCCTTAAAAGGATTTTGTTTACCTTTGGGGCTGCTATCAAAATTGCACTCCTCTTTCATATTCCAACCTCTGGCAGACATGTGGGACATGCTGTCTTTTTCATATGTGCTCTGTGTGATAACAGGATAACAGACATTTCTAAACACATGTTATTTGACCCTGTTCAGGAGCCAGTTAGATCTGTGCAATGCCACATGGCATTATTGCAAAATCAAATCAATCCCTTTCTCTTCCCAACTGTTTTGGCATTATTTTGAAAGGCCACCTCTCTCTCTCTCTCTCTCTCTCTCTCTCTCTCTCTCTCTCTCTCTCTCTCTCTCTCTCTCTGTGTGTGTGTGTGTGTGTGTGTGTGTGTGTGTGTGTGTGTGTGTGTTTGGCATCTCTGATGGCTTCGTTTGTTCCTATCCCTCTGGAGGCATGTTCAGTTAGACCTGCCCTGACATCATTTGTGATGTCAGTAATGGGACTCCCTCTCACCTTCTTGGCATTACCTGAGAAGCCAGTCAACTTCAATGGAAAGCAATGGGATGCTATAAAAGGAGCCTCCCTAGCATGGCTGCTTCATGCCCTCTGGTTCTTGTACACTGTCGGCAGATCTTCCCTGGGGTTTTTGTTTCCTGCAATTGCTCCTCAATTTTCTTCCCTTCAAATTCTGAAGGGATTCCCCTCTTCCCCGCTGTCCATACAAGGAGAGGGCTTGGGCATATCCCTTCCAAGACAGGGTGGAAGGAGGGGGAGTTGGAGGAGGAAGACAGGGGAGTGTAAGCGTGAATATGCAACTTGGACTACATTTAAGGAGATATTAAAACAGAGATGAATGCTTAGCACGAGTCATTCATGAGGCAAAAGGAATCACAGTTCCAACACACATCAATCTGAGCAACACACCTCGTTTGGATGAGCCCACGTTGTCTTTCACACAACTACTAGGCCTGGCTAACTAAAACCAGTCCTTAAAATAGCCTGAAGACTTGGAACAATTCCAGGGTCTGTTTACCTTCAGCAGTTGCTCCGTTGCTTCATCGTATTTGTGATGAAGAAGGGCCTGCAGCTGGAAAATGGTGTCTTGGTACTGAGTGACTTCATTTGGAGAGAGCTCATGGAAAGGTGTGTCCAATATGCACAACTCTAACTTTTCAATCAACTAGAAGAGAAAGCACTCTTTCTATTAGTTGAGAAGCTGAACATAAGAAATCCAATATATTAGGTTTTAGAGTTGAGTAGTCAACATGTGGAGCTGCCTAGATGCCCTAAGCACATCCGATCTTGCCTGATTTCGGAAGCTAAGCAGGGTCGGCTCTAGTTAGTACTTGGATGGGAGACCACCAGGGAATACCAGGTGCTGTAGGCGCCTGGAGTAGGAACTGGCAAGCCACTCCAGTATTCCTGCCAAGAAAACTCCATGGACATGGGGTCACAAAGAGTCGGTCACGACTGTAATGACACAACACACACACACAGTCGACATGTGGCCCATTAAGAGCATCTTGGCAGGGCCACCCACCCACAAAGTTAAAAAAAAACAAACAAACTGGAAAGGGCTAAATTATTTGGTGACAAGCTCTTCCTTTCTGGGCCAAATTTAGAAGCACAACGATTCTCCCAGAAACTTCCCAGGCTATAAACCTGATTTCAGGAACCAGGACAGCCAGAGAGTCTTTTTTCTTTAAACAATCTCATACTCTACTCCCAAATATCAGGTTTGCTAATCCTTTATAACTTGGAACTTCAACAGAAGTTGTATCTTCAGACATGTCTGGATCCCACTTTGTTTCCCCTGCATCTAGTCAGCCTTCATCGGATCCACTGTCACCTGCGGTTATGATGTTCAAGTAACTCCCATAAATTCAAAGAAACGTGTTAGAGCTCACATGCCATTGATGTCTTTTCTTCCTAATAAACCATCCTTGACTACACATTATGTTACTTTTCGCTTGCCCCTGCATGGACTGTTTGGTATAGTGCAGGGATGGCGAACCTTTCTGACACCGAGTGCCGGGGGGGGGTGTCGGATCGGAGGCAGCGGGGGGCAGGGGTTTGGGCGAGGGCAGCAAGGGCGATGGGGGCGGTGGGGTCAGGGTCATCGGCAGCGGCCGGGGGGATGGCAGCGGTGATGGCAGCAGGGGTGGCGGCGGCAGGGGTGGCAAGGGTGATGGAGATGGGGCGGTGGTGGCAGCAGGGGGAACAGGATCGGCGGCAGCGGGGCGGCAGGGGTGGGGGCGAGGGCAGCAAGGGCGATGGCGGTGGCGGTAATCGGCAGCGGCGGGGGGGCAGGGATGGCGGTAGGGATGGCAGCGGAGGCAGGGGGTCGGTGGCGGCAGGAGGCGGGGATGATGGCAGCAGAGGTGGGGGTGGCAGGGGTGGAATCATCGGTGGCGGCGGTAGGGATGGTGGCGTGCCAGGTGAAAGCTCTCTGTGTGCCACCTTTGGCACACGTGCCATAGTTTCGCCATCCCTGGTATAGTGGGACCCTCTTATATGCGGGACCAGTATGAACAGATTCACTGATCCACAGTCTGACGGTGAAGGTAGCAGAAATGCCCTCTAGAAGGATATGGATGCCATGCTGGGAATATCATTCAGCATTCTGTGAACCATTTGGCAAACAACGAGTGAAAAAAGGCATGAATCCAGCATCAAATAACTCCTAAGACTTACTTCCAAAACCCTGTTCCCAGTTTCAATAACAGTGTTGATATCGTTATTTTTGTCTTCTTGCCACAAGCTCATGAATGTATTGATTTCTTGGGCCACGGTTGGGTCTGGAGTCCCATCACAGCCTGTGTAATGTTTCCACTAGGAAGAAATAAGATATATACCCACTGCAGTATGAACAGGGGAAGAGAAAATGATTGATAGAAAGGAATGCAGATTTATGTTTCCTTGACCTCATCTGATGACTCCCTTCCAGAAGGGGAGAGTTTACTTTACAGTACAGCTGCTAGAATCTACCAGGTTAGTGGTCCCCAACTTTGGGTGTCCAGATGTCCTAGGAGTACAACTCCTACAAATCTTGGCACAAATCTAGCTAGAGGTGAAAGCTTGTGGCAGTTTTGTCCAACAATATCTTGGGACCCAAGGTTGGGAACCATTGTACTACCCAGTAGAGACCAAGAGGAATAATTGTCTGAACATAAGAAGAGCCATGCTGGATCAGACCAAAAGCCCATCTAGTCCAGCTTCCTGTATCTCACAGTGGCCCCACCAGATGCGTTTGGGAGCGCATGAGACTAGATATCTGTCTCCTGATACCACTCCCCTGCAACTGGCCCTTGAAGTACCCTGGAGATTACACATCTCCATCATGGTTTGTAACCTGTGATGGACTTTTCCTCCAGGAATCTGTCCAATCCCATTTTGAAGGCATCCAGGCCAGATGCCATCACTACATCCTGAGGCAGGGAGCTCCACAGACTGGGAGGAGAATGGAAAAGTTGGGGCTTTCTTGACTACACCTCTCAGAAAACAATCTGTGTAGTCCAAAAAGTGACTTTTTAGCATTGTCATCTACCAAGCTAGCTTTACCCAGCTCTGTGCACTTTCATCATTGTTGCAATCTTATAGTACTGGAAGCAACAGGAGTTATCCAGCCTTCAAAAATACAATCTACTCAGATTTTTCTTAACCAAAAGTTAAGTCACTGGAGGCTATTAACAGAGGGTCGCATAATCACCAAAGCTACCTTTGCAAGAGCTCTTGATTTCATCTTCAATTGGCTTGCCGTGAAAAAGTTTTCTTCTAGCACCTGAAGTTCAGCAATTTCAATCCCTCTGCGTTCTTGATCCTGTGCAGAACATAACAAGGAGATTGCTTTCCTTCTGATATAATCTGGGTGCCCCCCCAGAAAAAAACATTTAGAATTGCAATGTTATGTGCTTGAAAATAGTGATCCCAGGCAGCTAGCAGCATGAAAATTACAATGGAGTTTCCTCAAGCTCTCCCCTTGAAGCAGTCCCAATTTGGAGAGGTTTGGGGTATAGGAAATGGAGTTATTAGGCTCCAAAGGGGCTCTGGAGGGGATTTAATTGAAGGAGTGTGGATTGGCGTGCTGTGTGGAAGCTGTCAATTAACCTTTAAATTGGTAATGCAGACCGGACACACTCATAAGAACATAAGAACATAAGAAGAGCCATGCTGGATCAGGCCAAAGGCCAATCTAATTATCTTTGTCCAGCATTCTGTTGAACAATGAGGCAAGTATTAAGGTCGGTGCAGCAAATGTTGGCAGTGAGTCGCTTGACAGTTAAGATGTCGGCAAAAGTAGTTGGTGCTGCACACCGAGACCACCACAAATAAAAATATTGACTGCCAGATTACTGCTAAGACTGATACTTATAGACTTATGATGGCGGGCGTAATAGGATTCTAGCCATTGTGTATTTATTTGTAATATTTATACCCATTCTTTAGCTGAGAAGACCCTCAGGCACTTTGCATATGAAGACGAGTCTTAAAAAACAGGACACAAAATAACTGTTAAATGCTGAAGTATTATTTATGAGGCTATCCACTATCCCAATTAAACTAAAATGTTCTTATTGCCTTTCTGCAGAGTATATTTTGTATGTCGGTATAAAAGATTCCAGCCAATGGGCACATTTATTCCACTCAAAGGCCTTCTGGGAAAGAGGTAACAGTGTTACTCCAGCACAGCAACAAAACATTAATTTTTTTTTAAAAAGGAAAAATTGCAAAACCTTTCAAAACAAACACATGTATTTCAGGGTAAAAAATCATAGATTATGATGCATTCCTTCAAAACATGGAGCTTGAGTCATTAAAAACACTACACCCGTTTGGGAGTGAGCTATCATAGAATCATAGAATAAGTGAGCTAAAATGGGCCTTGTAGCACAGTGGTTAAATGCCTGTACTGTAGGTAAAACTGTGCTCACAACCTGGGGTTTAATCCCAGGTAGCAGGCTCAAGGTTGACTCAGCCTTCCGTCCTTCCAAGGTTGGTAAAATGAGTCCCCAGCTTGCTGCGGGGGGGGGGGGGCAATGTGTAGCCTGCATACTGTAATTAAAAACTGTAAACTGCCCAGAGACTACGTGAAGTAGTATGGGGCAGTATATAAGCAGAACACTTTGCTTTGCTTTGCTTTAAAGGGCCATCAAGTCCAACCCCTGCTCCAGGAATCAAAGTTAAATCTATCTGGCAAATTGTTATCTACCTTTCTCTTGAACACTTCCAGCACTGGAGCACTCGTTACCTCTTGAGGTCATTGGTTCCATCATCGTACTGCTCTAACAGTTAGGAGATTTTTTTCCCTGTTAGTCAGCTGAAATCTAGCTTCCCATAAGAAAGGATGTGTGTGAACTAACTTTGGCTTCCAGATGTTCTCTCTTCTCTCTTTCGATCCGTTCCTTTTCAAGCCTTGCAGCTTCTTCTAGTTCAGCACGTATCCGGGCTTGCTCTAAATAAAACAAGCGGTTGCAAAGAGGGGGAAGAAAATAAATCATAGGATTGCATTGTTACTAATGATTTGCTCACAGGTTATCATGAGTAGCCTGGGGCACCCTACTGGTCACCCCTCTCCATGCTGAGGAGAAGCCATTTACGGTCACTCTTCGCGTATGATCAGTCAACCAATTACAAATCCACCTAACAGTAGCATTATCTATCCCACATTCTACCAAGTTATTTGCAAGTAAGTCATGGGGAACCTTATCAAAGGCCTTACTGAAATCAAGATAAACAACATCCACAGAATTCCCCTCATCCAGCAGGCCTGTAACTCTATCAAAGAAAGAGATAAAATTAGTCTGGCATGACTTGTTTTTGAGAAACCTGTGCTTACTTCTAGTAATGACAGCATTGCTTGTTAAATAATAACAGGCTGGCTGCTTAAAAATCTGTTCTAGAATCTTTCCAGGAATAGATGTCAAGCTGACTGGGTGGTAATTATTTGGGTCCTCTTTTTCCCCCTTTTGAAGATGGGGACAAACAACATTTGCTGTGGGTGAACAGGAGTTAACGGGTTAATGGTTCTATAACTAACTTGCAGCTACCATTATCAGCAAAGCTTGCCATGCCAAGAAGTTTATGTCATGGTTTATTCTGCGCATGCTTTAGACATAAACAGTTCTATTGTTTTACTTATCTCTGGCTAAGCCAACGATAGCAGTTGAATGTGGCTTCATGCATATGTATGATTGACCTACTTTGTACTCAATAAAATGATTGCCATGGGGGTGCACACAGGAGGAACTGTCTCTATCTTTCGCACCAGATACAACGTCTGCAGACTTCATTCTTTCTGACCGCACCCTTTGAGGGCTGGTTTCCCTTCAAGTGGTGCCCCGGTGTGAGGCCATCTGTTCGTGAAGCTCTCGGTGTTCGTGAGGATCAGACACGATCTCACTGCTGCTATTTTCGTCCACTCATCCGACCAGCCAGGTCTAGGGGCACCAAAGCATCTTCGAATCCTGGTGAGTTGGACTTTTTGAAGATTAAACACTTAGAAACATGGGTGGGAATGCTCTTTCCTCCCTGCAACAAAAATTCTGCCAGGAACTGCATTATCTGCTCACTAAAAATAGCTATACAGCTTCCCTACAGGAACTCGAAGATCTTGCCAAAACAATTGCTGAAATATGTCCCTGGCTGCCTCTAGATGGCATGTTAGATCTTCAAAAATGGGACAAAATTGGCTACTCCTTTCAGGATCATCCCAGAGTTACTATTCTGGTCCAGCACATGTGGTTTAAGATCTGTGCGTGCCTTCAAGGACTTGCTCCAGGCAATATTTTATTGGCACAAAAGTCTCTGCCAGCCTTTCCACAAATCCTGCCTCCCAAACCAGCCTTTTCACCAATTCCGGCTGCCAAAACCCCAGCACCACCACCGGTGAGCACAGCTCTGCCTGCACTCCCGTCAGCTCCACCACCAAAGTACCCAGCTCTTGAATTCCCCAATCGGCCGCCAGACCCACAGCCTGACCCCTCTCCAGCCTTGCCCACTGTAAACGATGGAGGATTACACAGTGCTGTCTTTGCAGCTGCTGTTTCAGCAGTGGCCTTGGACATGGAGTCTGCTCCTTCTGCTTTTCCAGTCCTGTGGGCTACAGCTCCTGCCCAGGCTGATAAGTATGCCCCAGTTCCCTTTGAAGCCTTAAAAGAATTACATCGCAGCATTTGCAACAATGGGCTACAGACTCCCTACATCTGTAGCTTGCTGGAAGGTGTCACCCTTCAAAAGCAGCTCCCCACAGATTGGCGGATGATTATCAGGGCCCTTCTGACCCCCACCGAGGCCATGCTTTGCCGCCAAGAGTGGTGGGAATTGGCAACAGAAAAGGCAGCTGAAAATCTGGCTCATCGCCTCAAGGCTTGGCGTCGCATATCAGCCAAGACGGACTCCTCTGCTGCCGGCTTCACAGCCATCTGCCAGGGAGCCAAGGAGCCGTTTGCAGAATTTGTGGATCGCCTTATCGTGGCAGTTGAGGGGCAGGTGGGAAATAAGGACGCCCAAAAACTCCTGATTAAACAGCTGGCCTTTGAGAACTCTAATGCTGACTGCAAGCCAGCTCTCACTCCTCTCTACAGCCGTCCTGGTATCTCCTTGTCTGATATTCTGTGTGCATGCCAATTTGTGAGTACTCACTCTGATAAGGCTCAGCTTCCTGCTGCTGCAGTTCAAATTCCTAATTATAATCCTGGGAAAACAATAGAGCACAATCCTGGGCGGCAGCCTTTCGGGGATGAAGGTGGTGGTGGTGGTGGTGGTGGTGGTGGTGGTGGTGGTGGTGGAACGGAAGAGGTTGATGGGACGTGGAACAGTAATCATGATGAGGGGGAGGAATTCAGTCGTATCCAAGGCCCCCTGGGTGCCTCCATTCTCCTTGCTAAGGATGTGTCTCTGCACACCCAGTGGCTCAAGGCCCCCCTCCTTCCTTCCTGGAAAGGGCACATCCCGGCAGATGCAATAGACATGGTGTTGCCGTGTCTTGATTTACTCCCACCCACTGTCCACATCACTGCTGGCCTGATCACTGCGTCACATGGATGACATTCTTGGATCAACTCCAGAGGTCACTGATACACACCTGGAAGCGCTTTCTTCTATCCTTAACAGCTATGGACTGTGCTTAGCCCTGAAAAGGTACACTGTGTTCCTCCCTACAAGTATCTGGGCCATCGTCTGTCTGAAACATCTTCGATTCCTGTGCTGCCTACCACAAAGATTCCTGACTGCTGCACCCGCAGCTGCTTGGAAACATCAACTGAGCACGCTATCTTCACCCCCCCTTCTCTGCCCTCGCCAGTCGATCTTCACCTGCTGATCGTATTCCCTGCTCTAAGGAAATGAAATCAGCCTTGGCTCTCATTAACCAGCGGTTGCATCAGGTTTCAGTGGATAGAATTCCACCACAGTGCACCTCTCTGTCCTGCGCCATCCTGCCTTCAGCTAAACAACCAACTGCCATCCTTTATGCCCCTGTCGATGACTGGGGAATAGCCATTGTGGAGTGGCTGCATCTCCCCCACACTCCCTCTAAGAATGTTTACACCTCGCCAGAGGCTGTCTTGGATCTTTTCATAAACTGCAGGGGGAGGGCGAAACAACTGGCTGCTTATGACATTGACTCCTGTTTATTTTTCTTTCTCACAGGCATTTTTTCAAAACTCTGTCCCCTTCCAGATTGCAACGGATGGCTGCATATGGGTCATCAGACACAATCCTCCTAAGGATCAGAGACTCATACTTTTGCATTTAACTTCCTATGGTCTAACAACTTGTGTGTGTGTGTGTGTGTGTGTGTGTGTGTGTGTGTGTGTGTGTGTGTGTGTGTGTGTGTGTGTGTGTGTGTGTGTGTGTGTGTGTGTTTTGCAGCCTTTGCTGGGCAAGACTCCAACGGTTCTTGGCACTCGCTATGATTCTCTTTTGTTACTAATATGATAGTGGATTCACAGTATGTTTATCAGCTGGCATTCTGCCAAGCTTATCTCTCTCCAGCTCCGGACTGTCAACTGTGCTTTTGTCTCAGCAAACTTCAAGGCCTTCTACAGGAACGCCACATGCTGTGTTTTGTGGCCTGTTTCAGGGCACACACAAATTTGTTCTCTCTGTTTGACAATCCCATTGCTAGTCATGAGATTTTTCAGACTTTTGCACCCTTTGGAACATCATAGTTTGGGTCAAGCTGGCCCTGCTACACAAACGGGGGGAAAGGGGTGCCTATGAGAGATGTCAGTACTGTGGTTTCCAAAGTACTTTTTGCTTTAAATTGTCTGCTTGCTTCCCACAACAGGTCTCATTTTCCCATTGAGTTGCATTTCAGGACTAAAGAACAGTTCCCCCAGCCCTTGGTATCAAACCCTTGATCCTACTTGGAGAGGCCTGGTACCACTCATCACCTGGGGACGAGGATACGCTGCCATCGTCCTGGACAAAGGTGCCTTGTGGATTCCAGCACACTGTGTTCGGCCATGGCACTCCTCCAAGGATCTTCCACCACAGTGGCATTCATTCTCCTTGTGTTTGATGATGGAACTCAATGTCAGGCTGCAGTGCCTTCTGAGCTACTTTCTAATGGCCTACAGACTAATGACTGGCTTCAACTGGTCAAAATCAGTAATGTCACCAAGTTTTGCCTCCCTACCAGCTATGCTGTTGGGGATTTGCTTTCATCATGCCTTATTCCAGTTTGCTACCAGACTCATAATATCACATACTATACTGGTCTTTGTGACCATATGAACAGTGAGGAGGCCCTGATAGCGGATTATACCAATGTTGCCAGCTGGGGTCCAACCACCAAGTGACTCCCTAAATCTTTTACTCTTTACACCCCAAATGTTGTAGTAGGGAAGGGTTTCACTTACACCCGTATGGTGAACTGTTCATCCAACTCACAGAAGCCCCATTGTCACAATACTGGTACCACACAACTGAACTGTTCTGTTACTGTTAATTCATCATTTCTTTTTGCGCACGTTTTGCTACCCCCTGGATGGTTCTGGTCATGTGGTACTCGCACCTTCAACTACATTCCAGCTAACCTATCAGATTCTGTTTGTTGCCTATCCCGAATGACTGTAGTCTTGCCTCAAAGACAGGAGGGCCTGTCTCGACGACGCCGGGACACCTCAGGGCGTCCTTTGGGAGAGTCTTGCTCTGGGGATGTCCTAATTCAATCTGAAGCTCAAGCATTGGGAGGGGTTATTATCCCTGCAGTTCAGGCTTTTACAAATTATAAAAATATCAAAGCTCTTGCCTGCTCCCGGGATAAATCTACTAATCACACTTCCAAGGCATTGGCATTGTTGGCTAGTGAACAAACTGAAATTAGACAGGCTACTTTAGACAATAGAGCTGCCATTGATTTTATACTGCTGAAATTGCATTTGGGCTGTGAAGCAGTGCCCCACATGAGTTGTTTCAATATCTCTGATCATAGTAATGCTATACACCACCGGAGGCAGGAATTCTACAATCTCACCTCTCACATTACTGAGAATGTAGATCCTTAATGGTGGTCCAGCTTAAGGCTATGCTTCCAAATTGGGGATGGGTGAGACAAGCTTTGATTGCTCTGCTTATTATTGTGGTATGCATTATTATTATCTGTTGCTGCATTTAATGTATATCCATTATATCTCAAATTTTTGCTAATTGCTACTTCTGTCTTTGCTTCAGTATCAGCCACTACCCTATATGGAAGGAGATGATTCTGATTCTGTTTATAACTGGGACAAGCTCACTGCTTTTTTAAAGTAAGGAAAGTGGGAATGTGGGTGAACAGGAGTTAACGGGTTAATGGTTCTATAACTAGCTTGCAGCTACCATTATCAGCAAGGCTTGCCATGCCAAGAAGTTTATGTCATGGTTTATTCTGCGCATCTTTAGGCATAAACAGTTCTATTGTTTTACTTATCTCTGGCTAAGCCAATGATAGTTGAATGTGGCTTCATGCACACGTATGATTGACCTACTTTGTACTCAATAAAATGATTGCCGTGGGGGTGCACATGGGAGGAACTGTCTCTATCTTTCGCACCAGATACAACGTCTGCAGACTTCATTCTTTCTGACCGCACCCTTTGAGGGCTGGTTTCCCTTCAATTTGCCCTCCTCCAATCTATGAGTACTTCCCCTGTTCTCCCGGACTTCTCAAAGATTATTGCCAATGGTTCTGAAATTACTTCTGCCAGTTCTTTTAATATCCTTTGGTGTAATACATCTGGCCCCAGAGGTACTACCTTAGCTCCTACAATAAACTATCCCTTTCCTTTAAATGTACAATATTCAAAAAGCATCTGCAGTGACACATATGGACATGAAAATATCCAACGATGAGAAGTGGAGATAGGGAGCTGAAGCCCATCATACAACATCTGAGTCATGAGTCACTTAACTCTACAATAACCTTATTCTGTACATAGTGTTTTGTCCTACTGAAGACATAAAGTGGTGTGAAACTGCGCCCCACCTTCTTCAAAGAGCCTTCTTTCCTCTTCTTCTCTTAGGAGCCGTAGCCGTTCCGCCTTGCTAATTTTCTTTTTACCGCCAGCCGACTGACACCAAGGAATGAATTACAAAGGAAATAAGTGAAATTCATGGCTGGGATCAAAAGACAGCACACACTGATTGTGCAGTTGGTCGTGTGGTTCTCATTCTGACCAACCGCACAATGAGCTGGTGCAAATCTTTTGTGCAAAGCTATATCTCTGTAGCTACAAGAGATATAAGATTGAGTTATGCCCGTGTAGCTATACAACAGGATCTCAAACATTATTTTAAAAAATAAACAACACAACAGAGATTCAACACATTATTCCTATTCATTCCAACACCAACACTGGAATGAAAACATGTGCTTTCACGTTTATATTGTTCAGCAGAAAATATATGTAAGGTAGTAGCTAAAAATTTTAAATACTGTAACATTATTTATCACTTTGATTTGGCTGCCTTTCCCACTAAGGATACCTATTTAATTTTATTGCCTTCATTGGTTTGAAGCCACAACATGAGACCTGACACTGGATGGTTCAATGTGTTTTCCATTACAGTGGTACCTCTACTTATGAGCAATTCAACTTCAGAGCAGAAAACCATTGGTGTTTTAACTGCTGCCTTACAAATTTTACATGTGGTCTGCTCTACTTACATTTTTAATTTTTTTTTATTTTTAAAAACATTTTTTAGATACGGCTGCTTTACTTACGAGTTGTTTGAAATATAAGCATGCATTTGGAACTGATTAAATAAGTAGAGGTACCACTATAATTCTTTTCTTAAAAAAAGAGGTGTATTAGGGGTTTTCGAGTCTTTGGTGAGGAGTTATACTCTGCCCCTAAACTTTCAAATCTCTTTCCCTCTCCTTGTGTGAGATGGGCATTTTTCTGACACTGTGTATGCCAAAAAGACCACCTTCTCTAAATCCTTGTGGGGTTCACCTCCAAGATGAGGTTTTCATCAATGGTAGCACAGGAGACTAAAGGAGAAGTGAATGGCCAAAGACCACCACCAAGACCCCAGAACTGCAGAGCGGGAAGGGAGCTTAAGGATCATCAATTTCAGCCCCTATCAAGGAGGCTAGCAATTTGGGTTTTGGAGAAAGGTGATTCAAAACCAAAGTGCGGTAGTGGCCATAGTGAGGAATCGAACTTCCAACTTCTGGCTCTGGTGCAAGATGCCTGAACCCCTGAGCTCTTGTTCTTATAAAACAAAACAATCAGGAATACTCAGTCTCTGGGCGGTATCATTTCTGATGGGAGCTTGGCTTGTTTGAGTGACTTTTCTTCTGTTCAATCAATAGCCAACATCTGCTCTGTGATCCAGGTTGGATCTGAGTGAGTGACGTGAGCCTTCAAATATTTTGCTCTTGCAGGTAAGAGCACATTTCAAAAATTCCCCATTGACCCCAATTCAAGAAGATTTCTGAGTTTTTGGCTACGGTTTTTCAAAAAAAAATACTGCTTCTGACAAAATACATTCTGACACCGATTTTCAAGAGTGTTGTAGTTATTTTTTTCCTGAAAGAGATGTAAAGCTGCACAGGATTGTTACCATTTTTGTGCAGAATAATGCCCCCCCAGCACAGGATTCACTCAGAAGGCCATCAAGCTGTGTAGGACTTGTGTTGTGTCTTGTGCAGAAGAAGAGAAAAGCTGATGGAATTCCTAATTTCCTTGGAAAGCCAGGGAATCTCACTACTGAAAGAGGAAGTCTTGAGAGGGACTGGAGTTTTTTTTGGGGGATTTTGCTCAGTGAATCTGCTGAAATAAATTTCATCCTTTTGATCAAGCAAAAGAAAAAAATCCAGAAAGAATAATAAAAAGTGGTTTTAAAATTAATAATAATAATTACCATAATATTTGGATAAATGATTCTCAAAGTAAAATATCTTATTCTGATATCAACATTAATTGGAAAAAAGTATACACAGTGGCACCTTGTATAAAGGAATTAATTCATTACAAATGAAATTCTGTTAAGCAAATTTTCCTTTGTACAAATTTCCCATAGGAATGCATTGAAAATGGATTAATCACTAATCGCGACTGTTTTTCTGTTGTACGGATTTCACCCCATAGGTGATTCTGTTAAGCGATTTCCCCCTATCTCTGGAATTTTTTTCCTTTAAGCAGATTTTCTGTTAAACAAACCACTTGTTATACGAGGGTCCACTGTAATTACTTACAGGAATGCCAGGTATAAAATGAAACAGAACTAGCAATATCAATATTTAATATTTGTACTACAGTATATCTTTTAGGCTGAGGATACATGTGGATTCACAAACCACTCAGTTGATCTAGTTACTGTATCTATCTATCTGTGCATTTATATATCTACCTACCTACCTACCTACCTTTTTCTTTTTTGGACCCTAAATGTTGAAAAAGAAAGGAAAGAAAGTAAAAAAAAAGTGCAATAGTTACAATTAAATTGTCAAGATGGAACACAAATCTCAAAATGTCACTAGCCATAATGACTGCCTCCTATGACTTTTCAAGCTTTGAAGCAACAATATAATTTAAACCTTTATTTTGCAAGTTCATGTAGACTTTAGAAACTTCAGAACTGAGAAATCCTTTATGCTGGTTTGATAGTTCGACACATCAAAAACACTGGTTTTGTCCACTCTGTAACATTTGCTATGCCAGCACACAAATTGCATGCATGACAGGCTGGGCATGGATTCCACATGCCTGGAATGTGGCATGGTGAGAATCGCATGTGCAACATTTCCCCATCTTTGATCAGGGGCTTCTCTGGGGAAATGTTTGTCATCCTTATATGTGTGCGTGCATGTTGTGTCATTACCGACTGTTTGTGAACCCATGTCCATGGAGTTTTCTTGGCAAGGATACTGAAGTGGTTTGGCAGTTCCTACTCCAGGCGCCTACTACAGCACCTGGTATTCCTTGGTGGTCTCCCATCCAAGTACTAACCAGGGCCAACCCTGCTTAGCTTCCGAAATCAGGTGATCGGATGTACCGGTACTTCCTTATAGCATCATCCTAAACCAGTGATGGCGAACCTTTTAGAGACCAAGTGCCCAAACTGCAATTCACAACTCAGTAATTTTTTTTTGCAAAGTGCCAATACAGTAATTTAACCTGCATAAAGGTGGCTATGAAGGGGCGATGTCGGGTGCCCACATAAAGGACTCTGAGTGCCACCTTTGGCACCCATGCCATAGGTTTGCCATCGCTGTCCTAAACCAACTCTGATAGATCTGAAGAGCCTCTTCAGGTTCCTACTATAAGTTACTATAATGCAGTTTTATAGATTTAGGATTATGGGAGATGTAGTCTAGTATATCTGTAGAATATAAAGTTGGGGAAGGCTGATGCAGAAGTTTCATTGAGAAACACTGAAGAGTCTTGGATTGAAATTCGTGCTGGGTAATTTCGGGCCAGTAAACACATGTGGTCATTGCCTATCCTACCTCACAGGGTTGTTGTGAGAACAATATGGATGAGAGTATGAGACTTGAACCTCTTAGAAAAATAGCAAGATGAGACCATAATTGGTCAGGCACATAATTGTCGTCCATAACCTACAGTTGAAATTCATAGACTTTGAAAGGAACAGTCCATATTTTAATTAACAAATCCTTCTAAGGAGAAAGGTGGGGTGAAAATATTTTAAATAAATAAATGAATGAATCTGTGAAGATTCTCAGTCATCCAGGTGAGTTTATCTGGAAGTTGAGTCATGGCAATTAGACTTCAATCTCTCAAGAAAAAGAAGTCCAGTTACCATGACTCAACTTCCAGATAAATAAATAAATTTGCTCAACTCCACAGAACACATTTTGGCGACATTTAATTAATTTAAAAATTTTAAAATATAATTGAGATTTTTTTCATAAAAGTCACTTAATTTAAAACAAAAGAAACCCCCACCCATATTTAATTGAAACTTGGGCTACGCTGAATTTAAAATCTGTGCGGTGTGCAAAGAACCTGCAAACTGCCTTGCGAAATAAATAAATACATACATACATAAACTTTGAAAAATGGGGAAAGAGGCAATAAAGGAGGCTCAGCCTAGCAAGAAATTTACATATCCTGCACATGCAAATTTATGCTAATTTATAGGGAGACAGGATACAAATAAAACCATTCTCACCATCTCGCCGCCTCCAGCCAAAGGGTGGAAAAGTTGTTTACAACTCGAGCCCCTGGGTTTCCTCGGCAACGAGCCCCGCCCACTCGATCGAGCCCCGCCATTTAAGCAGCTCCATCCATGACTAGTTTCCGTAGAGGACAGGAACAAAACTGGATCTACACTTCCGGTTTCTAAATGACCTCCAAAAGGCATTTGAAATGCATGTATACATATATTTAGAGCTATTTATGTATATACTGTCATTGCATATCCATCCAATACATAATTAATAAAGTGGGACAGGTCTAACAACGCGGGAGTACACAATGGTGGAGTTTATGTGCCTGTTATTCCAGAGGTGGTGGTCAATCAAATGTAATCCGGAAGTATCGTTCAGTCTGTTGCAATACAGCTCTCCTCTTGGAGTTCATTGTTCTACGCAAGCGCGCGAACCTGTCGCAGAGAGACAATGCCTTGTCTACCAAGACTATGGGGGCGAGTTCTTTTGTGCGCAACGCAGATTTCCGAGATGTTTTTGGATACCCGGCTCTTTCCTTTTAGAGACGTAGTAACGGGAAGCTGCTCGCAGGGGACCATGATGAATGCTTTCCGATAGCCTGGATTTTTGCAGCATCGGGTCTCCCCGTCCCCGCCCCGTGTGCAGTCCAAGACAGACGTCCTTGGTCTTGCACACTCACGTTTCTTGTTTGCGGGTGAAAACACGTCGGTTCCCTATCGAGGCTTATAGCTATAACAGGGAGGGATTAATGGGCCCAGTATATTAATCTGTGCATATTGCAGAGAGAGTCTGTGAAGATTCTCATTCATCCAGGTGAGTTTATCTGGAAGCTGAGTCATGGCTACTGGACTTCTTTTTTTGAGAGATAGAAACGTTTCGTTGCTCATCCAAAGAAGCTTCATCAGACCGAGACTGAGAGAAGTTTGGACCGCGATGGAGAGAGGGGGACTTTTTAGACCCACCTTTCTGCAGGGTGGGTCAATTCTCCTCTTGCAAAGTCGAGAGCTCACCTGGAGAGAACCAGGAACGCCCCCCTCCCCCGCTTTTGCCATTTGCCCCCAGAAGAACTGCATGCAGGACTGCGCCTAAACGGTGTGCACTCGCCCGCCTGCAGACAAAGGGGCAACACTCGCATGGAACACGCAACGGCACTTTCTTCCAAATTGGCAAACATTAAATTACGCCATCAAAGATCCAGGGAAGATTTTGTTGTGTATTATTTGTTTGGAATTCTTGTGGTCTTAATTGTTTGTGTTGGTCTGTTTGTAAACCGCCCAGAGTTCCCTTTGGGAAAATCGGTGCGATATATAAACTTAAAAATAAAGAAAGAAAGAAGAGTTAGACGAGAATTGTGGTTCTGAGCTACAATTCCCAGGATTCCTTGGGCAGGAGCAGGGAATTCGTGTGTCTCAAAATCTGTACCAAGGACTACTCTATCAGTTGTAGCTCTAACCGTCTCAAAATCATGCGCAGCCGCGCTAATGGCATTTAAGTATTCAGTGACTCCACCCACTCCCATCCGGCGCAGGCGCAGTCGTGATGCACCCACCACTTGTCTCTCTAATCAGATGGGAAGGTTAGAAGTTGCGGAATCATGGACTTTGGAGGTACTCATTATTACTCTTAATATTACTCTGTCTATAGTGAGTTAAGATACGATTGAAGGAGAGGAGGCTTGTCCTCCTTGTCATATCTTCCAGTGCTTGGGGGAGTTTCCTTATTTGCTGTACTACAACTCCCAGAATCCACCAGGCAGCGATGGAATTTGTAGTCCGATTGAAGGAGAGGAGACTTGTCCTCCTTGTCATATCTTCCAGTGCTTGGGGGTGTTTGCTTATTTGCTGTACTACAACTTCCATAATCCACCAGGCGGCAATGGAATTTGTAGTGCAAAGCAGCACACACACACACACACACACACACACACACACACACACACACACACACACACACACACACACACACACACACACACACACACACACACGAGATTGAAGGAAAGGAGACTTGACCTTGTCATATCTTCCAGTGCTAGGGGGAGTTTCTTTAACTTCCTGTACTACAAACCAGACAGCAATGGAATTTGTAGTGCAAAGCAGGATATACACACACACACACACACACACACACACACACACACACACACACACACACACACACACACACACACACACACACACACACACACACGAGTTAGGATACGATTGAAGGAGAGGAGGACTTATCCTCGGCATATCTTCCAGTGCTTGGGGGAGTTTCTTTATTTGGGGTACTACAACTGCCAGAATCCACCAGGCAGCAATGGAATTTGTAGTTCAAAGCGTGCACGCACGCACGCACTTATGTATAGCCCGAGCTTTATTGCTTGATATTATCGCCATGCATGGAGGGTTTGGGAGGGAGGAAGAGGTGGGAAAGGAAAGCTGCTGACTTTCCTACCTGCTGAACTTTGTAACCAAGTGTCCAAGTTCGTCTATTTTCCTTCTACTTTTCCACCACTTTTCCTTTCCTGCCATGCCTCTTGTTTTGTAAGACAAGAGTTTTCACATTTCATAGGAACATTTGGGTGAAATGATAGGATAAAGTATGATAAATGAATGGTGAACTTTGCCATGAGAAGTGACTAAAAAGGAGTTTAAACCATTGATCTGTGGTTTTGCAAGTACTCTGGCAACAACTTCTAGATGTCTTCTTATTTATTTATTTAAAATATTTCTACCCCACCTTTCTTCTTGAAGCTTCTTCCACTTCCTCTTGACAACAGTAGTTAATCCAGACACTCAACACTGCACACCTAGATTATACTGTCGTCACTACTGCAGATTCTGTGAAGTCTTGGCTCTCGCAGATAATTGAATCCATGTTTGGTGAATCAGCAGATGCAGGGGTCATACTATATTTCCAAATACAGATGCCCAGTTTTGCTGAAAATCCAAAAAGATGATACAATCAAATATAATTTGCTGATATTACTCAAAATACAGACTTATTAATTTAAAACAATCATATACTTGAGTTCATAATGTTTTCTTACTTTGGGACCCAATACAGTCAGGCTGAGTAAGATCCAACTTTGATTTGTCTATCATCATTTGAATTGCTGAATGAAATGGATTATGTGTACATTTGATTTCAATTTACCTTTGTGCTTACAAGTCAGTCATGTATATCATGACGGCAGACTTGCTGTCCGAGGATGATTACAAAAAAAGGAGTTACGGTAATTATACTTTTGGAATTGCTCATTTTATAACTGCTATTGTTTTTCTCATTGAACTGCAGACTATGTAAAATATTGTATTAAAAATCTGTATTTTTCCATAGATGCACTTATTACTCCTACAGCCATGGGATCCGTATCTGCTGATTCTCTTACCCACGGCCTAGAAATATTAAAAATCTTAAAAGAAAAAAAAGATCTAGAAATATATATTTCTAAAGATTAAGTTACCAGAACTAGGCACTAGAGGTAGCCAGAGATACTAAATATAGCATTTGCTACTAAGACACAGTGGTACCTTGGTTTACGTGTACCTTGGATGGTGAGCATTTTGCAAACTGAACAATTTTTTTAGTATTTTTTTAAACTAAATTTTAGTAAAATCTTGACTCATTTTGCGAGCCTTGCTCTGGTTTGGAAGCAAGGCTCTCCTCAGCATGGGCCCTGTCCTGCCTGGAATAGGCCTCCGGAGCTTGTTCCAGGCTGTGTGTTGTGCCTGTGCAGAGCCTCCAGAGCACACCCAAGACCTGGTGCTTCCCGGAACAGGCCTCTGGGCCATGTGGTGGGCCTATACCAGGCCTCAGCATGGACTGGAAGTGACTTTTGGTGGATCGGAAGTGGCTTCTGGGGTTGTCTGCAGGCCCAGCAATGCCTGGAATGGGCCTCTGGGTTGCCCAGCTATGCCCAGTGCTGGCCGGAAGGGACCTCCAGGCCATGTGGTGGGCCTGCCCTGGGCCACTGGAGCTCACCCCGGGCCTGTGCTGCCAATCTGAAGCCTCTGGAGCTCACTGCCATCCATCCGAAACCATGGAAACTGGGAGCCTGTAATGCAGTGGTTCCCAACCTGGGGGTCAGGATCCCTTTGGGGGTCGAACAACCATTTCACAGGGGTCGCCATGAGCCAGTGAAGAAAAAGGCACAAACAGCTTTAGGTTGGAGGGGATGTCAGTCAATGGCACCAGAGGCTGCGATTGGCTGAGGGTGCATGGAGAGGGAAGTTCTTTATGGCCCCTGCGGCATAGTGGCCTGCCAAAGGGGGCTTGTGGCCTCTTCCAAGCAGGGCAAGGGGTCACCACAACATGAGGAACTGTATTAAAGGGTTGCGGCATTAGGAAGTTTGGGAACCACTGCCATAACGGATTGGGTATGTTTCTACTACCATATTTTCCCATCTATAAGACGACCCTCACTTTTCCAACCCAAAATTATAGTTTCATAACTGCACACGTCTCCTCCTCCTTACTTCCATTTATAAGATGACCCTCAAATTTCAGTCTTAACAATCTTAGAAAAAACTATCGTCTCATATCTGGAAAAATTCTGTATTTCTTGTGGGGAAATTTGCTGATACATGGGCATTTTTGTTTATGAGCATGCTTCCAGATTATGCCAAGGTACCACTGTAGCAGTTTACTTAGGGCTGTGGCTGTGGGAGGGGGCAGGGCTTGCAACCAAACCCCCATAAATATGGGTGCCTAAGTGTGATGCAAAATGATTCGTCTGTGAACACGGGAAAATTCTCTCCTTCAGCTGAAAGGCTCTTAACCCACAACTGGGAAGCAGCGACTGAGACCAAGGAAGTAAAGCAGGAATGACAACATTACAGACAGCAAGACAAAATTTAAGCAACCACTGGATCGATTCCTGTTAGTAACTGAAGAACAGGTAACTTATTTTAAGTCTTGACTTGATTGTGCAGCTAATGTTAAAATGGTTTTCCTCCAGGTGAACAGTAGTACCTATAAACAAGACAGCTACACCAAGGGACTGCAAACATGGCCAGCCCTTTACGATATGAAGTGCTGAATCTTTACAAAAACGTAAGTTCCCAGGAGGGAGCCACGGTGTTGTAGTGGACATGTTGTTGGACTCAGGAGATCTGGGTTCAAATCCCTGGCTGACAATGAGAATTCCCCGGGGATGGCAGCGTCACCTCACATACCAACAAAAGAAACGTTCTAAGAAATACAGTATCTATGAAGAAATAGATACCCTCCGGCCTTAATCCAACGGTTGATCAGAACTCAAGTGACACTGCAGGGTAGTAAATCCCAGTGATTTGGTGGCTCAGCTATAGTTTAGGCTAGCATTTGAGATTTCAGCCTTGGCCATGTTCAACGTCTTTTTGTGTTTTGAAGCTGCTGTATCTCGGGAAGGAATATCCCAAAGGAAGAGATTACTTCCGGACCCGGCTGAAGGCAGCTTTCTTAAAAAACAAAGGTGTGACGGATCCCGAAGAAATCAGGCAGCTCATTGCACGAGGGGAGTTTGTCATGAAAGAGCTGGAGGCGTTATACTTCCTCCGGAAATACAGAGCGCTCAAACAACGGTATTACGAGGACGATAGTAAATGACCCACCCACCACAATAGACTTCTCAGTTGTTTGCATGGAGGGTGTAGGTCAAGTTTTCATGATCAAGCGGTGAACAATTAAACACAAATTCAGCAACTCTTGCCTGTTTAACAAAAGCATCTTTGTCATTGTTGGAGAATCATGTCATTGCTTTGGGAATTATTCCATAGTAGGTATGGGCAGTTTGTTTCGAAACCGGTAGGTTCCAAAACAACCCATGTGAGCCCAGGTGGTGTTTGGCAGCCTCCGACACACAAACAGACAATCTCTTGACTTGGTCCGGGCTCGCCTGGGGTTAAACTCCAACCAGGAAGCAGGCTGCGATGTCATTTTTGCTTCTCCCTGGTGCTGGCCAATCAGACACGGAGGTGGGATGATGCCTGTCCCTCCACAACTCCTGATTAACCAGCGCCACGGAGAAGCAAAGATGACATCGCAGCCTGCTTCCTCGTTGGAGCTCAGCTCCGTGCAGCCGCAGACCAAGGTAAAGATTGATTAGCTGCTTGTGTGTGGGAGGCTTCCGAACACCACCTGGGCTTGCCCATCTCTATTCTGTAGCTTTTGGGGGGGAGTCGTCATGCAGGAATGGAGAACTGCAGTTCCCATCACACACACAACCCCAAAACTGACTAAAGTAAGCTAGGGATTTGGGGTGTTGTACCTTCTCAAAATCCACACCATCTGCGGTAGTGAGGAAGCCAATGCTGCTGCAGCATCAGAAGAACCAGAGCTAGAAGTGACCCTGTGAGTCCAGCCTGTCAAGGAGGTCCAATTGGGGAAATCTTAACTCCCAACCACCTAGGTCCATTTTTGCTGTACAACTCTGTCCCTTGGGAGTGGCCAACCAGGTGCCAATTTGCAAGCTCTTCAGTCTGTAGCCCTGTCCGCCTCCTGCACTGTGGGTAGTGCCATGCAGTGGCCAATAGCCTCTGGATATAAAGCAAGGGTAGAGAACTGGACAGATGCTGGGAGACAGCATGGGAGTTCTAGTCCAAAGCTGTTGGGGAGGGGGTCCAAGGTCAGCCTCACCCTAGTTGAGGTTCACTTTCAGCACATGTAGCTGCTGCTGGATCTGTCCCATCTTTTTGAGGCCAGTCATCTAGGCGACTGATCATCACATATTCTTCTGATAGTACACTTCACTGGGCAGGGGTGAAAAGTGTGTTGCTTTCAGAAGTTAAGGGCAGTAGTCAATGGAAGGACAGGTGATTAACCTCAATCAATGAGATCTGGAAGGTTGCACCTTCCCACTTTTTCACTGAAGTCTAGATACAGAGGTTTCATTATGGCATCCCCCCCAAGTTTGCGCTTGACTGTATTGGGTGAATGTGAAGTCCCCTATCAGGCAACAATGAGTCTCCATCTGCAATATGCAGAGTTTTGTAAATCTCAAGACGGACTGTGCGGCATAGTATCTCCAAAAGGACTTCTGAGAATCACTGTCAAGGCCAGCTCACTATCCACACTACACAGCAGAAGCCACAAATCCCTTCTATTTGAAAGTAGCTGGCAGGATCTTCGTTTGTTAACGACTCTTGACTCTCAGGCAACATGTTCCCAAAAGAGAATGGTTTTGACATTGAAAAGGTAACTGGAAAAGCTTGGAAATTTAGACATGTTGGCACTTTCCTCCCCCAAAACAAAGCCGCATCTTTCTTATAAGTTACACTGCCGCATAAACCTGCTGGGTAGCCCTCTCTATGTAGTCGTGGAACTGGGAGTTGAAACGAAAAAGTGTTTGACAACACCAATTTTATCAACAGCAGATTAGTAGTGTAATCCTATAAGCACTAGCTGAAACTTTACGAGTTACTAATTGATCTGTTTCAGGGAAGAAAAATCCTTTTTGTGCCTAATCTACCTGGCCTTAAGTAGCCATTTAGTGCTCCCCCATCCCTAGAACCTAATAGTGGAGCTTATGTTTATTGCTGTCCCTAAGGAACGCCGGCCCTAGAAAACCTACCTTTTAAATCAACATTAGCTGCCACTTCGGTGAAAGGTAGTAGGTGGCGACTTCAAACTTTCACAAAGTGGCAGGATTGGGAGGTACACCTGCAACATCAATGAACATGCTGCCCAAAAGGAAGGCACCTTCTCCACCGTTAGCATCTGTCCAAGAAGGAAAATTGAAACCTTCCGTCAAGAGATGAGCACACATCAGCAGACTGGAAGTTCGTGACAGTTTGCGGTTCGTCTGTGTCTACGAGCCACAGTGAATTTTTAAAAAAGTTCGTGGTGTGTTTGAATCAGGCCCTTCTCTAAATGAACCTGAGCTACGAAGGAACCCACCCACCCCCATGGGTTTACCATTCCACACACTTGACACGCCCAAGCACTTATCTTACTTTGGCTGCTTTCACAAGACCACTAAAATCCGCTGCAAAGTGCTCGCAGATGCGGAGCATAAAATCATGTCCCCACGAGCAGTGGACTTTTTAAAAAATTAAGTGCCCACTTAAGTGCAACCCAGCGCATTTTACAAGTATCTGGTCCCCAGGTGGTAAAATCCTTGTCGCTGTTCTGATGCGGATTTTAAACCATTACTCGAGTCCGTGGGAACTTGGAAAATCCACACCAAAACCTTTTCACCTGTTATGGTGTCTTTGCTGCGGTTGTGAGTTGTAGGATCAGAATGGTTGTGGATTTTCAAAACGTGATCATGAGGACACCCGAACTGCGACATCAACCATGTGACTGCTCCGGGTGTGATCCAGATCAAAGTTTGCTGCAGATTTTAGTGGTTGTGTGAAAACAGCCTAGGCTCTTCTTCCCCTCTACTGCTGCCACACTGCCCAGCTCAGTAAGCCAGGAGGCTGTCTGGCGCCTTCTCCCAACACCAGTGGTTCCTAAGAGGCTTAGTGTATTATGGAAAGGGTCGCTGTGCTACCCACTGGACTACATATAGGGAACCTCAAAGTACACAAAGCAAAATGGCCAGTTGTGAAAAAAGCTTGGCCTTTTGCTTCATGAACATGCGTTTCCACCAGCTGCCCACAACATGAGTCACAGATCAGCCTGGTCCACCGGTGGTTTTTAAAACCTGGGGTTGGTTTCTTCCTCATGTCTATTTACACCCATCACGGTTGGAGCTGTCACATGATGCCCTTTGAGTTGCTGTTTTTCAATTTAATCTTAAAAGGATCAGTGAGAGGTGTCTAAACCTAGGCCTTCCTTTCTTTTTACTGGTTTATGCATGTGTAAGAGAAATTGTGCAGGGTTTTATAGGGAAACTGTGGCTCACTAATGAGGTGCTAGTTGTGTTCCTTGATGTAAGCCCAGAAATGCAACCCGCGCACTGTTAAGGAGCCACAGTTTTGCTGGCAAGACTAACACAATTTTTTTATGCAAGCATCAATCCGGTAGCATTGCAGTCTTGTGTTCAACTGAAACTGTCTATTATTGTTGGGAGAATCAACAAGATAGACAACAAACCAAATAAGGATGGAGTGACTTGAAGAAGTACAGGAGAAAAAACGGGAGTCGAAGTAGTATCTGTGGAGAGAACAGGCCTGATGGGTGGTTGGCTGGAGTCTACATTTTTAAATGCAAGATAACCTAATTTCTAACTATGCAAAAATTAGTCACACTGGGTTTACACACATATGAAGTGGCAGTTTTAGGACACCTTCAAGGCAAAGTAACAAAACTGGACAACACCATATTTAATCTCAGCCTCAAAGCAGAGATGTCCCAGTTTAAAATACAGTAATACTGTACCTCGGATAACGAATGCCCCTGACAACGAATTTTTCAGATAATGAATCGCAATTTCCAGGTATAGGGCTGCCTCGGATAATGAATTTTCCTATGGGCTGCCTCAGATAACGAATTTTCCCTATGGACTGCCTCGGATAATGAATTTCCAGCATGCATCGGTAAAAAAGAGTTATCCTGGGCTGCATCATATCTGTAGCTTTAAAATGCACTTTATAAAGAGTTTTGAGCCAAAAACCAGGTGTCTGTCATTTTCCTAGGCTCTGGAATGGATTAATTGGTTTCCCATTCATTCCTATGGGAAACCATGTTTCAGATAACAATTTTTTTTTTGGATAACGAATTGCCTCAGAGAACGAATTAAGTTTGTTATCCGAGATACCACTGTATAAGCAACAATGAACTTCTAGTGAAATAAAATAATTCACTTTTGAGGAAAACAAGCCACAGAAACACAGAACAACTTTGTTTTTAATTAATTACACCAGGAGCGGCTTTGTGACAAAACCGTTTTCTCACCACCACGTCACAGCACATGCTGCTAACAAAGGGTTTTGTAAAAGATTCAAACAGTGGTTGTTTTTGAAATGTTTGTGTCTACGACCAACCCTCGGTGACCCCGTGACTGAAATAAAAATGAATCCATCAAATTACCTGAATTACATTGCATCTGTTCTGCACCTTTAAAAAACAAAACAAAACCCCAAAGCACAATGTACAAAACACGTATGTTTTAGTTTCTATATACAAAAATAGTTCAGATACATTCTAAGTAAACATGTTGCATTTTAAGAAATAGTTCTAGTAAGAGATTTGGCACTCGAGAGAGAGGGGGTAGGGAATTGGAAAGAGATGAATTTAACATTAAAACACATTTGTGGAATTAAATTGCTAAGACTCTTGAGGAACAGGTACAGCATAGGGGTATAATCCATAAAGCACTGAGACCTTAAGCTGCTGTTCACTTTGGTACCAACTGCTACGTCGTGAACTGGAAGCCATGTTACCTCAGTTCCTTGGGAATTCCCCCAATGCATGTTTCACATATGTGCTCCTTTCACTTTCCTCTTTCCCACCAAATGGATCACTATTTAATTTTTTTCTTCTTCTAAATAAAAAAACCCCACACATTTGGATGACACTGCCCTAGCCGCAATACCAACTTGGCAGGGATGTTGACAAGTCTTACAGTACGAGTCTTTGGTACCCGGTCTGAGTCTTGGGTACCAAGCGCCAAGTCCATGTCCGTATTAAAAATAAGCTCCTCCCTCTGAAAAAAAGGGGTGGGGAAGATATGAGTTGTTGTTGGGGGGACACACCCAAGTTGCATCACATGTGCGACTTAAGTCCAACTTGACAGAGAGTCTAGTGACTTCAGTATCCATCCCTGCAACCTGGATCAAAGACATGCACACATGTCATTAAGGATGGGTTATACTCCCTTGAAGGGATCAAGTCCCCACAAGGTGAGTTTTATTTCCCACTTAACACACGCTGCTCAGACACTGGGTACCAACCTGACCTCCCCAGAAATTCATATGAGAGCCCAGACCGAGACAATCTGTTACAATGATTGTGTGCTACCCTTGCATGTCACACAACCCAACAATTCTTGACTGGAGACCTCTGGGTGTCCCGAGGTGAAAAATATCCAGAACCTCTTTTATACAGTGGTACCTCATTGGACTCAAGCAGCATGGATGTTTGCATCGCTCCTTTTTAAAAAAATATATTAAGCATTTTGTTGAACTGTTTGCCCTTGAGTGGGTGGGTGGAGAGGATGAGAAAGAAGAAGCAAAATTACTTAAGGCATTAGTAGCAGCTACATGGAAAACGGAGGGTTTGTGCTTAGGTATAAGGAGATGTCATATTTATGACTTGGTTCACAACAGCATCAAATCAATGTCCCATTGCAACTTATGGCTCATGAGTGAATAAGGGGATGCCATGTCAATTTTGGGGTGACCCTCCCGCAAGCTCATTCCACAAGCCTAAGTACTGGCATTGGTGAAAGCACCACAGCCATTGTCACAGTCTATTTTAGTGTGTGGTGAAGAAACAGTGATGCATCGAAGTCCAAGGTCTCTCCCCACCCCCATAAGTATCATCAGAATAAACTCTTTCTTTTTGCACCAAGGGGTAGAACATCTCCTTGCAGGCATGGTGGAATTTGCTGGTGGTTTTGGCACAGCACTCTGAACAGATCAAATCTCTCTCAAGTTTTATTTGTCCGATTCATTATGTACAAATTAAAGAACTCGGGGTATTTGCCTTTTGAACTACAAGCCACCGAATCCCCTGCTCAGATGGCTAGCGGAATTCTGGGAACTTTTTAGTCCAAAGTAATTTTCGCCAAGCTTTTGGTTATAGCTTTGTAGTGCAGGTTGCGGAGCGTGTCCACGTGAGACCCCTCCATACGTTGCTGGACTGCAAACCCCATCGTCCCCAGACAAGATCTGGGGGAGGGGGGCAGTACACCTGGTTTAGACCTCACCAAACGGTTACCACCTGACTTTCATGCAAATCCTGCTGAAACATCTGCTGGAGTCATGTTGATTAATTACAGCAGCTAACTGCAATGGCATGAAGCCTAGCAGCAGATTGCTGCCCATCAATGAATCACTGCTTATATTCTACATCATGTGCCAATCACACAAGTTGATGCACGACAAGAGAGATAAGCAGCAACTTGTTAGTTAGCAGCAATTCTCCTCTGCAGTTCATACCACTGCACTTAACGCCAGCATTAACAAAGTAACAGGGATTGGGCCATTTTTTATTTTTCGAACCTCGCTTTCCTTGGACAATATTCCCAGTGGGAAAAGGGTTTGGGAGAGGAAGAAATGTGAGGCTCCATTATTGCATGCATTTTTCAGTTATACCCTCTCATACATGCTTTGAGCAATTCATATTATGAGTGAGCATTACAACAGATCATGTTTTGGGGGGAATTTAGGGGGGGAGAATTGGCTGTTAGGGGATCTCTAGGATGCAGTACCTCCAAAATCTGTTCCTTGGGGGTGGGGGTGGGGGTGGGGTGACTTAAAATACAGTGGACCCTTGTATAACAAACAGCTTGTATAACATAAAATTTGTACAACATAAAAAATTCCGGAGATAGGGGGAAATTTGCTTAACAGAATCGCCTATGGGGAAAATCCGTACAACATAAAAATGGGATTACTCCATTTTCAATGCATTCCTATGGGAATTTGTATAAAGGAAAATTAATTCCTTTATACAAGGTACCACTGTAAAGGCATTTTACCAACAAATGACCTGTATCAATCAGGTAGAGATATGACCTCGACCATTTTTTTTTCCAAGAAAAAAATGTCTGAGAAATAAGACAACATCCAACAGCATCACAGAAGCTGGAAGGAGCCTGTATCAATCTAACTTCCTGCTTCGTGCAGGAATACAAATAAAAGGATTCCTGCCAGGTGGTTGTCTAAATTTCTCCTGAATGCCTCCAGTGTTGGAGCATCCACCACCTCTTGAGACAATAGGTTCCACTGTCATACTGCTGTAACAGTTAAGGTTTTTTCCCCCTGATCTTCAGTTGAAATTTGGCTTCCTGTAACCTGAGACCACAGCTGTGTATCCTGCATATACTTCCAAATTATTTTAGAAATGAAAACTTAGTTTCAGTACAAGTGAACGGAAAGCTGAGAGGGACAAAATACTTCTGCATATTATGATTTCTTATTTGTTAAAAAAAATATGGCTAAACTTAAAGATTTTTCTTTCTTTCAGGCAAAAATCAAAGAAAAATAAAACAAAAGACAAAAGACATGTGGCACCTTATTTTAAAGTGACATTTTGTGGACACATCCACTTCAGACATATAGCAGCAGAATGAGGTGTACAATAGAATATGTAATGGAATATATATGTTTCATACCTGATAATTCATTGGCTATTGTATGTAGGTATGACACTTATATACCATTACATATTCTATTGTACACCTCATTCTGCTGCTATATGTCTGAAGAAGTGGACATGTCCACGAAATGTTACATTAAAATATGAAAATTAGTCTTTAAGGTGCCAGATGTTTTTGTCTTTTGTTTTGGTTTTTCTTCAATTTTTGCCTGGAATTGTTGCACAGACTAACGTGGCTACCTTCTCCAAAACTTCTTTCTTTCAGTGGTGCACTGGCATTCCACAGCACTAGTTAGTGATCAGCCTAACATCCTTTCCTGGAGTAAAAATAGCGCTCAATAAAATTGGTGAACAGAGGGTCTAACAAGAGGGGCTGGGACAGAAGTACATGAAGAGGGTGCACCAAATCTTCGGAAAGTTTCTACTTGAAGGACACTACCCAGAATCTCCCAACCAGCATTCCCAACAGCCCTGGTGGCTAAGGGATTTTGGAGATGTAATCCTAGACACACTATCACAGAACCCTTTCCAGGCTCTGGACTCTATTAAGATGGTTGAAGGCAGTGATGGTTTGCATTTTGCGAGAGCAGGTACAGTATTGTAATCTCAGGGGGAAACATTGTACAACGTGGTCCTCAGACTGAGAGGGCAAAAACTGTTCCTAATGCTAAAAAAGGCCTCAAAACAAAATGGGCGTCAAGGTATATTGGCATATTATTGCAGGATGGAAAGGAGTGAGGGAGCACTGCTCCGGAAATGAGGACGTGTAAAATAAATAGCATCCATTCCTATAGGAATGAACATCTGTGAGATAATAGACTGAGGAATGCTACCTAGCATTTAGAGAACACACAGGACACAATCCACATAGAATTAGTCCCATATTTGTCTCATTGAAATGCCAAGACGTGCACAAGGGTACCAAACTACAGTGTCACTCCAACTTGTTCCAGTTGTGTTCCTGTAGGACAAGCATTTCCAAACTTCGGCCCTCCTGAGGTTTTGGACCACAACTCCCAGAATTCCAAGCCTGTATTTCCAATGGCAAAGGACTGTGGGAGCTGTGGTCCAAAACATCTGGAGGGCCTGCTGTAGGAGATTCCCTCCGAAACAATTTGTGCCCAAGGCCTTCTCTCCAAACCAAGCCATTTTGTCAGTGTAGCAAGTCAACAGCCCATTGCAGCTCAGTGTGTTGGAGAGCCCGGCTGCAGAGTTCAGGGGCTAGGAGTTTGAATCCTCATTATGCCTTCTGAAAGCAGGGAGCCGGCCAAGATCACATGGAGCACAAAGTGGCGGGCCTGTGCCCTGCCACCTGTGCAGCCCTGGACACGCACTGCAGAAGGCGCACAACACCAGCAGAAAGAGGGACCGGAAAATTATTCTGTAGACCTCAAAAACCCTATGAGGGTTGTCATGCATTGGATGGCTCATAAGAAGAATATAATAAGTAGCTCATTGCGACAAATCTTTCCAATTAGAATTTTTGCTGCTTCTTTTTTTTAACATTTCATTTTTAATAGAAAAAATAGTCCGTTTGAGAGTTAAAATGTCTTTGTGAAAAGTCCTTGGTTGTACTTGTTTTTTTGTCTCTTCTGAAAACATTCATCCAAGTTGATTGGAAATGTGACGAGAACACGTGACTTAAAAGAGCAAGTAGGAAAATAAAAAGAAAAAAGGCTTTGAGTTGATCGACATGGCAATGAGCAAAACCTGGACTTCTTTTTGAAACAAACCTCTTTTTCTAACTGAACCGCATCACAAAAGGCAGCAGAAATTAAGCTGGCAATATTAGGACATTTTCTTTATCAGAGACCTGGGCTAGGACCCTCAGCCCCTTTTCGCTTGCTCTAAGCTTTGCCCGGGGGCAGCTGAGGTTTTAGTGTCTCTGACTATCAAAACTTGCTTCCTTCCTACTCTAAAAATGGAGTGACCTGGCCGTAGACTCCTCTTAACTCACCCTGGCTTCCTCTATTCCTCCAAAGAGCTTCCGTCCCATACCTTGCCTGCAACCATCAGCTCCCTGTAAGCTCATCTTATGGGTCTTGAAGTACTGTCGATACTTGCAGATCTTCAGCTCAATTCATTTGGGAGCTGTACTCCACGGGAAGCAACTCTTCCAAGCTTGCACTCTCAATGCAGCCCTTGCAGTAACCCTTGTCTTCTCCCCATTTGCATCGGAGGCTATCTCCCTTTTGCCTGACCCATCAAGTCTTTCCCGGTCCTGAAAGCCGGTGGTCTGGGGTCCGTGGCACAGTCATGGCTCCCTATTAATCCACCACCTTTCCAGGTTCTATGCAACTTTAAGAGGGCACCTCCTGGATCTCTTCCAACTTCTACCCAGGCACACGGAATGATCAAGTGTCCCTCTGCCCTATGGAGTAGAAAAACATAAGGTCCCCCATGCCATGCATCTTGCCAGTGAATGCACTAAAGCAGCTCCAAGGACAGAGGGAGAGCCAAATCCATTTGTTTCTGCTGCTGAAGTGCCACCCCGGGCAACACCAACCAGCAGCAAGGCTGGTCCTTAACACCACTTACAATGGGGAGCAAAACAAAACACAGGGCACATGACAACTTTTCCATGCACCAGACTATGCCTAAAGGGGTTGGGTGGAGATTTCCATTTTGTTTTTCACAGCCATTGCTCAGTTCAAGCACCAACATTCCGAGATTTAGGGTGCTTTCGAAGAAGAGCTTTCACCATTATTTCAAAGCAAGCGTCCGGAAAAGGCCAGCAAAAAGAGGAGAGGAAGGTTTAACCCAACGCTAGGAACGTGTGTGCTAATAATTTAGTGTAATGGTACAAAAAAAACCCTAAAAATGAATCACGTTTACCAACGTACACCTCAAGAACAAAGGGGAGATTGCATTTACATAATTATACACTTTGTCTTTGACTTCTTTTTCTTCTTTTTTCCGTCTTTGCTCATCTTCTCTTTGTGCTTTCGGATTTCCCGGACTAATGTGTAGAAGGCATCATCGACACCCTGCAAAGAAGCATAGCAAACAACCAATTCAGGACCAAACACCAAAATTATATCTGCAGGCTGTTTGATTTCTCTCCACCTGCTGGTGCTATTACCTAGGGATGTGCATGAAATAAATTATGAATTGGGGGGGGGCATGAACGCTTGTCTCTGTGCATGCGCAAGGTGATCAGCCAGGGGATGGGAGCATACACACAGGCAAGCTCCCAGACTCCTGGAAGGGAAGCTGGTTGCTGCATTCTGTGCATGCACCCGCCTCCCAGCTGACCAGGGAAGTGGCGCCGACGGCATGACAAGGTAGCGCCCTCCACAAGGCATGAACTGAAAACCAAACTGCTTCGCATTTCAGTTTTCTGGTTGGTTTGTGGTGCTCCCACAAAAGAGCCCATAATGGCAAACCCATGATTCCAGCCCCACCATGTGCACGTCGCAGTCTCCAGGTGAAGAAAGCAATCTAGCACCTTGCAGAGCCTCTGCATATGATCCGGAATCCTCATGTTTTTTCCAGGAACCCCATTAGCATGAAATGATTCCACATGGAAGGAAAACTTTGTTACTGAGATTGGCCCACTTTGGTTGGAAACACAGAGAGGTACGAGATGGATCCAGAACTCTCTAGTCACACTTTTGGAACAGCTGAATAGCGTTATAATGAAGATGGACACGAACCTGAAAAATAGCGCTCCATGATGGTTCGTGGTTAGCTCATTGTGCAAAAGGAGCTCATCGTTTATTAACTTGAAGAAATTTATTGAGCAACCACACATTACCTTCATGCTTTTTCATTTGCTTTATGTCATTTGTTCTATGAAAGAGACATTTGTTTTTCCAGATTGCCTCCTTTTTCAGTGGCCAACTGTCATTTGCAATTTAAGCCCTGCACAGTTTCTTCAGGGTTACTTGGGACAGGATGTGTTTTTGAAAAGGCCTCAAAAACCTACTTATGCATAGATGAGATATCTTGGGGGGGGTACTCTGTACCCCTTGTGCTAAGGAGAAGCCCTGCTGATTCCAACTGGGTCCTCCCTGGTTGAGCAAAAGCTAGCTAAAGACTGCACAGAAGACTAGCTTTACTAGCTAGATGACTAGCCTACTGTTCTGCTTCACCTAAGTCAAGCAGGAGGCTAAGACAAACAGCATATTTCACTAACTGTGATAGAAACAAGTGAGCAAAGGAAGCTAAAACAAAGAAGTGGTGTTGTTGTTTTCCAAGCAAATGCAGTCTTCTTTGGCCTGCTATCACAGACCTTCCCAACCTTGAGTCCCTAGATGTTCTTGGACTACAACTCCCAGAAGTCCTGACCAGTGGAGATAATGGTGGAAATTTAGTCCAAGGACATCTGGGGACCCAAAGCTGGGAACTGCACTCTAAAACATCAAATCAAACTTTACCACACAAGTGTGTATTTTCAAGGTTTTTAAGTCTACATATTCCTGGATGCTATTCTTCAGGTCCTCTCATTTCTGATGTTTTTCAAAGGAATGTCACTAATGGATGGAAAACATTTTGTCCATCTCCCATTAAGCCACTAGCCAACAATCCAACCAAAAACCACCAACTTGGAAACCACTTAATTCATTGAGTCTTGCCTAGAGGTTTGCATCAACATACAGTATCGCGTCTTTCGACTGTGACAGCTCTAAATTTGCCTCTTCCACAATGATCTTAGCATCTCAAGAGAGGCCTTAAAATGAATTACTCCACAACAGAACAGTTGTGATCGTTGCCCTCAACACCCCTGAAGTTTCTTCCATTTACATTTGTTTTCATCTTCAGATGTCTAGTATATGGAGTCGCCAGATCTTCACAAAGTGGGGTCCATCTGCTTGGAGAAGGATGTTCAACCATCTTTCTAGGGAAAGTATTATCCAACTTGGAGTGGAAGCAGCATCTGACTTCCATGTATTATTACTGGGCCAGGTAGTACTTATCCTTTTATGATACATCTTCCAAAATATCCACAATCAGATACTAGTAGGGGATCTTCGTAGAATCACAGAATAATGGAGTTGGAAGGGGCCTATATACCCCTCACGCTCAAAGCAGGACTCCAAGTAAAAGTCTATCGGACAGATGGTTGTCTATTTTTCTCTTGAATGCTCCCAGTGCTGGAGTACTCATCACTTCCTGAAATAGTTATTTATTTATTTATTTATTTATTTAAATACTTATATCCCGCTCCATCTTCCCAACGGGAACTCTGGGCGGCTGACAACATAAAAAAGCATAAAAAGCTAAAAGCTAAAAATAGCCGAGCCACCAGGCAGGGGCGGCGGGGGGCAAGATGGCGGCAAACAATAGGGCCAGGGAAATAAGAAAAGGGACTAAGTAACAAGGTCACCATATGCATCTTTAAAGAGGAAGGTCTTTAGGGCCCTCTTAAAGGCAGGCAGGGACTCCAGCAGGCGCAGCTCAGGCGGCAGATGGTTCCAGAGCGAGGGCCCCACCACAGAGAAGGCGCGGTTCCGCGTACGCGTTTTCCGCGCCTCCCTGGGTGTGGCCACTCTCAATGAGCGCGCCTGCGATGATCTAGTGGGTCTGGATCCGGATGCTCTCTGGGAGATGCGCTCCGCCAGGTATCCTGGTCCCAAGCCGTGGAGGGCCTTGAAAACCAAGACCAGGACCTTGAACCTGATCCGGAAGGCAACGGGGAGCCAATGCAGGCGGACCAGGACTGGGGTGATGTGCTCGTATCGACGAGCACCCACCACCAGCCTGGCCGCCGCATTTTGCACCCGCTGCAACCTCCGGACCAGGGTCAAGGGCAGCCCCACGTAGAGGGCATTGCAATAGTCGATCCTCGAGACCACCAGGGCCTGCACGACTGTCCTCAGGGAGGACTCATCAAGGTACTGACGGATCTGGGCGATCCTGCGGAGATGGAAGAAAGCGGCCCTGGAGACGGCCATCACCTGGGCTTCCAGGGAGAGGGCCGAATCCAGGACCACGCCCAGATTCCTGGCCCTGTCTGTAGGCTGGAGGGAAATACCCCCCAGACTAGGGAGGGGGCCATTGTACCGAGATGAGGGCGCCCCGAAGAACAGAACCTCCGTCTTCTCCGGATTAAGCTTGAGCCGGTTATCTCTGGTCCATTCCAGTACGGCCTCCAGGCACAGATCAAGGGAGCGAACCGCCTCCTCTGCAGACGTAGAAAAGGAGATATAGAGCTGCGTGTCATCAGCGTACTGATGACAGCGAACTCCATATCTCCTGATGACCTCCCCCAGCGGCCTCATATAAACATTGAACAGCATGGGGGAGATTGCCGACCCCTGGGGCACCCCACAAGGGAGAGTCCAAGGAGCCGACAAAACATCCCCCAGCTGAACCCGCTGAGTCCGGCCGCGGAGGAAGGAACGGAGCCAGGCCAAGGCCTGACCACCAATTCCCACCTCAGCGAGCCGGGCCAGAAGGTTACCGTGGTCAACGGTATCAAAGGCTGCTGAGAGGTCAAGGAGGACGAGCAGGGAGGAACTCCCCCTGTCGGCCTCCCTGAGGAGGTCATCCTGCAGAGCGACCAGGGCGGTCTCGGTCGCCGAAGAGGCCTGAATCCAGACTGGAAGGGGTCCAGGATATGGTTTGTCTCCAGGTATGACTGGAGCCGGACAGCAGCCACCCCCTCGACAACCTTGCCCAGGAAGGGAACAATGGCGATCGGACGAAAGTTGGAAAGATCGTCCGACGCCAGGCCAGGTTTCTTAAGTGTGGGTTTTACCACAGTCTCCTTCAAACGCGAAGGGAAACAGCCCTCCCGAAAGGAGGCCGTGGCGATGGAGGAGACCCACTCTGGCATGTTCCCTTCGGCAGATTTGATAAGCCAGGCTGGGCAAGGGTCAAAGGGAGTGGCCGCCGGCCGGCACCGAGCCATAACTCTGGAGGCCTCCGCAGAAGAGACCGGCCCAAACTCATCCAGGAGTGGAGAACGGAGGGGTGAGGCACCAGAGGACCCAAAGGATGGACTAGAGCAGCTGGGGGGAAAGTCGGAGCGGATGGCCTCAATTTTTGATCTAAAATGGGCTGCAAATTGCTCACTAGTGAAATCACTAGGAGGAGGCCTCAGCTGACTGGGATTGGAGAGGTCCCGAACCACCCGGAATAGCTCCGCCTGGCGGTTCGAGGCCTCGCCAATTCTCAGGGAGGCATAAGATCTTCTAGCGTCCCTGATCGCGCGAAGATAGCGGCCAGTCAGCTGTTTAAGAGCAGCCCTATTTACTTCCGTCCGGCTTGCCCTCCATATGACCTCCAGTCTCCTACGTTCTTGCTTCATCGACCGCAGCTCCTCCGTAAACCACAGGGAGGAGCGGCCTCGACATCGTAGGAGACGCTTAGGGGCGATCCGGTCTATTGCCCCGGTGGAGCCCACATACCACCTTTCCACTAGGCGTCAACCGGATCGTCTAGCTCCCGAAGGCCTCCATAAACCTTGCAGGGTCCAGGAGCCTACGGGGGCGAGCCCAGATGTAAGAAGGGCGCTCCCCACGGGGTGGGGGGGCGATCGACAGGGAAAATTTTAGCAGGGTTCTGGTGTCGTACTGCTATAACAGTATGCTTTTTCTGATACACAGGTGAAATCTGGCTCCCTTAACGCGAACCCATTATTGCATATCATGCACTCTGGGATGACTGAGAACAGCACCTGCCCCTCCTCTGTATGAAAATCTTCCAAGTATTTCAAGAGTGCTATCCTACCTCCCCTCTGTCCTATTCTCAAAGCAAAACGTGCCCAGTTCTTTCAGTCTTTCCTCAAAGCCCTTGGTTTCCAACCCCTTTATCATCCTTGAGTACTGGGCACAGTACTCAAAAGGAGGCCTAACCAGTACAAAATAGAGGGAAACTAGTTGTTCAGAGATGATGTTAATGTAGCCAAAAACTGCATTTGACCTTTTTTGCAGCTGCGTCGCACTGTCGGTTCATATTCAGCTTGTGGTCTATAAGAACTCCAAGATCTTTCTTGAATATACTGTAGTACTGATCATTCAAGTATTCCCCATCTTATAATTGTGTGTTTCACGGATTATATGCCCTACACAAGAGAAGTATTTAAACCACATGGTATGGGGAAAGGTTGTGTCATGTCTTAGCAAAGCCCTGCACTTCTGAGTCTAAAATTCCCATAGAATCATAGAATCATAGAGTTGGAAGAGACCTCAAGGGCCATCTAGTCCAACCCCCTGCCATGCAGGAACACAGGACTCCTGACAGATGGCCATTAAGCCTCTGCTTAAAAACCTCCAAAGAAGGAGACTCCATCACCCTCCGTGGCAGCACATTCCATTGTCGAGCAGCTCTAACTATCATGAAGTCCTTCTGAATGTTCAAATGGAATTTCTTTTCCAGTAGTTTGAAACGATTGCCCAGAGTCCTAGTCTCTGAAACCATGGAAAACAAACCTGTTCCCTCTTCAATATGACTTCCCTGGCTGAGGGAATCTGAGAATAGCAGTTCCCAGGGCAGAGTCCTCAGCTATAGATACTAAACTGTGCCAACTACTTCTCTTAAAAGAAACCAGAATCCAAGCTGAACTGGAACAGATCCCAAGGATCAACTCTTTCCCCTTTCATTAAACCCACTGAATGAAACCAGCTGCTGAAGCCTCCCTAGAAAATGGCTGCCCACCCTCTACAGCTGAGCTTTCTGAGGCATAGCTTTCCCCTGTCCAAGCAGCTTTTCCTGTCTGGAAAGTTCTTCCTGAAG
Source organism: Phrynocephalus forsythii (assembly GCA_029282475.1). Taxonomy (NCBI): domain Eukaryota; kingdom Metazoa; phylum Chordata; class Lepidosauria; order Squamata; family Agamidae; genus Phrynocephalus; species Phrynocephalus forsythii. The sequence continues at coordinate 99,172,167 of JAPFRF010000006.1, forward strand.
GTTTTCTGCACCTCCGAGGGTTGTTTTCTGCCAATGAAGGAAATACAGAGAACAGAACCAATTGAGGAAGCCTTGAAAGTCTCCTCTACCTCAAAGTTCAGCACAGCTGAAAGACCACACAGAACAGGGTGCAGCCCAACTGAAGGTCCATTCCCACACATTCATTCTCTGATGGCAACGTGCCACCACAAGGCTTCCACCATAACTCCGTGGAGGAGTTCTGTGTCACCTCTAGCATTCCCGTGAAGGCCTCTCCCAAGCCTTCAAGCTGTGAATCACTGGATAAGGAATCTCAATGATTCTTTAACTGTGGGGTGCCCAAAACAAAGGTTAAAGCTGCAATTACTTATTGACTGATACAAGTTAAGTTCACTTATTAACTGGCTGCGTCACAGTGGAGGGTTTGTGTGAACAAGGGAAATACAGCAGCTACAGTTATGGGGTGAGACCCCACCATCACCACTGACACCTACAATCAAATAAATAAGAAGTAAAGCCATAGGAGAAAATGCACACGTGTTTTCCCAACAATTAATATATGTATTTGTTTTAGGCAGGAGTAAATGAAGAGGGTCTGCTTTCAAATTTAGGACTTCAGCTTTATAGGTTGAAAATTCAGCCACTCAACTAAAAAGTCCAATGCGGTATAGTTTTTTTCCTTTTCTTTTCTGAACCATAGCACACAGCTTGGCAGAGTTACATTTTGTGGGTTATAATTCCTCAGTTCTACCAGAACCATCTGGGGATTTAGGGAGTTGCAGTCCACAGAAGCAACTTGACCAAGCTGTGTGGATGCATTGAATAGAACAGCCCCCCCCCAAATAGTTTATAGGCTAATAATACTGTTAATTTTGAAAATGCTATAAGAAATGCGTATATTTTTAAGCAGCTTTATCAGGTAATTCTCCATCATAATTCATCACTGATGTCTTACTATATTACACATTATCATGTCATTTCCTACCCAACAATAGCAGGTGCAGATAGAAGAATGATCTCATATAACACTAGAAAAAAATTAGTACACTGGCAAAGATTTAATCAGCTGGTACTTACAATCATTATGAAATTATGGGAATCACCCTAGAGAAATCACAAGCTATATTTGATTCGCTGCTGGTGATCAGATTTTTTCCCCCTGCCAATTTCTTTTAAGAAACAAGAACAAACTTACCCTGTCACATTAAAAGGCATTTTTTAATTTTCACGCACCCAGCAGTCTTTTCTTCGATGTTGATTTTTCTCAATCTGTATTGATGGATCTCTCGCACCAATGTATAAAAAGCATCCTCCACTCTCTGCATTGTAAAACACAACTCCTTTAAAGTCGGCTTTTGTTAACCAGGGTAACGACAACCGAGAAAGGGCCCCAGACCTGATATGACAATCAGATGTCCTTCAGCACTAAAGGAATTCTCTCTACTAATGTCTTCCTGAAATGTCATGCAGCCTAAGTCTTTAGATAGAGTGCCAAGGGCAAAAGAAATTTCCTAGGCCAACCTGCTACGTCCAGACATTTTGGATTACAACTGCCATTTTAAGTGACCATAGGGTTAATTGCTATTGTAATCCAATTATCTTAAGGTCACCTGGCTGCCGGGGGGGGCTGATCCAGATTATCGATCTTTTCTATATTTTATTTCATAATCCAACAACCTTTGAAGATAACCCATGTTAATAGTATTTACAGTCTGCCCATTTTCAGAGGAACACAACTTCGTTCTCACGCATGTCTCACCAAATGGGTAAACATGTTTTGTATTTTAAAGGGGGAATTGCTCCCTTGAAGGCTAGGCCTGAAATGAAATTGTTCGCCACACAACCCCAATGTAAGCTAAACATTCTGGGGCATCCTCCAAAGCAGCTTTCCTCAAAGCAGTGCCTTCCAAATAGCTAGGCCTACAACTCCCATACTCCCCAGCTAGCTGCAAAGGCCGGGTGTTGCAGTCTAACATCAAAAGGGAAGTCTGTTTAAGTGGCAGAAACACGGAGCCAACACAGTGAATTACACTCCCTAACTTGGAGCTTAGGGTACTTCGAGGATCAGATGCAGGGGACTAGATATCAGGAGACAGATATCTAGTCTCGTGCACTCCCAAAGGCATCTGGTGGGGCCACTGTGAGATACAGGAAGCTGGACTAGATGGGCCTTTGGCCTGATCCAGCATGGATCTTCTTATATTCTTATGATCTCACTGGGGGGAAGGTAGGGTATAAGAAATAAACACACACACACCGCAAGCTTTGGCCTCTAACAACAGGCGTTATCAGAGTCTGCATGAGCACAAACCCACCTTTGTCTTGAGATAAAATTTTGGAGTGTTGTGCATATGTGTGTGGGGGGGGGGGGTTGTGCTATTCTGTTATACTGAGGAGCTACAGGGCACCCCAGGTAGCCGATCAAGCAAAATGCACAAAGGACCAGGGACTTTTCCCCCACCAAGCAGAAAACACCTGCCTGTGACGGAACAGATTGCCTCGCCATCAGCACAAATACCTGGGAATGCGTGGGGCTCCCGTGGACTCTGCACCCCCTCAATTCAGGCCTCAAAGAAACCCCATCGAGGCAGCTTGGCCCTGCTGTGTCCATCCCAGGCAGCAGGAACAGGAGGTTTTGATTTGGTTTCCACCAATGCAGAGAGAGGAAGAAAGCGAGACCGTCACCAACATCAACACCAGAAGCCCACGAAACCGGAGAGATGCTTATATTGGACAAAACCACTCCCCAGAAGCCGCCGGAGGAAACACAGGAGGGTTTACAGGAAAAGGCTTGTTAAGGAGCCACTGACCACACCGAGAACAAGTGGTTGAAACCCCAAAGACAGAGGGAGGTTTTGGAGCAAAAATCCCAGCAAAGCAGCTTAGATAGATAGATAGATAGGTAGGTAGGTAGATAGATAGATAGATAGATAGATAGATAGATAGATAGATAGATAGATAGATAGATAGATAGATAGATAGATAGATAGATAGGCGGCGGGCGGGCAGGTAGGAAGGAAGGAAGGAAGGGAAAGGCCACTCCATTCCAATTGAAACTTTGCCCACCTGCAAAACTAGCATTTATGTTGCTCTAGAGCGGTATAGCAATGTAGTGTTCTGTTGGAGAAACAAATGAACCAGGAAGCCACACTTTCCCTATACGTGCCTGTTCTTCATTGCAACAGCTTTGTGCAACTGAAAAAAGGGCGACCATCCAGCACCACTGTACAAATGTAGGAGTCCTAAAGCAGGCGACCTTTCTAATCCAATCCTCTGCTCTGACAGTAACATTCCTGTTGCTTACACAAGGGAGCACCACATCCCCCGAGACTGAGATACTGAGACGCATCGTCCCTTGATGCTGCAGGAACGAGAGCTGTATCTCTGTTCCCACAAATACTACCGTCTCTGTGCCCAGTTCCCCTTTAAAGCTTGGAAGCTATCACTGTCTTGTGGCAGAGAATTCCACAGGCTCACCATGTTTTATGTGAGCACTGAAAGCCTTTTATCTCCTATAATTCAGCTTTGAAGAATGACCCTCATGTTCTAATACAGGGGCAGCAAGGGAAGACATATCCGTATTCCAGGCAGGTCCAAAGTCAGGCCTCGGATCCAAATGTGGCCCATTTTCAAATTTTGAGTGGCCTGCAGCCTCTTCTCCCTGCCGGCTCAGCCTGCCATGCATCCCCACCAGCTGGCCTCTCCCCATACTGGATGGAGAAGTCAGCTAACAATTTTACGGTTTGCCTGCCCTGCCTGTCCCCCCACCCCCCAGCACCTGTCCAGCCTACCTGCCCTGAGCTCCATTGCTGCAGCAACCTCCCCGCCTCCTTGCATGTCCTAGAGCAGGGGTCCTCAACCTAAGGCCCCGGGGCCGGATGCGGCCCCCCAAGGCCCTGAATCCGGCCCCCGGGACCAATTGCAACCCCCCCACCTACCCCTGCTTTGCAAGCAAGCCAGCCTCCGCAGCTGCTTCTGTTGCTGAGGCAGATCAAAGCAGTGGGCTATGCTGCTTCTCCCACTCCCCCCAACTACGATCAGCATGCTGGCTAGTGGGGCATTTAGAGTGGGAGGGCTACGGCAACTTCGCCCGCTCCCCCCACCCACTGTGGTCCGGCCCCCAGTGGTGCCTGGGGCGTGGTGGACCAGCCCGCTGTTTGAAAACTTTGAGGACCCCTGTCCTAGAGGCTTGTCCAAATTCCGGCCCGGGGGCCCAAACGCGACTGAATGGTCGGCCCCCACACATTTTCACCGCACCAAATCTGGCCCTTCTTGTAAAAAGTTTGGACACCCCTGCCTTATTCAATTTCTCATATCATCCATAATTTTATACACTTCCATCTGGTGTCCACTTAATTCAATTTTCCCCTAAGCGAGCTAGCTGCATACATTGTAAGGTTCCCTTATAGAGACGCTGCTCCGGCCCTGTGATAATTTGACCTCATGGCTTCCATAACTTTTCTGCCCATTTTGACCTCATGCAAGATAGATGTGGAAGGCAGAATGGAACCAGAAGGTGACAGGGACATTTAATAGATATACAGAAGGACCCCTGTATCCAAAGGCAATTGGTTAAGTGGAACCTCCTGAAACGCTGACTCCCCGAAACCCCCAATGATTCAAGGAGCTACTCTAGTTTCCCCTAACCAAGGCAGCTGCAGACATTGTAAGGTTCCCTTTACTTTAGTTTCAACTTATCCAGCTAAACAGGATTTCAGCCGCTGCAAAAGGGTTGGGATTTTGAGGTGTACTGTATTTTAATAATTATTAATTAATTAAATAATAAATAATAATAATAATAATAATAATAATAATAATAATAATAATAATAATAATAATAATAATAATAATAATAATAATAATAATAATCCATTTGAGCATTACAGAATAAGAGGGTGAGAAAAACTCTTTAAAAAGATGCCAATTTCTGTGTTCCCTGTTGCTACTAAAACAATCTAATTTGTCTGCCATTAGACACCTTCAAATGGAGCCTGTAGAAAAAAAAGGTATCTAAGCAACACTGTGTGTCCAAAGTAAATTTAAATGAACATGCAAGCTGTGTGTGTTGTAGGAGGAATAGGAACCTTTATTGTCATTGCCCCCTTGCAGGAACAACGAAATCGTTACAGTCGTGACTGACTGACTCTTCATGACCCCATGTCCATGGAGTTTTCTTGGCAGGAATACTGGAGTGGTTTGCCAGTTCCTACTCCAGGCGCCTTGGAAAAGTCCCTGATATTGGGAAAGACTGAAGGCAAAAGGAAAAGAGGACGGCAGAGAATGAGATGGTTGGACGGTGTCATCGATGCAACCAATATGGATTTGACAAAACTCCGGGAGGCAGTGGAAGATAGGAAGGCCTGGCGAGCTCTGGTCCATGGGGTCACGAAGAGTCGGACACGACTGAACAACTGAACAACAACTCCAGGCACCTACAGCACCTGGTATTCCCTGGTGGTCTCTCATCCAAGTACTAACCAGGGCCAACCCTGCTTAGCTTCCGAAAACAGGCGAGATAAGATGTGCTTAGCAGATAGGGTACATCCAAAAGTTTGCAAGGGATGGAGTGGTACGTTTGTACGGTTAATAAATATATCAGGGGAGAGGGAAATTATTCTTTCTAGGGGTCCCTCTATCTCCAGTCCAGGTAAAATAGTTTACAATTTACATCATGCGACTTAAAGCATTAAGACTGAAATGTTTTGTTTGCTAGGGAGGAAGACCAGTGAAACAGTGCTTCTGAATGGTGGTGAATGCAGTCTATAGGATAAACCAGTGCACCCACCCGTTTTGTGTCTGCAAAAAAAACTTTTACATTGGCACTAACATCCTCAATCATTGTGTCCCTTCATAGTTTTCAAACCCACAAAGAGAAGAAATCATGATGAGCTTTAACTGTAAATTAATAGCGGGAACTAAGCCTTCCAAAACAGTTAAACCTGAGGAAGGATCTAGTGAGGTATGTGTGCCGCCTTACGGCTTAACCATAGCACATATCCATGCGCGCAGGCCTGTACTTATAGCCAAGAGCACAACTGACATTTGGTGGTTTTCAAAGAAATAGCTGTGTTAGTCTGTGCAAACACATCTGTGTGGGGGGAGTGATAAAAACATTGTGGGACCTTGTTGTTGTTGTGTTGTGTCGTTACAGTCATGACCGACCCTTCATGACTCCATGGACATGGGGTTTTCTTGGCAGGAATACTGGAGTGGTTTTGCCAGTTCCTACTCCAGGCACCTACAGCACCTGGTATTCCCTGGTGGTCTCCCATTCAAGTACTAACCAGGGCCGACCCTGCTTAGCTTCCGAAATCAGGTGAGCTCCGATGTACTTAGGGCATCTAGGCAGGACCTTAAAGCCTGCTATATTTTAGTAGGAGCTTTGGGGAATTGAGTCTATTTCCTCAAGCATACAATTGAGACCGTATGGATGTCATAGTATATGTAGCCCCATATATTAAGTGGGTATACTGTATAGATCAGTGTTTTTCAACCTTTTTTGGGCCAAGGCACACTTGTTTCATGAAAAAAAATCACGAGGCACACCACCATTAGAAAATGTTAAAAAATTTAACTCTGTGCCTATATTGACTATATATAAAGTAATTTTTCAATTTTTCCCACGGCACACCAGGCAACATCTTGCGGCACACTAGTGTGCCACGGAACAGTGGTTGAAAAACACTGGTATAGATAATGGACAAATTAACAATTGCTTATTAGTAACTAGAGATGGGCACGAACTGCCAGCTCGTGCTGGTTCGTTTTTCAGCCGAACAAGTGTTTGGCAATTCCTACCCCCATTTCATCTGGTGGACACCCACTCAGAAGTAATGTGATGATTTCCTGGTCACGCCTCCTTTGGGCGCTGCCTTTGAGTGGGTGCCTGGCCCAGGAGGTGAGAATCGGAAGCTACGGACATTTGTTCAGCCAGTAAAACAAACCAGCACGAACCGCTGACTGAGTAGTCTCTCAGGCAGTAAATAATTTCACTGATCACCCTTGCAAGTTGACCATAGCATTGTTGACAAAAGTGAGTCAGCATAGGATTTCACCCTTGCTCTTATAAAAGCTCATAATAAAAGGCAGCAGTTCATTTATAATGATTTTGCCTCTCATTTTTGTCCGTCATTTGGTAGTGTTGGTTTCTTTAATGGGAACAGGCACATTCAAGAATCATCGACTTGCTTTTGGCAGCGAGCTTAGGATATTCAGTGCCTCTTTCAAGAGAATTTAAAGATGCTTGAAAGTTAAGAGATGGCGGCAAGTAAATGGTCTGTTAGAAGGGTACAGAAACTTCAGCTCTCCAGATGTAGGGAGAGAAGACCCCCCACCCCACCCCATCCCCATTTTGCAAACCTGGACATCCTTCTTTCTAGATCATGAACATGACTGGAACCTCCCTTTTGATCTCTCAGCCTTCAGATAAAATCCTAGGTTTTCACAACTGTTCAGAAAGCATCAAGGACTGCATCTGGAAGCTGAGTCATGGCAACTGGGCTTCTTTTTCTTGAGACGAAGCTGCTTGGGTGAGTAGCAGAACATTTCAATCTCTCAAGAAAAGACATACAGTTGCCATGACTCAACCTCCAAATAAGCTCACCTGGATGACTGAGAATTTTCACAGACACAAGGACTACTCCTCAGTTCTCCTAAATCTGTACTCTGAAATCTGTATGTCTGTGAGTGGTACGCACGGCCCTGGACAGATTCCAAGTACCCTTTTTGGATGATTTAATTTCAGTGAAGAAAAAGACAGGAAGAGAAATGAAAGAGGTGTCTGGGTCAAGGCGAGATAATTAGAGTCGAGGATGTGAGAATTTAAAAAACAACGACTCCAGAGATGACCTTGCTACCGTTCTCACAGCCGTTACTATGTTTACTTTTATAAACTTAAGAACAGCTAACATTTAAGTGATTTTTCTCCCCCTCACACAGTTTACAATACCAGTATTACTCAGCATGTTCTCGGGCCTCTTCAGTGTCACCGCTCATCAGAAAAAATATAATTTTCCCTAGAATCCACTTGCTGTGCAGCCAGAGATAAATGTTCAGAGTCAGACAACTCTTGCTATTATGGATATTTCTAAAAATAAACCCAGAGAAAAGCTGTAGCCATGACCCATCTTGCCACTTGGGCTACAGCACATGTTGAAAATAAGGGAAGCCAAACCACTCTTTCAGCAGTTCTGAAGATGCGCCGGGGGGGGGGGACCCCTGAAGAGCCAAAAAAAAAAAGAAAAAAAGAAAGCCCTCCAAACGCAACATACTTCTAGATCCCAGCTTGAAGATGTGACCATCGTGGTCTGCAACCCCCAGAAATTCCTATGGAAGTTGTGATTCCAACAACAACAAAAAGAATAGGAATAATAGCAGCAACCATTTCTAGGCTCTGGGTCTGATTTTGAAGAGAAGAATACTTGTTGTAGAGACCTTGCTGTGAGACCCTGCTTTCCTATTCACTGTTAAAGAATCGATGCTTGGTGCATTAGATTTATGGGCCCCAGGATGCAGGAACAAATCGAGTCCCACATTCTATTCTTAGGGCAAAATACGTATGTTTTTCTAAAGTATAGCAACAAGGTGGCTCATGCAACATCACAACCAGGCTTGGAAAAATGGTTAAGGCAGTAGTTCCTAACCTGTGGGTCAAGACCCCTTTGGGGGTCGAACGACCATTTCATAGGGGTCGCCATGAGCCCGTGAAGAAAAAGGCACAAACAGCTTGGATCTGGAGGAGGAGGGGGGAAAGAGTGAGTCAGAGCTTGATAGGTTGGAGGGGATTGTCAGTCAATGGCACCGGAGGCTGCGATTGGCTGAGGGTGCCTGTAGAGGGAAGTTCTCTATGGCACCTGCTGCAGTGGCCTGCCAAAGGGGTCTTGCGTTCTCTTCCAAGCGGAGAAAGGGGTCACCACAACATGAGGAGCTGTAATAAAGGGTCGCAGCATTAGGAAGGTTGGGAACCACTAGGGATGCTGGCCTCCCCACAGCAGACCAGAAAACCAAATTGCAGCCAAATCGCAGTACATTGTACTATGTTGTAGGGACTGGAGATGCTAAATCTCTTCAATCTTCTCCTTCGAAATTTATTTATTTATTTATTTATTTATTTATTTATTTATTTATTTATTTATTTATTTATTTCACTTTTATACTGCCCATCTTCCAATCTGGAACTCTGGGCGGTTTACATGTTAAAAAAAATAGCCATGCAGTACAAAAAATTGAGAAAACCCTAACAAGATGGATCAATGGGCAGGAGACAGGAGAACAAAAAGAAAAAAAGAAAAAAATCAAATTAAATTAAATTAAAGGTCACCATATGCCTCCCTGAAAAGCATGGTTTTCAAAGCCTTTCTGAAGGCAGGCAGGGACTGTGCAAGGCGCAGCTCACTCGGGAGGTGGTTCCATAACGAGGGGCCCACAACAGAGAAGGCGTGGTTGCATGTAGCCGACCTCCGCACCTCCCTAAGAGTGGGCACCCTGAGTGAGCGCGCCTGTGACATTCGAGTGGGCCTGGCCTCAAGCTGACCTCCGACAGGTACTCATGGCCCAAGCCGTGGAGGGCTTTGAAAACCAAAACCAGGACCTTGAACCTTATCCGGAATGCCACGGGCAGCCAATGCAGGCAAGCCAGAACTGGGGTGATGTGATCATATCTACGAGCACCCACCAACAGTCTGGCCACCACATTCTGCACCCGTTGGAGTCTCCGGACAAGGGTCAAGGGCAAACCCATGTAGAGCGTGCTACAGTAATCGATCCTCGAGATCACGAGGGCCTGCACAACTGTCCTCAGGGAAGACTCATCAAGGTACGGACGGATCTGGGCGATCCTGCGGAGATGGAAAAAAGCGGCCCTGGAGACGGCCACCACCTGGGCTTCCAGGGAGAGGGCAGAATCGAGGACCACGCTCAGATTCCTGGCCCTGTCGGTATGCTGGAGAGAAACTCTCCCAGACTAGGGAGGGGGAGATTGTACCTGAACGAGGGCGCCTCGAAAAACAGTACCTCGACTACTACAAATAGAAAGATAGCTTGTCAGGGAAGAAGCAAAGGAAGGATTGCTTTCCTCCCAAGATCTAGTCTTCTACTTGCAGGCCGCCCAGGAAAACTTGTACCATCCCATCTGTCGTTTCTATAGGCTCGTTCCATAGGCCGTAAACGGACCACTCCAAGGGTGGTGCTCGTCTTAGATATAATAACTGGCTGTGGGAGCCAAGGGGAATGGAACCAAGTTTTACCCACCTCTGAGCACTCAACCGCATCTCAGGTATTTTGGTGAACGACGACCTCCACAGAGTTACCAAGAGACTTGTAGCACCTTAAGGACTAATTCGGTTTTATTTGGGATAAGCTTTCATGGACTGGAGTTTCACGTCATCGGGTAAATAGAATGACGCCTCGGTAGGCAGCCAGTTAAGCACAAATGGAAAGACTCTTAAGCTGCCCTGAGACTCTGGTTGGTTTTGCTGCAACAGACAAAAGGGGGGACTGCATATAGGCATTTGTCCTGCTGTCTGTCCGCCTGGTTTGCTCTTCTTTTACTAGCCCTCAAATGACATAAGCTGCTAGTCTGAGTTGGCTCATTCCCAGATTGTTCCTACCTGGCCCTTTCTGGCTACTGTCAAGGGCTATTCTTTTTTAGGTGTGGGTCCATTTTGGTTTGTTTCTAGCATGTACAAGATCACTGGGATTGAACAAAACCGCGCCTAGTTTCCCAACTGGTTTCAATTTTCCAGTAGTGTTAAAAGCTTAACTGTTTAATGATGCTGAGAAGTTAAAAAGTTCTTCTGTTCCTCAGAAGCAAAGGGAATTTTTAATTTCCTGTTATCGTTAAGTGGTTAAGCTTAACCATATTGGGAAATTGAAATCAGATAGTACTCTAAAAAAATATTGCTTCCTCCCTCTGTTTCTCCACGGAGGGAGAGAGGTACAAAGCAAAAAAAAAAAAAATTCAAGCCTGTTAGGGCAGCACTGATGCACTGTACCTGTTATGGAAAAATAATAATAATAATAATAATAATAATAATAATAATAATAATAATCCATTTGAGCATTACAGAATAAGAGGGTGAGAAAAACTCTTTAAAAAGATGCCAATTTCTGTGTTCCCTGTTGCTACTAAAACAATCTAATTTGTCTGCCATTAGACACCTTCAAATGGAGCCTGTAGAAAAAAAAGGTATCTAAGCAACACTGTGTGTCCAAAGTAAATTTAAATGAACATGCAAGCTGTGTGTGTTGTAGGAGGAATAGGAACCTTTATTGTCATTGCCCCCTTGCAGGAACAACGAAATCGTTACAGTCGTGACTGACTGACTCTTCATGACCCCATGTCCATGGAGTTTTCTTGGCAGGAATACTGGAGTGGTTTGCCAGTTCCTACTCCAGGCGCCTTGGAAAAGTCCCTGATATTTGGAAAGACTGAAGGCAAAAGGAAAAGAGGACGGCAGAGAATGAGATGGTTGGACGGTGTCATTGATGCAACCAATATGGATTTGACAAAACTCCGGGAGGCAGTGGAAGATAGGAAGACTTGGCGAGCTCTCCTCCATGGGGTCACGAAGAGTCGGACACGACTGAACAACTGAACAACAACTCCAGGCTCCTACAGCACCTGGTATTCCCTGGTGGTCTCTCATCCAAGTACTAACCAGGGCTGACCCTGCTTAGCTTCCAAAAACAGGCGAGATAAGATGTGCTTAGCAGATAGGGTACATCCAAAAGTTTGCAAGGGATGGAGTGGTACGTTTGTACGGTTAATAAATATATCAGGGGAGGGGGAAATTATTCTTTCTAGGGGTCCCTCTATCTCCAGTCCAGGTAAAATAGTTTACAATTTACATCATGCGACTTAAAGCATTAAGATGTTTTGTTTGCTAGGGAGGAAGACCAGTGAAACAGTGCTTCTGAATGGTGGTGAATGCAGTCTATAGGATAAACCAGTGCACCCACCTGTTTTATGTCTGCAAAAAAAACTTTTACATTGGCACTAACATCCTCAATCATTGTGTCCCTTCATAGTTTTCAAACCCACAAAGAGAAGAAATCATGATGAGCTTTAACTGTAAATTAATAGCGGGAACTAAGCCTTCCAAAACAGTTAAACCTGAGGAAGGATCTAGTGAGGTATGTGTGCCGCCTTACGGCTTAACCATAGCACATATCCATGCGCGCAGGCCTGTACTTATAGCCAAGAGCACAACTGACATTTGGTGGTTTTCAAACAAATAGCTGTGCTAGTCTGTGCAAACACATCTGTGTGGGGGGAGTGATAAAAACATTGTGGGACCTTGTTGTTGTTGTGTTGTGTCGTTACAGTCGTGACCGACCCTTCATGACTCCATGGACATGGGGTTTTCTTGGCAGGAATACTGGAGTGGTTTTGCCGGTTCCTACTCCAAGCACCTACAGCACCTGGTATTCCCTGGTGGTCTCCCATCCAAGTACTAACCAGGGCCGACCCTGCTTAGCTTCCGAAATCGGGAGAGATCGGATGTGCTTAGGGCATCTAGGCAGGACCTTAAAGCCTGCTATATTTTAGTAGGAGCTTTTGGGAATTGAGTCTATTTCCTCAAGCATACAATTGAGACTGTATGGATGTCATAGTATATGTAGCCCCATATATTAAGTGGGTATACTGTATAGATAATGGACAAATTAACAATTGCTTATTAGTAACTAGAGATGGGCACGAACTGCCAGCTTGTGCTGGTTCATTTTTCAGCCGAACAAATGTTCGGCAATTCCTACCCCCATTTCATCTGGTGGACACCCACTCAGGAGTAATGTGATGATTTCCCGGTCACGCCTCCTTTGGGCGCTGCCTCTGAGTGTGTGCCTGGCCCAGGAGGTGAGAATCGGAAGCTACGGACATTTGTTCAGCCAGTAAAACAAACCAGCACGAACCGCTGACTGAGTAGTCTCTCAGGCAGTAAATAATTTCACTGATCACCCTTGCAAGTTGACCATAGCATTGTTGACAAAAGTGAGTCAGCATAGGATTTCACCCTTGCTCTTATAAAAGCTCATAATAAAAGGCAGCAGTTCATTTATAATGATTTTGCCTCTCATTTTTGTCCGTCATTTGGTAGTGTTGGTTTCTTTAATGGGAACAGGCACATTCAAGAATCATCGACTTGCTTTTGGCAGCAAGCTTAGGATATTCAGTGCCTCTTTCAAGAGAATTTAAAGATGCTTGAAAGTTAAGAGATGGCGGCAAGTAAATGGTCTGTTAGAGGGGTGCAGAAACTTCAGCCCTCCAGATGTAGGGAGAGAAGACCCCCCACCCCACCCCATCCCCATTTTGCATACCTGGACATCCTTCTTTCTAGATCATGAACATGACTGGAACCTCACTTTTGATCTCTCAGCCTTCAGATAAAATCCTAGGTTTTCACAACTGTTCAGAAAGCATCAAGGACTGCGTCTGGAAGTTGAGTCATGGCAACTGGGCTTCTTTTTCTTGAGACGAAGCTGCTTGGGTGAGTAGCAGAACATTTCAATCTCTCAAGAAAAGACATACAGTTGCCATGACTCAACCTCCAAATAAGCTCACCTTGGATGACTGAGAATTTTCACAGACACAAGGACTACTCCTCAGTTCTCCTAAATCTGTACTCTGAAATCTGTATGTCTGTGAGTGGTACGCACGACCCTGGACAGATTCCAAGTACCCTTTTTGGATGATTTAATTTCAGTGGAAAAAAAGACAGGAAGAGAAATGAAAGAGGTGTCTGGGTCAAGGCGAGATAATTAGAGTCGAGGATGTGAGAATTTAAAAAACAACAACTCCAGAGATGACCTTGCTACCGTTCTCACAGCCGTTTCCACGTTTACTTTTATAAACTTAAGAACAGCTAACATTTAAGTGATTTTTCTCCCCCTCACACAGTTTACAATACCAGTATTACTCAGCATGTTCTCGGGCCTCTTCAGTGTCACCGTTCATCAGAAAAAATATAATTTTCCCTAGAATCCACTTGCTGTGCAGCCAGAGATAAATGTTCAGAGTCAGACAACTCTTGTTTTTATGGATATTTCTAAAAATAAACCCAGAGAAAAGCTGTAGCCATGACCCATCTTGCCACTTGGGCTACAGCACATGTTGAAAAGAAGGGAAGCCAAACCACTCTTTCAGCAGTTCTGAAGACGCGCCCGGGGGGGGGGGACCCCTGAAGAGCCAAAAAAAAAAAAGCCCTCCAAACGCAACATACTTCTAGATCCCAGCTTGAAGATGTGACCATCGTGGTCTGCAACCCCCAGAAATTCCTATGGAAGTTGTGATTCCAACAACAACAAAAAGAATAGGAATAATAGCAGCAACCATTTCTAGGCTCTGGGTCTGATTTTGAAGAGAAGAATACTTGTTGTAGAGACCGTGCTGTGCGACCCTGCTTTCCTATTCACTGTTAAAGAATCGATGCTTGGTGCATTAGATTTATGGGCCCCAGGATGCAGGAACAAATCGAGTCCCACATTCTATTCTTAGGGCAAAATACGTATGTTTTTCTAAAGTATAGCAACAAGGTGGCTCATGCAACATCACAACCAGGCTTGGAAAAATGGTTAAGGCAGTGGTTCCTAACCTGTGGGTCGAGACCCCTTTGGGGGTCGAACGACCATTTCATAGGGGTCGCCATGAGCCCGTGAAGAAAAAGGCACAAACAGCTTGGATCTGGAGGAGGAGGGGGGAAAGAGTGAGTCAGAGCTTGATAGGTTGGAGGGGATTGTCAGTCAATGGCACCGGAGGCTGCGATTGGCTGAGGGTGCCTGTAGAGGGAAGTTCTCTATGGCACCTGCTGCAGTGGCCTGCCAAAGGGGTCTTGCGTTCTCTTCCAAGCGGAGAAAGGGTTCACCACAACATGAGGAGCTGTAATAAAGGGTCGCAGCATTAGGAAGGTTGGGAACCACTGGGTTAAGGGATGCTGGCCTCCCCACAGCAGACCAGAAAACCAAATTGCAGCCAAATCGCAGTACATTGTACTATGTTGTAGGGACTGGAGATGCTAAATCTCTTCAATCTTCTCCTTGGAAATTTATTTATTTATTTATTTATTTATTTATTTATTTATTTATTTATTTATTTATTTATTTATTTCACTTTTATACTGCCCATCTTCCAATCTGGAACTCTGGGCGGTTTACATGTTAAAAAAAACAGCAATGCAGTACAAAAAATTGAGAAAACCCTAACAAGATGGATCAATGGGCAGGAGACAGGAGAACAAAAAAAAAAAAAAGAAAGAAAATTAAATTAAATTAAATTAAAGGTCACCATATGCCTCCCTGAAAAGCATGGTTTTCAAAGCCTTTCTGAAGGCAGGCAGGGACTGTGCAAGGCGCAGCTCACTCGGGAGGTGGTTCCATAACGAGGGGCCCACAACAGAGAAGGCGTGGTTGCATGTAGCCGACCTCCGCACCTCCCTAAGAGTGGGCACCCTGAGTGAGCGCGCCTGTGACATTCGAGTGGGCCTGGCCTCAAGCTGACCTCCGACAGCTACTCATGGCCCAAGCCGTGGAGGGCTTTGAAAACCAAAACCAGGACCTTGAACCTTATCCGGAATGCCACGGGCAGCCAATGCAGGCAAGCCAGAACTGGGGTGATGTGATCGTATCTACGAGCACCCACCAACAGTCTGGCCACCACATTCTGCACCCGTTGGAGTCTCCGGACAAGGGTCAAGGGCAAACCCACGTAGAGCGTGTTACAGTAATCGATCCTCGAGATCACGAGGGCCTGCACAACTGTCCTCAGGGAAGACCCATCAAGGTACGGACGGATCTGGGCGATCCTGCGGAGTTGGAAAAAAGCGGCCCTGGAGACGGCCACCACCTGGGCTTCCAGGGAGAGGGCAGAATCAAGGACCACGCCCAGATTCCTGGCCCTGTCGGTATGATGGAGAGAAACTCCCCCAGACTAGGGAGGGGGCCATTGTACCTGGACGAGGGCGCCTCGAAAAACAGTACCTCGACTACTACAAATAGAAAGATAGCTTGTCAGGGAAGAAGCAAAGGAAGGATTGCTTTCCTCCCAAGATCTAGTCTTCTACTTGCAGGCCGCCCAGGAAAACTTGTACCATCCCATCTGTCGTTTCTATAGGCTCGTTCCATAGGCCGTAAACGGACCACTCCAAGGGTGGTGCTCGTCTTAGATATAATAACTGGCTGTGGGAGCCAAGGGGAATGGAACCAAGTTTTACCCACCTCTGAGCACTCAACCGCATCTCAGGTATTTTGGTGAACGACAACCTCCACAGAGTTACCAAGAGTCTTGTAGCACCTTAAGGACTAATTCGGTTTTATTTGGGATAAGCTTTCATGGACTGGAGTTTCACGTCATCGGGTAAATAGAATGACGCCTCGGTAGGCAGCCAGTTAAGCACAAATGGAAAGACTCTTAAGCTGCCCTGAGACTCTGGTTGGTTTTGCTGCAACAGACATCAGGGGGGACTGCATGTAGGCATTTGTCCTGCTGTCTGTCCGCCTGGTTTGCTCTTCTTTTACTAGCCCTCAAATGACATAAGCTGCTAGTCTGAGTTGGCTCATTCCCAGATTGTTCCTACCTGGCCCTTTCTGGCTACTGTCAAGGGCTATTCTTTTTTAGGTGTGGGTCCATTTTGGTTTGTTTCTAGCATGTACAAGATCACTGGGATTGAACAAAAGCACGCCTAGTTTCCCAACTGGTTTCAATTTTCCAGTAGTGTTAAAAGCTTAACTGTTTAATGATGCTGAGAAGTTAAAAAGTTCTTCTGTCCCTCAGAAGCAAAGGGAATTTTTAATTTCCTGTTATCATTAAGTGGTTAAGCTTAACCATATTGGGAAATTGGTTAAATAGTACTCCTCATCAGATAGTACTCTAAAAAAATATTGCTTCCTCCCTCTGTTTCTCCACGGAGGGAGAGAGGTACAAAGCAAAAAAAAAAAAATTTCAAGCCTGTTAGGGCAGCACTGATGCACTGTACCTGTTATGGAAAAATAAAAAAACCCTGAAAGCTTTTCTCCAGAAACAGAAAGACACATGAGAAGGTAAGGAGACAATTTTTGTTTGTTTTCTTTCTGAAGGGAGATGGTTCAAAGAGGGCCACCTGAGATGTGTATGCCAAGTGGATGCAAAGCTTGTACTAAATGGCACGCCAGATCTTTAAACAACATTAAGTGGCTCTTGATTATCCCAGCTCAGCCTGTTCCAGGTGAGCTGTGTAGCCAAACCCTAACTCACAGACTGAAACTCGAAGATTGACTACTGCAATGCCCTCTACGTGGGGCTGCCCTTGACCCTTGTCCGGAGGCTCCAATGGGTGCAGAATGCGGCGGCTAGACTGGTGGTGGGTGCTCGTAGATGCGATCACATCACCCCAGTTCTGGCTCACCTGCATTGGCTGCCCGTTGTCCTCCAGATGAGGTTCAAGGTCCTGGTTTTGATTTTCAAAACCCTCCACGGCTTGGGACCGGAGTACCTGTCGGAGCATATCTCCCAGAGGTCAGCTGGGGTCAGGCCCACTAGAATGGCGAAGGCGCGCTTACTTAGGGTGGCCACACCCAGGGAGGCGCAGAAATCGCTTACGCATAACCGCACCTTCTCTGTGGTGGGCCCCACCCTGTGGAATCATCTCCCTAGTGAGCTGCGCCTTGCACAGTCCCTGCCCGCCTTTAAAAAGGCTCTGAAAACCTTCCTTTTTAAAGAGGCTTTTGGCGACCTTATTACTTTTTTTTTCTCCTTGCCGCCCATGCCGCCTTTTGTGGAGGCCCCCTCCACTTTATCTTATTATTTTTTTTTTGTTCTCGGTTTTGTTCTCTTTTGCTGTTTTATACTGCTGTTTTATTCTAATTGTAAACCGCCCAGAGTTCTGTCTGGAAGATGGGCGGTCTATAAATACTACAAATAAATAAATAAACCAACCAGTGGGTAGCACTAATGGAGACAGACCCCTGGGTAGCTCAGAGGTTTAGGTATCTCATGAGCCAGACGCTGGGAGTTTGACTCCCCACTCTGCCTATCTGAGAGGTGATGGACTCAGTCGGTAGGGTCCCTTCCAAATCTAAAATTCTAAGGTATTAGTATTATCAATGGGGTGTACCTAAGTGGTGACTCACCATCCGGAATCTGAATGTACAGGTCTACTCTTACTTGGGGAATGGCAAGTGGAATCAGGGTGGACAAATGTACAGCTGCCTTTACTGGGGATTCTACAGAATGCCAACTATTAATACAGAAAAGTTCTGTTCCTTGTTTCAAAGGACACACACACACACACACACACACACACACACACACACACAGAGTCACACTGATGTTTACCTGTCTCGTTTTTGCAGAGGTTTCGATGAACGGAATTCCGTAACTTCTCGCTAAATCCTGCGCTTGTTTCGTGTCTACGGTTCGGGACGGCAGGTCGCATTTATTTCCTACGAGCACCATGGGGACATCTTCAGAATCTTTCACTCTTTTTATTTGTTCCCTGGGAAAAGAACCAAAGAAGACTTCAGGTGGAAGAGAAGTGTCTGCCATATTGCTAAAGATCATTCTTGTACATGCCCTCAAGTCAGAGGTGAGTTATAGTGACCCTAATAGGCCTGCCAAGATAAGGTGAAATACTAAAGGAGTGGTTTTGCCAATTCCACTCCCACAATGGCCTTCTGCAGTTGAGCGGAGATTTGAACACAAGCCTTCTAGCTTGACACTCTATCTACAACACCGCAGGGCCAATTGCAAAGATTACACATTTTTTTAAGCAGGAGAAACAAGACAACATTTTTGAAGCCAAAAAAGGAAATGGCGGGACCTTTTCATTTCATTTATTTGCCCACCATGGAATGAAATGCAGTTGTGCTACAGCAGAAGACCAGAAACGTCTGGATCCCAACCTGAGCAGGTCCAATGAAATTAATGGCATTTTGTAAACAATGAGTAACAAATGCTATTGCAATCAAAGCCCCATAACAGCGAATTCAATATGCACAGTCTGAAAACATTAGACGTAGCATGGTATCTGGTGGTTAGTTCTGGTGATGCATGTTAAAAAACATTCCTGGGGTTTCTTTCCTCTTTACTCCGCAGGATCGCCCAGATCCGCCCGTACCTCGATGAGTCCTCCCTGAGAACAGTCGTGCAGGTCCTTGTGATATCGAGAATTGACTACTGCAACGCACTCTACGTGGGGTTGCCCTTGACCCTTGTCCGGAGGTTGCAGCGGGTACAGAACGCGATGGCCAGACTGGTGGTGGGTGCTCGTAAATACAACCATATCACCCCAGTTCTGGCCTGCCTGCATTGGTTTCCCGTGGCCCCCCGGATAAGGTTCAAGGTCCTGGTTTTGGTTTTCAAAACCCTCCACGGCTTAGAACCTGATTACCTGGCGGAGCGTATGTCTCAGAGATCAGCTGAGGCCAGGCCCACTCGGATGTCGCGGACGCGCTCGCTCAGGGTGGCCACCCCAAGGGAGGCGCGAAAATCAACAACCCGTAGTCGCGCCTTCTCGGTGGTCGGCCCTTCTTTGTGGAATCAGCTACCGAGCGAGCTGCGCCTTGCATCGTCCCTGCCTGCCTTCAAAAAGGCTCTAAAAACCATACTCTTTAAGGAGGCTTATGGCGACCTTACTTCTGTCTAGGGTTTTTTCCCCCCACCCGCTGTCTTTATTGAGAGCTTTTATTGACTAGTCCCCTACCGTTGCTCTTCCGCTATTGTTTTTATCATATGTTTTAATCATTGTATTTATTGGTTTTCTTTTTTGTAAACCGCCCAGAGTCCTCCAGGAAATGGTGCAGTATATAAGTACAGGAAATAAATAAATAAATAAATAAATAATACTATACTATATATTTTGCATTTGCTATTATCCACGGATTTCAGTATCCGTGAGTGTAGTGCATAGCCAATCCCTCATAGATTTGGGGGTCCTACTGTAATTTCAGTGGGTATGCCTAACCTGAGTAGATCAGTTGAGCAACTCTGCTGCTCTAGGATGGAAGGCACATCACCAAATACAGCTGACCTGATGCATCAGCTTCTTCCATTCCTCTCGGATTCTCTGTGCAAAGAAACACACCTTCTCTTAAGTGTTTTCTCATCTGAATGGCTAATGAGGTGCCTTTGGAGAGATCAAGGGTGCCCCCAAAAACAGCTCACATATAAATTTGAATAGCCAAAAGGCACCAGGGGAGGGGATGTGTACAGACATAGCTTAGTCAACAAGGGAATAAAGCATAATTTATTTTAACATGCAGGTGTTAATGTGCACATTGGAAAACAATGAGCAAATGAAACATGCACCAATATCCATGCAGAAAACTGCAAAGTCTTCGGATCCAACCGTAGGGGAACAGAGGAAGACAATGGAAGTGGACATATTCATTGAATCACAAACTTGGAAGGCACCTACAAGGCTGTTCAATCCAACCCCTTGCTCCAGGCAGGGATACAATGCACTGAAATTAACCGGGGGGGGGGGAACAGTTCTTTAGCCTGCCACTTGTAAAACTGATCACCTAGCAATATGACACAGGTAGCTCAGCAGTTTAGGGATCTGGCTGCAGAGCCAGAGATTGAGAGTTCAATTCCTTAGTGTGCCTTTTGTAAAAGATAGCCAGCCTGTGTGGCCTTGGGCAAGCTGCGCAATCTCAGGGCACCCCTAGAAGAAGAGAAGGGGTAAATCATTTCTGAATATTCTCGGCCTGGAAAATCCTGAAAAGGGTTGCCATAAGTTAGAACTGAGGGCACACGTTTATTGTTACAGGCCGAAAGTGAACCAAGGCTGCCCTTCACCTTCAGTGATGATCACACAAGTGTGAGGTGTACGTTTGCGGGCTACAATCATACCACCTTCCTAATATATGCTTTTGTGACCCATCAGTTCTGGAGCCAGGATGAAAGGAACTCACAGACAGTTTTCAACTGAACAATTAAAGAGGGCTTTTGCCGCAATCATGTGTCTTATCATTGCAGGCTTGGTGACGCAAATTAGTCCATTCCGAGACTCACCATCCCTAATTAACATGCATTTAAGGCAGCTCACAGCTGGGGGAAATAGGAAGGATGGAGGGGAAACGGCTCAAAAATGTTTCCTTAGAAACAATCTATATGTTTTGCAAAACGAGACAGGTTTAAAAAACTAAAATAAAGCAAATCTTCCTAGACACCTCCCTAGATATTACATAATAACAAATTTTAAAAACACAACTATCTCTGCATCTAGAAAACTAGCATCTCACCACACCAGGTCCTCTCATTGATGTGCTAGATTAATACATGTGGGGGAGGTTTTATATTGGGGTTTTAAATCGGGAGATCAGTCCTTGTTTGGATAGAGTCATATCTTAGCATGTTCACCTTCTGCTGTCTAGACCAGCTCTTAAACTTTGTGCCATGGTCCACTTTTGTTTCCTACCGTTCTCCAGATGTACTGATGTATGGCTCCCAGAACACCTTCCAATTGGACATATTTCAACATATCCAGAGATTTGGGAAGACTTTAGTACAAAGCCAAGACAGGTCACCTTGGCACAAAGGAGAGGGGGGTGTTTTTGGTCTCTGTAAAAGAGCTCAGGAGGTGAAGCTTACAATCTTTCCAACATCAGTTTATTTTTGGCATGCAAATGGCCCCTGGAAGGCATAATTGGTGATTTACAGGTTATTTGACTATGGAGGCTGAGTCCCTTCTGATTTTTAAAAAGGTTATTTGGGGCTTTAAAAAGGCAAGGGGAATGGCATCTAAACAGTTGATCATGCCTCCCCCTGCACCAAAGACTGCTTGAAATAATAATTGTCCGTTTCATTCTAATTATTTCTCAGCATGATGAGATGATGATGGTGCTACCCACTAGAACTGGGGTGTTTTAGTGACTCCATAATTCCCCGCAATGCCGCCTGTCTGATTGTGGGCTCTTTATGTTTCCACTGAGACTTCCCAAGAAATTATAACTTGTCATTTACAAGAACTGGCTTTTGTTTGTTTGTTTGTTTGTTACACTTGTATCCCACCCATCTTCCGGATCGGAACTCTGGGCGGCTAACAATAAAACACGACAAAAGAAAACCGAAGAACAAATTCCAATAAAAGGAGGGGAAACAATACCCTCCAGAGGAGATGGCGCAGGCGGCAAAAAAGGAGGGGGGGACTTAAATAGAAAGGCCAGCAAATGCCTCCTTTAAAAGGTGAGTTTTCAAAGCCTTTTTGAAGGCGTGCAGGGATTCTGCTAGGCGCAGCTCACCGGGGAGATGGTTCCACAGCGTGGGTGGGGCCCACCACAGAGAAGGCGCAGTCATGCATACGTGATTTGTGCGCCTCTCTGGGTATGGCCACCCTCAGTGAGCGCGCCTGCGCCATTCTAGTGGACCTGGTCCCAGTTGATCTCTGAGAGATACGTTCTGACAGGTACTCTGGTCCCAAGCCGTGGAGGGCTTGTAGTGGCTTCCCTGAAAATTGGGAAAGAAGGAACTTCTGAATGGAGTCTCCTATTCTTGGCCCGGCTCTACACCCCCGCCTGATCTGAGAAATTGTGGCTTGTTGTAACAATGGTGAGAGTAAAAAAACCCAATATAATGGCACCTCTGATAATGAATTTAATTCGTTCTCAGAGGCAATTTGTCATCTGAAAAAAATTGTTATCCGAAACATGGTTTCCCATTTAAGTGAATGGGAAACCAATTAATCCGTTTCGGAAGCCGGAAAAAAGGCAAAAAGGCTGGGGGGGTTGAGAACTCTATAAACTGCACTTTAAAGACATACAGTGCTGAAACACCCCCTCAGAACACACACACACACACACACACACACACACACACACACACACACACACACACACATATACACACAGCGCAATGCAAACATGGACAAAAGAAACCAGCAAGGCTACCCCTGCCTTTTCCCGCCAAAAATGCAATGGAAAGCCATTCAAAGATCAAGAAAACTAAGCTCCAAAAAAACCCCACCCAGTCGTTCCTGCCAAATGCATAGGAAAAAAGCCAGGACTCTTCTCTGCAAACCCCAACTCTCCTCACCACTCCGTTTTAAAATTGAAAGCAATGGAAACGGACAGGAAAAAAGAAAGAAACCTTAGCTGCCTACCTTTCCAAGTTGAAAAGGTCCAAAACCCAAAGGAAAAAAGCTGCCAAATGGCTCCAAAACACAATGAAAAAAATGCTCTAACTCCTCCTATCCCTCCACAAACTATGGGGGTGCAATGCATTCTGGGTATACTCCCCCCCCAAGGCATGATGAAAATTTCATTATCTGAAGCAGCCCTATATCTGGAAATTTCCATTCAATATCCAAAAAAATCATTATGAGGGGCGGGCATTCGTTATCTGAGGTATTACTGTATTGATATCTTGGTTCATTTCAAACACAAGTTGCATCAATTATACCTGCCATTTTTAAAATGTCCCCCAGCCTTAAAACAGAACTTCCTGGCACTGAAAAAAACAGGAGAGGAGGTCACAGGAACAGGAACTCTGTACCTGAGGTTCTAATCCCCACATTTTATAGAAACCTTTTAATATTTTTTTTTAGCATGGGGAGAACATCTGGTTTATCTACTTACCTGTCCCTCTCCTACATCTTATTTATTTATTGCAGAACATCCCCTTCCTTTCCTTCAATGGGTTTAAGAGAGCATATCTCGAAGCTGTTGAGTCATGGCAACTGGACTTCTTTCCTTGAGAGATCGAAATTTTCACTACTCATCCAAGCAGACGGACAAAGCTGCTTGGATGAGTTCTCTCAAGAAAAGAAGTCCAGTTGCCATGACTCAACTTCCAGATAACCCCACCTGGATGACTGCGAATCTTCACAGACTTAAGGGAGCATACATGATTTTCTTCTTCCCCACTTTTAAGCTCTCATCAACACCGAAGCAGCATAGGCTGGCCCAAATTCTCTCCATGAAGTCTCCAACTTTTATTTCCCAAAATGCACTGCGGCACTCTAACCACTACACCACACTACTTTGATCTGGCATCAGTTCAATCAGCCAGCTTAGGACTGGACCATCTGATTCTGCTACAGAGATGGATCAGAGCTGGCTAGACCCACCAGAGCCTCATTGGCCTACTCGCTTCGGGTGGCCACTCCCAGGGAAGCCCGTAAGGTTGCAACTTGCAATCGGGCCTTCTTGGTGGTTGGCCCATCCATGTGGAATAAACTACCCACCGAGATGCGCCTGGCTCCTCCTCACAGCCTTTAAGAAATTACTGAAAATGTGGCTGCTTAAAGAAGCTTATGGTGATTGCTAATATCTTTTTGTGCACCTTGTGATTTGTTTGTTTTTTGTTAGTATTTGTGCCTCTTGCCGGATTCTTTTTCGCTTTTACTTCTTCTTTTGCTATGTTTCTTTGTATTGGGGCGTTTT
Source organism: Phrynocephalus forsythii (assembly GCA_029282475.1). Classification (NCBI taxonomy): domain Eukaryota; kingdom Metazoa; phylum Chordata; class Lepidosauria; order Squamata; family Agamidae; genus Phrynocephalus; species Phrynocephalus forsythii. The sequence goes on from JAPFRF010000006.1 coordinate 99,196,497, forward strand.
TAATTGTTGTTCGCTTTGATTGTACACCGCCCAGAGTTCCCTTGGGAAAATCGGTGCGGTATATAAACCTATAAACCTATCTATCTATCTATCTATCTATCTATCTATCTATCTATCTATCTATCTATCTATCTATATATAAAAATAAAACAAACAAACAAACAAACAAACAAACAGAGGCCACTAGCAGTTCTTGATTCAAACCAGAGGGTAGGGTGGGATTCACTCCACCATTTGGGGGGAGAGGCACCCACCATGTGTTCGCTTTGATTATACACCGCCCAGAGTTCCCTTGGGAAAAGTATAAACCTATAAATAAATAAATAAATAAATAAATAAATAAATAAATAAATAAATAAATAAATAAATAAATAAATAAATTAGCAGTTCTTGATTCAAAAGAGGGTAGGGTGGGATTCACTCCACCATTTAAACCCTTTGATTATAAACCTATAAACCTATAAACCTATAAACAAATAAACAAATAAATAAATAAATAAATAAATAAACAAACAAACAGAGGCCACTAGCAGTTCTTGATTCAAACCAGAGGGTAGGGTGGGATTCACTCCACCATTTGGGGGGAGAGGCACCCACCATGTGTTCGCTTTGATTATACACCGCCCAGAGTTCCCTTGGGAAAATCGGTGCGGTATATAAACCTATAAACCTATAAACCTATAAACAAATAAATAAATAAATAAATAAATAAATAAATAAATAAATAAATAAACAAACAAACAAACAAACAGAGGCCACTAGCAGTTCTTGATTCAAACCAGAGGGTAGGGTGGGATTCACTCCACCATTGGGGGGGAGACACCCACCATGTGTAGACAGGTCTTTCAAGACTGAAAGAATTAGCCATGTTTATCCTTGAGAAAAAGAGGCAGAAGAGGGGTAGTATCTGTTCCCAATCAACCCAGAGTGCAGGACACACAACAATGGACTCAAGTCACAAGAAGCCAGATTTCAGCTGAGTATCAGGAAAAACTTCCTGACTGTTAGAGCGATACAACAATGGAACCAATTACCTCAAGAGGTGATGGGTGCTCCAAAACTGGAAGAATCCAAGAAAAATTTGGACAACCACCTGGCAGATTTGTATTCTTGCGGGGGTTTGGACTTGATGGCCTTACAGACCTCTTCCAACTCTATAATTCTGTGATTCTATTATTCTAAAACTCCCAGAGGTCTTCACTGCTAGCTGTGCTGGCCACGATTTCAGGGAGTTATAATCCAAAAATATCTGGGGACCCATGATTAGCAACCAACAACAGAGAGATTGAGAATACTAAATTGTTGTAGTAGTCTGACAACAGAGGCTTTTTGTCTGGCTAATATGTCCCACCTTTACCTGCCTTGAGCAGGGATTGGAGTCAATGGCCTTAGAGACCCCTTCCAACCTTGTGATTCTGTGACCACAGAAAACGCACCACCCAGTCAAAGGAATTGTAGACAAACGTAGTGTAGGATTATAGAGTGGAATTGGACATGAATCACTGCACAGAGCTTACCTATAATGATGAATGTCTTCAAAAGATTTGGTGTTGTTTATAGCAAATACACATAAAAAGCCCTCGCCCGTCCTCATATACTGGTCTCGCATTGCGCTGTATTCTTCTTGGCCAGCCGTGTCCAGTATATCCAAGAGACAGGTCTCGCCATCAATCACTACTTGCTTTCGGTACGAATCCTGAGGTAGATCGTGAGGAGGGAAACAAACAGACACAAACCACTCTTGAGTCCATGTGGAAACCTGATTTCCAATTCCTGGCACTGCTACTGTAAATGCCAAAGCCTCCATCACAAAGAAATGGTGAAGGCTGGTGGGCTAGAGAGAGGCCAGAAACTCGAAGGTGGGAATCCGGCAGGTTCCACCTGCCCTAAATGGCGCCAGTCCATAAGGTTGTACTTAAAGGTCACTCTGTTGTGCGCGTTTTATAAAATTGCATTTGGCAAGTCAAACCACAGTTTCATCTGCCAAAGGAGCTTCATCTTGAACTGAGTTATCAAACAACATCGCAAAATCTTAAGACCAAAAAAAGCCAAGATCGTGTTGCTGCTTCCATAATGCCCCCAGCACATTGCAGAGAGGAAGTGTGATGTAGTGGTTAGAGTGCTGGATGGGAGCTCTGGGTTTGGGTTTGAACGCCTACTCAGCCACAAATTTCACTGGGGGGGCTTGAAGTCCTCACATACTCTTGGGCAGCCTAGGATGTTGCCTAGAATCTCTAAGGCCGTCCAATTGTTTCCCTCTGACTCTCCTTAACGCTCTCATAAATAAATGCTAATTTTCCTCTGCTCTGCAGAAGCTCCTTTTTATCCTCAAAAATACAATCTTAACAGCACAAACACCCACATGCATACCAGACCAGGCCCTGCTGCCTAGGCAAAGCTGACTTTTTCTCCCCCGGGAGGGGGGGCACAAGCAGGATAAGTCCCAAAATTACATCAGCTTGGTTTGGAAACACCTATCCACCACCTCTTCCACTCTTCATAGAAGGTAGCTAAAGTGTATCTCAACGTCTTTCCCCAGCCTCCCTGACTGAAGAATCTTTACTTCTTTGAACTTCACATCCAAGGAGGAAAAGAAAAGCTACAAGGTGAAAGAGATGTCTTTCTGACACCACTTTGTTCCAGATCAGGGGTCCTCAACCTAAGGCCCCGGGGCTGGATGCGGCCCCCCAAGGTCCTGAATCCGGCCCCTGGGACCAATTGCAACCCCCCCCCCCACCTACCCCCTGCTTTGCAAGCAAGCCAGCCCCTGCAGCTGCTTCTATTGCGGAGGCAGTTCAAAGCAGTGGGCTATGTCGCTTCTCCCACTCCCCCCAACTACTGCCCAGATGATCAGCATGCTGGCTAGTGGGGCTAGTGGAGCCCACTTGCCCCTCCCTCCCCCCTTTTTTCCATGTCGGCCTTTTTTTTAAACTGTGGTCCGGCCCCCAGTGGTGTCTGGGGTGTGGTGGACCGGCCCGCTGTTTGAAAACTTTGAGGACCCCTGTTCCAGATGCTTCTGCTGAGGGGGAAAAGAGAAGTCCTACTGCTTTCTTGCAGTCGCCTCGCTGATCCAGGGAGGGTCGTTCAACGAGAGGCTCCTTCTATTACAGTGATTCCCAGTCTTGGGTCTGCAGCTGTCCTTGGTCTAGAAGTTCCAGAAGCCATCACCACTAGCTGTGCTGGCCAAGATTTCAGGGAGTTGTAAAAAGCAAAGTGTGCTGCTTATATACCGCCCCATAGCACTTCAAGCACTCTTTGGGCGGTTTACAATTTAATTATGCAGGCTATACACTGCCCCCTCAACAAGCTGGGTACTCATTGTACCGACCTTGGAAGGATGGAAGGCTGGGAGAACCTTGAGCTGGCTACCTGGGATTGAACCCCAAGTGGTGAGCACAGTTATAGCTGCAGCAGAACAGCAATTCAACCACTGCACCACGAGGCTCTGTAGTCCAATAACGCCTAGGATGCCCAAAGGTTGTGCACCGCTGCTCTACTGTAGTCCCCAACCCACAGATGTGGGGCAATTCCAAGAAAGACACGTGATTGTAGGGGCGCACCTTCCTTCCTTCCAGCCAGAGGCACAATATGGAGGTGAAAAAACATTCCATATGTCTGCATTGGGAATTCAAAGGGATTACTGGGACTGGAAATCCAAGAATTATGAAAATCCATTCCTGATATCTACATTTCCTGAGGATTAATGAATGTACATTATCTATGAGATAATTCTGAGTGTGCTCTTGGAGATTTATTTATTTATTTATTTAATGCACTTATGATAATAGCAGCACTCGATCTGAGCCAAAGAACTGCAAACAGAAGGGAAAGTCCAACTAGTGACCCTGAAGAAGAAAAAGGCTTATCAGTTCACACGGTGGTGCTGCAACTGAACATCACTGGCTTCGGTTTCACTTTTCTTGCACTACTCTCTACTCCAGCGTGTTAATCAACCCCAACCCCTTCCCCACAAGCATGCTTTTTCATACAATGGATTAAGATGATATCACATCCCATATCCATGCCTTCCCCACTGCCAAGCCAGGAGCCTGGCAACCAGCAAGATTTTAAATTGCGCTTTCTTCCCACTGAAAAGCTTTTTGCTCACATAACCCAAACGGAGCAACAATTATATAAAAGCAGAGAACAAGCAGTTCAGGACAACAGCGTCCAGAGTTCTGAGCCCTCTAACCGGCAACACACCTCCAAAAAGGATTTGCCCATTTCACTGATGCGACATTCTCATTTAGAATACCATGCTCCAGGGCCCAGTGGTTCTCAACCTATGGGTCTCCAGATGTTCCTGAACTGCAACTCCCAGAATTCCCTTCCAGCATAGCAAGTGGTGGAGGCTTCTGGGAGTTGCAGCCCAGGAACATCTGGGGACCCACAGGTTGAGAACCACTGCTCCAGGCAGTGATACTTCTGAAGCTATGCAATTGCAGATGTAACACTGGGCAGGGAGCAGATTGCTGGTTTAGTGTTCCTGGCAGGGTATTTTTAAAATACAGGGCGTTGCGATGAGGAAACTCAGCTTGATCAAACCTGAGAACCATCAAGTTTAACATCCCGGCATCGATACCTGCGTGGCATGTGCTGGCTCAGCGAGCTAGACACTGAAAACTGTCAGCTACAAAGTCGGCAGCTCAGCGGCTCGAATCTCAGGTGCCACACAACGGGGTGAGCTCCCGCTGTTAACTCCAGCTCCTGCCAACCTAGCAGTTCGAAAGCATGCAAATGCAACTAGATAAACAGGTACCACCGTAAAAAGCAGAAAGATAAAACAGTGTTTCCTTGCAGCCACAACACTGGCTCTTTGGCTTGAATATGGAGATGAGAACCGTCCCCAGAGTTGGACACGACTAGCATGGATGTGTGGGGGGAAACTTTACCTTTTAATCAACACCTGCATACCAAGCATCTCTGGATTGCCTGCAAGGAACAGCAAAAACTACCCCCCACACACACACACACTATTGCAGTGGTGGTGAACCTTCGGCCCTCCAGATGTTTTGGACCACAACTCCCACAGTCCTTTGCCATTGGCAATCTAGGCTTGGAATTCTGGGAATTATAGTCCAAAACATCTGGAGTGCTGAAGGTTTGCCACCACTGCACTATTGGATTCAGTGCTGAATAGTGAACCGCTCCTCACTTAACAACTGACCTGTTTAATGACCACTCAAACTTACAATCACCACCAGCAGCCAAAGCTGCTACTGCCACCTAGTGGCTGTCAATGGAAGTACCTGCTGTTCCAGGTCACAGGAGCTGGGCCAACAGCGTCTAGCGTGCTTTTGCTTGCCTGTACCTAGCTTGTCAGCAGCTTGGGAGTGGGGGAGAAAACAGGATTATAGGGTCTCCCACACACATCTTCCTCCTCCTCTGCTGCACATTTAACAACCAATTCACTTAATAACCTAGTTATAGGAACAGAACTCTGTCATTAAGTGAAGCTACCTGTAATCAAAGCTAGACTGCCACTGAACAAGGAGGCTCTATTTAAATATCATAGTTAAAAGCAACCAAGAAATCTATCTGTCCTTCATTTACCTAATTTTTATCCAGTCAGAGCAGTGGTCTAGGACTAGCTTAAAATCTCCACTTGGCTATGAACCCAGCGGCTGAATTTTGGGACAAATACTCTCTCCTTTGCAGGGTTCTTGGGCAAATCAATACAGGGAGAGAACCACATATTTATTCTTTCCAGCTATTTGGAAGATCATAAAATATCCGGTATCAGATTAAGTGGAGTTGCTTTATTTCTTCCTTTATCTCAAGGCAAACGTGTGACAATTGATTGCTGGCCTTTACAAATTATACAAGTATAGGTTGCTGGAATGTCAGTGGTCTAGGACAGTCTAGGACTTTGACATTCCTGATGTTTTGGACCACAACTCCCAGAATTCCGAGCCTAGATTGGCAATGGCAAAGGGCTGTGGGAGTTGTGGGCCAAAACATCTGGAGTTTTGCCACCACTGGTCTAGGATATGCATATTATCTATCTATCTATCTCATCAGGCTTCAGTCATTTCTGGAGGTAAATCATATCCTGGACCCCTTCCTGTCTGGATTCAGACCTCTTCGCGGAACCGAGACTGCCCTGGTCGCTCTGCAGGATGACCTCCTCAGGGAGGCCGACAGGGGGTGTTCCTCCCTGTTGGTTCTCCTTGATCTCTCAGCCACCTTTGATACCGTCGACCACGGTAACCTACTGGTCCGGCTTGCGGAGGCGGGAATTGGTGGCCAGGCCTTGGCCTGGCTCCGTTCCTTCCTTGGCGGCCGGTCTCAGCGGGTTCAGCTGGGTGACATCTTGTCAGCTCCTTGGACTCTCCCTTGTGGGGTGCCCCAGGGGTCGGCAATCTCACCCATGCTGTTCAATGTTTACATGAGGCCGCTGGGGGAGGTCATCAGGAGATTTGGAGTTCGCTGTCATCAGTATGCTGATGACACACAGCTCTATCTCTCCTTTTCGTCATCTGCAGTGGAGGCAGTTCGCTCCCTAGATCTGTGTCTGGAGGCCGTTCTGGAATGGACCAGAGATAACCGGCTCAAGCTGAATCCGGAGAAGACGGAGGTTCTGTCCTTCAGGGCGCCCTCACCTGGATACAATGGCCCCCTCCCTATGCTGGGGGGTGTTTCCCTCCAGCCTACAGACAGGGCCAGGAATCTGAGCGTGGTCCTGGATTCAGCCCTCTCCCTGGAAGCCCAGGTGATGGCTGTCTCCAGGGCTGCTTTTTTCCAGCTCCGCAGGATCACCCAGATCCGCCAGTATCTTGACGAGTCCTCCCTGAGGACAGTTGTGCAGGCCTGGTGATCTCGAGGGTCGGCTATTGCAATGCCCTCTACGTGGGGTTGCCCTTGGCCCTGGTCCAGAGGTTACAGCGGGTGCAAAATGCAGCGGCCAGGCTGGTGGTGGGTGCCCGTAGATACGAGCACATCACCCCAGTCCTGGCTCGTCTGCATTGGCTCCCCGTTGTCCTCCAGATCAGGTTCAAGGTCCTGGTTTTGATTTTCAAAGCCCTCCACGGCTTGGGACCAGAGTACTTGGCGGAGCGTATCTCCCAAAGGACAACTGGTTCCAGACCCACGAGAGTGGCGCAGGCGCGCTCACTGAGGGTGGCCACACCCAGAGAGGCGCAGAAATTGCGCATGTGAGACCGCGCCTTCTCTGTGGTGGGCCCTATGCTCTGGAATCATCTCCCCAGTGAGCTGTGCCTGCTGGAGTCCCTGCCCGCCTTTAAGAAGGCCTTGAAGACCCACCTCTTTAGAGTAGCTTTTGGTGACCTTTTTAGTTAGTCTGTTCCCCCAGGGCCCGCCGCCATCTTGCCTCATCGCCTTTGTTTTTCCTTTTTTTGTCCTTTATTATTTGTTTTTATTGCTGTAAGCCGCCCAGAGTTCCCGTTGGGAAGATGGGCGGGATACAAGTTTAACAAATAAATAATAAATACAAATAAATAAATCAGCCAGGACAAATCAGAATTGCTCAGTGGGTTGGAATCCATGGACATGGAACAAGTTGATGTAGCAATGTGCCTTCCAGTAGACAAGTTGCATACTCTCAGAGCATCAGAAACAGGTCACTATGTTTATGCCTCCAAAACCCTTTATCTTTTCTCTGTCTTGCCCAACTTCAAAGCACCACTTCCTGGTTCACCATGCACCCTCTTAACAACTATAGCACACTGTAGTCACTGACTCATAATGTGTGACTGAAGTGACTCATTGCCAAGTCAGCAGGAACCTGGTCTTCCCAGTATGATGCTACAGCAAATAGGAGGAAGCTCAAATGACTCGCCAGAATCTTGGGGCTGTTCATAGAATGGTTGCATCACTTGTGATGGTCAGTTGATGAAGTTCTGGATTGGATGCATCTTGGTCAACCAAGATCTCCTCCAGCACCTCAATGACCAGACACAGGGAGCTGGGACAGGTGGCACAAGCCTTATGAGAACACACACAGGACTCTACTCCATGTATTCATACAAATTATTTCTTTTATTATGCATTGTTCTACAGCAAGACTGGCTACATAGTTCCTCCCAGGGACCCAAACATGGCCTCCAAGCAACCCCCATAAGGCCAATATATAAAGTTCAAAGTTTTATTTTTTAAATGTGAGGGGTTTCCGAAATATCCCTTGAGCCCAATAAGGGACGTGGGAGCAATTTTCCCTTGGTTTGAGAGGCTCTCCAGATGCCAAAAGATTATGAGTTTTAAATAAATGTTTGTCCGCCAGAGGGCACAGGGGAGCTTTCTCTGTATTTTTTAAATTTTATTTTTGTTGTTATGAAAATCTGGCAGAAGAGTTTGACAGAAGCAGCTCTCTTTGATCCAGATATGGACAAGTACAGCCCTGGAACATCTGGAGGTCACCCACCTCTGGCCTAGATCAAAGATCAACAAATGCAACATGTGAATTGCAAATGGCCACATCAGGATTTCAGGATTTCCATTTAAAGGAACATATTCTTTTCTTTGAGGAGGAAAATGCAATAAAGCCCATTTTACCACATTTCTTTCATCCCTTGTTATTTTAGAGGGATGATCTAATTTGCTATATTAGGGTGTGGCATTATCTGTCACTCCACTAGAAAAACTGTTCTTTGTCTACCATCTATGCTTTCTAAATTTTTAAATGTTTAAACTGTTTCTTCCATCAGCATCCACGTAAGGTCTGAGAAACTAGCCAGGGCTATTTGATGAGATACCTGTGTGTATCTCGGTCATGTGCCTGGTCACACAACCAACTCCACAACCCACATGAACTTGGCACTTTGTCCGTTAGTCAGCATTAGCTGTTGAAAATTTCACATTGAACACATTCTAGGCTTCTAGAATCAGGGTGGATTTGATTTTAATAAAATTCATTTAAAGCCATTATTTAAATGATGATTTAAATTTTAAACATCTGATTTTTTGGATGACTTGCATTTTAAACATCTGATTTTTTTTTAAATCAACTGTGATTTAAATCAATTTGATTAAAAAAAACATTTCTTTATATCTGCCCTGTTTCTGGTCAACATGTCAAATTTCAAATACCAAGGAAGTTTTGAATGGGAAGATGAACATTTGGCATTTAAGCAAACAAGGGAGCAGGCTTCTAAATGTTATGAGATGATATTTCGGATTCTGCTTAGCACTAATCCTCCAGACTGCTTCAAAAGTCAAGGCAACAACTACTCATTAAAGAGGTATTAAAACACAGTTGTCCAACAAAACGTTAGATAATTCAACAGATAGATCATTCTGCCATATTTTAATGTACAGCAAAAAAAAGGTTCTACATGCTTCTTGATCACCGGTCAGGTCTACATTGTTTCCCAAATTATGTTTAAAACCTTTTTTGTGATAATATACTTTATGGCACACTTTTTCAATTGGTTTTACCAATTACATCCTGAGCTGCCTTGGAAGGGTTTTATTTTATTTTGCAGGAATGACAAGAAATGACTTAAACCAGCCATTGCAAAATACAAGATGGTGTGCTGAAGAAACACGGTGCTCTGACTGAGATCTAAGTTTGAGAGAGGGGAAAAAAGGGAAACAGACCCTGAAAAATGACCATGTAAGGAAGTCCCACTAACATATTTGTAAGAAAAGAAACTGTGATTTCCTAGCAATGAGCAAACAGGAACAGGTGTCTATGTGGAAACCCAGTTGACACTATATTTATGAGGCTGTCATACCTGGTGCCCAATGTATATACTGCATGTCCAACACAGTTCAGGTCTTTTACCAAGCTAATGGCTCTTAAATATCCCTTTAGGACCAAACTACAGTACTTTCAAGAACTACATTTAGACTGTTATTTATAGTATTTTGGCACTATCCATGAAGCAGGGGTGCTTAACCTTACAGACCATGCATCGTTTTCCTAGTTCCTCCAAACCAGAATAGAACTAATAAGTAATTCAGACTAAATATTGACTTAACACGGTCTGGTCATCCAACTCTGTTTGGAACTAACACGTCAAATGAAGCTTGGTGCATCTAGAAGTGCAGAAAAAATAGTGGGAACTGAGAAACTCAAAGGTTTAATCATCACAGCCACAATCCAACTAGGTTAAAGGATGGTGGAAGGGCAGTCATATGAGCGGTGCTGGTATTTGACTGGCTGGCTTTGTACTAATTGTAAATGCTATATGAGTTATTAATGAATTTAAGTTCTGTATATCTGTCATGGCTGACCTATGGTCGCAACAACATGAAAGTTAAAGTTACAGTGGTACCCCGACTTAAGAGCAACTCGACTTTAAGTGGGGAAAACTGTTGGTGTTTTAACTGCCGCCTTACAAATTTTAGATATGGTCTGCTCGACTTACAAATATTTTTGATTTTTTTGATTTTTAACTTATTTTTTCAATTTTTTAGATAGGTATCCTGACTTAAAAAAGTAGTTTGACTTAAGAGCATGCATTCGGAATGGATTAAATTCGTAAATTGAGGAACCACTGTACGTGACTCACTGTTATGTCCAGATGGGCGCACCCATTGTGCAATATACAACTTCAGGAATATGACTCCAATTGTTTGTGTGAGGCCGGCATGGTGAAAAGTCAACACAATTCTGACTGTATGCACAACAGGAAAGGGGATACTGCAGTAGTTTAAGCACTGGTAGAGCTGTCCCACATGGCAGACATGTGGCTCTGAAACTATTGTTTCCAATGGATTTGGTCAAGTCTTCCACTGGATCATTCCCACTGGATCACACACTACTCATGTGGGCAGCCAACAACATGCAACAAACAGGATCCCAGAAGTTCATGCTTCAATCGTGGAAGCTGATTCATAGATGCCCTTGGTCCACATCACCTTGCTCGCACAGACAGGCTCACTCTTCCACCAACAAGCTCAAAAGGGAAAGGCCAATGGTGCAGCCAGTCCTTTCGCCAGGACGTGTGATCAGAAGGACATCTACAGTTTACATCAGGGGGGTCCAAACGTTTTGCAAGGAGAGCCAGATTTGGTGAGGTGAAAATGTGTGGGGGCCGACCATTCAGCCTGAAGGGGGGGAGCAGGGCTGGTGCTAGGTTTTTTTGTGCCCTAGGCGAGGGGCGGGGAGGTGGGGCGGGCGGGGCAGGGGGCAGCGGGGGGCGAGGGGCAGGGGGGCGGCGGACGGCAGCGGGGGGCGGCGATGGGCGGGGGGGGATGGCGGGTGGACGGCGACGGGCAGCAATGGCCGTCTCTCCATTTTGGCGCCCTAGGCAACTGCCTAGTTTGCCTTAAAGGAAGTGTCGGCCCTGGTGGGGAGAAAGGTCAGTGTGTATCTGCAACAGCTGCAAATGCTCTGGTGTCAAGGTGCCCAAGGGCCCAGCGTCTGTTGCAGGGCCCAGCAATCGTCCCATGGCCACCCAAGATGCACCACTGCTCGCATATGCTGCTGTCCTGCCTCACAAGGGGGTGGGGAAGACGCTGCAGCAACGGAGCCAGGGGGCGGGTAGGCAGGGCGGGTGGCTGAGGGGATGGACGGAGGCAGGGAGGCCAGGCAAACCATAAAACTGCAAGCTCACGTCTTTAGCCAGCACGGGAAAGGGCCGGCCGGTGGGGATGCATGACAGGCTGAGCTGGCAGGGAGAAGAACCTGAGGGCCACTCAAAATTTTAAACTGGGCCGCATTTGGCCCCTGGGCCGGACTTTGGACACGCCTGGTTTACATTAATTAAGTAAGATCAGCACCCTCATTTTAGGCTGGGAGAATTCGCCAACTTCCGAGGCACTGCGAGGGGGAGACAGGAAGGGGGCCCCTCATCACTGCACAGAAACCAGGCCACGAGGGAATCGGAGGAGGGGACATTCAGCTCCATCCATCCCTGGCCCCATGATTCCCCATGAAACTTTTGTTCCCCTTCTTCCCCATCATGGGACTGGCTGGCTGGCCTTGGGAACGGGCAGCAACCTCCCCTTCCTTTCTTCCCTCCCTCCCTCGTCCGGCCTCCCGACCCAGAACTAAGCCCAACTGAGCACACACACACACCACCACCACACCCAGCTCCCTCCAAGGCCCCGAGAAAGAAGAAAGGTGGGGATGCCTTCAAGCCTTGCGAACCCCCAACACCACCACCACCGCCGCCGCCGCGCCGGCCTGAGTTCCAAACAAGGAGCGGGCGAGCGGGCAGCGCTGGTGGTAACTACGGAAAGCGGTGTTGGCGGCGGCGGCGGCAGCTCTCCGCTGCAGCCCCCTTGCGTGTAGCAGCAGAAACAGCAGCAGGAATCAGCAGGAGCCACGCACGCACCCCGCGGTCTCCCTTCCTCCTGGCTCGGCTCAGCTCGGCTCTGCTGTAGTTCCCGCCCGCCCGCGCCCCTCCTCCATCCCCGCCTTCCTTGATCGCTTTCCCAACCTTCTCCCTCGGCTGAGGAGGCATGGTGTGTGGAGGAGGCGAGCGCTCCTGGGAAGACGAAGGCGCGCCCGCCTGCCCGCCCGCCTTCCCTCCCTTCCTTGCTCTCTCTCTCACGCTCTCGCTTTCTCCCCCACTGGCGCGCGCACACCCGGAGCCTCTGCTCAGGCAACGGAGGAGGATCGGCAGCACACTGGGGAGCATGGGGGAGCTTTTCAAGAAACCATTCTCCTCCTCCTCCTCCTCCCTCCCCTCCCCAGCTCAGCCCAGCCCAGCCCAGAGTGACGACGGTACTCAAGGTTTTAATAATGTAAAAACATGGCTTCTTAACATTATATCGGCGTATAACGCGCATACATGATTTGGCCCCTATTTTCAGGGGGGGAAAGTGCGCGTTATACGCCAATAAATACGGTAAGTAAGATCAGTAGGCTGGGGAGAATTCTTCCCCCTCATCACTGGAAACCAGGCCACAATACATTACCCCCATGATTCCCAACAGTCCCCCAGATGTTCTTAGACTAAAACTCCCAGAAGCCTTCATTGCCAGCTATGCTGGCCAGGATTTCTGGGAGTTGTAGTCTACAAACATGTGGGAACCCAAGGTTGGGAACCCCTGCCTTGTCCTATCAACCTCTCTCTCTCTCTCTCTCTCTGAGCTTCGAATTGGTATGATGTAAATTGCAAGGACAGAAAGGGACTGGGGTTAAAAAGACTACCTTTTCTTCACTGCATGACTCAAGAGGTCCACTTTTGACCACTCAAAGGATCCAGCTTCCTTTGCAACACCGACAGCCCTTTATTTGGATTTCTTCGATGCTTAATTCAGCACATGAGTCAGGGCAAACTCCCAGAAAGATTTGAGTAGGCTGTTGTCAAAATGTTGTTAAAAATCTGAATATTTTTGGGGGGGAGGGCTGGAGTATTGCCCTTATCAGATACTAAGAGTGACTAAGCAGGGCAGTCAAGGTTTTCAGACAACAGAAAAATGCCTAGCAGTAACATGGGGTTTTTCGTTGAACTGACTGGAATTGCTCAGAAATCCCAAATCACTTCTCTAATTTTCTTTGGCGGCGGCGGCGGCGGGGGGGGGCACACCCTGTTTTCCTCTTGGTTTTCAAGGGTATATGATCCAATTATTTGATCTACCAGCACCACTTGTTTTTTGGGATCCAATCTGTGCTCTGAACTAACAACTCAAAGAATGATTTAAATGCTCATTGCACTCCTTAGGGGAGCTTATATCAAGGCAATACAATATCCTTACTCTGTCTTTTTAAGGGGAGATTGAAAAACAAAGTATTTCTTAGAATCCAGTAACTTGGTTCAGATTGCTTCCCACCATTCCTCCAAAGAGTTTCAGGAGGGATGGATATATTAACCTTCTCCTCCTCACTTCAAACTCACAGGAACCCTGCAAAGGAGTCCCACCTAAAAGAGCACATGTGGTAAAGGGTCAAGGTTCCCTCTATGGTGCATATACATGGCTCTGCCCCCCCCCCTTTGCAGGGCTATTCCTCCCATGCACACCTGCTATAGTGGTTCGCCGCCCATTCGCTGTTCATATATTGCGGGACCACAGTATATGAAAAAGGCTCCCTAGGGTAAGGGGGCCTGTTTCAGGCCTGCCTTACTTACCCCCAGCCTAGTGATGCCCCAAATGGGCCTGCGAGGGCCTTCCCAGGCCTTCTGGAGGCCCGAAAAGCGCCTCCCTGCGAACCAGAAGCCATTTCCGGATCGCAGAAAATCATTTCTGAGGCCTCCAAGGGCCTTTCTAGGCCTGTCTAAATAAAGCCAAGTTCCTATTAAGTTTCAAAGGAAAAACAAAACAGAAGATACCATATTTTAAGGTAACATTTCGTGGACAGGCCCGTTTGGGGCAGCGACAGGCTGGGGGTAAGTACAAGAGCTGCCAGCTAGGTGCCCCAGGCCCGACCCTACCTGCATCCGCATACAGTAATCCCCCACCTATCGCGGGGGTTAGGGACCCGACCGAACCAGCAATAATTGAAAATCCGCGATATGGGGATGCTGAGTCATGTCAGGACCGGGGGGGGGCTCTCTGGGGCCTCCTACACTTACCTGAGGCCTGGTGCTGCCCTGAATTGGCCTCCAATGGGCTTTCCGGGCCTGTCAGAGGCCCCAGAAATGGTTTCTTGCAATCCGGTTTTTCGGAAGTCACTTTCGGTTTGTCAGAAATCACTTCTGGGGCCTTTGACAGGCCCGGGAAGCCCATTGGAGGCCCATTTGGGGAAGCCCGTCAGGCCTCGGTTAAGGCAAGTAGGCCTCAAACAGGCCCAAGCAGCTTACCCTAGGTGAATTTACCTTTCATATACTGTTGTCCCGCAATATACCGGGACCACAGTGTATGAACCGCAAAATGGTGGGGGACCACTGTATTGTGGATTTTCAATTATCGCAGGTCAGGTCGGGTCCCTAACCCCCGCGATAGGCGGGGGGGTCACTGTATACCCATTTTTGTTCTGGTCGCAACAAAACCCACACAGGGGATGAGTGCAGGCACGTGCAGGCAGGACAGAACCACACACAGCAGGGCTAAAAATCAATGGGCACCTCAAAGTCATTCAGTGCTTTTTCAGGGAATACAAGAACGTTCCCCGCACCGTCTCCACCCAGCACTTCATCACTGCATCACACCGCAGACAGCTCTAACCATTGTCCCAATCCCACTCAATAAAAATCTGCTCCTGTTTCTGGAGATCTACGGCCCTCCCCTGAGAACACATCACCTCCACTGTGTAGAAAATTGCTTACCTCTATTGTAGGGTCGTATTCGTCTACAAAATGATTCTGAATAAGCTGTATCGTCAAAGCACTCTTGCCTACGCCACCAGCGCCTACAACAACAAGCTTGTATTCCGTCATCTTCTGTAGACCTGTTGAGATCAAACAGAAAGATATCATTTATGAAGCAGGACACGTTGATTATGGCCTTATTATAACTCACTAGATTTATGTATTGCTTTGCACCCAAAGAGGTATTTTGAAATAGTCCGTGGTAAAGCTAAACCAGACCACAACCACAATCAAACACTATGTTTTAAAAACTAAACCCCACATAATTAAATCAAAAATCAACATTTTTTTCCTAAGAATCAACCAAAATACCACAAGTGTGTGCAAATTTTCAAGTACTTTAGAACCTGTCATGGAGCTAGACGGTACAAAACAAAATTAGGACTCATAGAAGCAATAAACCGTATTTTCCTCATCTTATGGACCAGCTACCTTTTTTTCTTAAGAAACTATTAGCAGAAGAACAAACTGCATGCAAGGTAATAATCCCCCCCAAATGCCCTCATATTTGCTCCATCTCTTTCTATTTCAACCCTTCTTTCTCTTTCTTCATGGGTCTTTCTGTCTACTCCAATCCTCAATCAGTCTTTCTCTGTTATTATTCCCACCCCCCTCCTTCCCACTTTATCAGGAAGCAGCACTCATTCTCTATGACTGATTGGACAATTTAAGGGACCCTGCAGAAAAGAAAGCACCACAAGGCATGCCAGCCTGGCCTCCCTTTACTGATGCTCTTCCAAGATAGCACCTAACTTCTAATGGTACTGTAGGCTGCCAAAAGATCACAATTAACTAAAATTCACCAAACGTTCTGAAAAACAAAATAACTCACAGTATCAACATTCCCTTAGTATTTAATGCTACATTTCAGATTTCACAGTCTTGCAAATATGGTGGCACATACAGGTATCTCTAATCATGATGAGCTGCCACACCAATTTTTGATCTATGGCAACTAGAGATGGGCATTTCATTTCGGAAGGGGTCCAGCTCTGAAACGAAACATGGAAATACAGCTGCTGTATGGAACCGGGACCCACCCTCCGGAACGAAATCAACCACTGGTTTACCTTCCTTTGGGCCATGCGGGGCGAAACTCCAACAATGAAGCAGTTTCCGATGTCATCTTTCCTTCTCCCTGGCACTGGCCAATCAGACATGGAGGCGGGATGATGCACGTCCCTGCACAGCTCCTGATTGGCCAGCGCCAGGGAGAAGGAAAGTTGACGCATCGGAGGCTGCTTCCTCATTGGAGTTTTGCCCCGCGTGACCCACAGGAAGGTAAGTCAGTGATTGGTTTTGTTCCAGAGGGTGGGTCCCAGTTCCGAACGGCTGCCGTGTTTCATTTCAAAACCGGACCCCTTCCAAAATAAAATGCCCATCTCTAATGGTAACTCTTTTCAGGGTTTTCTAGGAAAGCAGTTCTCAGAAATGGTTTCCTGTTCCCTTCTTTTGGGGGCATCCTAGGATTCTGCAGCGTGCCTAAAGACACACAGACTTGGCCTACTTGTAAGAGGCATAGTGGGGAACTGAACTCCCAACCTCTGGCTCTGCAGCAAGAAACCTAACTCACTAACCTATCCAGCCAACCAAGTGCCTCTATTCACACAGATTATATACAGTAGGACCCCCGTATCCACTGATTCAGTTATCCACGGTTGGCAGAGGAAAAAATTAAATAATTCAGCAGCCACAAAGCAAGCTGTAAAGCAAGCTGTTGTCACAAATAGCATCTGGAAAGCAAGCTACTGTCACAAACAGCAGCCATAAAGCAAACTACTGTCAGGAAACAGAAGTTTGGGGGTGGGTGGGCAGGCGTTTTCTCTTATCCACGGTTTTCAGTATCCATGGGAAGGCCTGGAACCAATCCCCAGCGGACACCGGGGTCCTCATTCATTTTTGTTGTTATATAGAACATTAGATGTGTTGCCAGGTGTTCTTGGACTACCACTCCCAGAAACCTTGACCAGCACAGCTAATAGTGACGGCTTCTGGGAGTTTTAGTCCAAGAACACCTAAGGACCCAACGTTGGGAACCATTTTATATAAGACGGAGAGGCAAAAACGGGACCCTTATTGTAGTCTGAAATTAATTTTTATCACAACCACTTGAAGCTTTATCTGACCTGTCAGATTTACATTGAATCTGATGCAACCACACATGCTTTTTCCATATTTCAGAAAATTATACTGTGTCATTACTAGTGGTTATCTTGCTCCTTATTCTTATTAGAATCTGTTTTTATCTAGTCTGGCGATCTCTGCGCCAACAGGAGCAACATGGGATCTTGTACAGTACTGTACTTTGAACTGAACCCATGTTACTGTGAAGTCGTTTTCACCGACATTCGTGGAACTTAAATGCCAGGTCATCTATATCTATATGGAAGCCACTGTAACAGGGAAGCTTTTATTGTCCATTGGAATCACAAATGTTTTCAACTAGGAAGATTTTTTTAAATCTGCATCTCACAAGAACCCACATGGGGGAGATAGGTTAGGAATGATCTGATGATTCACTTCTTTGTATAATTCAATCTCTTGCTTCCAAACCTGGCTATACCAGCTGGATTTTTTTCTGTCTTCGGGGATACTGCCCCAGAAATGTAAGCTTAAAGCAACACCATATGGGGTATTTATGAAATCAGGACACAATCCATTTTGAGATAAATAATAATTATCAGCAATCAACACTGTTACTTTTATATACAGAATATCAATGCAATCTAATCCACGTGACACTATACTCAGTTTATGAGCATGCATGCTCAAAATGTTTTACACAGTGCAGCACCCCAAATCAATGTTCTTTAATATCCATTTAGCTGGAAAAAAGGGGTAAAGGTTCACCCTGCACTTGTGTGCTAGTTGTGTCTGACTCTAGGGGAGGTGCTCATCTCTGTTTTTAAGCCAAAGAGCCAGTCTTGTGCACGGCCATGTGGCTGGCATGGCTGAACACATTTCTGTGCATGGAACACTGTTTACCTTTCTGATTTTTATGGCAGTACCTATTTATCTACTTGCATTTACATGCTTTCGAACTGCTACATCGGCAGGAGCTGGGGTTAACAGTGGGAGCTCACTCCTCTGCGTAGCACCTGGGATTCAAACCGCTGAACTGTGGACTTGGCAGGGTTTTTTTAAAATCTGCATCTCACAAGAACCCACATGGCAGAGATAGGTTAGGAATGATCTGACAACGATTCGCTTCTTTGTATAATTCAATCTCTCGCTTCCAAACCTGGCTATACCAGCTGGCTTTTTTTCTGTCTTCGGGGAACACCCTTCCACACAGAGCTGGCTGGCTGGCAAAGAATCCCTCAGCACCTGTCAAGGAACACCTGTACATTATAGAGTGATCTGAAACATGCTCCTTAGTCCTCGCCCGGCTCACCTGAGCACCATTAACAGTAAGACCTGTTGGGCAGGTTCACTTTGGCCTACATACGTACATAAAAAAGCTGCAACCTGCTACACCCATTCCATATACCTCTAGGACTTGCATCACACTTTTCTTCCAAAGCTGGGACCCAGGGCAGCTAATAAGGTTTAAAACCAGGACAGACAAAAAACAACAACACATTGGCCAAAATCCAATTAAAATATTATACCATCACCATGAATTTCAGCACCAAATTGTCATTAAGAAGTCACCAAAGGCATTCATCATCAGGACATGTGTGAACAAGATAGGTGTGAGCTGTCCTCAAAAAGAGAAAAACTATAAGGAGAAAATAACATGGTGGAAAATAAAGACTGTATAGATATGATGCAGTAGATGACTGTAGGTAATAAAGAAGAATGGGCCAGGAAGGATCATAATAAAGGGGAAGATTTAATCAGCTGGGATGAAGAAGAAAGAGATGAGAAAAAGGGGTATGATCTGGATAGCGTCAATAAACCAATAGTTGAAGGAATGTTCGTGATGGACATGTCCATAAGCGAATGGGAGGCATGGAACAGAGGGCTAGGGATGACAGGAGAAGAGAGGAAAGGGTTAAAAGATGTTGGGGTGCAAGTGAAGTCAGTTGGAACCAACGTGGAGACCCAGATGGAGCAACGGACAATAAGGTTGACGGAGAAGGGAACTCAAATGGAGGTTGAGAAACTGACAGCTAAAGATACTAGTTTGCCATTGCCATTGCTAACCGTGCCACCCTCACAGCTGACCTTTCCAAAAGTAATTAATATAAACCGGGGAGAACAGGGAACGGTAGGATGGATCCCTGGCTGTGGATGGGAGGATGCCAGAAATATGGTGAGGCATCACTGCTGCAGCACTCAATGTGCTGGTCCAATATTATACCAGATGCATCCCCCTCATCCTTAAATGGCAACAACCCCTTTCTTCCTGATGTTCTTATGGACCAAAGTTCGGGTCCAAACCCGTTTGTTGAAAATGTTGTGTTAAACGCTGTTAGAAATGTTGATCTGGAATGTAAAGAAGCTGTGAGCACAACTCTTCTTAATAAAAGTTTATTGCAATTTAATAATGACTTTGAGCCTGGACAAGTTTCTTCACCAGAACTGTTGACTGTTCTGAATGAACCCTCACAACGTGCCACTGCTGTATGGACAGCAAATGCCGATAAAAAATATTTTCAGTTTCGGCAATCCACAGGTAAGATTCACTATTGATGGCATTAAACTGCCAGGCATAACTAGTAGGATTCTGGGCATTTTAAAGTAAACACAAAACAAATTGTAATGACAAAATACAGCAGACTTAAAAACAACTTAAAATACATGGATAAAAATCCACAGAACCAACCCGTTATAAATATCTTGAGGCTAGTCAGCTGTCAAAAGGTTACTAGAGTAATCAAGCCTTGGCCTGCCTGCAGAAAAAGCCAGGGAAGGCCTCCCTTGCAAGGTCTTTCCATGTCATTGCAGCCACCACCAAGAAGGCTCTCTCTCTCTCTCTCTCTCATGGCCTCCTTAGAGGTTCTGAGGGTGACAGGTTTGAGAGAAGACCCCCCCCCTTCCAAGTGTCCCTGAGCGTGGCTAGCAGAATGAAGACAGCTATGCAGGTTCTATATTTCACAAAGGTCCAGTAGCCTTCACATACGGGCAAAGCAAGCCATACACTTGCCACTGAAAGCGTTCCAGGCCACAAGCAGGGAATCAAAGCAGGGAATCTGTACATGCCCAGGGGGGATGCTGTAATGCATTTTCTTTCAAAAACCATAATGGGTTTTAGTTATACAGTGATCCCCCGTCCTTTCGTGGTTCATATATAGTAGGACCCCTGTATCCACTGATTCATTATCCACTGATTCAGTTATCCACGGTTGGCAGAAGAAAAAAAATAAATAATTCAGCAGCCACAAAGCAAGCTCTAAAGCAAGCTGTTGTCACAAACAGCATCTCTAAAGCAAGCTACTGTCACAAACAGTGGCCATAAAGCAAGCTGCTGTCAGGAAACAGCAGTTTGGGGTGGGCGGGCAGGCGTTCTCTCTTATCCACGGTTTTCATTATCCACGGGAAGGCCTGGAACCAATCCCCAGCGGATACCGGGGTCGTACTATACCGCAGTCCTGCTATATCATGGGACCACAGTACCCCAAAAGGGCTTGAAGGAGGGGGAAGATTTTAAAAACCGAGGCTTTTTAAACCTTCCCCAAGACCCGGGCTCCAGCTGATTGGAGCTGGGGTGTGGGGGGGAAGGTTTTTCTCCCCCACTAGTGCCAATCAGCTGGAGCCCAGGGCTTGCCTCCATGGAGGCATTGCACGCCGCTTCTCTCCACCACCACACTGGGTGCTAGGAAGCAGCGAGTGACGTTTAAAATGCTTTCAGCAAGGGAGCCAAGCGCTTGGCTCCCTTGCTGAAAGTCATTTTAAACATCATGCGCCGCTCCCCCACAACACAGGGGAGCGATGAGTGGTGTTTAAAATGTGTTTAAACATCATGCCCCCGCCCGATCCGATCTGCATCCACATATCACAGATTGTCAATGATTCCAGGTCAGGTTGGTCCCTAACCCCTGTGATAGATTGGGGGGTGGGGGGTACTTTACCCCAGGCATGTCCAAACTTCGGCCCTCCAGATGTTTTGGAACACAACTCCCACAGTCCTTTGCCACTGGAAACACAGGCTTGGAATTCTGGGAGTTGTGGTCCAAAACATCAGGAGGGCCAAAGTTTGATTATTCCTGCTTTACTCAATATTTTACTAGGCTGGGGTGTCCATAGCAAAGATTAGGAGGAAGAGGTGAAGAAAAAACACACAGAAAAGGATTCTCCCCCAGACAAACCCACTGCTTGTAGGAAAAACAAAAGACAAATTCTGAGCAAATTCTATACTACTGAGATTGCAACCAAGTTTGTTCTTGCTGACCAAATCTATGTTGCACAACCCACCCAGAGGCAAAATAGAAGATATAAATTATAAAACATCTGTTAAGCTCTTAGGAATTCCACTGGTAGCAAGGTGCAAAGGAGAGCAACTAAAATGATTACTGTGCCGGGGCATCTCCCTTATGAGGAAAGGCTAAAACATTTGGGGCTCTTTAGTCTGGAAAAAAAGATGCATAGGGGGGGGAGATATGATTGAGACATACAAAATAATGCAGGCCATGAGTCAAGTGGACAGAGGGACGCTCTTCTCCCTCTCACAGAATATCAGAACTAGGGGACATCCACTCAAATTGAGGGTTGGGAGAGTGAGAACAGACAAAAGAAATGTTTTTACCCCGCATGTTGTTAGTCTGTGGAACTCCCTGCCACAGGATGTGGTGATGGCATCTGGCCTGGATGCCTTCAAAAGGGGATTGGACAGATTCTTGCAGGAAAAGTCCATCACAGGTTACAAACCATGATGTGTAATCTCCAGGCTTAAAACCAGGGTACTTCAAGGGCCAGATGCAGGGGAGTGGTATCAGGAGACAGATATCAAGTCCTGTGTGCTCCCAGATACATTTGGTGGGGCCACTGTGAGATACAGGAAGCTGGGCTTGATGGGCCTTTGGCCTGATCCAGCATGGCTCTTCTTATCTTCTTAGGTATGTCTACTCCACATTCCAAGTTTGGGTTCCTATATGAACAGTTCGGATTCAGAACAAAAAGAGTCAATTCCCTGAAGATTCCAGCCAACATGGGTGATGCTGACTTTTCTAGCCTCCAGTTTAGAACCGACTGAGATGGTTTATCAACAGTACTCCAAGAAACCGGTTCTCGCCTCACTTGTTCTGGTTACGCATCTATGCATTTTATTCAGAATATTCATATCCCACCCTATCTCATAAGACTTCAGGGCAGAGCACAAGTTAAAATTTTTAATATGTAGGTCAGCCGCAGCAGCTAACACCATCTGAATTTATTAAAACTATATATATGATAAAGATGACTGAAGTATGTGTGACATTCAAGAATGTCTTTCAGCAGTGCTACCACCTCAGTGAGTTTCCATAGCCAAGAAGAAATTCAAATCCAGGCTTCCTCAACTCATGTCTGACCCTCTCTATCCAGTACATGAGACAATCACATCACCTGGCATGCAAGTGTGTACAGGCACACATTTCCAAACAATAAAAGTACACACCAAAAGCAGATATCCTGGTGCTCTTCAGATGTTCTGATGACCTCCATGAAGACCTTAGCCAAAAGACTGAGAAGTGATCCCCATCAAGTCCAGCTAACATGGCCAACAGGGTAACTTGATTTTGTATGTGTGTGTTGTGTTGTTACAGTCGTGACCAACCCTTTGTGACTCCACATCCATGGAGTTTTCTTGGCAGGAATACTGGAGTGGTTTGCCAGTTCCTACTCCAGGCGCCTACAGCACCTGGTATTCCCTGGTGGTCTCCCATCCAAGTACTAACCAGGGCCGACCCTGCTTAGATTTCGAAATCAGGCGAGATCGGATGTACTTAGGGCATCTAGGTAGACTTGATTTTAATTTAACCCTATTGGTTAGACGTCATGGTGGATAAAAACCAATGGTTTTTTTTTTTAAATCACATTGATTTAAATCCAGCCAATCCAAAGAGGGCCAGCCGATCCAAGTGGAAGCAGGGTGGGGGTCAATCCTGACAGCCAGCAACTGGTCAGTTGAGGAGGTGAGGAGAGTTAGTCCCAGCTTATTACCAAGCTGGTGCACCCCCCCCCCAAACGTGAGTGGGCCTCCAGGCGATGGGGATGGTGGGACGTTACTGATTTGGCAAAAAGCACTTTGGGGCACTTTGTGCCCATCTCTAAGTGTCACAGATGACTGTCGCACTCAGCTGGGTTACACACATTACAGTAATACTCAATACTTAAAGGCTACAGCTAGAGAAAAAGGAAAATATGTTATTTTCCAAATATTTGTCCACCATTATTAGTACAGCTAGGATTTTATACATCCTGTTGGCTTGAAGCCAGAGTGAATCCACCTTAGGTTCCAGATTTTGAGAGAAAAGGAAGACAGAAATCAAATACATACATTAAATCTGTGGCGATGTCTTTCTTAATGAAACCAGTTTAAACAAACTTTAGTTCTACACTGAGATCACAACCCTGTATTATCGGTTCCTCTGTATCTGCTTCACTGTGATCTCACACTTCACTAATAAATGCCAAATCCATAGGCAACACTATGAACACGCTTGGTGGCTTTTCAAAAATAAAAGAGGGCAGATCTTTGTCCAGGGAACACCCAGATGCAACTGGCCACAGAGTAGAGACAGTGGGAAGAACAGGAAGGAAGAGATGACGATAGCTGTTTACAGCTAAAAATATGTGTTCTTCCAGGTACACCTCCTTTACCTATTTTTAGTTTGGTCGCAAGCTATATGATAGCCTCAACAGAGTAGAACTTTGTTGAACTTCATCTGTACAGAAACGACATTGCTCGTACTCTACGCACAACCTTGAAACAGAGATTTCAAAGTTGTATGCGGTGGACAGCTAACGTTTTGTTTTCACACTGATTATTCCATAAATTGAGCAAGGGCCTACATTTTTTCTATTTATTTGTTTATTGCATTTATACACCACAGGTCCTCCAACAAGTTCAAGTCAGAGGGCACAGCTGGCCTCCCTAACTTCATGCTCAAAACCCCAAACATTTAATGGCTGAGTTGGAACCTGACCCCTTCCTGAGTCTTACTTGTTTCATGAAAAAAATCACGAGGCACACCACCATTAGAAAATGTTAAAAAAATTTAACTGCCTATATTGACTATATATAAAGTAATTTTTCAATTTTTCCCCCACTACACTATACTGTACTGCCCATTTATTGCCCCAGCAACGTAAGCTTAAAGCAACACCATATGGTGTATTTCTGAAATCAGGACGCAATCCATTTTGAGACAAATAATAATGATTAGCAATCAACACTGTCACTTTTATATACAGAATATCAATGCAATCTAATCCACGTGACACTATTCTCAGTTTATGAGCATGCATGCTCAAAATATTTTACACAGTGCAACACCCCAAATCAATGTTCTTTAATATTCATTTAGCTGAAAAAAAAAAGGTAAAGGTTCCCCCTGCACTTGTGTGCTAGTTGTGTCTGACTCTAGGGGAGGTGCTCATCTCCGTTTTTAAGCCAAAGAGCCAGTCTTGTGTATGGCCATGTGGCTGGCGTGGCTGAACATATTTCTGCGGATGGAACACTGTTTACCTCTCTGATTTTTATGGCAGTACCTATTTATCTACTTGCATTTACATGCTTTCAAACTGCTACATCGGCAGGAGCTGGGGTTAACAGTGGGAGCTCACTCCACTGCGCAGCACCTGGGATTCGAACCGCTGAACCGCCGACTTGGCAGTCGACAGTTTCAGCGCTCTAGCCCGCTGAGCCACCACGCTCCAATATTTAGCTGAAAGGCAGCAGCAAAAGAGGAAGACTAGAGATGAGATGAAGAGACTCCACCAAGGAAGGCACAGCTTTGAGTTTGCAAGAACTTAGTAAGGACGCAAATGATGGGACATGTTGGTGGTCACTGATTCACAGGGTCATCACAAAATGAAGGCAACTTGGAAGCACTGAACTTACAAATTTTAGATGCAGTCTGCTCTACTTACATTTTTCTATTTATTTATTTATTTATTTATTTATTTATTTATTTATTTATTTATTTATTAGATACAGCTGCTCTAATTACGAGTTGTTCGTCTTATGAGCATGCATTCGGGATGGATTATATGGTATCTGAGATGCTGCATATGGATTATGGATATACAGTGGACCCTCATATAACAAGTGGTTTGTTTAACAGAAAATCCACTTAAAGGAAAAAATTTCCGGAGATGGGGGAAATTGCTTAGCAGAATCGCCTATGTGGCGCATCCGTACAACAGAGACACGGTCGTGATTAGGGATTAATCCGTTTTCAATGCATTCCTATGGGAAATTTGTACAAAGGAAAATTTGCTTAACAGAATTTCATTTGGAACGAATTAATTCCTTTATACAAGGTCCCACTGTGTGGATTATTGAGAATTTCATTTGTCCTGAATGGGTCAGTCTTTTGGTCATAGTTGTGATATAGGCAGCCAAACCAATGAAATGCCACTTTTCTCTGGAATAAGTGTTCACAGACCCCCAACCATCTTTCTTCAGATGCATACAATATGAGGGGGTCTTTAAAATCAGATAGGGGTTCAGAGGTACATATATCTGCTTTGGTCTTCAGGGTGATGAACAAGCTGCATCTCAAATTTCAGAGAAAACAAGGAAGTAGGCAACAGAAATCAACATTAGTAGAAGGACTGCTCCCTTCTCACTGAATCTCTCTCTTCCTGTCTAGACTGGAAGCATCTTGGGGCAGGGATCTAACCTCATATATTTTACAATTAATTATGCACATGCTGTGGTATTGTGTAAACAGCACACATCAACACATATTCACTCTTGCATGCACACACAAACATGTATGTATAAAATGGCCAGTTATAATCACTGTAAGGGATGGGGGAGTTCAATTTTGATATATAAGAGGAAAGGTCCTTCTTGCAAACAACATCTGCGAGTCTCCCTGCAAAGGTGAAGGAAGGGCAGGGTTTCCAGGAAAGGGGATCTGAAAATAATAGAGCCCAGGATGGCTCAAAGGAAGTGGGGCTTATCCAGGACTGAAGAACATAAAACATCCCTCCCCTTCCTTCCATCTTTTGAAGAACAGAGAAAATAAGCCATCCTGCCTCCAAAAACAAGAAAGAAAGAAATATGCCCACCAAAGTGTCGAGGGACAAGCAGGAGCCGGGATGAAAGAAACCCCAGGCGGCCACCTCAATAAAGGAAAACTCAGCAGGCAGGAGGAGGAGGAGAAGCAGCACAAGCAGCCTATTCCCAGCCTTTCTTTCATTGAAAGAAACACTGGTTTTCATAAAATGCGAAAGCGAAAAAGGGGAAGGTCAGACAGAGCGAAACAATCCAGGTGTAGATATGGAGATCGAAATAATGGCAAAAGGATTAAGACGAGCGGCCAGGGCAAAACTGGCTAGGATTATGCTGGGATGGGCTTACATTAAAGGGAGGCTATGAGATCCTGGGGCAAAGGCACCCGGGCTTATTTGGATAAATCCCACGGGCTTTCCTAGTTATGGGCTACCACTTGGTCTGGAGGCAAAAGCAACTCCACGGAGGATGAGCCACTCCTAGGTTCCGGGGCCAAGTCCTCTGGGCTCCTCTTCTTAAGGGCTACCACAAGGTGGGTCCCGGCGCACAAGGGATTTCGGATGGGCACCAAGGACGAGTCGCCACCAGGGCTAAGAGCGGCTCATCTTACCATTGGCTGTGTCAGTAGTTTTGCAAAGCTTTGGAAATCTGACACCCAAATAACAGGGGGAAAGAATGGCACAGGGACTTACGGAATATGGCTATGACAACTTTGCAAAACGCCCCGGGTAGCCGTGTAGCTAGTTGGATAGATAGATAGATAGATAGATAGATAGATAGATAGATAGATAGATAGATAGATAGATAGATAGATAGATAGATAGATAGATAGATAGATAGAGTCCCGGGCCACAAGGGATTTAGGAGGGGCTACAGCCGTTCCACCTAGGAATGATGAGCCACCGCCAGCACGACGTCCCGGGGGCCAAGGCGACACTTCTTCGGGCCACCACGAGGTCCCCGGGGTTCGAGTCCACCGGACTCCTTAAAGGGTTTCCAAAAGGTCCCAGGGCATTTTTTTAAAAAAAGGGAAAAAAAAGGGATGGGCACCCAGGACGAATCGCCACTAGGTCGAGGGAGGAGGCGCAAAAGCGGCTTGTTTTACGATGGGCCACCACTCCGAGGTCCCGGGGGCCAAGTGTCCCTATCTGGGCGAGTGGAAGGAGCCGTCCGACCACTCCCGAAATCCCGGGGCTGAGTTTGCCCCAAGTCCACTCGGGACTTTCCCAGGGCAAGAAGCGACGGGGATGGGTGGGGGGAAAAGGGGTAGGTTCTCACGCCCCCTCCGGAGACCCCCTTACTTACCCGCCTGCCGCTTCCTGCCACTCCCGGCTCGGGCTTGCCTATTCCTTCCGCCGGCGCCGCACGAGCGCCCCGCGCTCCTCCGCTCGCTTCGCCCGCCGCGCGAAATGGCCGGGGCCCGGGCCAAGCCCTGCGGAGCGCCGAGCAGAGGAAAGGGGGGCGGGGTTAAGGCGGGCGGGTGGGCGGAGCTAAACAAAAGAAGCTCCCGCCCTTTAAAAAAATGCCCATCGATGATCTCGGAGAGCTGATTGGCCGCCCTTGATTGAGGGGGCGGGGACGGGCCGGAGGAGAGGGGAGGGGGATTTTGGGCGGAGTGGGCGGGGCCAGACGGGGAAAGGGCGGGGCGAGAGGCGTTTGGTGCAAGATTTCACCCCCACGCATTAGGAGCGGAGGGCGTGGTGGCTCAGTGGGCTAGAGCGCTGGGTGCTGTCGGCTACAAAGTCGGCAGCTCAGCGGATCCCGGTTCGAATCCCGGCTGTGCGAGTTCCTGCTGTCAACCCCAACTCCTGCCAGCCTAGCTGTTCGAAAGCATGTCCAATGCAAGTAGATCAATAGGGTTCCCTGTGAAGGTAAAACAGTGTATCCACATGGCCACGGGCTTGCACAACACTGGCTCTTCGGCTTTGAATATGTAGATGAGCACCGCCCCTAGAGTCGGACACGAGTAGCACGCATGTGCAGAGGGGGGGGGTTGGAAACCTTTACCTTTTCATTAGGAGCAGGCATGCGTCGGGCGCTACCTAGGCGCAGCGAGGCGGTTACATAAAAATGCATCCCGGGGGCTCGTGGTCTTTGGGCCTCTCGAACTGCGGGTCTTGTGGCTGCGCTCGTGAGCACGCTTATTTGGAAGCAAAAGCTCACGGCTTTCCTTGAGGGTTTGATTTTGGTGGTGGGGGGAGGGAAGGGCGCAAGGCCAAAGCTGATGCCACCCCAACACCCGCCGGGCAGAGGTTGAGATCTCGCCCTGACCCTGGTCATTGAGTCCGGGAATGGGGACGAAAGGAAGGGACTTACTTCCAAGTAAACACGCACAAGGCGATGGGGTTGTTTGGCAAGTGCTTGCAATGGATGCAGCTGCAGCAACGATGGGGCCGGATTCTGTCTTAATTTGGAATTTTTGGAGTGGCGGGCTTTTAGAAAAGCATCTGGACTCACTGACCGATAGGATAGCACTTAAGACCACCGATCGAGGCGATGGCACTCACATCGGAGCCGATCTGGGTTTAAAGGACCAAGCCGGAATATAACACACGGCAGCAGATCCTTTTGGAGAAGCAGGGGGAAGGGAAGGGATGTTAAATGCTCTTTTCACGGGAAGGGTGTTGTGGAAGAAGCGCGTAAGCCCGAGGGTCGGATCCTAGCAAGGAAGGGCTGCAGAATTTCCCTCCGAATGCCCTGGAAGTTAACGATGTTTCAAGTCAGGAAGAAAGAGGTATGGGCAGCTTTAAAAAAAAAACGACAGGGGCGTGCTCAGTCCCCTTACCGGTGCAAGATCGGCATGGGTCACTCGGTAACATGCATTTTGGATGCTGCCCAGAAAATATAAATAATAACCCATCCTTAGGTTTGCAAAATCGTGACCAGACAATACTTACTGGGCAGACTAGAAGCGAGAAAGATACCAGTTTAAAAAAAACAAACAGTTACATAAAAGAAAGACTAATGAGACATTTAAAAAAAAAACACCCAGGTCAATAAATCCAGAATTACTTCCACCAGCAGCCCAGATTTTTACAAGCAGGGTTTTAGGCCTTTAAAGCATCCAGGCAGATAGACTGGACTCTGCCAGAATTACCCACTCCCCTACTTTTATAGCATGTGTTATCCCTTGGCACACACACACACACACACCACGGTTCTCTTACCCCTCTCTCGGTCTCCAGCCCTTCCCGCTTTCGCTGTTTCCAGGACGTACATGCAATGCTACTGCTCTGCTCTCCAGCAGGTACCAAAATAACAGACAAGGAAGCTGTCATTGGCTGGTGAGAAGAGAGGAAGGAGGGATGCACAGGCTGTCTCTGGGTCCCTCCCCTTCTGCGATGCACATCTTTGCGAGGGAGGGGGCTTTTAAATGTGTCAAAGAAGCCTGGAGCAATGCCACCCAGAGGTTGGGACTCCCCACTGTGAGCGTGGGTTCCTAAAGCAGGGCCACCTGGAGCAGAAGGGGGGGGGGTCACAGCGGAGGCACCAGATTAAGAGCCTTTCCATATTGGCATTTCATTGTGATTTTTGGTTCCGTGATCTCACTGTCTGGCATGGAAAATAAACCCTCCGTTCGTGTTTCTCGCGACCCGTCCTTCCCCTTTAAGGGCTGGCCCATGTCAGTCATCATCCTCATCATTTTAGGAATGAGTCCAGGCCCTGTGGGGAATCGAACTCTCAACCTCGGGCTGTGCAGCCAGAGACCTCAGCCACGGTGCTATGCAGGACCTTCTGGCACAAGGTTAGGGCATGCAGTCTTTGGGGGATGTCCTTCTTTCATGGATGGGAAGTACCAAGAATAGACTCTGCACCTTTTAAGCGCTGGCTGGATCGCACCACATTTCACAGGGTGGATAGGCTCTTTTAAAATGCACCCACCCCTTCAGGAGTAACAGTTGCATCAGCAAAAGAGAATAGAGAGCTCCAATGATTATGGCTATGGAGAAGTTCTTCAGGTGATGATGGTGAAGACTTGTTGACAGCCCAAGCTAATTTTTGTTAGTACTACAATTCATAGAAGGCAGCAGTATTAAAGCACTGCTGAAGCTTTTGAAAAGACTGTGATGAGACAATTCAAAATAAAACAAGGGATAGTGCTAGAAGATGAGACTCCTAGATCAGAAAAGCACTCAATCAGTGTGCTCTCCCCCAGCAAACTAGGGAAGTAAAAGGTAAAGGTAAAGGTTCCCCCTGCACATGCGTACTAGTCATGTCTGACTATAGAGGCGGTGCTCATCTCTGTATTTAAGCCGAATAACCAGTGTTGTGCAAGTCCATGGCTATGTGGCTGGCATGGCTGCAAGGAAAAAATGTTTTACCTTCCTGCTTTTTACGGCAATACCTATTTATCTACTTGCATTTGCATGCTTTCAAACTGCTAGGTTGGCAGGAGCTGGGGTTATCAGAGGGAGCTCACTCCGCTGCGTGGCATCCAGGATTCAAACTGCCAATCTGCTGACTGCATAGAAAGATAAAAAGATGTAGAAGAACCCTAGGATGAGGAACCCGCAGTTCTAGAAAGTGAAGTGGCAGCTGCTTTGAACACACTGGGAAGAAACAAATCATTCTTGTAGATGGGATGTCAGTAGAACTACTAGTTCTACTACAGAGACCAAGCCTGTTAAAATCCTAACAAGAAAATGCCGATAAATTAGAAAATAAAACCATGGCCCCGAGACTGGAAACATTCAGTATAAACTCAAATCCCCAAAGAAGTAGATGCGAAGGAATGCAGTAACTAAAGGACCATTACTCAGATGCTCAGCAAAGGGTTTTACTTTATATGGAGTAAGAAATGCCTGATGTTCAAGCTGGGTTCTGCAAAGGAAGAGGCACTCACGACCATATTACAAATACCCACAGGCTATCGGAGTGCACCAAAGATCAGGCCATGCTTTATAGGCTGCAGCAAAGCCTTTGTGTCAATCATGTGAACATATGGGTTTTTCCAAAAGAAATATGTTTGCCTCAGCGCTTGATTGCCCTGTTGTACAACCTATATTGTGGACAAAAACAAAATAAAAAAACCCTAGTGTTAGAACTGAATATAAAGAGACGGGATGCTTTTGTACAGGGAAAGATATCAAACAAGGACACATGTTATCTTCCTTTCTGTTCATTCTGTACGCAGAACATCTCCTATGGAAAGCTGGGCTAGATTCAAACGGAGTGAAAATTGGCAGAAGAAACATCAATAATTTAAGATATGCAGATGATGCCATCTTACTTGCAGAAAAGCAGCAAGACTAGAAATGACTCTTAAGGAAAGTGTGCCAAAGCAAGGCTGCATTTGACCATTAACAATTTTTTTAAAAAATATGATTTCTAAAGAGCTACCCAACTGCAGTGTTGACAAGGAAGAAATTTAAATGTTTAAAGCTTTTGTATACCTTGGTTGAAACTTCAATCCACAGAATCATAGACTCATCATAGTTGGAAGAGATCTTGGAGGTCCTCTAGTCCAAACCCCTGCCCAAAACAAGAGACCTCATACCATCCCGGACAGATGGCTGTCCAATCTATTCTTGAGAACCTCCAGCAATGGGGCACCCACCACATCAGGAGGCAAGTTGTTCCACTGTTGAATGGCTCCACCATCAGGAAATTTCTCCTTATTTCCAGGTTGGGTCTCCTTCTGATGAGTTTCCACCTGTTGGTCATAACTTCAAATTGAAACTGCAGACAAGATGTTTGAAGTAAACAGAGACTGGGAAAGGCAGCAATGAAGGAGTTAGAAAAGATCATCAAGTGTAAGGATGTGCCCCTGGATTTTTTTAGAATCATAGAGTTGGAAGAGACCTAAAGGGCCATCCAGTACAACCCCCTGCCATGCAGGAACCCCCATCACAGGATTCCCGACAGATGACCATCCAGCCTTTGGAGGTTTTAAGCAAAGGAGACTCCACCCACTCCGTGGCAGCATATTCCACTACCAAACAGCTCTACCTGTCATGAAATTCTTCCTAATGTTTAAATTGAATTTCTTTTCCTGAAGTTTGAGACCAATGCCCCGCATCCTAGTCTCTGAAGCCATGGAAAATAAACCAGTTCCTTCTTCAATGTGACATCCTTTCAAATATTTAAACATAGCTACCATATCCCCTCTAGGTCTTCTTTTTGTACGGCTAAACATTCCCAGCTCCCTAAGCCGCTCTTTGTAAGACATTTCTTCCAGACCCTCAATCATCTTGGTTGCCATCGTCTGGACCCGACCCATCCACACAGTTATATTTCCAATTATTATGCATGGGTGAGGTGGGTGGATGTTGAAGAAAGCTGGTAGGAAGAAAAAGGACTCATTTGACATGTGGTGGACTGCCTGGGCTGCCAGAAAGACCAACAAGTGAAGTGCTGGATAGCTCAGTGATTTAGGTTACTGGCTGTGTGAAGTTGGGAGTTCAATTCTCAACTGTACAGTTCCAAAATTATTATAAGTAGATTCTGAGTAGACTCAAGCCTGGACTTTCTCTGGAGGCAAACACAACAAAATCAAGGTTTTCATGTTTTGGCCACATCACGAGAAGACCAAAATCATTTGGAGGGGGGAGAACAGTGATGGTGGGAAAAAGTGAGGGCAGCAGAAAAAGAGAATGACCAAATATGAGATAAAGGAAGCCACAGTCTTGAGTTTACTAAAGCTCTGCAAGGCTGTTGAAGACAGGACATTCCAGAGACCGCTTCGGAAAGTCATTCCATACCCATTGTGTTGTTAGTCTGTGGAACTCCTTGCCACAGGATGTGGTAATGGCTTCAAAATGGGATTGGACAGTTTCCTGGAGGAAAAGTCCATCACAGGTTACAAACCATGACAGAAATGTGTAATCTCCAGGTTTAAAACCGGGACACTTCAAGGGCCAGATGCAGGGGACTGGTATCAGGAGGCAGATATCAAGTCTCGTGCGCTCCCGGACACATTTGGTGGGGTCACTGTGAGATATAGGAAGCTGGACTAGATGGGCCTTTGGCCTGATCCAGCATGGCTCTTCTTATGTTCTTATGTTCCATAAGGTCATCGTAAATGGTCAGAAGTCCTTTCTTTCTACATCTTTTGTACTGCTGTGTGCAGATCTGTGTTTTTTGCTTCTAATTCTAGATCCTTACCTGTCTTAGCCTTATTTATTTGCCTGGCATCCACTAGTTTAGGGATATCCAATGAGGTGTAGTGGGTAGAGTGACGGGACCAAGACTCAGAAGGTACGGG
Source organism: Phrynocephalus forsythii (assembly GCA_029282475.1). Lineage (NCBI taxonomy): Eukaryota > Metazoa > Chordata > Lepidosauria > Squamata > Agamidae > Phrynocephalus > Phrynocephalus forsythii. The sequence goes on from JAPFRF010000006.1 coordinate 99,229,972, forward strand.
TTCAAATCCCTGCTCAACTAGGGAAGCTCACTGGGAGATGGAACCCCTCCTTTAAATATCTCACTTTGGAAGTCCTGTTAGGGTTGCTATAAGTCAGTGCTGACTTGATGACACATTACCAGTAACATCATAGCTGAATAACTATGTTTATAAATTAATTAGGCATTGAAATGGCACTTGAGCTCACTCAACCCTGGAGCTGTAACATGTTGTCATTTTACTCCCACGGATTCCATCTCCCTGGGATTTCACTACCATTTTGTTCAAAGGAGGTGCTGTTTCAAGACTGCAGCTTTCATTGTTTGTGCGTGGAGATCGGGGAGAAGGAAGCTGCAAAAGAATCATGTTGCATCGTTATTGATTTGTTTTTTTTCCCCACCAGAAGAAGTTGCGGGAGTTAGGGACCCAACCCGACCCGCGATAAATGAAAACCCGCGATATGCGGATGCAGGTCAAGTCAGGCCTGGGGGCCCTAGCTGGGGGCCCCAGCCCTTAAAAGGCCTGTGAGGGCCATCCTAGTCCTTCTGGAGGCCCCAAAAGGGCCACCCTGCAAACCGGAAGTGACTTTGGGATCAGCAAAAATCATTTCTGAGACCTCCAACAGGCCTAGAAAGGCCCTCAGAGGCCTCAGAAATGATTTTCTGCGAACCGGAAGTGACTTCTGGTTCCCAGGGATGCCATTTTCAGGCCTCCAGAATGCCCGGAAAGGTCCTTGTAGGTCCGTTCAGGGCAGCGCCAGTCCTGGGGTAAGTATAGGAGGCCTGAAACAGGCCTTACCCCCTTACCCCAGGGGGCTTTTTTTCATATACTGCGATCCTGTGATATAGTGGGACCGCAGTATATGAACCGCGAACTGGCGGGGGACCACTGTACTTACGTTAGGAGATTGCGGCTGGTTAATAAGGTAAGGTTAGAGTTGCAAATTAAGAATAATCACCCAGGATGCTAGTGGCAAGGCAAAGGGGAGGGGAGTATGTTTATATGAAATGAGATAAAGCCTATACCTGAGTATAGGCCTCTTTAGTCTGGAAAAAAGGCGCTTGAGGGGGGATATGATTGAGACATACAAAATAATGCAGGGTATGAGTAAAGTGGATAGAGGGAAGCTCTTCTCTCTCTCCCAAAATACCAGAACTAGGGGACATACACTCAAATTGAAGGCTGGGAGAGTAAGAACTGACAAAAGAAAATATTTTTTCACCCAGCGCATTGTAAGTCTTTGGAACTCCCTGCCACAGGATGTGGTGATGGCATCTGGCCTGGATGCCTTCAAAAGGGGATTGGACAGATTCCTGGAGGAAAAGTCCATCACAGGTTACAAACCATGATGGAGAAACCAGGGTATTTCAAGGGCCAGATGCAGGGGAGTGGTATCAGGAGGCAGATATCTAGTCTCATGCGCTCCCAAACGTATCTGGTGGGGCCGCTGTGAGATACAGGAAGCTGGAGTAGATGGGCCTTTGGCCTGATCCAGCATGGCTCTTCTTATGTTCTTATGTCCTTATAGGAGTCCCTAGATCTGACTGAAAGTATCCTGTTTCTTCCCCCCCGCACAACAGAAATGACATCACCATCAGTTGCAGATTGCTACTGATTCAAGAGCTCCTTTTTTCAGTTTTGGAGTTTTGTGTGACTCGCGTGGAATGAGAGAACAATCACGTGCACTCCAAAACGGAAACAAGAAAATCCTTCATCAGTGACATCCTGCCGTTGATGCTGCTTTGTGCATGGCTATCATTCACCCTGCCAAACTGGTTGCTTCGAATACCTGCCATTGCTCTTCTTTTAACACTTTGGCCCCGCCAGCTCAGTACTGGTTATCGTCATTCCTTCAGCATAATTTGATTTCTAGGTCACTGGGTTTTCAGCAGTGCTTAAAATAATGCTGGGTGTTGGTCATCATTTTTTTTTTTTTTTTTTTGCAGGCTAAATATATCCATTCTAGTGTGCAAGCCAAGGGCCAGTGGCAGGCTGCAATAACACTGCCACTGGGGCCCTTGCCCTCTGAGCAATTCTTTATTACAGTGGTACCTTGTATAAAGGAATTAATTCGTTCCAAATGAAATTGTGTTAAGCAAAATTTCCTTTATACAAATTTCCCATAGGAATGCATTGAAAACAGAGTAATCCCATTTTTATGTTGTACGGATTCTCCCCATAGGCGATTATGTTAAGCAAAATTCCCCTATCTCCAGAATTTTTTATGTTGTACAACTTTTATGTTATACAAGCTGTTTGTTATACAAGGGTCCACTGTATATGTATAGCAAGCTATATTAGGTGATATGTGTTATCTCAAGTGGATTGTCAATAAAACTATTAAAACTAATTTTAAAAATCAATATGCATAAGGTGAGAAATTTCACACACAGCCCATGTGTTTCCATGGCTGAGTGGAGATTTGCCACTCTGTCCTCTACACCACCCTGGCTATTTTTGTGCCTTTAATATCTCCAAAGAGCCATTTGTAATGAATGATTACTTCCAACTTACTTTTGTGGTATGTGAGGAAATCCCTCCTCCCTGAGTTCTCATTTTAATTGTAAGCCACACAGAGACCTTTGGGTTGTGGGCGGTATATAAGTTGTATAAATAAATAAATAAATAAATAAATAATTCGTCCCTTCAGCTGGAAACCACTCCCCATCTGTGAGGGAACATAGGGGTGCCTCATAGATACATAAATACTATTTCTGGTCCTGCCTCCCGTTCCACTCCTGTACTTAATTGTGGCTCACACGCTGCTGTATTCCTCCAATATGCGACCATCAACATCCTGCACTTTTAAAGAGTGCAAAACCCAGAGAGGCCTGCCACATACTTTTTTCAAATGCACGGATCAGCACTCAGTTTAACCATGTGCAACTCACATGGGTGCCACAAGGTTTAGATTTGAAGAGCACAGTTAAAGTTCAAGCTGGGGTGGATCCTCCCTGGAGTGATGATCAAGGACTAGGTCTCTCGAAAGTGTGTATCGTTTTATACGATCGTTTATGAAGACATGCTTTTACCTTGGGAGAGATAATACTTTGTCCAGCAGTGAAGCTGTTGCGATAAGAAAACCCAGTAATTGAGGAGGCCTGACTGTCGATCTATATCTAAATACACTGTACTGTACTCTCTATAAGATCTTAGAGTGGTGTACAATCTAGATAGATAGATAGATAGATAGATAGATAGATAGATAGATAGATAGATAGATAGATAGATAGATAGATAGATAGATAGATAGATAGATAGATAGGTTGGTTGGTTGGTTGGTTGGTTGGTTGGTTGGTTGGTTGGTTGGTTGTAACCTGTGGGTCCCCAGATGTTCCTGAACTGCAACTCCCAGAAGCCTCCACCACTCTCTGGGCTAGAAGGGGTTTATGGGTGTTGCAGTCCAGGAACATCTGAGGACCCACAGGTTGAGAACTACTGGTGTAGTGAGAGAGAAGTACTCTGGTCAGTTAACAGCAATAAAGCAAGAAAAACAACAATCCACCCACTAAGATAAAAGCCCAATTTAAAAAAAATCAACAAAAAGCAAATGGTGGAGACTTCTGGGAGTTGCAGTCCAGGAACATCTGGGAACTCACAGGTTGAGAACCACGGGTTTAAACAGTTGAAGGAAAAACACTAGCAAACCGAAGGGGATATGGACGCTATAAAGAACATAATGCTTCCAAACATAAGTAAAGCTCATCAGTGCAGGATCTGTCCTCCGTCCAGCCCTCATCTGAGCACCACACAGGGAGAGAGTAACACCAAGCTATGCCAAAAGGGTTGAAGACCTTTTTCTGATGAGATCTGCCCAGCCAATTTAGTGTCCTGATATTTGCTACAGACTTCCGCAATGAACTGTGTTCGGGATTTGTGGCTGCGAAATCGGGACAGGTTGGTGGGAGTGGGCTGGAGTAGGTGGGTTGAATTATAGGATGTCAAAGGGAGTAAAAGAAGCTGGAAGGTACACAGAGGGAAAGGCTGAAGGGTACAGGGAGGAAGTTGGTGGGAAATGTCTTCAAAGTTGGAGTAGACAACCTGTGTACCTCCAGATGTTCGAACATAAGAATATAGAACATAAGAAGAGCCATGCTGGATCAGGCCAAAGGCCCATCTACTCCAGCTTCCTGTATCTCACAGTGGCCTCACCAGATGCGTCTGGGAGCACACAAGTCTAGATATCTGTCTCCTGATACCACTTCCCTGCATCTGGCCCTTGAAGTACCCTGGTTTTAAGCCTGGAGATTACACATCTCCATCATGGTTTGTAACCTGTGATGGACTTTTCCTCCAGGCATCTGTCCAATCCCCTTTTGAAGGCATCCAGGCCAGATGCCATCACCACATCCCGTGGCAGGGAGTTCCATAGACTAACAACACGCTGGGTGAAAAAATATTTTCTTTTGTCTGTTCTTACTCTCCCAGCCCTCAATTTGAGTGTATGTCCCCTAGTTCTGGTATTTTGTGAGAGGGAGAAGAGCTTCCCTCTATCCACTTTACTCATGCCCTGCATTATTTTGTACGTCTCAATCATATCCCCCCTCGGGCGCCTTTTTTCCAGACTAAAGAGCCCCAATTGTTTTAGCCTTTCCTCATAAGGGAGGTGCCCCAGCCCAGTAATCATTTTAGTAATCATGTTAGGCTGCCACATCCATTGTCCTGCACCATTTGCACCATTTGGATGGGATTTGGCAAGTCATTAATTCTTCAAAATTGCGTAAAGAAATTACTGCTAGAATCTTGTGACTCATGCCCACCAGTGTAAGACCATGAGCATAAACTTCAGCTAGGAGTTTAGATGTCACTGTAAGCATTTTTGTTTACATACCAGTAGCTTAACTTGATATGCAACCGCAAATATCTATGTTGACTTGGCAGGAATTTGCAGCTGAAATTGACCCAGATATGCTTATAGCTGCATGGTTTTTCAACTCGACTCAGGGCAATCAGCTTGAGTAATTCCATTCCGTTCATCATCTGAGACTTCAGCTTCACGTGAACCTGCCTGGGAAGGTGTCTACATCAAGAAAAAGAAGCAAACACATCAAGCAATGGAGACAGAAGAGAGGACGTTTTTTGCAATGAAATGTTTTATGTAGATATGATTATTGTTGTTGCAAAACAGATGCAACACATCTCACCATAGTGTAGAACAGTGGTTCTCGAACTTGGGGGTCCCCAGATGTTCTTGGACTAAAACACCCAGAAGGTTTCACCCCAGCTGCGCTAGCCAGGATTTCTGGGAACTGTAGTCCAAGAACATCTGGGGACCAAAGTTTGAGAACTACTGGTGTAGAAGACTTTCACCAAGTGACGGATAATGCGTGCTGCTGAGCCTGCTGTTCAGATGGGCAAATTAAAAGAGCCCCATCCTAATCCGATGCAGCAACATTTTTGGACTGAAACACCTGGATGGCCAAAGGTTCCCAACCTGCAAAGGACAGGGTGCCCTCCAGCAGAAACTTGCTACTTGGGGATCCATGACTACCTCTGTGATGTAAACCAGGGAACCCATGGACAGACAGGAACAGCCAGGGGGTGGAGAGAAATGCAGAAAGGGAAATCTCACAGATGTTATTCTGATCTTTCTCAGAGGAAAGGGTGGGATGCATATGTGGCATGCAGGCAAGTAAAAGAATGAGCTTTGCCACAAGAAATGTGTACCAGATGCAAAGGGGAACCGGAAAACAGAGAAAGGAAGTAAGGAGGGGATAGGATGAAATCAAACCATCGAGTGACAAACTGGCTTATTCTGGATAGAACAAGGGAAAAGCAGTGTGATCCCTAAGATACACAAAACTAAAACAAATGTAAGACAAGGGTATAGGTGATACCTTTATAGGCCACTAATTTAAAAAAAATCATTGCAAGCTTTCATGGACAATACCCACTTCTTCAAAGCATGTGCCAAAAGTCCAAACATTGCAAAATATGCGATTTGCCAGGAGATTAATCTTAGAATCTTTAGTTCTTGGCAAGGTGATTTCTGCCAGGTGCATCTGTCTTAGATTTATTTATTTATTTATTTATTTATTTGACTTTTATACCATGCATCTAGCCTGATGAAGCTGTTTGGATGAGCAACGAAATGTTTCTATCTCTCAAGAAAAAGAAGTCCAGTTGCCATGACTCAACTTCCAGAAAAACTAAGAGTGGGTGATGCCTTTTATTGGATCACTAAAAAGTAACCAGACTGCAAGCTTTCATAGAAGTAAAAAGGAGGGTGAGCCCTGTGATCAGAAAACCAATGCAAAACTAGGCTAGGTGATACCTATATACACTGTAGGTCACAAACAAACAAAAAATGCATGCTAAAGCTTTTGATGGCAAGTCACTCTACCACTGTCATATTTATCAATGCTTTGATAAAGATGGCTTGCTATCGAAAGCTCAGCTTTCAGTATTTTTTTGTTTCATTAGTGACCTATTAAAGGTATCACCTAACCTAATTTCACAAGCTTTTGTGGATCAAACCCCACTTCTTCAGGCTTAACACAACTCTTCTATGGTTAGTGATAAAAATTGCAGGCCAAAGTCCTGAAGCTGATGGTATGTGTGAGAGACACTGAGGGTGTCCTCCTGAGGGTGTTGTCTGGAGCATCTTTATCGGTTTGGGATTTTTGCACCCCTGCTCTGAAGATGAAAAAGTTGTCAATTACTCTGAGATTGCCCTCACGCACACATTGACACTGCCTGCTTGAATCATGGATCTCTCTCTCTCTCTCTCTCTCTCTCTCTCTCTCTCTCTCTCTCTCTCTCTCTCTCTCTCTTAAGGGGCTTACAGTTTGTTTACATTTTAGTGGTCCAATAAAAGGTATAACCCCTCCCATACCTTGGTTTATCCTGGAGTTCAGGAGAAAGCCAAAGAGGTAAACATCCAAGCAAGGGAGCTGCCTTGAACACTCACTCACACCCTTTTCTTCTATTTTGGTGCCTGGTGTCACCTACCTATTTCAAGCATGATGCTATATCCATTGTAATTGCAGGGCAGATTCTGAAACCTTACTACTGTATATGTATTTATTTATAACTTTGGCCAAAAGACAGAAACAAAAGTAAATTGGAGAGAGCTGTTTTGTGCTCCGATTCTTCCACCTCCTCCTTGCAAGCAGCGGATCGGACGAGGGGGCAAAAGCAGTGTCCCAACTAAATCGCATTACATTGGGAGTGAGGTGGGGGTGGGGATATGACAGAAAGTTCCCTTAGGATAAAAGATTCCTGCAAATAATGACAGTGGTGGAGTGGGTGTGTTGTTACCGAAGAACCAGCCGAGCTAAGGATGGAGAAGTTCCACAGGGCTGACTACTGAGGATACACTGGCCATAAAAACTACAAGCCCAATGGCCTTCTGGAATTGCTTCTTTGCTACCTGTTTATTGTATACTCTCTCACACACATCTGCTAATGAGCTCAAGATGGTGAACGTGGCTCCTCTCCTCTCCAATTGATCCTCACAGGGACCCTCTCATACCTGTCAAGTGCCCTGTATTTGCCAGGAAATCCCATTTTGTACCCCTATTTCCCGCTGTCTTCCCGGATATATTACTTTCACAGAAATGTCCTGGATTACATAATTTTTAAAAATCCTCTGAATGGCATGGGTGCCGTCATGTTGGGGACAGCTATTGAGCATGCTCAAAGCATCAAGCATGCTCAATAGGTGGTAGGGATGGGGATACTGCGACCATGTGACAAATGTGGCAGCAGCCATGTTAGGGATCGCTGCATAGGTGCCGCCATGTTGGGGATAGCTATTGAGCATGCTCAAGGGGCGAGCATGCTCAGTAGGTGGTAGGGGCTGGGATACTGCGACCACGTGCCAAATGGCAGTGGCCATGTTAGGGATCGCCGTATGGGCACCACCATGTTGGGGACAGCTATTGAGCATGCTTGAAGCATCGGGCATGCTCAATAGGTGGTAGGGGGCGGAGATACTGTGACCACGATCCCTTATTTTCAAATCCCAAACTTGACAGGTATGCCTTCCTAAATGGCAGGCCAGGCAACAGAGAGAGTAGGACTGGCTATCCTGATGGGGAAGCAGAAAGTAGAGCAGGAAAGAAAGACATTTAAGTAACAGATGATGCTAGAATCCAATTAGGAGCCGGGAAAGAATCTGGATTCTTTCACACAGTGGTACAGCACATTACAGTGGTCCCCTGCCTATTGCGGGGGTTAGGTACCCTACCTGATCTGGGATAATTGAAAATCCGCGATATGCAAATGCAGGTCAGGCCGGGCCTGGGGGGCCTATCTAGGGGCTCTTGTACTTACCTCCAGCCTGGCGCTGCCCTGAACGGGCCTGTAATGGCCTCCCTGGGCCTTCCGGATGCCCCAAAAAGGCCTCCCTGCAAACTGGAAGTGACTTCTGGATGACCGAAAATCATTTCTGAGGCCTCCAACAGGCCTAGAAAGGCCCTCAGAGGCCTCAGAAATGATTTTTGGCAATCCAGAAGTCACTTCCGGTTTACTGGAAGTCACTTCCAGTTCGCACGGAGGCCCTTTTGGGGCCTCCATAAGGCCCGGGAAGCCCGTTGCAGGCCCGCTCGGGGCAGCGCCAGACCTGAGGTAAGTATGTGAGGCCTGAAACAAGCCTTTCCCCCCTTACCCCAGGGGGCCTTTTTTCATATACTGCAGTGCAGTATATGAACCACGAAAGGGCGGGGAGCCACTGTATCTATAGAAGATTCCCCCTTTGCAATCCTCCGGCTGATAAAGGATTCCAGTCTTAAACCGTGGACAGTCATGGCTGCTAATCCATGTTGTTTACAGTGGGCTCAAGGGTCTGGATTCAGGAGAGAGCATTTTCCTCTGTCCTATGATCTGACAAGGGCAGTACTAACAATCTGGCTTAGGGATGGGCACGAAGCACTTCGTCACGCTTCGTACAAAGTGTGCTGCATGGCTCCATTTCCACTCCACCCCCACTGGCTGTTCTTTGTGAGTCACCTCCTCCTCTGGTGGCACACCAGTCCAGGCAGGACCACGAGTTACCCTTCCCTGCTTCTTCAAACAGCTGGCTGCTCATTGGCTTTCTGGGGAGAACCCCTGCCCCACCTCTTTGTCGGAGTAGTCAGCTGCCTAAGGAAGCAGGGAAGGGCAGCCTGAACTCCTGCCTGGACTGGCAAATAACTGCCAGAGAAGGAGTGCCCCCACTGATGAATGAGCTGGCCAGGAAGTGGTGGGAGACGGTGGAGGTGTGTGGCATGCTTCATATGGGGCACAACAAAGTGTTTCATGCCCATCTCTAATCTGGCTCCATTAACAAGTGTCCACCAAGATGCAGGAGGGATTCAGTGTGTTTGCTTTGAACGCATATATATCTATATTGTCTGAATAGCTCAAAGTATCTGGATGCAGAGCCAGACGCTGAGAGGTGGATTCCCCTCTATACCTCCTCTGAGTAGAGCCAGCCTGTGTGGCCTTGGGCAAGCTGTACAGTCCCAGGGCACCCCCAGAAGAAGGGAATGGTAAATCACTTTTGGGTACTCTCTACCTGGAAAACCATGAAAAAGGTTGCCATATATCAGAATTGATTTGATGGCACATGATTATTATATTTTATATGTATCTGGGCATCCCATATAGATCTGAAATATGCAATCCCCCCTTCTGATGGCCGTCGTCATCACTCCAGCCTACCATTGCATGTTTGCATATCTCCATACCTAGATAGATAGATAGATAGATAGATAGATAGATAGATAGATAGATAGATAGATAGATAGATAGATAGATAGATAGATAGATAGATAGATAGATACTTTATTGTCATTGTATATTGTACAACAAAATTGAATACTATTCCTGGCGCAATTAAAAAGAGAAAACATTTAAAAGGTAAAGAGAATTAAAAGCACTCATACACATCCACTAATGGAAGGAAGGAAGGATGGATCAATTAATCAATTCATTCAGTGACTTGGTGTATACAGTGGTACCTTGTATAAAGGAATTAATTTATTCCAAATGAAATTATGTTAAGTAAATTTTCCTTTATACAAATTTCCCATAGGAACGCATTGAAAACTGAGTAATCCCTAATCACGACCATTTTTATGTTGTATGGATTCGCCCCATAGGCGATTCTGTTCAGCAAATTTCCCCTATCTCTGGAATTGTTTGTGTTGTACAGATTTTATGTTATACAAACCTTTTGTTATACGAGGGACCACTGTATCAATAAATATGCCTGAGTCTATCCCTGTATTTAGATCTAGTGAAGTCCATGTTGTTCTCTTCATTCCCCATGTGCCACCTTTAATAAATACCAAACAGAATTATTTTCCTCCCTATGAAATGATTCATTTCCCCTGCCTTTCCTTTAAAATGCACTTTAACCCACAATTGTCAATAAATCTCTCCTCGCAACTGCAAATCCTTTGCATCTTTCATCTCTCATCATTAAGTCTGCTGTGAGTAAGCGGCTTGCTTACGTCTTTCTGCTCGTTAAACTGGAGCTGCCCTCGTCTTCCTCCGTAACCTTGTTTTCCCCCCTCTTAATTCCCACCTGTACAACAGCAACCACCCTTTCCTCCTCCAGTTGCCCGGGCTCTGAACATTTTTTCTAGCTGTGTGATTTTAATGAAACAACAACAAAAAAAGCAGCTACCACATTGTTACCAAGAGAGAAAGTATTGTTATTAAGGAGGAGAATAGGCTCCGGTGAAATACTTTGGGTAGCAATCTGTAAGGGTTCGCTTTCTGGTTCCTTGTAATTCCTTGAAGAACTGCGAGGAGACTGTGACGTTTCTTGCAAAATAAACAATTCTTTATTTTGTTTTCCATCTCTGGGTCTTTGTTCATTTCTTACAACGGTTTCCTTATTCACAGGGGTTAAAACAGGAATATCGAAACTGGGATCAAAACAACTTTCTAATAACATATTTCTCCGTCTACCATCACCATCATTTACTTGTGTGGATCCTTCTTTGTCATGGTTGAGGGTTTCCCGCAAAGGCCCCCACAATAAGGGTGTTGAATGCTCTGGGGCTGGCTCCATCCCCACCCCGGGATCCATCCGGCCGGACCCGAGGAGCTATTTCCCTTTTTCTCCTTACTTTCCGGAGGAGATAACACCATAGGAAATCGTGGACCTCCCTCAGGAGTCGGTAAAGGGAGTCCTGTGTCCACCTTTCTCCAGATCTCCCTTCCTCTGGGCACCCTCCCTAACGTCCCTAACTGTCATTTCTCCCCTCGCGGCCCCTCCCTCCTTCTTCTCCTCGTGCCACTCTGTCTGCGTAATGGCTTCTCTAAATAGAATTCTACCACTTCTACTCTCTGTCTGTATCTCTCTACCCCTTACTATTTTCTCTAGATCACGATTAACTTGTAATCCCACATGCCAATACATCCCAACAGACCTGTCTCCATATCTTCCTCCAACCTGTAATATTTTATCTTTCTTATTAGACCTCCAGTCATCGGTTTGTATCTCTCTTTCCCTAACTCTTTTATATTCATTGCCCCTCCCATCTGTTTGTGTTTCTTTATGCTTAATTCCTATCTCTAATCCTCCCATTTCCTCTTGCAACACTTCCCATGTCACCTCCCTCTTCACTATGGCCAAGAAGCCTTCTACTATCTTTGAAGGTTTGAATCTAAACTCTCCCCCCTTTCCACTCTCTTCTCTTTCAACGTCTATATTCTTCATATTCTTGTCATCTCTCTCTTTCGCCTGGCTTCCTTGCACCACCGTCTTGTCCTCCCTGTGCTCTCTTGGTAATTCCGCGGACGAGCCCACATCTGTCATCTCACATACCCCCCCCCGGCAAGTGGCTTGTCCGCGGGTGGGAATCTTTTGCCCAGGGGCCCTGCCGGGAGAGATAATCCGCGTTAGAATTGTCAGTTCCTTTCTTGTATTTTATCGTAAATGCATATGGTTGTAAAGCCAAGTACCATCTCGTTAACCTTGGGTTATAATCCTTCATCCTGGTCAACCAAGTAAGGGGGGCATGATCAGTGATTAAAGTGAATTTTGATCCTAATAAGTAGTATTTCAAAGCATTAACTGCCCACTTTACTGCTAACGCCTCTTTCTCAATAGTTGAATATTTAGTCTCTTTATCCTTTAATTTCCTACTGATGAACATGATCGGATGTTCTCCTCCCTCTATGTTCTGAGCTAGGACAGCCCCAATCCCCCTATTAGAGGCATCCGTTTGTAATATAAATGGTTGGGTAAAGTCTGGAGCGTGTCTTACAGGGTAGGAACATAGCTTTTCTTTTAGAGTCTCAAAAGCCTTGTTCTCCAAGTTACCCCAACGGATTATTTTAGGTCTGTTTTTCCTTGTCAAATCTGTTAACGGGCGGCAATGGAGGAAAAATTTTTATGAACTGCCGATAATAGCCAGCTAAGCCCAGGAACTGTTGTACTTCTTTCTTGGTTTGTGGAATTGGCCACTGGGACATTTTATCTAGTTTCTCCTCCTGCGGGTAAATTTTCCCTTGCTGTACCTTAAATCCCAAGAAGTCTATTGATTGTCGTGCTATTTTACATTTTTGGGGTTTACTCGAGTCCAGCCTCCCTTAACCTGCCTAATATTAGTTTTAGATGTTGTACATGTTCGTCCCATGTCTTGCTAAACACAATTATGTCATCAATATAAGCTGTCGCAAAGTCTTTAAATGGGTTCAACACTCGGTCCATCAGTCTTTGGAACGTCGCCCCTGCCCCATGTAATCCAAAAGGCATGAACCGGAAATGATACAAGCCTTTCGGAGTTGCAAAAGCAGTCTTTTCTTTGTCTTCCTCCCTCAATGGGACCTGCCAGTATCCTTTTGTTAGATCTAACGAGGAGAGGACTCCGCTTCTCCTAATCTGTCCAATAATTCGTCTATGCGCGGCATGGGGTATGCATCAAATTGCGATACCTTATTTATTTTCCTAAAATCTATACAGAATCTGATGGTGCCGTCTGATTTCGGCACTACTACTGGATGACTCCGCCATGGGCTAGTAGAGGGTTCTATCACTTGTAGTTCTAGCATCTTATCTACTTCTTCTGTAATCACCGGTATCAAATGTCGTGGCCACATGCGGCCATGATCACGAACTATTGTGCCTGGCGGTGTCCTAATGCAATGTTCAGCCCAGGTGGTACGCCCAGGGATGTTCGAAAACACCTCTGTAAACTCGGCTTCTATATCTTTAATATTTTGTAATTGTGAGTCTGATAGGTTTTGACAAATTTCTATTTGTCCCTTATCTCCATATAAATCTGGTCCTACATCATCTTCCTCTACCTCCGCCCAAAACACCTCTCGTTCTTCATACTTCTTCAGTAAGTTAATGTGAAATATCCCTTTTTTCTTAGCATGATCTGGCATTTGTATTTCGTAATCCACTTCATTTAATTGTCTCAGAACTGTATATGGGCCCTGCCATTTAGCCAACAATTTTGAATGTTCTACAGGTAGTAACAGTAGAACTTTGTCTCCTATGGCTAATTGTCGCTGTTTCACTGTTCTATCATATCTATTTTTTTGGTATGTTTGTGTCTTGGCTCTATTAATCTGAGCCAGTTCTGAAACTTTTCTGAGTCTATTTCTCATATCCATTACATATTTCACAGTACATTCTGCTGTATCTTGTCCTTCTTCCCATCTCTCTCGTATGAGGTCCAGAATATTTCTTGGGTTATGTCCATATAATAATTCAAATGGAGAATAACCTGTACTAGCTTGTGGCACCTCCCTAACAGCAAACATTAAGGGCGCCAACATGAGGTGCCATGTTTTTGGGTTTTCTTCGACTACTTTCCGTAACATATGTTTCAAAGTTTTGTTAAATCTCTCCACCAAACCGTTTGTTTGTGGGTGATAAACCGTCGTTCGAATTGGCCGTACGTCTAATATTTTCCAAATTTCTCTTAGGGTCATACTCATGAAATTTGTGCCTTGATCCGTGAGGATCTCATTAGGGAAACCCAATCTTGAAAATACTTGTAATAATTCCCTTGCCAAGATTCTTGCTGATGTGCTCCTCAGAGGGATTGCTTCTGGGTATTTGGTAGCATAATCTATCAAGACCAGAATGTGAGTATGGCCGCCCGAGGACCTACATAATGGTCCTACTATATCAAGACCAATTCTTTGAAACGGTTTATCAATCAATGGCATAGGAATTAGTTGTCCCCCTTTTGCTGGCTTTGGTTGCGTCAATTGACAAGTGTTGCATGTTTTACAGTAATTTTGTACATCTTGTTTTAATCTCGGCCACCAAAACCTGGATTCTATCCTAGCTATCATCTTATCCGTTCCTAGGTGTCCTGCAAGTGGGATGTCATGTGAAAGTGCCAGAATATTGTTTTTCCATACAGAGGGGACAACTAGTTTATCTGTGCCATCCCTGTCAATATAATATACCAAACCCTGTCTCATTTCAAATCCCACTTCGCCCAGTTGTACACTCCCTTCGCTTTTCAATTCTTGCATTATATCTATCAAAGCATCATCATTTTGCTGCCATAACCTCACCCTGTCTCGTCTAGCGTCGATCATCTCTTGCCACTTGTATTCATCAGACGGCACTGGTCCGCAACACATGCCTTCCTGTTTAGATAATAAAGGGTTAAGCTCTTGCCAATCCCGGCCCAATAACATTTCCCTCGTTAAAGAGGGGACTATCCCAATTTTCAAACGATGGGTGATGTTATTCACAGTAACATTCGCCCAAATCGTTTGGTATCCTTTTACATCTCCGTGTATGCACTGTATCATTATACAATCTTTGGATGGCGTCCCCCGTAAACATTTCACCAATGTCTGAGTACACCCTGTATCAATGAGCGCCGTTTTCTCCTCCCGTTTACCATTGCTTTAACCTCCCACCCTTTGTCCCTTAGTTCACATTCTTGTCCTGCTTTCCCGTTTGGAAAAGCTGCCCACGCACAGTCTTTGTACGGGCAGTCCCTGCATAAATGTTGCAAAGAATTGCAGATGAAGCAAGCCGGTTTCTTATCTTTGTTTACATGTGTAAGTGTAGTGTTTGCCTTGTCCATCTGTCCTCCGGGTGTCGGTTTGGCTTGTCGGTTTGATACAAGCTGGTCCAGTTTCCTCGGGGTATCTTCCTTCCCCTCCATCATGCCCTGTCCTCGTGGTCTGTCCCTGGAGTAATACGTCATCGTTCTGTCACGTTGTTTCTCCACTGGAGGGATCTCGCGAGATTGGTATGGGCGGTCGTTGTTATTACCGTAGTTTTCTAAAAGCTGCACCACATCTTCTAGCGTTTCTGGCTTGTTTCTGCGCACCCAGTTGTTCACGGAAACGCTTGCCGTGGATAATAGCTGTTCGATTACCAGTTCATCTATCGCCTGTTGAAATGTACGCGTTTCCGGACGCAGCCATTTTATTAAATTTGCCTTCATTCGTTGTGCCAATGGTCGTGGATGAATTCCAGCCTGTAGACGGAGGTCTCTGAACTTCTTTCTATAACTTTCTGGTGATATGTTATATGTGAGTAAAATAGTTTTCTTCACCGTTTCAGTAATCGCAAGCTGCCGTTGGCTCTAGCGAGTCCACTATACTTTGCAATTCCCCTGTTAACCCCTGTGTCAGTATTAGTGCCCATTGGTTCTGTGGCCATTTGGCTGCTGTCGCCAGTCGTTCAAATGTGTTTATGTATGCCTCGATATCATCATGGTCTCCCATTTTTTGTAATTTTGCTTGGAAAGGTGTCGTAGTATTTCTTTGCGAGTCCGTTTCTTTGACTCTTGTATTCAACTCCTTGTCTCTCTGTTCCATCTGTTTTATTAAATACCTCGTCTGTTCTGATAACATCTCCATTACTTTATCTTGTCGTTGGAGTGCTTGTCGGAGCCATAAATTTTCTGTAGCCATGTCTGATGCACTGGTATGACCGCGTTGGCGCCAATTTGTAAGGGTTCGCTTTCTGGTTCCTTGTAATTCCTTGAAGAACTGCGAGGAGACTGTGGCGTTTCTTGCAAAATAAACAATTCTTTATTTTGTTTTCCATCTCTGGGTCTTTGTTCATTTCTTACAACGGTTTCCTTATTCACAGGGGTTAAAACAGGAATATCGAAACTGGGATCAAAACAACTTTCTAATAACATATTTCTCCGTCTACCATCACCATCATTTACTTGTGTGGATCCTTCTTTGTCATGGTTGAGGGTTTCCCGCAAAGGCCCCCACAATAAGGGTGTTGAATGCTCTGGGGCTGGCTCCATCCCCACCCCGGGATCCATCCGGCCGGACCCGAGGAGCTATTTCCCTTTTTCTCCTTACTTTCCGGAGGAGATAACACCATAGGAAATCGTGGACCTCCCTCAGGAGTCGGTAAAGGGAGTCCTGTGTCCACCTTTCTCCAGATCTCCCTTCCTCTGGGCACCCCCTCCCTAACGTCCCTAACTGTCATTTCTCCTCGCGGCCCCTCCCTCCTTCTTCTCCTCGTGCCACTCTGTCTGCGTAATGGCTTCTCTAAATAGAATTCTACCACTTCTACTCTCTGTCTGTATCTCTACTCCCCTTACTATTTTCTCTAGATCACGATTAACTTGTAATCCCACATGCCAATACATCCCAACAGACCTGTCTCCATATCTTCCTCCAACCTGTAATATTTTATCTTTCTTATTAGACCTCCAGTCATCGGTTTGTATCTCTCTTTCCCTAACTCTTTTATATTCATTGCCCCTCCCATCTGTTTGTGTTTCTTTATGCTTAATTCCTATCTCTAATCCTCCCATTTCCTCTTGCAACACTTCCCATGTCACCTCCCTCTTCACTATGGCCAAGAAGCCTTCTACTATCTTTGAAGGTTTGAATCTAAACTCTCCCCCCTTTCCACTCTCTTCTCTTTCAACGTCTATATTCTTCATATTCTTGTCATCTCTCTCTTTCGCCTGGCTTCCTTGCACCACCGTCTTGTCCTCCCTGTGCTCTCTTGGTAATTCCGCGGACGAGCCCACATCTGTCATCTCACACAATCCTATGAAAGAATGCTCACAGTAAAGATGGATCAGCCTGCTATATATTCTCATTTAGCTACAGTTTTTGAGAGTCTAAAAGGGGAGAGATTACTTGGCTAAAGATGACTTGTCAGTTTAAGACCTGTCGCTGAGTTTTGAATTTCTGGTTTAATTTCGTTGTGATGCGCAGTCAAAGTACAGAGACTCACAGAGGAGAACAGCATCAGGTTCTCCAGATGGTCCACTCCTTTCTCATTAACTGGCACTAAAGGTCCTACTAGCTTTCTCTCAGACATTTGTAGGAGGGAGAATAAAAATGTTTCTTCACTTATAGATCGTGAACGAGTCAACAGCAAACAAACAACACAACACAACTGCTTCCGACCGACTAAAAAGAACACTCTCTTTGAACTCAGGGGTGGAGGGGAACAACTGGTTAGTCTGATAAATGGACAGTCACCCCAGCCCAGAAAAGCCTGCTCCACACCTAACAAACTACAGGCAGCATGCAAGGTTGTAAAAACTCCAAAAGTTTTCCCTCCCACGCCCACAATTCCAGCTGGGAAACTGAACCTTGGGAAGGCAGGTGGGGAGGCCTGCTTTATCCCCCACTTCCATGATCTTGTCACTATGTGGTGGTATATAAGCAGAACATTTTGCTTTAAATATCTCACTTGGTAAGCCCTATTAGGATCAATATAAGTCAATTCTATCTTGAGGAAATACTAACATATTACCTAAGTTTAATAAATGTGCATCCACATTGTATTGATGTTACTCAGAAGGAAAGGTCACTTCCTTCATTGGTACTTCCAGGTAAGTGTGAACGGGTTGCATCCTGACCTTAGGGAAAAAAATATGTTCTGGACTGTGCTGGCTACACACACACCTTTTGAAAGCCTAATTGAAACCAAATAGGGTTTCCTTATATTTCCCTATGGTGACATTCCAAGCTATAGTGCTCAAAGTGTTCTCCTTTAAGCACTCTCTGGGTGGTTTACAACATAAGGATGCAGGCTACACATTGTCCCCCTACTTTCACAGCCCCCAGTGAACTGGGTACTCATTTTACTGACCTCAGAATGATGGAAGGCTGAGTGAACCTTAAGATGGCTGCCTGAGCTTATTGGGATTGGATTTCAGATTGTGAGTAGAGCACCCAAACGTTTAAAGGCTGATTTGATTGGATATCAGGGAAAACTTCCTAACTGATAGAGCAGTACAACAATGGCACCAACTACCTCAAGAGCTGGAGGCATTCAAGAGACAACCACTGGCAGATATTCTTTCATGTGTTGGACTTGATGCCCTTATAGGCCTCTTCCAACGTCATGATTCTATGAGTATCCTCTACCAAAATCTTCCCTTCACCCGCCTGCCTACACCGCATATGATACCAACAGGATAGAGCAAAGCATGGGGACCATTTACTTCCATTCTGTTCTTAGAATCAGCACCACATTTCTCCCATATGTTGTTCTTTCTGAGGAAGGGAATCTCGTGGGCCCACCACACAACATGGTAAAGGGAAAGATGATAAAATAGATAGCCCATTCCACATCACAGCCCAGTTAAAGCTGGTGAACAAATGTGGTGGTGCCTACATCCTTCCAATATACATCGGATGTCTTGCCTCCCACTCTCAAGTGACAAGACTTTTTTAAAAAAATTAACTCTTCATCTTTCTCTTTAAAGAAACTCTTGTCTCATGACATACTTTTAAAAAACAGTCCCAAAACGGCACACAATGTTCTTGGATGAGGATGGTTTCAATCCAATGCTTGTTTTTAATCTTCTTACTTTCCAGGGTTTAGAAAAGTCACTTTTAAAATGACAGCTCCTGAAATCCGACAGCCCGCATGATCTGAAAATGTAAAGATCCTATATTCTAGGACAGTGGCTCACAAACTTGGGTCCCCAGATGCACATAAACTTCCAGAAGCCTTCGCCACTGCCTGTGCTGGCCACGGTTTCTGGGATTTGCAGTCCAAGGACATCTGTGGATCCAAGGTTGGAAGCCACTGCTCTAAGCCACTTGATTTAAGTGTAGAGTAAGATTGTGAAATTCATGAGATTTATAAATGCATGGTTGTCATCCAGCTATAGATTCAATCTATCTACTCTGTCTGGTGGAAAGAAATTGATACTTTTCACCCCCTTCTTGCTGCAGGAGGTTATGATGGCATCTGGCCTAGATGCCGTTAGAAGGGGATTGGACCAATTTCTGGAGGAAAAGTCCATCAAAGGTTACAAGCCATGATGGGAATACATGTTCTCTCCAGGTTTAAAAGGAGGGTACTTCAAAGTGCCAGACACAGGGGAGTGGTATCAGGAGACAGGGCTCTAGTTGTCTCAGGTGCTCCTAGAGCAGTGGTGGCAAACCTTTGGCACTCCAGTTGTTTTGGACCACAACTCCCACAGTCCTTTGCCATTGGCAATCTAGGCTTGGAATTCTGGGAGTTGCGGTCCAAAACATCTGGAGTGCCAAAGGTTCGCCACCACTGTCCTAGAGGCATCTGGTGGGGCCACTGGGAGATGCAGGAAGGTGGACTAGATGGGCTCTTGGCCTGATCCAGCATGGCTCTTCTTATGTTCTAACCTAGTCATAGGTGGGTCCGGAGGAACTCAGGTGCAGTCAAGCAGAGCACGTAATATGAGTACCTTGGGGAGTTCTATGTTCAGCGCTGGTTAGATAGTCTTCTCCAGCATCCAGTTCCCATCAGAGAAGCCCAAGCTTCACAGCTGCATGGGATTCTACCATTTGAGCAACCCATTAAGTAGGGTGGCCTGAATCAAAAGTCCTTAAGTGTCTGCTCCACTCACTAAGGTCTGCCTGAGTTTGATGTTCCATCACCAATGGAATTATCTTTCAATTGAGTCATGTAGAAAAGATGCCCCCGGGCTGAACATTACTATTTGCTTTACTTGTGCCTTTATTGTAATTACTATTTGCTTTACTTGTGCCTTTATTGTAATTTCTATGGCTTTGGTAGCCTTGTAAGCCGCTTAGAGTACACTATGTAGATAAGTGGGGTATAAATGCAACAAATAAATAATAATAAATAAATAAAAGGGACCTTAAAACAGAAAAGTTCCTCAAAATCACCTTTAAAAATAGTTTCCGAGTTTGCCTGACTGTTGGCTACTGTCCGGAGTTTAAGAGCTCCAGTGTTTAACTGAGCCAAAATCCGACTCATTTCAACCAGATGCACAATGGCCCATTGCATGTGGGATTACTGTTTTGCTGACATTTGCACAAGGACGTGTCTGGGAAAGCCCTCTTGTGACCAATGGGGCAGGCTCTGGCTTTCATAACTGCAAGCCAGGCAACATTTGGGATGCATGGAAAGCGATGGACGCACAGCACTTATGCCTTGCATTTCCTAACGGGCTTGTAACCGTTGTATTAACATCCATCCTTTTTTAGGAGGTTTAGGCATTCTTTTCAATAGAAAGGTTGGATTAAAATATAATATGCTGGATAGCTCGGTGGTTTAAGTAGAGCTATTGGGAGTTCAATTCCTCACCGTGCTTCCCTGAGAGGGAGAGGCTCAAATATCCCCAGGGTTCCTTTCAGCTCAGCGGTTCTAAGTTTAAATAAATAACTGCAGATGCTTTTGTGCTGCCTAGATGCCCTAAGCACATCCAATCTCACCTGATTTTGGAAGCTAAACAGGGTCGGCCCTGGTTAGTACTTGGATGGGTGACCACCAGGGAATACCAGGTGCTGTAGGCCCCTGGAGTAGGAACTGGCAAACCACTCCAGTATTCCTGCCAAGAAAACTCCATGGGCATGGAGTCACGAAGAGTTGAGCATGACTGTATACGACAAACACACACAGAGAGAGAGCTGCTTCTCTTTAGAAGGCAGTTTGTTGGTGAAATTCTCAAAGTGTATTTATTTGCTTAGTTTCATTTATAAACCGGATACAATTAAAAAACAAATTAAACTATCATAACATTTAAATGTGTCAAGTAATTAAATGTATTGAATTTGAAAACAAACTACTGTACTTTCTCTGGGATATGAATGTTAATGTGATGCCCTCCTGAATTTATCTTGTATCTAGTGTTGTTTTTAGTTGTGTATTTACACACACACTCACACAATGCACACACAAAGCATTAAATTTTATTATAAGCCATTTGAAGCATTTTCAGTGGAATGGCAGGTTACAGATGTTCATATAAATAAAATGAATCTATTTAAACTTCCATGAAACGCTAGCAGATTTTTTTTTAGGATTCTCCCACACCATTTGGATGTGGGTGGGAAATATACGCATCCAGCTTCAAATTTTGCAACCATCTAAAGAGAAGGAAGCATCATTAATTTGTGCTTCTTTCTCACTCTTCCACCATATTTCAATTTTTCCATAGCATCCAAATATATTATCAATAACAACAACAAAGAGATGTGGTCCTTACACAATACAAATGCATGTGAAGGTAATACTTTTATTATAAATAATAATAATAGGATGTTGGCAAATCAATTCTGACGCAGTGGCACAGTGGTTAAATGCCTGTACTGCAGCTAAAACTGTGCTCACGACCTGGGGTTCAATCCCAGGTAGCAGGCTCATGGCTGACTCAGCCTTCCATCCTTCCAAGGTCGGTAAAATAAGTATCCAGCTTGCTGGGAGGGGACAATATGTAGCCTGCATACTGTAATTAAACTGTAAACCACCCGGAGACTACTTTAAGTCCTATGGGGCGGTATAGAAGCAGAACACTTTGCTTTATGTGGATTCCCTCAACTCAGCCTCAGTGAGACATTTTCACGAAAACATGTCTCACTTTCTTATGAGGAGAATCATTTTATTTATTTGTTTGTATTATAGGCTGCCTTCATCCCAATAAGGGAGCCTAAGGTGGCTCACAATATTTGAAACATTACAATTAATTGCTTTTATGGCAATCCTTTTCATCTTTTTTTAGGTAAAGAGTACTCAGAGTTGGCTGACTATTCCCTTCTTCTGGGGGCGTCCTTGGACTCTGCAGCTGGCCCAAGGCCACACAGGCTGTTTCTTCTCCCATGAGGCACAGTGGGGGAATTGAACTCCCAACCTCTGGCTCTGCAGCCATTGACCTAGACCACTGAGCTATCCAGCCAGCAGATGTCTTTATCATAAAAGAAACAATGTGGGCTTTTGTGGTTAAAGGCCACTTCTTCAGGCATGCAACGGTATCTTGTGGGTAGTGCAGAAAAAATATGAGTCCCCCCTCCAAATCTATGTGGCTTTTCCCCTTTAGCCAAACAGGAAACCTGGGTTTTGAAAACAGGTGATGTGTGGTGGAGGCGAGGTATATACAGATGCAGTGGCTGCCCTCCAACTGGGTGGAAAATCCCAACCATATGTTACCAGAGGTGAAGCAATTAAGCTATACCCACCTTGAGCTAAGCATACCAGGCAGACATCAGTTATGAATTTTTGCATGCATCGTTTTTCCAATATTGTTGCATGCCTGAAGAAGTGGATTTTAACCACAAGACCTTGTGCTGACTGTTTGATGTTTTGAGTGCTCTAATAAAGGTGTGACCTCCTCCTACATCTCAATAATGACCGAGACATTGCTGCATTCATTCCCGCCCCCAGCTGCTGAAATGCAAACATCACATGACTTTTGTGGGGTTGCTAGAGACAAAATGTTAATGCTGGTTTCATGCATGTGGTGATATTTCTATCCTTCCTTTTTCTTTCTTATTAGAAGTGCTGCGGCAACACTTCAGAATCAATTAAGCCTCCCCCTTTCCACCTACAGAGGCATGTTATTTTTCAACTGCACAGCACAGCGAACTGTGAAGTCTTACTTAATGGAACCAGACAGAGTGATTTTTTTTCTAATTATATATGACACGTTGAATTCCTGGTTTCCAAACTCTCTGTCTTTAGGTCTAGAGGACACACAAACATATCTTTGGATCTTGGAGGACTGCACCCTCTCCTATGCCCCCCCCGGTCTATTTTTCATTTTTTTTTAAAAAAAATCCTATCTCTTTTTTAATCCACCCAACATTTCCTGACTAAACTGAATTTAACCATTTTCCTCCTCTGATCCCTAGCGACAGGATGATCAAGTCACAAACAATTAATGTACCTGAATTATCAAATAGTTGCAAAGCACGGTAAAAATATAAAACAGCAAAATAATAGAAGTGGATTTTATGAGGGTCTGCAGTAGCTGTCCTAGATACAGGGTACCACTGTATGTATGTGGATGTATATGTATATGGATGTAAATAGGTTAAAGATTACCTCATCGATAGGTGTCATGACTATAAGAGCTATTGGATGCTTATTGTATAAATTTAATAGCGGTTATTAAAATTTAATTTTTTAAAAAAAGTTGTAAATCCTTCAAAAAAAATCATAGAATCAAGGAATCATTCAGTGGGAAGGGGTTTATAAAGCCATCAAACCCAACCCCTTGTTCAATGCAGGAATCCAAGTCAGGCACATGGTGGTCCAATTTTCTCTTGAATGCCTCCAGCGGTGGAGCGCTCACCAACTTCTGAGGTAATTGGTGCCATTGTCGTACTGCTCTAACAGTTAAGAAAGCCCCCCCCCGCTGCCGCCTGATATTGCGAAATATCATGAAAGTGTTCACGAAGGAACGCATTCCGGAATGACACCATCTGAAACGTGGTGAGCCCTACGCTTCTTACAGATGTTTGACAGGACTTCTTAAAAGGCCCATTGCTTGACTCAGCAGTATTAGATTTATGTGAATCGGGGGGAATGGGATGTTTTGCCAGGAATTCATCCTCTGAGTCACTGAAGTGGGACAGCTGTGTCCTTTAGCTTGAGCAGGGGAAAGAAGCAGAATAAGAGGCTGACTTTTTCCTCTTAATGAAGCAGCCTGAAACCTTGTCCTCTGCAGGGTTATCTGGTGGTTCCAAAGGTTGAGATCATGCCAGAATGCTCGGAAAAGTTACATTTGTGGATGGACATTCCCTAGCCAGCATAGCTCCTGGCCATGATGGTGGGATAATTCTGGCAATGGTAGTTTTAAAAAAGTAACTTTTCAACCTGAGGTTGTCTCCTGTGTGTTTAGTTTTAGAGAAGTTGTTGAAATGTGTTCATGGCGTTTGATTCCACTTGGCATTTTAGCTGTTTTAAATGTATCCTTAATTTTTTTAAAAATTACAAATTTTTCTCTCAGTCATTCAGTATTGTATTTCCTATGATATGGGTCCATTATCATACTTTCCTGTTTGTTTTATATTTTTATGATTTCTTAGGAGCTCATTTTACAGCCAAAGTGTAACTTCCAAATAGTTTTATAACTAAATTTTGGTTGTTCATTGTAGTCCTATCTCCTCAAGACATATCTTGTATTGTTGCAGAGCTGATGAACCTTTGGCACTCCATGTGATTTGGACTGTCACTCTGCACTTTCTCTTTCTCCTTCTCTGACATTCTGGATTAGAGGCACAGCAATATCATGAATGACTGACCAGCTTTAAGCCAAACAAGCCAAACCATAGTTTAATATATGTATGTATGTATGTATGTATGTATGTATGTATGTATGTATGTATGTATGTATGTATGTATGTATGTAAACTGCACTACTTGGGGCAGTTTACAAAACAGTCATAAAAATACAATGCTACAGAGATAAATCCAATTAAAATACATTTAATACAATTAAAATCCAAATAAAAATCTTATAAAACACATCTAAAACAGCCATTAACTGAACTTGTTAGATGGCAAAAACACTTCATTCTGCCTGATTTCTTAGGGAGGGGGCAAAATAAAAGCCATAATAAAATTATGACCACTCTGTATAGTTAGATGAGCAGCATCCCTGAGAAATACTAATGTGGGAACAACTACTGTAGCTGTTTCTGGAAAGCATGTACCTGTGCTCCTGCTGGTTATTTAATTATGCTGTCTAGTCACCTCAGGCCCTGCACAGCATTCATGCTTGCTAGATTTAATGTCCTAACCCTAACCCAACCACCCACCCACACCGCCCAGTTTTACTCTAGGGTAGATTTCACGGAGCAAAATGCCAAGAAAGATATTGCCCAGGCAAGTTAGGGTGCCTGAATTGTTTTGTCTCTTATTATTTCTTTTCACACATTTTACAAACAAAGTATGATTCACCTCCTGCTGCATAAATTTCAAGGCTGCTGAGATAAGTGGCTGGTTATATATTCACTGGCAGGCCAAAACTCTCATATAATGGCTCAGGACATAGAAGGGCTATGTTGCTTATTGGTGCTTGGTCACTTTATTTGTTTCTTGTTCTTTCTTTTGGTAGCCGCTCTCTTTATGTACTTGTATGGGCCACGTGACTACAATAACTTTTATTATTGTTGTTGTGTGTCTGTTCTCCACAGCCGTCTCTGCTGAACACTAGCAAGGCACTGGAGAACGAGCTTTGTGCCCGAGCCAAAGAGATGGTTCACAGACCAAATGTTCACTGCCACCTGTGGTGTCAGTTGGTAAAAGACTACAGCGGATCTATTGTTTTTGGAACACACATATAAGGGCAATCAATTAGGACGGTCCAGAATGAGGGCCAGTGTGGTCCCGAAGATCACACAAATGCAATACTAGGAGGTACCTTTTATTGTACCACTAAAAATAAAACGAATTGCAAACTTTCAGGGATGAAATCTGCATTATCAGTCTCTACGCAAAGCTCTCCTTCACATCCTGAGACACGGTGAAGGAAACCTGGTTTTCATCCAAGGCAAGCAGGGGGTCATAGAATCATAGAGTTGGAAGAGACCTCAAGGGCCATCTAGTGCAACCCCTTGCCATGCAGGAACCCCCATCACAATATTTCCAACAGATGGCCATCCAGCCTCTACTTAAAAACCTCCAAAGAAGGAGACTCCACCACCCTCCTTTGTGGCAGCATATTCCACTGCTGGACAGCTCTAACCATCCGGACGTTATTCCTAATGTTCAAATGGAATCGCTTTTCCTGTAGTTTGAAACCATTGCCCCGAGTCCCAGTCTTTGAAGCCATGGAAAACAAACCAGTCCCCTCTTCAATATGATATCCTTTCAAATATTTAAACATGGCTATCCTATCCGCTCTCAGCCTTCTTTTTGTAAGGCTAAACATTCCCAGCTCTCTACGCCATTCCTCATAAGACATGTGTTCCAGACCTTTAACCAACAGAGACTGTACTTTCTGAGAGTGCTCAGAAAGAATAACATCACTCAGAGACTATTGGTGTCTTTTTATCGTTGTGTAGTAGAAAGTGTACTGACATACTGCATATGTGTGTGGCATGCCAGTTGCACAGTGGCTCAGAGGAAATCGCTCCAGAGGGTTATCAATATGGCACAGAAGATCATCGCATGCCCACTCCTCACATTGGAAGAATTACACAGCTCCCGCTGTCTTAAGAAAGCTCAGAATATTGTTGGATATATTTCTCATCCTGTACACTCTCTGTTTGTACCATTACCATCAGGCAGAAGGTATAGATCTATTAGAACAAGGACAGAAAGATTCACAAATAGTTTTTACCCAATAGCAGTAACCATGCTAAATTCTGTTAAAAATTAAGTTGTGGGGTAATATTAGTGTTGAATGTGTTACATATATCTTGTATGGGGATTGTGTATGGCTGTTTTTTTAAAATTGTAGTTTTTATGGATTGGTTATGAATGCTGTCAGGTGAAAGAGTGTAGGACTGTGTGTGTATGTTTGGTTTTTATGTCAGTTTTAAATGAGTGTAAGTTATGTTCGGCGGGTGAATGTTGGAGTATCTGTATGGATGGTTTGTTCTTAAATGGTAGATTTTACGTCTTGGATTTTTATGCTGGGGTGTGTGAATGACTGACTAGATGGCACTTTTAATCTTGTTGTATTTATACAATGACAATAAATTCCATTCCAATTCCAATTCCAATTCCATCCTGGTCGCCCTCCTCTAGACTCATTCAAGGTTGTCAACATCTTTTTTAAATTGACATGCACAGAACTGGACACAACACTCCAGGTGGAGTCTGAGCAGAGCAGAATAGACTGGTACCATCACTTCCCTTGATCTAGATCAGGGGTCCTCAACCTAAGGCCCCGGGGCCAGATGCGGCCCCCCAAGGTCCTGAATCCGGCCCCCGGGACCAATTGCAAACCCCCCACACCTACCCCTGCTTTGCGATCAAGCCAGCCTCCGCAGCTGCTTCTGTTGCTGAGGCAGATCAAAGCAGTGGGCTATGCCACTTCTCCCACTCCCCCCAAGTACTGCCCAGATGATCAGCATGCTGGCTAGTGGGGCATTTAGAGTGGGAGGGCTACGGCAAGGTCGCCCGCTCCCCCCACCCAGTGTGGTCCGGCCCCCAGTGGTGCCTGGGGCGTGGTGGACCGGCCCACTGTTTGAAAACTTTGAGGACCCCTGATCTAGATACTATGCTTCCGTTGATACAACCAAGAATCGCATTGGCTTTCTTGGCCACCCTGTCACACTGCTGACTCAAGTTGAATTTGTGACCAAATTTTGTATCTGCAGTCTCTTAACACACTGGCTTCCAGTTTGGTTCCGCATCGATTTCAAGGTTCTAACTAGGACATACAAAGCCCTAAACAGTAGACCTAAACAGTGTAGGGCCTTCACCCAATGATATCGTCCTGCAATACCAGATCCTCCCAGGCTAGTCCTTTGAGGCAGCTAACTCGAGAAGTTGAAATGAAAAAACAAGAAATAGGGGCTTTTTGGCTTTTGCCCCACATCTGTGAGATAATCCTCCACCTGATTTATGCCTCACCCTCTTTACTACCTTTAAAAGATCATTTTAAAAATGTGGGTGTTTAAGCAAGTATTCCCACAGCATGAAACATAACTCCAGCGTTCACCCATTTGAGCAACATCTATTAAATAATACTCTTTATTTTGGCCAATAATAATAATAATAATAATAATAATAATAATAATAATAATAATAATAATAATAATAATAATAATAATAATAATAATAATAATAATAATAATGGCAATTTAATCCTTTAGGTGAGTTTAAATATTATGATGATTGTTATTTATCTAGTATGTTGATATTATTTAACTTTAATTTTGTCGTGTTGTCTTGGACCTATGGGATCATGTGTTGTATTTTGTTAAAAAAATTGTTATCTTTCTAATTTTATTTTATTTTTTATTTATTCATTTATTCGATTTATATACCGTCCATCGGGCAAAAAGCCACTCTGGGCAGTTGACAGCATAAAACAAACTGATTACAAAACACAGACACAAAAATATAATAAAAAGCAAAAATATTGCAAATGAAAACATAAATAAAACAACAACATTAATAAAAATCAAAGGTAAATAAGATAAGCTAATGGCAAACAAGATTAGATCACTAAATCAATAAGGCAACATAACAGTTAATAAACAGGAAAAAAGCAGATTGAAATAACCAAGTCTTAAATCTTTTCTTGAAGATCAACAATGAGGGGGCCAGTTGGTTCCAGAGTCTAGGAGTGGCAACTTATAAATCTCCCAGAGTAGCCAGGGCTGCCAGATGGGCAGTATAAAAGTCAAATAAATAAATAAAAAGTTGCAAAGATCCTGCTGCTTATGGGAGAGAAATCCCACAGATCTCCTTGCCTACAACACCAATTCCTTCAGAGGCAGCACCTTTAACTCAGACCAACCTAACAGGTTTTCTTTAACGGTAAGATTGGCGTGTTCTAACATTAAACAAAATAAATGTTGCCTTTTGGTCCGATGGCGTAAAGGCTGTTTGCTTTCTCAGGTCAGGTTGCCAGGTTTCTAAGGCACGGGCTAGTGTCTCATGGAAGGGCTGTGGTTTCTCTGGCAGGAATAATTACCTCAGAGCGAGCCGCAATACAGCAAGTATCTGTGTCCCATGTGCCACTCAACGCCACCCATTCCCAGCTGGTGTCAGGGCTTGTAGGCTCCATGAAGAGAGGGAGGGGGTGTCATTCTAAATGGTGTGATGCACCCAAGTGCATGTTGCTGAGTTTTGAATTTCTAGTAAAATTCCTTTTCGCTACACAGCAGAAGCACAGAGGCTCGCAGAGGAGAATAACTCCAGGTTCCCCAGAGTCCACCTCTTTTTCATTAACTGGCACTTGCAGTTTCAATAACTCACTCAAGAGACATCTCTAGCAGAAATAACAAAATGATTTGCTTTACTTGCATTTCTGAACAGATGAGCAACAAACTAACAAATAGACTGGCTCCCAACAGATTGAGGAGAGGGGAAAGAACATTCACCAAAGAGACAGGGCTCTTTTTGAGTTCAGAAGGTAGAAGAACTCTTGGTTACTGCTCGACAAACAGACCAGCTCAGAAAAGTGCTTCCCAGTCAAGCAAGCTATGGACAGCATGCAAGTTTGGAAAAACTACAGCAGTGCATACATCCACCAGCTTTCTCCTCATTCCTCTTCTCCCAGCATTTTTCTTGATACCCCTAATGGGAGGCATCTATCTATCTATCTATCTATCGCTCCAAAGCACAACACTTAGAGACAAACCAGACGTGAAGTAACCGCCAAAGAAGGGCGTCTATTTCCTTATGCAGAGGCATAAGGAAATAGACAGCCTGGATATGTGTTGTCCTTTGTCATTTCTGGCTCTATGTGCGGATTGATACTCTTATGCTCCCCTCCTTCTTTCTCTCAGGCTGCTTCCTCCTCCTCTTCCTCCATCTTAGATAGATAGAAACAAATCTTTGTACAGTGAAGCCAGATCTAGGCGCTATCATAACCAGCTTTAGTGACGTTTCTTTTCTTCCTGCAGCACTATTGTGAAATGAATTTCTAGGTTAGTAGACAATAAATGTTCTTTTTGTCTTTTTAATGCCCCCCCCAGAGTGACCTCTCTGTTTTAATAGCCATAGGGTCAGCACTTGGCCATTGCACTCTGCAAGTAAAAGATCAGATCACCCTAACAACTCTAAGGTATCCCCGACTGGACATTTAAAGGCACACAGGGCATCAATTGTTGATTCACCTTCACACCCGACTCACACAGGTCACATCCCTGTAAATATCAGAGGCATACCCTGTATTACTCATGTGTCTGTGAAGATTCTCAGTCATCCCGGTGAGTTTATCTGGAAGGTGAGTCATGGCAACAGGACTTCTTTTTCTTCAGAGACTGAAACGTTTCACTGCTCATCCAAACAGCTTCGTCAGTCTTCAAACATCAAAACACATCCAAAGCAGAAAGGCACAACAATCCATTTAAGAACCTCACTCAGGCAGGCAGTGATTAAGGAAAAGCTTGTTGGAAGAGAAGCCTGCTTGCAGAAAGATAGCAAATATTGAACCAGCTTGGTCTCCAGTGGGAGGGGGTTCCAAAGTCTGGGAGCAGTAAAACAGAAGGCCCTTTCCTGTGTCCCCACCAAACACGCCTGTGAAGGAGGCAGGACTGAGAGAAGGGCCTCTCCTGATGATTTTAACAGCCAGGTGGGCTCATAAAGGGAGACGTGGCCCTTGAGATAGCTTGGACTCAAGCTGCTGAATCCACACTTTGAATTCTTGCAGATAACATTCCTGACTTCATAGGAACTGAAGTTTCCTTCCTTAAAAGGGGAAAGGGTTCTAGCCCCCCCCCCATTGTTGTATATTACAACTCCAGAGGTGCAGTGGGACCCCATATTCACCTATTCAGTTATCCACAGTTGTCAGAGGAAAAAAACTAAACAAGTAATTTAGCAGCCATAAAGCAAGCTACTCTCGCAAAAGAGCAGCCATAAAGTAAGCTACTGTCCCAAAACAGCAGGGTTTTTTTTGGAGGGGTATTTTGGAGTTCTCTCTTATCCACCATTTTCTTTATCCACAGGAAGGCCTAGAACCGATCCCCAGCGGATACTGGGGTTCTATGGTATATGTCAGTTATACGTTACATCTTGGAAGTCAGAGCAGATTTTCTAGCTGCATTAGCTTCAATCCTATCTGAATGCCCTTTCTGGTGAGCAAGTCTCATTAAAGTTGGTTTGATTTCCTTCTGACTAAACATGCATTGGATAACATAACTACAGTTCCCACTTTGCAATCGCAGCTTGGAAAAGTTAGGCTGTCCCAGAAGTCATTTCCTAGAATCCACTACACGAGATAGGTGTGAGTGCTGGGTAATGGGTTTTGGAAACTGTAATCCAATCCACTCCCAAAGCTCTTTTCCCAGATTGACCTCTTAGCAAGTAGCAAAGCATAATAGACCTGAAAAGCTTTTCACCCCAGAAATATATTACACACATGTTACAGTCTTGCTTTATGCAGAAAGCCATTGTCACTGAAGATGAAATTAACATAAGCTAATTTCCAAGGTCAAGGCAACGTGTGCTTTTAATATATATATTCTGCAATAAATAAATAAATGCCTTATGAACAAGAACAGTGAGTGGGTAATGCTGGGACCAAACTGCTAAGTCAGGCAGTTCTGGAGGACATGACCATGGATCCGGAGAGCATTCTTAATTTAGTTATTCAGGCCATGTCTATTCTACCCCATAGCCTGAGATCTCAAGGTGGAAGAAAACAGTAAGAACAAGACAAAATAATTATTCATAATAGGAAACCCTTATCTGTGTGATCCGTATATACTGATTCATTTTCATCCACAGCCTGAAAATATTAAAAAATATTAAAAGAAAAATCATAAAAATATGTATTTCTGAATACAAAGTTACCAGAACTGGACATTAGGGGCTGCTAAGAACCATGCTATGTGTAGCATTTGCTACAATCTGCGTTTTTCAGCATCCACAAAGCCAGGGGGTGGTGGAGGCTTGGAACTGATTTAGAACATTAAACACTATGTACCATGGAAACAGTAACAGCAACCCCCCAAAAAAACACTAATTAAATACATGCTTATGCCAGTGATGGCGAACCTATGGCATAGGTGCCAAAGGTGGCATGTGGAGCCCTTTCTGTTGGCACCCGGCATTGTGTCTTCATAGCCACTTGTATACAGGTTAAATTACTGCATTGACACTTTGCAAAAAAAAAAAAAGTGGGTTTTGAATTGCAGTTTGGGCACTCGGTCTCTAAAAGGTTCGCCACCACTGCTCTATGCCATCTTTGTCAGATTGTAATCCTATGAGCGTGGACATAGAATGCTGTTTTTATCTGGAGTATTTTAAGTCCCCCCCCCCCAGTGACTTTAAAAAGACTACAACACCCAGAATTGCCCAGCCATCAGGGAGAATTCTGGGGCTTGTAGTCCCTAAATAATGGATCAATTTAATAATCAAACCTATGATCCTACCAGATTAGGAAATTTGGGATTTGCTATAATGTTTCCTTCTCCCAAGTCATGGTAGGGGAATTTCCGGGAATTCCTACCCATGTCATTTGTATCAAGGAAACCTGGGCACCTCTTAGAGGCCAAGCCTGTTTTCTCTGATTGCATGTAGCTATGATTCATTTCCATGAAACTGTGGTAGGAACGTACTTTCCCTATCTCTCTGTTGATATATTATATGTATGTCCTGTGGTGGGGCTGGAAAGACTCTCAGAAAGCTTTCTGTTTGAATTGCTTTATATCAGGGCAATTTTTTTGAATTACAAGCAAAATAAAATAAAATAAAGACACATCACAAAAGGAAAAAAAGACAAGGAAGGAAAATAAAATGAAGAAAACATAGGGCACTTTCATAACATGATGGGGTTCTTTAGCTTGATAGAATGGGTGATGGAGTATTTACGTTGGGAGAGTAAAAAATTAATCCTAAACCCCATTTCCCTACAAGTAAATTCTCATGATGGTAAAGACCATATCCTAACAAGGGTGAACTGGAATGTGCATTTCAATAAGTCTTGATGAATGCAGCTCTTTCTGTTCATCTGTGCCACGCCATGCATTCCCAACACACACAATTCACTGCTTAACAGAAAGGCTGACTGTTGGACCGCATGCTGAAACTGCCCAAGTGCTCAAAAATCGCACATTATTTAAACTCTGAATAAATCCAAGATGGAGTTCTAAAAATCTTGCTCAAAACCTCTCTCTGGTCCCCTGAAGTAGTGTGTGTGTGGCATCATTACAGTTGTGACCGAGACTCTTTGTGACCCCCATGTCCATGGAGTTTTCTTGGCAGGAATACTGGAGTGGTTTGCCAGTTCCTATTCCAGGTGCCAACAGTACCTGGTATTCCCTGGTGGTCTCCCATCCGAGTACTAACCAGGGCTGACCCTGCTTAGCTTCTGAAATCAGGTGAGATCGGATGTGCTTAGGGCATCTAGGCAGCTCTCCCCTGAAGTGGTAGCCTTTCTCATACCTGAAATTACATCACTGTTTATCCTTTTCTTCAGATAAAGAAGACTCAAGTGGGCAGTGAATGCCATAAGTCCGTATATGATTCAGGTAAGAACGAAGTTAACATCATTTACCAAATGAAACACCAGCCATTGTAACCATGTGCTACATTTACTGATTAGAAGTATCACACATGGTGCTTCTTTTTAATTTTCTTAGAGGGACTTTTTTGTTTGTTTATTCATCACATTTATATCTGGCTTTATTTAAAATATTATGACCCTGTCTTTCTGATTTAAAAAGGTGCCAGGCGGCTCTGTGACTTGGAATACCTCTGTTCAAAAATTGTGTGTATGTGGGAGCCTCCCTCTGACTACAGAGTTCCTTCATAAGGCCAGTGATGCCTTGATTATGAACTATCTGAATCTGTGAGAAAGCCCATGTAGCAAACCTCCCCTCCCCTCCCCTATCACTCTTGAGATGTGTTAAACAACATATCCTGTCAATGTATTCTCGAAAGCTTTCACGGCCAGGATCTGCCAGCCACAGAGACTGGCGAAAAACTTCCAGAGCATGGCCAAACAGCTCAAAAAAACTCACAACAGCTCACAAATCCCATCGTTCCCCAAACAGTATGCCCATCGTGAATGGTGGAAACTCTAATTCAACACATCTAGAGGGTGGTGACTTGGCTAGAGAAGCTTTTTCTAATTTAGTGAACCTTCTTCGGCATTTCCAGTGTCCTCTCTGAAGGCTCCAGGTTCAGCAAACTTTGCAGAAGCCCTGTAAAGGTCAGTATTGCCACCATGGGAAACAGGGTTGAGAAAACCAGAGAGAATAAAGAGCAGGACTTTTGTAACCCTGATAGATCTTGACCACACATTCAAGACCAAGACACTCCAAAGTATTTTGCAGCAGAGTGGTCTGTTTATATACTGCCCCATACCACTTCAAGTTGTCTCTGGGCGGTTTACAGTTTTAATTATAGCATGCAGGCTACACATTCCTCCCCCCCCCCAACAAGCTGGATACTCATTTTACCAAACTTGGAAGGATGAAAGGCTGAGTCAACCATGATACCTGCTACAAGGGAGATATAAACACAAAGTCTATAGGGCCTTTTCACACGACCCCTAAGATCCGCTGGCCACTTAAATTCGGACCAGAGATCTTGGGGGTTCGTTGCTCTTCCTGCGTCCCCACCCCTCTGCACTTCCTTGCTCCTGTCTGCGTGAGGGGAGGGTGGAAAAAAGAGAGGAAAAAATGCAGGCTCACCTCCAGTCTGCCGTCCAAGCCGCCCCGAGCCGCATTCCTTCTCTTAAAGGGGTGGGAAGCAAAAAACAACAACAAAGAAGTGAGGAGAGCCCGCACTCACCAGATTACATCCGGATTTGGGGATTTTCACCCTCCAAGAGCAGGTACATGAAAAGTGCACTGGAACGCGCTTAGGTGGGCGTGGTCGCACTTAATTTCCTGCAAACTCCGGAGCTGGCAGCCATTTGCAGTGGAGTTTCAGGGTCGTGTACAAATATGTAATCATGTATGGTAGATTCATATAATGCCCTCTCTTGATGACCTTAACACCCCATCCACTTCATACTGTGAGATATGATCTTTGAGGTAGCTAGGACCCAGGTCCTACAGTGCTTTGTAGGTTAAGGTCAGCACTTTGAATTGTGCTCAGTAGCTGATTGGTAGCCAGTGGAGTTGCTTTAGTAGGGGTGTAATGTGATCTCTATTCACTGCCTCAGTCAGCAATCTGGCTGCTGCATTTTGAACCCCTTGGAGTTTCCTGCGACTTTTCATTGTATGTACCTCCCCTTCTAGCAATGAGGCCACTGAGCATATGTTGTGTGTATGTGTGTGTGTGTGGGGAGACTCCACTGTCTCCCGATTCCCACCCATCATGGGAAAATGAAATATTTCCAGGATACTTTCTCTAATTGGTGGTAGTTCTAGAAGCACGCTTTATCCAGATTGCGCACATTCACAAATTAAGAGCCCTGGCATTTTAAAAAAAAACCCTGGCATTCCCGTATCCTAAACCCCAGCCTAGAACTCCATGCTGGGAATTTCACAACTCAAATCAACTCCCGTATGACGGATGATGAACTTTGTCTAACCATTCCCTAGGATTGCCTACTACAGACTCTTCCGCTTTCTTCAGCTGGGCTCTTGTTGGAAAACTATCCAAGCTGCGATCTTGGGGGTGGGGTGGAATGAAAACGAAGTCAAAAGTTCCTGCAACATATTTCCCACGCTTCGTCCTTCCGCCTCCCTTGTGACCCAATGGCAACTTTATATAAATGTTCACACTCTTTCCAAGAAGTGGTGCAAAAGGGAATGAGTGAGTGAGAGAGAGAGAGAAACCAAAAGCCTCAGCCAAAACGCAAGACGCTGCTTAGGATCTTCGTCGGACGCACCCTCCGCTCGCACGAGCCTGGCGGACCGGGCACAGATGCGGGTGCACGTGGGGATGCGCGCCGCGCAGCCCAGGATCCGACGACCTCACCCGCTCAAGCCGAGCGCATCGGGACGGAGGTAGAGACTCCCAGGGGCTCTTTAAATAGGAACTATAAATACGACGGGCCCAGCCTGGCCCCTGATTGGGTATCTCTTCCGCGGCTGTTTTGCATGCGGTGACGCCATCCAATGATGCAGGGAAGGCTCCTCCCCTCCCTCCTCGCCCCCATTTAGCCCTCTGGCGAGGGGCGGGGTTCCCGCGGTGGTTTGGCGCGGAATGCGCCTCTGTGGCGGCTGGCGGAGATTAGCTACATTTGAAATCCCTGCGGGGGAAAAAGGCAGGGCGCCTCCCTCTTCTGATCGAGGCATTTTGCCAGGGCCATTAAGGCGTGGAATGCACTCTGCACGTGAGCAGAGGAGCTGGGTCGGCAGCTCAACGAATCCCGGGTGCCAAGTAGCGAAGTGAGCTCTCGCTGTTAACCCCAGCTCCTGCCAACTTAGCAGTTCGAAAGCATGTAAATGAAAGTAGATTCCCTTAAAAAGCAGAAAGATAAAAACACAGTTTCCTTGCAGCCACCGCTGGCCACATGGCCACGGACTTGCACAACACTGGCTCTTCAGCTTAAATACGGAGATGAGCATCGCCCCTAGAGTAGGACACGACTAGCACGCATGGGCGGGGGGAACCTTTACCTTTACCTTTAAGGTTGCTTTTGCAAAGCCTATCATACATAAACAAAGATAAAGAACCTTCACTTTAATATTTAGATACAGAGTTGGGAAAAGACTGGATCACAATAGGGTTATTCTGGGAGTGGTAGTTCCAGAAGATGACGTTCGTCTCCGTTTTTATCATGTGCCTTCCATGTGTTTTGTATTTCTCATTTGTCCTTCACTGCCTCAAGTGGCCTTCTGCAAGATTGATCAGACAGACAGACAGATAGACAAAATGAGCTGGTCATACAGTAGTAGACAAGAGTGCTGGGCTGGGACCCGCAAGACCTGAGTTCAAATCCCTGCTTGGCTCTCAAGAGGCCTTTCTATGACATCATCATCGTCATCGTCATCATCATCATCATCGTCATCACCATCATCATTATCATTATTATTATTGCTACTACTACTACTACTACTACTACTACTTGTATTTTGATTTGCTATGCTTTGGGTTTATATGTTTGGACAAGTTGTTCTCCGCAACGTGTTGTACACCGCCCAGAGTTCCTGTGGGAAAATCGGGTGGTCAACAAATTTTATTTATTTTATTTATATATTTATTTTATTTTTAATACCGCCCATCTTCCAGTATGGAACTCTGGGCGGTTTACAGTTAAAAAGCATTACAATACAGAATAAAGGGTAAACCCTAGCAAGACGGAAGAGTGGGCGGGAGAAGAGGGAAAAAAAAGGAATAAAAAATTTAAATAAAATACAAAAATAAAACAAACAAACAAACAAACAAACAAACACTTCACATTTCTTGAACATCTTTGGCAAAATCTAAAGAAAGAAAAAACAAAAAGGACAAAAATGTGGCACTTTATAGACCACTTATTATATTTTAATGGGAGCTTTCGTCAATCAAGACCACTTCTTCGGACATACGCCATAAATCAGAAGCAACTCTGTGGCACATCATGAGAATGCCATACATGTTGAAATAGGCTAGTACAGCTATTTCTCTGAATATTGCAACAAACCACATTTTAGTATTAAGTATGCATAGGAAGTGAGACTAATCCCTGCAGATCAATCCCAAACAATGGCCTACTAACATACAGGCATCCCAAATATGATCTTATGAATCCCATGCGTGTTTATTCAGAAGCAAATCCTAATAAGCTGAATCAATTTCACGCCCAGCATTTGCAGCACAGTACTACAGTTATACCCAAGGGTACACAAATTTGGAATTCCTGCCCAGTTACTCTTAGCAAAATCTGTGCCAGCTCTTGGATGAGTAACTTTTTTTTTTTTTTTTGCTCAATAGCTGTCTGAAAATCTTGGGAGATTTTTGTGAATGGTTTCTAAAACAAACCATATTCCCAAACTATGTCCGTGCAGGACTCCAAGTTCAAATCCATAAATCTTAGCTAGTAACCTTGGCAGAAGATGGTAGGTTTTCAGTTCCATCTTGCCTTTTACCCTTCCTAGCCTTTCTCAAACAGATGTGTATTTGTGAAAATCCTAAGGCTTTTGGGTGGGGAAGACAAATAAAAGTCACAATGTTGTGGGCACGAATGGCGTCATCGTTTGTTCGACATACAAGCCGCAGTGTTCTAGGGCTTAGTCGGAGGGAGGTGGCAAGGCAATTCGGGGTCATTGCATTGATGGTTTGTGTGCCTATTGCTTCCATTTGTTTAGGTGGAGCAAACTTGGCGGCTGTTATCCCCAAAGAAGCTGCCTAGGTGCCCTAAGCACATCTGATCTCGCCTGATTTTGGAAGCTAAGCAGGGTCGGCCCTGGTTAGTACTTGGATGGGAGACCACCAGGGAATACCAGGTGCTGTAGGCGCCTGGAGTAGGAATTGGCATGCAAAACCACTCCAGTATTCCTGCCGAGAAAACTCCATGGACATGGGGGTCACGAAGAGTCAGTGATGACTGTAAGGACACACACACACACACACACACACACACACACTTTAATGCAGTTCCTCATGTGGTGGTGACCCCTTCCCCTGCTTGGAAGAGGCCACAAGCCCCCCTTGGCAGGCCACTGCCACTGGTGCCAGAGAGAACCCTCAGCCAATCGCAGCCTCTGGTGCCATTGACTGACATCCCCTCCAACCTATCGAGCTGTAACTCACTCTTTACCCCCTTCCTCCCCCTTCTCCTCCAGACCCAAGCCGTTATGTGCCTTTTTCTTCACTGACTCATAGCGACCCCTGTGAAATGGTCGTTCGACCTCCAAAAGGGTCCCAGCCCCCAGGTTGGGAACCATTGCACTAAGTAAATAAAGAAATAAGACTTATAGGTTACATGTTTAAGTGTTCCAGGCAAAAATCAAAGAAACAAAACAAAAGACAAAACATGTGGCACCTTAAAGGCTAAATATTATATTTCAATATCTTATGAGGAGTGGCTTAGGAAGCTGGTAATGTTTAGTGGCTTAGCCTAACAAAAAGAAGGTTGAGAGGGGATATGATAGCCAGGTTTAAATATCGGAAAGGATGCCACTTCAAAGAGGGGACAGGTTTATTTTCCATGACTTCAGAGACTAGGATTCGGAGCAATGGTTTCAAACTACTCTACAGGAAAAGAGATTCCATCTCAACATTAGGAAGAACTTCACAACAGTTAGAGCTGTTCAGCAGTGGAATATGCTGCCACAAAGGATGGTGATGGGGTCTCCTTCTTTGGAGGTTTTTAAGCAGAGCCTGGATGGCCATCTGTCGGAAATACTGTGATGGGGGTTCCTGCATGGCAGGGGGTTCGACTGGATGGCCCTTGAGGTCTCTTCCAACTCTGATTCTAGGATTCTAGTATTCTATAAATGTAAGCTTTCATGGATCAGGTCCCCTTCTTCACACATAAAGAAGCAGAATTAGATGTTCAATAGAAATATACAATGGAACATAAATTTCAAACCAAATTTAGCTTTAGGAGACTCGTGGTGCAATGGTTAAACGTCTGTACTGCAGCTAAAACTGCTCACGACCTGGGGTACAGTCCCAGATAGAAGGTCATGGTTGACTCAGCCTTCCATCCTTCCAAGGTCAGTAAAATGAGTACCCAGCTTGCTGGGAGGGAGGACAATATGTAGCCTGCATACTGTAATTAAACTGTAAACCACCCAGAGACTACTAGAAGTGGTATGGGGCGGTATATAAACAGAACACTTTTACAACAGTGCCTTAAAACAACACAATCCAAACCAGTGCATGTAAATGTAGCATACATCCAACATCCAATAAATATTTGGAACAACATAGGAGCAACTCCAGTTATTTGATGGAGCAATTGGGGAGGGGTGGGGACATCTCCCAATTAAAACAAATCAAATAGGGTGGTACTCAGGTGGTCTTGGGAGCCACAAACCAGATCCTGGAGGTCTGCATGCATGCAACCAGTTGCATGTTGCTCACCCTTGTAATTTTATCAACACTCAAGGCTATACCTGTCAAGTGTCCCCTATTCGCCGGGAAATCCTGTTTTTTTACTCCTATTTCTTGCTGTCTACCTGGATATATTATTTTCCCAGAAATGTCCCGGATTATATAATTTTTTAAAAATCCTCTGAATAGCATGGGTGCCGACATGTTGGGGACAGCTATTGAGGTTGCTCAAAAGATCGAGTATGCGCAATAGGTGGTAGGGGCGAGGATACTGTGACCACGTGACAAATGGCGGTGGTCATGTTAGGGATCGCCGTGTGAGCTCCGCCATGTTGGGGGTAGCATGCTCAATAGGTGGTAGGGGCAGCGATACTGTGACCATGATCCTTTATTTTCAAATCCAAAACTTGACAGGTATGCTCCAGGCTTTCAGGATTCCTTCCAGTCCTGCAAAGTGATGGGGTTATTTTGGGACCTGTTGGGTGTAAACGTCTCTGTTCTACCTGTGAGCTATGGGGACTTTTCCCAAATGTGAATCTAAGGGCGTGGTGGGAATGACGTTTTTCATTCAGAACAGGATTGTGGAATGCAGTAGTCAGCAAATAATTTCACCTTGAGGCACTGGAAAATCAAATCATTTTGCTGACAAAAACATTATTAGATATTTCTCCTCACCCCCAGGGAAATAATGTCCAAACCACAACAAATTATGTTGGCTCACAAAGTTGGCTGACAAGTATTTTTGCTGGTTCCCTGGCAGCATTACACGGTTATAGGAAATTAAACTATTAGTAATTGGCTACTGTTTCATAAAATCACAGATCTATTGCATTTCATCTTGTCTAACTGTAGAGCTGGCCCCACCTTCAGGCCTCATTTCATCTTTGCTCTTGGTAGGATGCAGTTGTACGAGATTATCCAAGATGATTTAAGAGGGATTTCCCACCACAAAGGACCTCATTGTTTCGCCTGAAATATCTCAGTCAGGCCAAAGTTCCATCATACTCTATGGTCACAGATCACATTCTTACTGTTAGCAATCATTTACTGTGACCACAGGTTGTGTGACCACAGTTGTATGTTGTGGTGAAAACTGAAAGTGGTTTCGACTCGCATTTTATAAGAGAGCACGCTCTCTTGGTAAGAATGCTAATTGTGCTAAAGGAGGCAAAAGAAATGAACTTCAAAACATTCGGACAGTCAGTCAAAGCTTTATTGTTTATTATGACCATAAGCCTTTATAAATACACAGTTCATAGTGCCAGAGATTGCAGCATTTATAAACATCAGTGTATGAATACGCAATACATGTTTTAAAAATCTTAGCAACAGCTCCCACTGAACTAAGGGCCTTTATGTTGGATGGCATTTAAGTCCTCGAGAAAGCCAGACCTCAACTTCTTAGCTGCCAATGCAAAAAGTGCTACAGTATAAGTAATGAATGGCTGTCGATGAACAGCCTTAATACCATTTCTTTGTGGAAGCAATTAGGGAACATCTGTGTGATAGGCAATAAAAATCTGTCTCTAGGGTTCTTGCAGAGAGGGCAGATTGGCAAATAGTGAATTATGTCTTCTATCTGATTGCAGCCATAGACACATTTCTATTCCATAACTGGAATTCTTTTGTATCTCCCTTCAAGATAAGCAGAGGGCATCCGTTGAAATCTAAGTTCAGTGACGACTCTATGAAGCTGTGGAAAAAATAGTGTCTCAAAATATTGTGGCTTCAAATGGTTGATCTGAAGTTTGGGATACCACATTGAGAACCAAAATTCATAAATTGCGGACCTGTCCTGACAGGCATCATTCTCCGTAGCCCCCCCCCCGGGCGCCTATGGAGGGCCTCGTGGCCGCACAGGTACGAAGGGCCTCGTGGCTGCACAGGAGGGCTGTGGGGATGGATGGCGTCCCTCTCCACCGCTGCCCCGGGCGCCTCCGAAAGGCCTTGGAGCTGCGCGGGGGCGGCGGGGAGCGATCAGGTCGCTCCGCGCCGCCCCCCACACTCCTCCGAGGCTTTGGGGACAGGAGCGCGATCGCCCCACCTGCTTCTGCATATCGTGGATTTTCATGGATCGCAGGTGGGGTGGGTCCCTAACCCCATGATTGGTGGTGGTGGGGGTTTACTGTAGTAAGATCATAGATATTTAAATCTTGGCACTGCTTCGCCCAACCTCCAGCCCACAGTTGTTCTAGCCAACAGCTCCTGGTCAATGACTGATCGTCCAGGCCATTTAGCCTATGCCAGTATCTAAAGCAGGCTAAATCAATTCTTGCACCAATTGAAATAAGGTGTGCAGGGGTTTCCCGGAAGGAAGTCCCAACAACTGCCTGAATAGTTTATTCTATATTACTTCTAAATAATAATTGGAAGTCTTGGAAGTCTTCTAAATAATAATTGGAAGTAATAATTGGAAGTATTATTATCCCTCTCCCCATCTTTCTGCCCCATACAGCATTTGGGCCAGAATTTTTATAATATAAACCCCAAGAGCAGGGGTTATTAGTTGTCCTCCTCTGGCATAAAAGAATCTTTTAAGTTGATATTTGGACATTGCATAGATAATGATAGATGAGGAAGCAGATCTTGACTTCATAGGTCCTTAAAAAAGGACAGAGATACTGTTTTTCACAAAGTTATAGAATTCCCTATTAGGAGACTGTATCCATTGATATACCTACTACAGCCATATTATGCACACTGACTCACTGGAAAAGACTATAATTTTATGACTGGTCAATGGCAAAAGAAGAAGGAGCTGCCCAAGGATTCGCTGGCTTGACCACATCAGAATGGACCCTCAAATGGTCTTGATGGAGCTAAAAGAAGCTGTAAGACAGGGGGGTCCAAATTTTTTGCAAGGAGGGCCAGATTTGGTGCACCTCACCAAAATGCATTTGGCCCCTAGCCCAGACTTTGGGCAAACCTCTAGGACATGCAAGGAGGCAGGTAGGACGCTGCGGCAATGGAGCCAGGGGCAGGTAGGCTGGGTGGGTGGCTGGGGAGACGGACAGATGCAGGGAGGGCAGGCATACCGGAAATCTGCAAGCTGATGTCTCCATCCAGTATGGGGAGGGGCCAGCTGGCAGGGATGCATGACTGGCTGAGCTGGTGGGGAGAAGAAGCTGCGGACCACTCAAAATTTGAAAACAGGCCGCATTTGGCCCCAGGGCCTGACTTTGGACATGCCTGCTGTAAGAGATCGAAAGGCATGGAGAGCATTGATCCATAAAGGGACAGAAAGTCAGACACGACTGAACGGATAGATGAGATACCTACTTGCATGCTTCCAGTGTCCATCCTGAACACATGACAAAATATGTTCTTTACAACCAAGCCCGCAAATAGAATCGCAGCTGCTTGGACCTATTATGAGAATTTCCATTTGTTCTAAATAATTTGTTTACACACATCACCACCACCAGCATCTTATTATATTATTCCCCCTTTTTTCTTTGATTTGTTATGCTTTTTGGTGGAGAAAAGTTTTGCTTTGCTGTTGCTTAGTCATTTTTCTGAACTGTTATTTTTAGCTCTCTCTTGTTCTTTTCA
Source organism: Phrynocephalus forsythii (assembly GCA_029282475.1). Classification (NCBI taxonomy): domain Eukaryota; kingdom Metazoa; phylum Chordata; class Lepidosauria; order Squamata; family Agamidae; genus Phrynocephalus; species Phrynocephalus forsythii. Next base: position 99,273,170 of record JAPFRF010000006.1, read on the forward strand.
AGCATTGTTTTAACAATATTTTAAGTTCCCTTCAGTGTTTCTGTTAGGCAGTAAAGGGAGGGGCCCAAGCCCCATTTGGATAAGCAAACAGATGTTCTGAGTCTAAAACTATGTTGTCCCTGGCTCTTATATACAAAATAGCCCATTGATAGAAGACAGAACACACCAGGATTCCTTTTTGTTGGATGAAAACAATATGTGAAATGTCCAGCTTGATTTGTGTTTGCTTTTTGAATGCTTTTGTGTTTTTACAACATATATCCATATATTTCTATGTAGCTTCCTGTAAACAAACAGAAAAGCAAGTCAAATATACACAACAAGTGTTAACATCAAACCAGGGAGAATACACTAAGGAGCTAAGCTCAGAACAAGGTCAGAATTAAAATGGATGTATTTTTAAAAGGAGAATTCCAGATTCCTTGGCTGGTATCCCACAGCCGGAAAATCCAGATCAAAGTGAAATGCAGATTTCCCTGGGGATGTTCACGTGATTGAAAACACAGTTCCTGTGTCCCAATGGGCGCAGTTAAAGAACTGCATCTTTTGTGTCCCCATAACCAGGACATCGACACAGCGGAATTTTTCACCTGCAGTTTCGTGGGCCGCGGTCTTACCAGAGTTTTCTTCATATATAAATTCCCTGCGGTCACGTGCGGTTGTATATAAATTTCGGGCAGTCACTTGGTTTTTAATGTGCAGTTAGTGTCCTCTCTCTTGCGTCGTATTTTCGTATTCTGGTTCGGGTCTCATTTAAAAACTTTCCTAGACTGTCCATCACTGATGAAAAGCCTGCCTGAAAAGAAGGGTCTTACATCCAAGTAAGCTTAGCTTATATACAGTTGGTCATGTGGAAATGATTCATGTGACAGGCAGGCTTTCAACAATCATGCTTGAGTCCCGGAATGCCCTTTTAAAGTTGTTGTTGTTGTTGCTGCTGCTGTTGCTGCTGCAGCTGCTGCTGCTACTACTACTACTACTGTGTGTTGTGTGTATTGTGTCGTTACAGTCGTAACCGACTCTTCGTGACCCCATGTCCATGGAGTTTTCTTGGCAGGAATACTGGAGTGTTTTGCCAGTTCCTACTCCAGGCGCCTACAACACCTGGTTTTCCCTGGTGGCCTCCCATTGAAGTACTAACCAGGGCCAATTTTGTTTATCTTCCGAAATCAGGCGAGATCAGATGTGCTTAAGGCATCTAGGCAGTCACTACTACTACTACTACTACTACTACTACTACTACTACTACTACTACTACTACTACTACTACTACTAATAATAATAATAATAATAATAATAATAATAATAAATAATGCAACATTATTAGGAACAGCATATATTCTACAAAGAGATCTCCAGTTATTCTAGGCTCTTGGAAAGAGCTCAATCATCGGATAAGGCCAACTCCAGCTTAACACCTGGCAGCAGTGTTCACCAGATAATAATAATAATAATATAAGTACTGCATATCATCTACATGTCCAACTGTCCCAGTTTCTATTCCATGGCATTTCCAGCATCAGAGCCATAATTATAGATCTGCAGAACTGAAAGGGACTCTATGGATCGCTTAGTCCAGCCTCTCTCAAGGAGGCTGAAGTGGGGAATCAAACCCTTAACCTCTGGATCCAGATAACTAAACCCCTGAGCTATCCAGCAGCCACCACTGAGCCATTTGACACATGTGGAGTGTGTTGTCTGAGGGGAGCTGGTAAGATAAACAGGTTTGCCTGGCTCTCCTTTTCAGAGGCGCCTCTTGCACGTACACAACCTGTGTACGCCTAGCAGTGCGCGAAAGAGATTAGATTACTCCTGTTAAAAATTAGCTGTGAACCATTGTGAAACGTCAGCACTGCCAAAGCGTATCAGATGACCTATGAAAAGTGTTCCTCTCCCAGCTGGCACTTTTAACATGGACTCCCTCAGACAGGTGCAGCTCACAGGTGTGGGCAGTCGCTTCTCTGCCTGTATAACCACCCCATAGGTAAAGGCACAGAGATGGTGAGAAATAAATGAGCCAGTGTGACAAAGCCTGCGGAAATGCTAGTTCAAATCTCCACTCGGCCCTGAAGTTCTTGGAGGAGCCTTAGGTCAGTCACTCTTTCTCAACCTCACCTTCCACACTGATTTCATGTGAGGATGAAGCAGGGGAAAGGAAAGTTTCAGAGCTTTTTGGAGGAAAGGATATTTGGACAACAACAACAAAAACAACAACAACAAAAACAGCAACATACCTTTTTTAGTTTTTGTTGCAGAGTTTTGAATTTCTGGTATAATTCCTTTGTGCTATGCCATAAGAAGTACAGAGGCTTGCAGAGGTGAATAGCTTCAAGTTTCCCATTTAGTCCACCGCTGTTTCTTTAACAGGCACCTAAAGTCTCAAGAAATCCTGCTGAGAAAGAATAAAACATTTCATTGCATACAGTTGTAAATCGATGAACAGCACAGTAGCAGCCAAACTGAATGCCAACAGACTAAAGAGAGGAAAAGGGAAAGATCAAAAGGCCTTTGAGAGGTGGGAAAGAACAATTGGTTAGTGCTGGATAGATTGACAATCACTCCAGTGCAGAAATGTCCCTCAAAGGCCCTTTGTACACGACCCCTAAACTCCGCAGCAAATGGCTCCCAGCTCCGGAGTTTAAAATTGTTTCCCCACCAGCTCCGGAGTTTACAGATAATTAAGTGTGACCATGCCCACCTAAGCGCGTCCCAGCGCACTTTTCAGGTACCTGCTCTCTGGAGGTGAAAATTCCTGATGCGGATATAACAGTAGTGACTGTCCGGCTCTCCTTGCTTCTGTTTGTTCTTTTTTTGCCCCCCGCCCCTTTAAGAGATCTGAATGCAGTGCGGGGATGGCAGAACGGAGGTGAGCGGCATTCCTTTCTTCCTTTTTTCCTCCCTCCCCTCACGCAGCCAGCAGTCAGGGGTGCGGAGGGGGTGGGAATGCAGGAACAGCGACAAACCCCTACGCTCTCTGGTCCGAATTTAAGTGGCCAGCAGATCTTAGGGGTCGTGTGAAAAGGCCCAAAGTCACTCAAACTAGTGGCTGTATGACAGTTTGTAAAAGCTCCAATAGTTCTTGAGTCTGGAAAGCAACAGTTTGAAGCAAGAGTGAGTCCTGGAAGATTTGAACAAGTCTCAGATATGCAGAACAGAATATTATAACTTGGAAGAGTTCCTGCTTTTGGACTAAAACTCCAAGAACTGGCTAATAAGCAGCATCCTAACTGAAATTTCTGAAATCGGTAATTAGCAAGTAACTTCCAAATTCTGATCTGTTACACAACATGATGCTTATATTTCAGATGAACCCTTCTGAGATGGTTTGGGATCACATCCAGTTTCCCTGGAAAAGAACCAAAGCTTTGTAGTCAAGTACCAGATGGACCCTGTTTCTGGTTACAGACCTTAAGTACAAAAACTAGAAATCAGGCTTTTTCCGCCATTGTCCCTTGCCTATGGAATAACCTTCCACCAGACATCTGCCTGGCCCCCTCTTTGGCTGCCTTTAAAAAAACTATTTAAAAACTGGCTATTTAAGCAAGCATTCCCTCAAATATAATGCAATTTCAGTGTTCACCCATAAAATAATGATTTTAACTGATTAGCCTGCCAATGATAATATATTTTATATCACTTCAATGTTAATTTTAGTTTTATTTCTATTTTATTATATTACTGTATTTTATGTTTTTATTGTATGAATTATTTGACTGTATTAATTGTTGTAAACCGCCCAGCATGACCTCGCTGCCAGATGGGCAGTATAAAAATCCAATAAATAAAATACAAATAAATAAATAAATAAATAAATAAATAAATAAATAAATAAATACCATCCAATACTGGCTGTCTTTGGTGGTTACTTCACGTCCTTCCTCGAGCCGAGGTGAACTTGCCTCCATGTTGAAATTGGTTTTCAACACGGATCGAGAACTGGATTGAAAACATTCCCGAGCTCCAGGACGGGAATCTCTCACCCCGCTTGGAGCGCAGTTCAGGGAGCGTGGTCGGGGTGAACTCGGATTGGCCCCACAAGGACGTGAGGTTCCATTCCTTCGAACCGGTCTCCAGCGGGGCCACGAACTGCAGCGAGAGGGACATGAAGTATCAGCCTTTAGGTGCCTTTAAAACTTTAGCTTAAGGCTAAGTGGAGGAAGAAGAAAGGGTAGACACACAACCTCTGGAGCTTTAGTAACCTTACCTATCACTCCATCCCACTCCGGACCCGCAGGAGCGCATACCCGCCCTTTCTGGCAGGAAGGGCAGTAACTCTATTAAAACGCCTTTGCGGTTAGAGCTGTTCAGCAGTGAAATGTGCTGTCATGGAGGGTGGTGGAGTCTCCTTCTTTGGAGGTTTTTAAGTAGAGGCTGGATGGCCATCTGTCGGAAATATTGTGATGGGGGTTCCTGCATGGCAGGAGGTTGGACTGGATGGCCCTTGAGGTTTCTTCCAACTCTATGATTCTATGAGCCTCGGTTTATTATTATTATTATTATTATTATTATTATTATTATTATTATTATTATTATTATTATTATTATTATTATTATTATTATACTACAATCTTATCCCCACTCCCTTTTCATTGCCCCCCGCCTAAGGGACGAAAATGTAACTCACGCAGATTCTGCTTTTTCTCCTTTTCTCGTGCTCCTGCAGTTATTAATCTGTTTTGTTTTATTTTTTCAATTGCAAGAGGTTCTCTCTGTCACACAACAGGGTTTGTGTCAACCAGTGTAGCTACACTCTTCATAAACCCTTTGGGCTAGCACACAGAAGTGAAGCCTATTGCCAGAAGATGGTGCTGTTGGACTCTGTATTTTTTGAGAGTCACCCACAAGAACAAGAAAACTGGCACTCTGGAGTTTGCAAAGTTTTTGGTGAGGTAATATGCTTTTATTAGACTAGTAAGTAGTTGAAAATAAGGCGAGCTTTCAAGGTCTCCAGGAGTCTTGATCAGGCAAAGATCCAGGATTGTTCAGTTCTATCCTAGTTTATAAAACCTGTCAGTGTCATCTTTTGGGTCTGAATAGTCAAAGCTATGGTTTTTCCAGTAGAGATGTATGGAAGTGAGAACTGGACTATAAAGAAGGCTGATCACCGCACAATTGACACTTTTGAGCTGTGATGCTGGAGGAGAGTCTTGAGAGTCCCCTGGACTGCAAGGAGATCAAACCTATCCATCCTGAAAGAAATCAACCCCGAATGTTCACTGGAAGGACAGATTGTGAAGCTGAGGCTCCAGTACTTTGGCCACCTCATGAGGAGAGAGGAGTCCTTGGAAAAGTCCCTGATGTTAGGAAAGACTGAAGGCAAAAGGAAAAGGGGACAGACAGCAGAGAATGAGACGGCTGGATGGTGTCACTGACACAACCAACATGGATTGGACCAAACTCTGGGAGGCAGTGGAAGTGCTCTGGTCCATGGGGTCACAAAGAGTCGGACACGACTGAACGACTGAACAACAACAACAATAACAACCCTTCCTCTAATAAATTGGTTAGGTTTTGAATGTCACCCTATTGCTACCTGCTCAAAACGTAGGACAGACAGAATATCTGCCCTAAGGCATCTTTTTCAAACTGGTGTTATTGTTTCCCTAAGTAAAGCTCTGTCACTGCAGCTGAGGTCAGCAAAGGCCATCAGAAATTCAGAGAAACCCAACAGGTAATTAAGGCAGGAGCTTTGAACAGTTCCAAAGTACTGCATAGAGAGGAGGTTTTGGGGGTGGGTGGGTGGGACATTTGGGAATGAAGGGTTAAAGCTGCAAGTACTGAAGCGCATGGGCATTTACTCTGGTGTATGCATGTGTGCTTACATACACATGTGCAAAAACACACCATCTATAAGTTGATGTATTTGTAGTTGCCTTAGCGGAATTTATTTACAATATTTTTCTGTCTTTAAGACTGTATTTCTGTCTGAAATTGTTAGATTAAAAATTGAGGGTTGTCTTATCCACGGAAGAATGCTGTGGAGAAACCCACATGGTTGCAAAACTGTAATTTTGGATTGGGAAAATAGGGGTCGTCTTATATATGGGGGCACCTTATAGACAGAAAATAGGGCATTTATTTATTTATTTATTTATTTATTTATTTATTTATTTATTTATTTAGAGGCCATCTTTCTCCTGATAAGGGGACTCAAGCTGATTCGTTTAAAACACAAAAACTATAAAACTGATTAAAATACATTGAAACACTAAAAACATATAAAACTTTTAAAGCTATATTAAGAAAAAATGCCTTCAAGGACTCTTGTCATGATTGTTAAAAGCCTGCCTGAGAAGGCAGGTCTTTGGCTGATGGTGGAAGGATAACAGGGAGGGGGCCAGGCAGGCCTCCTGAGGAAATCTTAACCTGGGAGCAGCCACAGAGAAGGTCCTCTCCTGTGTTCCCATCAACTGTGCTTGTGGTGGCCATGGGACCCAGAAGAGGGCCTCCTTGGATGATCTTAAGTGCCAGGAAGGCTCATGAGAGGAGATATGCTTCTTCAGGTAGCCCCAGTCAGAAATCTGCTGGCTTCATTTAAAACCAGCTGACATTTCCAAACTGTCTTCAAAGGCAGCCCCATGTACAGTGCATTATGGTATTCCAAGTGAGATACTCTTGAATGATGGTGCCTAAGAGGTGACCTGATTTAAGTTTATAAAATCATACATAGTGTGGACAAGGTAGATAAGGAAAAACTGTTTTCCCTATCACACAACACAAGAACTTGGGGACACTCCATGAAACTTTTGGGTGCTAGACTTCAAACAGATACGAGAATGTACATTTTCACCCAGAAGATCACTAGTCTATGGAACTCCCTGCCAGAAGAAGTGGTGACAGCTGTCAGCCTTGACAGCTTTTAGAAAGGATTGGACAAGTTCATGGAGAACAAGGGTATCAATGGCTGTCATTCTGGATGCCTAAGGACAACCTCCGGGTTGGAGAGATAGGCAGAATATCTCTCAATGCCATTTCCAAGGAATCATAAGCAGGTGAAGACATCTGCTTGGGAATACCTTGAAGCAAATGGTGAACTGTCTGTGTGAGACAGAATACTGGACTGGATGGGCTGTGGCCTGTTCCAGCAAGGCTGTTCATATGTTCTTATGTTCATATACTGTATACTGTAACTAAGATACACATTACTGTAGTCAAATCAGACATCTCAGGGAGCAGGCACAGCTGACAAACTAATTTTAACTGTGCAAAGGCACTCCTGAATACTGCCAAAACCTGGACATCTAGGATCAGAGATAGTTCTAGGAGTACACCCAAGCTGCAGACCTGAGTTTTCAGGGGGAGCGAAACCCCAACCAGCACAGGTTGTATCCCTATTTCCACACCTGCCTTCTGCTGGTTATGTGATGCTGCTGCCCAGGTGCCAGTGTATTCTGTTAGTCAACACCTCTTCAGGACTTTGGTTAAATGCCTTAGGGTTATTTTGTTGTCAGAACAAACATAAAACTGAGGTGCTTGTCTATCTGTATTGTGTCCACTGACAGCTTAATTTTTTTAAAAGAAGTGCATATTTTTGTGAAACCTCTCTTGATTGTACAAATGTACAAGGACATGCTTTTCCTTTTTGAGATGATGATGATGATGATGATGATGATGATGATGATGATGATGATGATGATGATGATGATGATGATACCTAGATACATGTGTTGCAATGTTTCAACATTCTATGAATGTGACAAGTCTCTCCTCTGCTATGGCCTTCTTTGAATCTGGCCACTTCAGCACCTTGTCTTCCTAAATGTTTTGTACTGAGCAACCGGCCGGGTGTAAACAAACCCTTCCTTGTTGAAAGGGGCAGGAGGGATGCCTTTGGGCTTAGACTGAGCGCGTTCTGATAACAAGCGCTGTTGATTTCATACACACCCCTCTTGAACCCAACATACCTTGGGAAAATGCTTTGTGGCGCACACTGTACAGCTATGCTACCAACAGCCGCACCTCTGTTTTCTTGCTTCTTTCCCTATTTGTTCATTTATAAAGCAAGCATTTTCTCCAAAAGTATATGTCTAGTCCATTTTATTTAAAATATTGCTCTGTTGTTCCTGGTCTTGCCTTGACGGCACCAGGACACAAAAAACAAAAATGCCTCCCCCCACACACTGATTTTCGCAATTAATTTCATTTCTGTCATCCCTGCATGAAGCAGCTGCAGCTCTGCTCACTCTCAGGTCCATGTTGAGAAATGAACTCTGGGAACGCATTTCAGCATAAAATCTTAAAGCTTTGGACCAAGAGCTGCCTAGATGGGCCCGTAGAATCATGGAGTAAGAAGGCCATCAAGTCCAACCCCTTGCTCTATACTGGTGTCCAAATTGAGTTGTATTTGAGAGGTGGTTATCTAATTTACTTTTGAAACTGTAAATAAAAAAACATATAATCTTAGAATTGCAGGACTGTGAGGGACCCTATGGATCATTAAGGGCAGTCCCTGCCAAGGAGGCACTGTGAGGAATTGAACTCTTAACCTCTGGCAGATACCTAAACCGCTGAGCGATCCAATAGCTAATATAAGTTTGATGTACAGTATATCCATTTTTTTTTTGTCCCTTCATTACAGAACTTCCAAACAAGGTTAGAAAACAATGTATGACAAGCCTGCAAACAGGAGGTGACCAAAGCAACAATGTCCTTCAAGACCAAAGAACATGTGGTGCCCAAAATTAAGGGTAGGTGATACTTTTTACTGGATCGCTAAAAATTAAACAGATTTCAAGTTTTCGTGGATAAAATCCCACTTCTTCAGGCATGGCGCATCTCCTCTAGGGATACTGCAGAAATAACGCAGCCAAAAGTCCTCCAGAAACCGATAGTACATGTCTGTGAGAAGTGATGTAAGTTCTCTTGAGTTTGTTGTCTTGAGCAGATTTATAGTCTAGTTGGAATTTTTTGCACCCTTGCTCTTAAAGTCAAAAGGTTGCCAATTGGCTTCAAGTCATATTGAATTGTAGGCCTTCCATTGACCTCCTCCGCAAGGATGTTGTAAGCCAGGTGTCTGGGAGCATGTGGCTTTCCTGAATTTGTGCGATAAGAAGTCCCATCTGCCTGAGGCAGCATATCTAGTGGTGAGGATGATGGATGCTTTGATCCAGTGGTGTCTGCCGAGCTATATTTTTTCATTTCTAGCAGTGAAGATTTGAGGGAACATGTTCTCTCTAAATGTTTTGGACTTCAACTTCCAAATATCCCACCAATCATGGTCAATGATACCTTCAAGCCTAAAACAGTGGTCCACCACCTGGGGTCCCCAGATATTCTTGGACTAAAACACCCAGAAGCCTTCACCACTACCTATCCTGCCCAGGATTTCTGGGCATTGTAGTCCAAGAACATCAAGGGATCCAAGGTTGGGAAGTATTGGTCTAAAATATTTGGAGGTCCAAAAATCTCCCTTACCTGGAATACAACTCTAGAAATTCAACAGAGTTACAGCAATGCTAAATTTATTTATATACAGAATGGTCTCTCTGTTTTAAACATTCCTTTAGTGCACCCTCCTGTATAAGAGATGATTGTAATACAGGCTTGAATACATCCTGGCTATGACAATACATTCTGTAAAAGTCATTAAAAATATGAATTAATTTTACAACCCTTCAGATGTAAGCCAAGTAAAGGCTAAACTCTTTCTCCCCAGTAAATCAGGCACCACTGGAGTGGGTTAATCAATAGACCACTTAATAGTCTTGTAAATAATTAGTGTCTGTACTAGTCATTCTTGTGGGATGGCTCCAGGCAAGCTCTGAAAATGTAAATAACCATTAGGTTATTGTTTAACAAGCTAGACAATAAAAGCAATTAAGCAGCTAAATGAAGTAGGGTTTCATGAGGATTTGGCCGAGATGTTAATGAAAAGCATTCAGAGCAGTTGTCCTCCTAAGTAGATGCCTTGTGTCAGCTTTTAACTACCTTGGGCTGAGAAAATTGTCTTTTCTTTGGAGTAGACGTTCCTGAAATCCAGGACTTGTTATTTAAAAAGGGACATTCCCAACCATCAAGTAGGGTCCTAGGATTTAGCAGAAACTGCCCCAGCTCTCTGCTGCGTGACCTCTATTCCCATCTAACGCATGACGCCAGGTTTAAATTTCCCACAATGCCCTGGAGTGCCATTAGGTCAGCTGCATTATGGGAAATTTGTAAAGTAACAGCTCCTGGAGCACCTTCTATCATCACCACATGAGCCAGAGGAGGGTCCCACCAGCACAGACAGGCCAGTATATTTTGCTGCCTGAGAAGTAAAATATATCCCATATCTCTGTTCCACATATAAAAGCTGGCCAAGCAGGAAGCTGAATTTTATTTCGATACTGGGAATAGGAAAGCTGGAATTCTGGGGGTCAGTATTCAAAAAAATAATACTTTCCCTCATCTCTGTCCAAAGAAAAGTATCTAAGGAGATGTAACACTAAAGACCAGCTTTTGTATTTTATTCGAATCTATCTTTTCAAAAATCATCTTATGAGTGTATTCTCTTTGGAGAGTTGAAAACATAGATGTGAGAATATTTGTTTGAAGAATTTAATCATCTACCATTATGCAATTCTGTTTGAAGAATTCTGTATTTGCAGAATTGCACAATCCAGAAGTCCCTTGGGTCAAATCGCACATAATATTTAATTCCATGGCTGCACATTTTTCCTGAGGGATTTTTTTTAAATGCAAGATAGCCAAAAGTGAACCAACTGAAGGTGCTTTATTGAAGAATGAGATGGAGAAAGAAGCTGGGGAAGAATAGCTTTCAGGTGATGCCTTTCCTCTCAGAGATTACATTTAGGTATGGACACGAAATGGAAAAAATAATGTTTCATTTCATTTCGTTTTGTGTTCATCCCATTTTGTTTTGTTTCATTTCTTACGATTTTTTTAATTGTACAAAATGAAATGAAACAAAACGAAACAGCTCCCCTGGGTCCTAGAGGCAGCCGCTGAGCTGTTATCAGCTGGACCTCTTTAAAACTGGCCCAGTCGGCACCAGGGGGGGATCTCTTGGTACTGACTGGGCCAGGTTTAAAGGGGTCCAGCCATTGACAGCTTGGCAGGAGCCCTCTGAAAATGGTCAGGAGGGTAGTTCCACCGATTGCGCTGTCCTCCCAAGCATTTTCAGAGGGCTCCTGCCAAGCTGTCAATGGCTGGGCCCCTTTAAACCTGCCCCAGTCGGTACCAGAGGGTCCCCCTGGTGCCGACTGGGCCAGGTTTAAAGGGGTCCAGCCATTGACAGCTTGACAGGAGCCCTCAGAAAACGATGGAACTAAATGGTTTGTTTGAATGCAAGAATGACAGTTCGTTTCACCTATAACAAAATGCTGCTTCCTCGTTATGTAACAAAATGACGGAATAGCATTTCATTTTTCGTTTCCTGCCCATCCTTACAAAAAAAAATCCTTTTAACAGAAGTTGACAATTCTGCAACAAAAATACTTCTTCAGTTTCCCCTTTTCCCTCTATTTCTGTTTTCCTGGTTGACATACATGTACTTTTCCTATTGTAGGATTATTGACACGTTGAGATATAACTGTTGTTGAAACACCTGGATATAATTTTGTTCTGTATTCTGTAAATTTTACTTTGTTAACTACGAGTAGCTTTGAGCACAGTTTAAGCAGGGGGAAGTGATATACCGGTATGTAAATCAATATGAAGATGATGTTGATAAGCAGAAGGAATTGAAAGAAATGTCCGAAAAGGATGGAATGAAATGGTTCATTTCAATGGGAAAACGGCCATTTCATTTCGTCTATAATGAAATACTGCTTCCTCGTTTCGTTCCGTTTCGTTTTGTTGCCTAACAAAACAACAAAACAGCATTTCATTTTTCGTTTCCTGCCCATCCCTAATCACATTCCTTGAAAGGTGATGTCTTGGGTCTGGTACAGAAATAGTGGGTGTGGCCTAAAGAACTGGTGGGCGGGTCTAGGTTCAACACTGAGCAGAACTGCCCATCTCCACTTGTTTTTCTGTCTTTCCTTTGTCTTTCCTTTTTCTCCTTGTAACACACATTCGCACATGGACACACATACCAGTCCTGCTATGGCTCTACCCTTCCCTCTTCTAGTCTTTTGCCCTGTTAAAATCACCCTCCAGTATTTTTCCTCCTACTGGTGAACATATACAGTATAGGGAATCTGTAGATTATTCTCCACACATGGGAAAGGTTAGTTTGGAAGTAGTGAAGAATTTTCAGTAGCACAAAATAAAGGGTTTTTAGAACAAAATAATAATCACTGCAGCATATATATTGGTCCCATTCCCACTAATATCTTCTTATAGGAATCAATTCATCGGTCTCATAGATTATACCAGGCATGACCAAACTTCAGCCCTCCTGATGTTTTGAACCACAGCTCCCAGAATTCCAAGCCTGTATTCCCAATGGCAAGGGACTGTGGGAGTTGTGGTCCAAAACATCTGGAGGGCTGAAGTTTTGACATGCCTGGATTATACTCTCTGGAAAGAAGTAACATTCTGTTTAATTTTATTTCACCCTTTCAAAGGACTCAAAACTCATGTGCTCATTCTTGGACAACTTAAATAAAATTTAAATCCTCAGCAAATAGTTAGAATGGACGGTTGATCAGTTAAATGACTTTATGAATTATATTACTGTATACCAAGCAAGCTGGTTTGGGGAGAAGCTTTAAGAACTGCTAGAGATCTTGGTGAAAGCTGACAGTTACTTTGGTTTACAGAAACCACAGTCATCACAGAAGTAAAGTAGCTGCATAAATGAAGAAACATGTATTTAAAGAATCTATGAATGAACAATGTGTACTAGAACTTTATTGGGGAGGGGTCATCTATTTTGTGCCAAGGTAACCTGCATTCTTCCAGTAAGTTCAAATGAAGTAAGTGTGCCTTTGAGTGGGTGGATTTTATATTTAAATATGACTGTGTTAAATAACTATGTGTAGCTATTTCAGGGTTTTCTTAGTTGAGAGTACTCAGAAGTGGCTTACCATTCCCTTTATATACCCAGAAAGACAGACACATAGACACACAGAGAGAATACTGTATATATTATACTGTATAAACGCATGCACACAAACATATAATGTACACACACACAAATGCAAAGACAACTATTGCCGTATTTTTCCATGTATAAGACTATATTTTTGTCTAAAATTATTAGACCAAAACTTGAGGGTTGTCTTATATACGGAAGTAAGCTGAGGAGAACATAAGAACATACAAACATACAAAGAGCCATGCTGGATCAGGCCAAAGGCCCATCTAGTCCAGCTTCCTGTATCTCACAGTGGCCCCACCAAATGTGTCTGGTAGCGCACAAGACTAGATATCTGTCTCCTGATACAACTCCCCTGCATCTGGTCCTTGAAGTAACCCGCTTTTAAGCCTGGAGATGACACATCTCCATCATGGTTTGTAACCTTGTGATGGACTTTTCCTCCAGGAATCTGTCCAATCCCCCTTTGAAGGCATCCAGGCCAGATGCCATCACCACATCCTTTGGCAGGGAGTTCCACAGACTAACAACATGCTGGGTAAAAAAATATTTTTGTTTATCTGTTCTCAATCCCCCAACCCTCATTTGAGTGTATGTCCCCTAGTTCTGGTATTTTGTGAGAGGGAGAAGAGTGTCCCTCTACCCACTTGACTCATGCCCTGCATTATTTGGTATTTCTCAATCTCCCACCGGGCACCTTTTTTTCCAGACTAAAGAGCCCCAAATGTTTTAGCCTTTCCTCTTATGGGAGGTCCCCAGGCCCAGGAATCATTTTAGTCACTCTCTTCTGCACCTTTTCCAGCTCCACTATGTGTTTTTTGTTTTTGTTTTTTGAGATGTGGTGACCAGAATTATACAAAATATTCCTTTAAAAGAAGGCAAGAGATGAAGGGGGTGGAGAGGACCCAAGGCAAGACTAGGCAGAGATGGAGGAAGTAGAAAGAGACTAATAGAGACACCAGTTTGGTGGGTGGGTGGAGGGTGGATGGCAAACAGTAATGGGTAAAAGAGATTCTATACATCTCACCTGTGTGTGAAAGACTGTGCCCAGAAGCTGTGGCTCCGTGGCTCCTGAGTCTGCTGCCTGTGTGTAACAACATGATGGAGATGTGTAATCTCCAGTAGACATGGGCACGACTCGGCGAAATCCTCGTTTCTGTTTCCGTTCGTCGTTTCCGTTACCTAACGAGGAACGGTAACGACAATTACTCCGCTCCAGCTCAAACCCGAACCGATAAAGATAAATTGGGTCTGATTTGTCGTTGTCATTCATGGCATCGCGGCGATCACGCGATGCCAAGCAAGCAGCACAGAAAAAAAGTTTTTAAAATAAAAAAAAACCCATATTTTAACTAAGGCATTCCTTATCCAGTGCTTTTTAAAGAGGGTGGGTAAATTTCCCCTATGCCACAAATAGTGATGCCAGCCCTTATCAAGACCATAACTCTCAAGCTGCAATATTCTTTTATTTGTCATCAAGATCCAGTCCTTGATCCAAGTCATGGCGGCAGCCTTGTAGTATAGTACCAAATTAGGAAGGGCAAAGCCACCAAATTTGGTTCTATCCTGCAAATAAATATTTTTAATCCTTGCTTTTTTCTTTTGCCATATAAATATACGTATACTTTTTTCCAGATCTGAAATGATCTTAAAGTTTGGCAATATAGGCAGAGATTGAAATAAAAAAAGCAGTTTAGGTAAGACATTCATTTTAACTGCAGCGATTCTGCCCATTAGGGATAGCTGAAGTCTTGACCAAGTTTCGAGGTCGGCTTTGATTGTTTTTATAACATTGACATAATTGTCTTTGAGTAAAGAGTTACATCGGTTAGATACAGTAATACCCAAGTATTTTACCCTATTTGAATGTTGAAAACCAGATTGATTTACCAGTTTTTCAATCATGAATGGAGTCATATTTTTAGTTAGAACCAATGTTTTTTCTCTATTCACCTTTAATCCAGAGATTTTAGAATATGCCTCCAGGGTCTTTAGGAGTTCTACGGAGGATGTCTGAGGGTTCTCCATGATAACCATCAGGTCATCTGCAAAGGCTTGTACCTTGTAAACTTCTCCCTTGTTTTGTAGGCCTTGAATGTCAGGGTTTTCCCTTATAACATGAAGAAGAACTTGGCTAATGATCAAAAAACAATTTTATCTCAAAGCACCTATGTGGTTATCCCCACTGGGAGCAATTTACAGCTCCCAGGCAAGTGAAATCTCAAATTTTATAACTTACAGACACCTTCTGAATGATGACTTCTCATTGAAACCACTTGGGAAATTAGTATCAGAAGGTTATAATCTGGATTGGTGGAAATATCAACAAATACATTCACACTTCAAAGAGCTTTCCAAAGAGGGTGGTTTTATGACTACTGATACCTCATTTGATAAAATACTCTCTTCTGGTGACTCCAAGCTTCTTAGTAAATTCTATAGCATATTGTTAAATGAAAAAATGATTGATACATTGGTTAAAGACTGTATGATAAGATGGGCAGAAAACTTAGGCTATACTATTCATTTAAATAAATGGGACTCCCTGTGGAACACAGTTAAAATCTTCAAATCTATTTCGTTCAAGGAAAATTGTTATAAGATGTTTTATAGATGGCATTTTGTGCCTCATCGGTTATCCAAGATGTATAATAGTTCACCTAAATGTTGGAAATGTAATTATGACTGTGGAACCTTTTATCATATGTGGTGGACTTGTAAAGAAGCTAAGGCGTATTGGAACATGGTAAAACTTTTCTTAGAAAGATCTTTGAAAATTAAAATAGAGTTTAGACCAGAACTATTCTTGTTAAATATAGTAGATATAAATATTTCCTATAATCAGAGATATGTACTTCATCATGTAATTGTTGCTGCAAGAATACTGTACGCGAAACTTTGGAAACAA
This sequence comes from Phrynocephalus forsythii, assembly GCA_029282475.1. Taxonomy (NCBI): domain Eukaryota; kingdom Metazoa; phylum Chordata; class Lepidosauria; order Squamata; family Agamidae; genus Phrynocephalus; species Phrynocephalus forsythii. The sequence continues at coordinate 99,289,060 of JAPFRF010000006.1, forward strand.
CCAATCACGCCAACAGAGAAGGATCTTCAGGGAAAGATAAGAGAATGTATCGAAATTGATAAACTCTCTGGTTATCTAAAGGGAGACTACGACGAGATTTTTCGGGAAAGATGGCAAGAAGTAACAAATTTATTAGTATTGTGATAACATCTGGCAATTTTAGCAATATGTTAAATTACTATTTCTATTTTGCTTGATATACTCAATGTAAATCTTAAAAACTCTATCCCCCCCTTTCTTTTTTTTTCCTCTCACCCATACTCCTTCCCTTTGTTCCCCCCTTAAAAATCCAATAAAAATTGAAAATAAAATAAAATAAAATAAACCCCAATTCCTGGCCATAAAAGCAGGCGAAAATATGCCTGCCTCAGTGAGGGCATCTACCAGAGAGGGGTGGTTTCTGGGGGGGGGGGTCCCCGGCCTTCCCCCCCTCCTGTCCTGGGCTGCTGCTACCAGGCTGGGGGGGCATCCTTGTCGTCTCCATTTGCCATGCGGTGGGGGGGATCCAAAATGGCGACCGCAATATTTATTTTTAAATCGTGGTCCAAAAACCCACCAAAGCACCACAGAAAAATTTGAAAATTAGGTATTTTAACTGCTGGAATTTTTATAGTAGCAGCAGTGGGTTTTTCTTGCAATAAAACGTCTCCATTGATTTTATTTTATTTTATTTTTATTTTTATTTTTTTACACCTGCGCATGCCCAATGATGGGCTGGCCACGGAATGGGACCATGCAAATTTTTGGACCAGATTAAGAGCTATTAAATTCTGGCTTGGAATCCTTTACAACCCAGTTCATACCCATTTATTATATCAACTTTTGATAGATCCTGACCTCCCAGTCGAGATCTCCGATATTCTTACCACTCTTAAAGTAGCAGGATTGGACATTGAGCAGCTTGGCATGTTAAGTCAATCTGAAGCATATAGGACTATTAAAGACAGGCTATTGAACATCGAATGGCAAGAACTGTGCAGCGAAGCCAATACCATCAGCTCCCCACTTCAATTTAGCATCCCAGTCCTACCTGGGAAGCCTGCTTTTTTTCTGACTGACCTAACATGTCCCGAAGCGCGCAGAGCCTATTCACTTGCCAGATGCAATTCCTTCCCCTTGGCACTATTGTTGGGCAGGGTCAATGGAATCCCTTACTCCCAGAGGATCTGTCCATGTCAAACTAATGCCGTTGAAACGCTTGAACACATCTTCTTTCATTGCCCAACTCACGATGCACTTCGTAAGAAATATCTATCCTCGATCCTCGATAGAACGCAAGGGTGGGAAGGCTTGGTTAAGCTTAGGTTCCTTCTCTCTACACAAGTCACCTCTTATCTGGATGAGGTGGCCTCCTTTGCCTCTGAAATTATAGCAGCACGAGGATCTGGGCATCCCTATTCCCCATCTCATTGGCTTAAGTAGCTAATGCATATATTAGAATCATTGGTTCCGTGTTTGATTACCCCCCTTGCTGTACCTCATTTTCTCTTGTTGTGTTGTTTTATTTTATTTTAATGTCAATAAAGGTTGGTTTGGTTTGATTTGATTTGATTTTTGGACCCATTCCACCAATCGCATGGCCAGGTTTGGACTGAGACTTCTGGGTGTGCCAGAGAGGGCATTAAAAGCCCACAAACCCTAACCCTAACCCTAACCCTAACCCAACCCTAACCCATACGCCAGTACGCTGTCCTTCTTAGTGGGTCAGAGGCACCCAGAGGTGCAGCCCACTAACCCACCCTAACCTTAACCGTAACCCTAAGCCTAGCCCTTACCCTAACCCCAACCCTAACCCAGATCCATACGCAAGTACACTTTCCTTCTTAGTGGGTCCCAGGCACCCACAGAGGTGCCTCCCACAGCCCACTATCCCCTACCCCTAACCCATTCCCTAACCTGTACGTCAGTGCGCTAGTACGCTCCCCTTCTTAGTGAGTCAAAGTGAGACCCCCAGAGAGGTGCCTCGCAGAGCCCACTATCCCTTATCCCATTCCCTAACCTGTATGGCAGTACACTACTATGCTTCCCTTCTTACTGAGTCAGAGGCACCCAGAGAGGTGCCTCTGCCACCCCACCCTAACATAATGTAATGTAAATGTATGGTATGCGGCGGCTCCGTGAAACGCTTCCCTTGCTTCCCTTCTTAGTGGGTCAGACGTCAGAGAGGCACCCAGAGAGGTGCCTCCCAGAGCCCACTTACCCCAACCCCAACACAAACGGCAAACGACAAACGGAAACGACAAATTTTTGAAAATTTCCTCGACAAACAGAAACGAGCCAAAACGGACCTGTCCCGACAATCAAAAACTCGAAACGTCATTTTTCCTGGTTGTGCCCATCTCTAATCTCCAGGCTTAAAACCCGGGTACTTCAAGGACCAGATGCAGAGGACTGGTATCAGGAGACAGATATCTAGTCTCATGCGCTCCCAGATGCATCTGGTGGGACCACTGTGAGATACAGGAAGCTGGACTAGATGGGCCTTTGGCCTGATCCAGCATGGCTCTTCTTATGTTCTTATGTACCTGGACAGGGGCAACTTCAAGGTCCTTAATTGCCCTTCTTATGTTTCCCCTCCCCACAATCAGAAGTAGAGTTGACAGCACTTGAACTATAGGACAATTGCTCTCTAGCAAGCCTTCACACATAGGACTGTTCTGTGTAAAAGGGGTCAGGAGTCCACCCTAGGTCATAATGGTGTTGGTAGAGGGAAATGAGGTGATGATGAAGAAGCAGGAAGGCAGCAGTAAAACTAGAGTCTCCGGTCATTGTTCTGCATCCTTGGATGGCATGAAAGCTTGGGCTGCATCACACCTAGGCTGCTTACTGGCTTAGTCAGCAAACTCCTGTGCTAGAAGGATTGGTGGCTCTAAATGGTAACTTCTTATCAGATGGGGCATCGTCCAGGTTGGTGTGAACTTAGTTTATTCAGAACCAGACAATAGATTCACATTTTATTCAAGAGACATTGAGTAAGAGAAAGCACATTGCTCAATAATTAATCAAAACATCTGTATTCACAATGGAAATCTGTTTCATGCACTCGAAAGTGTGTCATATTTCAGAGGAGAGATTCATAGTTTACCAGGAAAAATTGCTGCTCTATGTTGGCAGTTCCACTAGTGTTCGATAACTCTGGCTCCATCATTGAATAGTGATTGATTCAGCCAGTTATGTGTTGTGTTGTGTCATTACAGTCGTGACCGACTCTTTATACTTTACAGCTAATGCTGCCTCTCTAAATCGCAAAATTGGGGCTTGGCCATTGTTAAACATTGCTGCAAGCTAAATTAGTAAAACTACAAGGAAGTATTTCGCTCCAAGATGGATAATTGCACGTCCCACCCCTACCCAGGTATCTAAAAAGAGCCCTTTGCCTAATAATTAATATACAAGAGAAGTTCTCTTTAAAAACTGGAGAATTCTGGTTAGGCTTTTTAGCTTCTTATGGAGGTTAATCCAGGCTCTCCTAGCCTTGTTCCCTCCAGGTTGCCAGGACTGTCAGGATTGTTAGATTACAAGTCCCATCATTCACCTTTGTGCAGGATGGGGTGCCATTGATGGGAGATGTTGCCCATCACCTCTTTTTCTGTTCTTCTATATTTCAGTTTAGAGTTTAGATTTTTTGGGAGGCGGGGTTGAGGCTATGAGAGTTTTAGGACAGAAAAACCCTGAAAGCAGGTTGGCTCCAATAATCAAAATCCAACAGTAATAAATTAAATACCCTTCTCAAATGCTTCTATGGCCGGGATCTGATACTTGTTGTGAGTTTTTGAGTTTGTTTGGCCATATTCTGGAAGTTTTTCTTCCTGAGGTTTCACCAGACTCTGTGGCTGGCATCTTCAGAGGGCAAGGAGCTCAGGGAACTAGGAGTGCTATCTGTGCTCTGGGTTATAAAGTGAGTGAAACTGGGTTTTTTTTTAATTGAGGAAACTTGTCCTATGCAGGAAAATAGGTGTTAGTCATTGTATTGTGATGAAGGGACTAAGAATTTTCAAAGCAGTCAGGGGTAGCAACAATCCTTGATGGGTATAGTTAGCTGTTCTATTGTGTGAACTGATCATTTTTTGCTTGTGGCCGGGTGGGGAAATCATTGAGCTTTGACCTTTTGCACTTTGCAGCTTTTAGTACTGGAAGCCAGGCTTTGTTGATTTTTAGACTTTCTTCATTTTTGTTGAAGCCTGGTTTCAACAAAAGCTTCCAGAACACAGTCAAACAGCCTGAAAGCTCACTGCAACTATCAAATTAAATAACCCTTCCTTCGTTCTTTCTTTCCATAGAATCTAAAATCTGCTACCTGATACAGTTGCTTCCCTTTGTCTAACAGTAGGACCAGCTCTGTATCTTTCAGCTAAGCAGGTACCAGATGGTGATGTTTGATTTAATAAAGGACTGTCCTCCTTAAAATAGAACTAACACAGTATGGCCACCTTTACATGTCAGATACCCATTCCCATATGTCCAGCAGGCAGTGTTTGTCCATTTACATCCTGGAACAGAGGATGGTGAGTTTCTCCAATGGTTTCAAAGAAGCAGCCAGTTGGAGGCAGGTAATCCATGACATTATGAGTTGGAACCTCCCAAAGTCTGAGCAAGGATGGCCAAGACATCTCCACCCAGCTTGAAATTAAGCCCTGCATTTAAATCACAGCCTCATTTCTCCACTCATTGCTGTGATGCCAACACAGGGATAGCCCAGCTGAATCTACTCCAAGGTCTACCTACTGCAGTGGCAGTGAAGAAAGCAGCATACATAATTCTGCAATTTCAAACCACTGAAAGTAATGTTTTTCTTCTTTCTCCTACACACATGACAGATTGAGTTTATTTATTTATTTATTTATTTATTTATTTATTTATTTATTTATTTATTTATTTATTTATTTATTTACCACAGCCGATTTTCCCCAAAGAGAACTCTGGGTGTTTTGCATAAGCACCATAGGGGGGAAAAACACAAGCAAATAAAAAGACAATAATGCAAGACAAACAAACAAATACATGGCAAGAGGCACAAAACTACTAAACAAAAACAGGCAACAAACAAGGGGGAAACAGGAACACACTTTATTGAGAGACTTTAACTTCCAGTTGGTAAGTAAGTGGTATGAGAACTCCATAGATCTCTGTATATCTGCTGCATCGCTAAAGGGAATTTTGCCAGCAATTAAGAACTCAGCAACATTAATCATGCCGGAGTCCTTAGTGTTGTAGTCCAAACTGGTGGGAGCCAAGAAGGTGAAGTGGGCAGGCAAAATTTTGCAAGGTCCAACTACTCAGCCCCTTTGTGCAGCCCGCAGGGGAGGGAGGTGCGTCTGCAAGTGCTGCACCGTCCAGCCAATCAGCACCACATACAGCCAGACGCAGCCATCATCACTGAATCGGATTTTCGGTGATGCACCATATAAAACAAGGAGGTGCGGACTGTCAAGAGGCACCATGTGGTCATTATTCAAACAACATGAGTCTGTTGACATCCGAAAGAGTAGTCCAGGCCACTCTGAATACACCAACTCAGTTTGTTTGTCTGTAGGGCTTATTTCACATCCAATCTCACTTGATTATGGAAGCTAAGCAGGGTCGGCCCTGGTTAGTACTTGGATGGACGACCACCAGGGAATACCAGGTGCTGCAGGCGCCTGGAGTAGGAACTGGCAAGCCACTCCAGTACTCCTGCCAAGAAAACTCCATGGACATGGGGTCACAAAGAGTCGGTAACGACTGTAACGACATGACACAGGGCTTATTTGATTTTTTTTTTAATTTTTGGAGAAAGATCCAGATATTGGAGTTTGTGTATATGCTAACTTTTAAGAAGTATCCATAGAGCTCTCTCCTTCTACAAGATCTGACTCTCAAGAGACTTATATGGTAGCTACCATTTGAAAAAGAGGCACAGAGGTTTTGTCCACCCCTTGGCCAAACATTTGAGAAGCCTTGCCAGATTTTAGAAACGAAGGAGGAAATTCATCACGGGCATTTGACGGTTTTCAGAAAGAAAGCAGTTCTTGTTCAGCAAATTCTTTCCCCCAATATTTGCTTTTGGGTGTAGTCCTACTTCCTGGCTCAACTGCTTTCGGTGATCCTAGAAATCTTTTAAAAATATATATTTTCTCATAGAATGCTTTCCTCTTGGAGGAGGAGGGGAAAAAAGGATCAGTGAAAGACGTCTTTGTGGAAAGGCTCACTTTACCCAAAAACATGAACTCTGGTTGCCAATTAAGAAAAGACAAACAGCAAGAAGCAGGAAGCGGAGTTTTTAAGGAGGGTGGCCTCAGCTAGCAAAAGGAAGCAAAATTCCTTATGAGCAGCTAAAGTGAAGTCAAATTCAGGGAGTTCATTTTCTTTTAGACTTTAGTACCCCCTCCCCCGCCATCTGCTTAAGTTTAGTTTTAGATGTCTACGCCAAGGGTGCGCACTCCGTTTTTAAATTGTTGTGGTGTGTGTGTATGTTGTTCATTGTTATCTGGCTGAATTGATCGGCCCGCTGTTAGCCGCCCAGAATTCCTATGGGAAGATGAGCGGGATAGAAATCTTATAATAAATAAATGAATAAACTACTATAGTACCTCAGCCAATAAGGCCATAGACTACACTGTCTGCTCTGTTATCATACGGGGTGGGGATGCGGGTGGGAGACTGGGAGTGCTCAAAACTTAGAGACTAGGAATGCTCAAAATATTACAAAAACACCATTTCCTTCCTTCCTTCCTTCCTTCCTTCCTTCCTTCCTTCCTTCCTTCCTTCCTTCCTTCCTTCCTTCCTTCCTTTGTCATTCTCACAAACCAAGGGACTTTATGGTCCTCTCCCCTATCCACCTGTTTCTCTCCTCACAACAACCTTGTGAGGTGTGTTTGGCTGAGAGGTTAGTGAGTTTCCCGGTTGGCTTCAGAATTGGGAGTAGGCCTCTGGTGTTGCTGGAGAACTAATGCCAAATTTATGCGCAAGCTGAGTTGGATACAGTTAGGGGCCTCAGATAACTATTACTTAAAAAAAGAACGAAGACACCACTTACTGTAGCTACAAGATTTACATGGAGGTTAGGAGGATCTCACCTGATCTCGGAAGCTAAGCAGGGTCAGCCCTGGTTAGTACTTGGATGGGTGACCACCAGGAAATACCAGGTGCTGTAGGCCCCTGGAGTGTGTGTGTGTGTGTGTTGTGTCGTTACAGTCATGACTGACTCTTTGTGACCCCATGTCCATGGAGTTTTCTTGGCAGGAATACTGGAGTGGCTTTGCCAGTTCCTACTCCAGGCCCCTACAGAACCTGGTATTCCCTGGTGGTCTCCCATCCAAGTACTAACCAGGGCCGACCCTGCTTAGCTTCCGAAATCTGGCGAGACTGGATATGCTTAGGGCATCTAGGCAACTAGTTGCCTGGAGTAGGAACTGGCAAAACCACTCCAGTATTCCTGCCAAGAAAACTCCATGGACATGGGGTCACGAAGAGTCAATCATGACTGTAAATAACACACACACACACACACACACACACACGTGGGGCCTTTTACAATAGACAGAGTGTATAGGTTTAACACAACTTAACTGACCCTCTTGGGTACCCACTTGTGGAAGCAGAGAGATAAAAGGGATTTGAACCCCTTTCCCCAACATATGTGGGGTTTTAAAACATATTTGCTTCATGGGAATTATGGCAGAGAGTAGAGATGGGTACGAACTGCCAGTTTGGCAGTTCGTGCCTGTTCATTTAGCAGCCGAATAGCTGTCCAGTGCTTCAACGCCCCATCTCCTCTGGCACTTCAAATACCTGTTCTGCCAACAAACAAAGCAGCACAAACCACCAGACAAGCAGTTTGCGCCCATCTCTAGACACATTGCTGGATAGCTCAGTGGTTTGGGTATCTGACTGAGGAGCCAGAGGTTGAGAATTCGATCCCACTGTGGCTCCTTGATAGGGCTAGACTCAGTGATCCAGAGGGTCTCTCCCAGCTCTGCAAATCTAAGATTAAGTTTATGCTTATGTAGTTTCCTTTGATTCATTGCATCAGCTCCAGCTGGCACTTGCAGTTAGAATTAGGTCTGTCAAAAGCCATCAATTGTTGGCTATTTCAATTGTTGCTATAGGCTTTGGATGATATGAAACAATTATAGGATTTTATGTTTCTGGTAACCTAATGCCTCAATTATTCTGCACCTTGGGTTTGGAGGAAAGTGGCATTGACTGCTGTATCACAATCATCAAAATATCTTTGCCTGGTGTCGGTTATGTCGCTCAAATATTTATTTATTTATTTATTTATTTATTTATTTATTTATTTATTTATTTAGATTTGTCACCGCCCAGCTCCCCAGAGGGGACTCTAGTATAAAACATGATAAAACAGTGGGCAAAAGATTTATATGATCTGAAGAGAAACCAGAGTATTCTCACCCAGAGGCTATGTGAACATAGAAAGGCAGGAACATCTTTCGCAGGCACACAGAACCTGCTCCCCTTTGTCACAAGGTGTTTCCCCATCATATAGGACTCCTGCAGCTTACCTAACCTCACTCTGTTCACCACAGGCCTGCAGGGCCTTTATGCTGGCCAGGAAGAATGTGCTGCCTTCAGCACTTCTCCAGGGTAGGTTCCAGGGAATTCCACGCCAAGAGAGATTTTGCCCATGTGGAAATGAGGCCCCTGGGTTTCTTCAGCACGTGCTTCTATTTTGTCCATTTTATGAACAAATTAGGAACCTAATTTGTCCATTGCTGAATAAGTTTCAAGGCCACCCTTCCAGGTGGTTAGTTCAATACTGTCTAATAGACAAAAACTCACCTGTTACAGCACAGGTTGCAAAGTTCCTTCTAGCTGCCATTCGCAAGAGGGCAGAGATCATTTCGACCACCCATTCCCCTGATGCTCCTATTTACTAGTATTTCTCTTTGCTTTTCTTCTTGCTTTTACTGTATATTTGCATATATGGATCATATGACCTCAATAAACTTGACTTGATAAAACAGTGGGTATAAAAATCTAAAAAAGCATTTAAACCAATTACAGAGAATGGAAGAGGGGCCAAACAGGCAAATAACCTTAATTTGTTTTGATTTTTTAAATTTACAATTAAAAACAAAAACACTATGATCCTTCTGTGGGGAAGTTTATTTTAAAATATTGATATGTGCCTAGCATTTTGAACAGGGGTCCTCAAAGTTTTCCAACAGCGGGCCGGTTCACCACGCCCCAGGCACCACTGGGGGCCGGACCACAGTGGGTAGGGGGTGCAGGGGACCTTGCCGTAGCCCTCCCACTCTGAATGCCCCACTAGCCAGCATGCTGATCATCTGGGTGGTAGTTGGGGGGAGTGGGAGAAGCGACATAGCCCACCGCTTTGAACTGCCTCAGCAATAGAAGCAGCTGCGGCGGCTGACTTGCTCGGGAAGCAGGGGTAGGTGGGGGGGGTTGCAATTGGCCCTGGGGGCCGGATTCAGGACCTTGGAGGGCCGCATCCGGCCCCGGGGCCTTAGGTTGAGGACCCGTGATTTTGAATGTTGAATGAGTGCGTTCAGTAAAAACATGAAAGGTCAGATTTATGTGTGTGCATGTACTACTATTTTAGGCACATTATAGTTGCAAATACACTTGACTTAAAGGAAGAACAAATCACTTGATAGGACATATTAATGCAGAACACCATTGAATTCCAAAAACTTCACCTATGTTTTCTTGCAACTGTACATAATGGGTTGGGTAATTATTAGAGATGGGCATAACCAGGAAAAATGACATTTCGAGTTGTCGTGTGTCGGAGCCGGCCCGTTTCGGCTCATTTCCGTTTGTTGCGAAATTTTTCAAAAGTTTGTCATTTCGTTTTTCGTCTGTCGTTAGTACTGGTTTAGGGGGGGTAGGGTAGCGGGCTCCTGGAGGCACCTCTCTGTGGTGGGTGCCTCCTCTGGCCCGCTATGAAGGGAAGGCATTTAGCAGGCTCCTGGAGGCACCTCTCTGGGGTGGATGCCTCCTCTGGCCCGCTACAAAGGGAAAAGGAAGGGTACATGACCGTGTAGCCATTGCGTACCAAGTGACACTGGCAGAGGCACCTCTCTTTTGGGTGCCTCTAGTTCACTAAGAAGGACAGCATACTGGCGTACAGGTTTGGAGTTTTTTGGAACTTTGGACTGTGAGCGAGGTGAGAGAAGAATGCCCTCTGACCCACTAAGAAGGACAGTGTACTGGTGTATGGGTTAGGGTTAGGGTTAGGGTTAGGGCTAGGGTTATAGTGGGATTTTTATGCCCGACTGGCACATCCCAGAAGTCTCAGTCAAAACCTGGCCAAGTGGCCATGTGATTGGTGGAATGGCTCCAAAAATTTGCATGGTCCCATCCCATGGCCAGCCCATCATTGCGCAGGTGTAAAAAAATAAAAATAAAATAAAATAAAATAAAATCAATGGGATTGGAGACAGACGTTTATTGCAAGAAAAACCCACTGCTGCTACTGTAAAAATTCAGGCAGTTAAAATACCTAATTTTTGCATGTTTCTGTGTGGTGCCTTGGTGGGTTTTTAGACCACGATTTCAAAAAAAATATTGCAGTCGCCATTTTGGATCCCCCCGCACCGCATGGCATGGCGAGACGATGAGGATGCCCTCCACCAGAGCAGCCCAGGACAGGAGGGGGGGAGGCCAGGACACCCCCCCAGAAACCACCCCTCTGGTAGGTGCCCTCACTCAGGCAGGAATATTTTCGCCTGCTTTTTTGGTCGGGAATCGGGTTTTTTTAAAAAATCTTTTTTTCTGTGCCGCTTCGCATCGCGCGATCGCCGCGATGCCATGAACAACAATGACAAATCAGACCCAATTTTTCTTTTATCAGTTTGAGTTCGAGTTCTGACGGCTTAATTGTCGTTACCGTTTCCATTGCGTAACGGAAATGAGGAACGGAAACGGAAACGAGAATTTCGCCAAGTCGTGCCCATGTCTAGTAATTATACATTCCAACACTGGAGAACCACATGCTGTCTCTCTTTCAAGCTCACACATCAACTGCACCTTGAGAAAGACACAGATGTAAGGAGATAATTAATCCTTTTTCAGTCTTTGATTACATTGGAGCAGCCAGCTTCAGCAGGTCTGGGAGCCAGTCGCTGAGTTCTGTTAGATGAACAAGAAGAGTTTCAACTCAACCACCATCTAACACTCTTTGGTTCCTTTATGATGTTCCCATTCCTTCCTTCCCTCTTCATATTACTGCAGAATTTAAAATTATGGGCATATATGAAATACAGTCAATGTTTAAACAAATGTCAAATATTGAAATTACTGGATTTTTTTTTTTACCAGAAGCAGGCTATTTCAATAACCTTATCACGATCATTTATTAGACCTTCTTTAGTACACATGGTGAGGCACTAGTTGTATCTGTTTAAAAAAACCGCTGCATTGCTTGAATTTCTCCATATTCACAGAAAAGTTGTCCTGTAGGTGAAAGGTGCGATGCAAGAGTAACTAGTAAATAATTTAAAAGCAGCCAGTGAATTCCAAAATGCCATAACCTCATCACTCCATCTTCATTAACTTCTGGGGCTCTCATTTATAATGTTTCTACACTACTCACAAAATACCAGTGCATGGCCTGAGGGAGTGGACTTGATCCACAAAGCCGAGCTGTTTGTTCAAATTTGATGGTGTAATAAATTTACAGTCGTCCCCTGCCATTTTGCGGTTCATATACAGTGGTACCTTGTATAAAGGAATTAATTTGTTCCAAATGAAATTATGTTAAGCAAAATTTTCTTTATACAAATTCCCATAGGAATGCATTGAAAATGGAGTAATCCTATTTTTATGTTGTACGGATTTTCCCCTTAGGCAATTATGTTAAGCAAATTTCCCCTATCTCTGGAATTTTTTATGTTGTACAAATTTTATGTTATACAAGCTGTTTGTTATACAAGGGTCCACTGTACTGCAGTCCCGGTATATTGTGGGACCACAGTATATGAAACAAAGTGCTCCTGGGGCAAGCTGCATGGGCCTGTTTGGGGCCTCCTGCACTTACCCCAGCCCTGCGGCTGCCCCAAACAGGCCTCCTGGGCCTGTCAGAGGCCCCAGAAGTGGTTTCTGGCGAACCGGAAGTGCCTTCGGCATCACCCAAAACAATTTCTGGGGCTTCCGACAGGCCTGGGAAAACCGTCGGAGGCCCGTTCAGGGCAGCACCGGACCTCAGATACGTGCAGGAGGCCCCAGATAGGCCCCTTCCCAGTTCTGAACCGACTCAGCATCTGCATATCATGGATTTTCCATTATCGTGGGTCAGGTGGTACTGTATTTTACTCCTTTAGAAATATAAGGACCCCAGGGCCTTAAATTACTGATGTCCCTGCTCCCATTTTTCAGTCTTCCTTTATCTGAATCTAGTCCGGCTTTCTTTATAAAGTATATGCTTCCTATAGATTGAACAAATAAGGGGAAAGTGATTATAAATATTTATTTCATGCATGGCCATAATGAAAGCACTATATAAACTGGATACCTCCTCATGCAAAGTCAGAAATTGTACAGCTGGTTGTGCAATGGGGTCTGTTGCACAAGTGGAAGGAACAAATAGAATCCATCCCTAAATATTTCAAAGTAAATCTGCAATTCCCATATCCCATAGTAAGGCTGCAGGCCAGCAAGCCTCTGTCTTCCTTTGACTTACTGTATATACTCGAGTATAAGCCTCGTTTTTCAGCCCTAATTTTGGGCTGAAAAAAGGGGTCCTTGGCTTATATTCGGGTCAATACTTTTAGCCACTGAGGCAAGTTTGGGTCAGTGGCTAAAAGTCATTTTAAACATTGTGTGCCACTTCTCCTGACCCCCCCCCATGTTTAAAATGACTTTTAGCCACCAACTCAAGCACTTGCCTCGGTGGCTAAAAGTCATTTTAAACATCACACACACACACAGCTCACAAAGGAGGAGTTGCCAGGCCCTACTGCATTTCCCACCCTAGGCTTATACTTGAGTCAATAAATTTTCCCAGTTTTGGGGGTTTAAATTAGGGGCCCCGGCTTATACTCGGGTCGACTTATACTCAAGTATATACGGTATTTCACAAATTTGGTTATGTGTTGTTATCCTTGTGCCTAGCACATTTCTCGGCATTACGTTAATTTCAGTTATGAATGTTATTATTGATAAATCAGTAACCATTTGGGGCTGATGCAGATGAATAAAAACTCTTGGGACTCAGATGCAAGCATCGAAATGTCTTCGGTAGTCAACCCAGACATTTAGGTTTCATTGATTGCTTGATTAACTTGGGTTTTTCATTACTCTAATCTCGCTGAGAGCATCAGGCTGAACTTTCTAGCAGATGTTAGACATGTGTACTGAATGCGATTATGGGAGATTAAAGAACCAGACAGAGCAGGCGGTCCAGAGAAATCTCTTTAACAGCTTACTCCGGTTTTCCCCTTCATTTATTCCATCTGTTCCACTTTGCGGAGCCAAGCCACTTGGGCCCAGGTGGGCTGTCAGAAGCACTTTCCATGATACCCACTCATGCATCCACCCCTCTGTCATCTGTGTGGAAGACTGCTACACTGATGCTAGTGAGGATGCTAATTACCTAATTTGGTAGCCCTTGGCAGCCACTGGATTTGCTTTTCTCCTGTTTGCCCACATTTGAGCAGGATAAGCCACAAAAGCATGCAACGGCTTGGAATACCTGAAGGACCGCTTCCTTCCATATGAACCTACTCGGCAGCTAAAATCTAGCCAGGGGGCCCTCTTGAAAGAGCCATCCCTCAAGGAGGTGGGAGGGATGGCTTGTAGGCATAGGGCCTTTTCGGCAGCTGCCCCCAGGCTATGGAATGCCTTCCCGAGTGAGATCCACCTGGCACTGACTTTGATGACATTTTGATGCCAGGTAAAAACCTTCCTGTTCCAGATGTTTTTTTACTGATATAACATAGAATAGTGTTGGCAAACCTATGGCACGGGTTCCAAAGGTGGCACTTGGAACCCTTTCTTTGGGCACCCGACATCGCCGCTTCACAGCCACCTGTATTCTGGTTAAATTGCTGTATTGGCATTTTGTGAAAAATTAGTGGGTTTCGAATAGCAGTTTGGGCACTCAGTCTAAAAGGTTTGCCATCACTGACATAGATTCTCAACACCTTTTAAAGGTGCTCTAGTTGCTCCACCCTAGTTAGAGCCCTAGCTATCACCTGCTCAGTCGCATGGATCTTTCTAAATAAATATTTGTCAGAGGGAGCATGAGTTGCATTTTAATCAGTTTGCAAACATTACTTGGCTGTGGAAACCTTTGGGTCCTTCATTTGGGCAGGTTTACCATATCATCAGAATTCACGGTTTAACAGGGCCTGTCGAATAACTGTAAGGTAAAGGTTTTCCCCGCACCTGCATGCTACTCGTGTCCGACTCTAGGGACGGTGCTCATCTGCATATTCAAGCCAAAGAGCCAGTGTTGTGCAAGTCCATGGCTATGTGGCCGGCATGGCTGCAAGGAAACACTGTATTTCACCCTCCTGCTTTTTACGGAGGTACCTATTTATCTACTTGCTTTTACATGCTTTCGAACTGCTAGGTTGGCAGGAGCTGGGGTTATCAGCGGGAGCTCGCCGTACTGTGTGGCACCCGGGATTCGAACCACCAAGCTGCAGACTTTGCAGTCAACAGTTTCAGAGCCTTAGTCCATTGAGCCACCACGCCCCTGTCAAATAACTCTGCAGACCACTTAATAAAAGCGACTGAGATGTGAAGGAACTTTTTGGAACGTCCTAGGGATGACTTTCTGTAGCAGAATCCTTCATCCGTGGCAGAAATCCAGTTGCTGCGGTTCCACAGTGCATATGGCAACAAGATCAGCAGTCGCCTACAAGATTCATCTCTAATTTAATTCAATTCAATGTAAAGCCCCCTATTCCTATCCCTTCAGATTTCAAGGCTCCCTTGAGACCACTTTTGATCCGGAGAAGCCTTTGAGAGTCTTGGAATGGGGTAGGATCGGCTATCAGAACATCGTCCCTGGATTGCCACCAACATTCCTGATTCCACTAGTATAGCAATCTGGTGGTGATTTTCCCATATTAAAGTCCCTCCACTCTCTTCTCAGGGGTGTGGTCACTCAGCAGGCTAGAGCGCTGAAAGGTCGGCTGCAAAGTTGGCAGCTCAGCTGTTCAAATCCCAGATGCCACATAGCGGAGTAAGCTCCCGCTGTTAACCCCAGCGCCTGCCAGCCTAACTGTTTGAAAGCATGTAAATGCAAGTAGATAAATAGGTACCGCTGTAAAAAGCAGGAAGGTAAATAATGTTCCGTGCAGCCATGCCGGCCACATGTCTACGGACTTGCACAACACTGTTCTTTGGCTTAGAAACGGAGATGAGCACCACCCCTAGAGTCAGACACAACTAGCACGTACGTGCGGGGGTTGGACCTTTACCTTTACTTACCCTCTTCCCCAGGGCAAAAGGAAGCCTCGGAACTTGTAGTGGAGGATTAGAAGGTTTTAAATTAAATTAAGATCAAGATTGCCAGATGATGACCTCATCTCCATTTATGACCACAGTAGCTACGCAACAGGGTTTCAGCCACTGGCTCACTGATGGTATGGCAAAAGGCACAAAGCCCAACAGCTTCTACATGCAAAAGCTTGATGCAACTTAAATATCTATCAGTTTTTACAAAGAGGGGGAATTTTTTTGTGGGGGGGAGGAGGTCCCATTCTTTGTCCTTCATACCTGCAGGGAGGTTTGCCCTTTTATGTCAAGCATTATGGGTTTGGGGAACACCCATAAATCTAGCAAGAAAGATGACAGTCCTATAGCGTATTGTATTATAGATTTAATTTAAGTTGGGGTTTTGTCTGCTCCTTTGTTTAATGTCTTAATTGTTGTTTATTATTGAATATTAGTTTATATTGTGGATGCTCTTATTGTAAACCACCTAGTGCAAGGGCCTGTCCAATAGATGGATGGGGTAAAATTGAAACAGACAGACATTTATTTCAATTTCTTCTGCTTATCAACATCATCTTCATATTGATTTACATACCGGTATATCACTTCCCCCTGCTTAAACTGTGCTCAAAGCTACTCATAGTTAACAAAGTAAAATTTACAGAATACAGAACAAAATTATATCCGGGTGTTTCAACAACAGTTGTATCTCAACGTGTCAATAATCCTACAATAGGAAAAGTACATGTATGTCAACCAGGAAAACAGAAATAGAGGGAAAAGGGGAAACTGAAGAAGTATTTTTGTTGCAGAATTGTCAACTTCTGTTAAAAGGATTTTTTTTTTGTAAGGATGGGCAGGAAACGAAAAATGAAATGCTATTCCGTCGTTTTGTTACATAACGAAACAAAACGAGGAAGCAGCATTTTGTTATAGGTGAAACGAACTGTCATTTTTGCATTCAAACAAACCATTTAGTTCCATCGTTTTCTGAGGGCTTCTGCCAAGCTGGCAATGGCTGGACCCCTTTAAACCTGGCCCAGTCGGTATCAGGGGGTACCAGTGCAACCGCGCTGCCTACCCGACCATTTTCTGAGGGATCACACTGAACTGCCTACCCGACTGTTTTCTGAGGGCTCCTGCTGAGCTGTTATCGGCTGGACCCCTTTAAACCTGGCCCAATCGGCACCAGGGGGGACCCTCTGGTACTGACTGGGCCAGGTTTAAAGGGCTCCAGCATTGACAGATCGGCAGAAGCCCTCTGAAAATGCTCAGGAGGGCAGCACAATCGCCAGAACTGCCCTCCCAACCATTTTCAGAGGACTCCTGCCAAGCTGTCAATGGCTGGACCCCTTTAAACCTGACTCAGTCAGTACCAGGGTATCCCCCTAGTGCCGACTGGGCCAGTTTTAAAGGGGTCCAGCCGATAACAGCTTTAAAAATTGCTCCTGGAGTCCCTGGCACCAAATCTTGTGCCTCTAGGACTCAGAAGAGCCATATCATTTTGTTTCATTTTGTTTCATACGGTTTAAAAAAAAATCATAAGAAACAAAATAAAACAAAATGGGCGTGAGCACGAAATGAAACAAAATGAAACATTATTTTTCTGTTTCGTGCCCATCCCTAAATTTTTGTTACACAGTAGAAGAATAGAGATCCGTAGAGGAGAATAGTACTTTGCATTAATTGGGTGGTATATAAATCTAAGAAATACAATACATTACAATAAATCATTAGGGGCATACTAGTTGGTATGGCCAGTGTTTGTACAGAACCATAGCTGCTGTGCAAATATACAGGCGATGCCATGCCGAATTGTTAAAAAATTAATGCCAGTGTCTCCAGCAGAATCCATGTTTTTCTCATTACCCTGGCTTATTCCTTTTTACTGCAACGAGAGCAGGAAACATACAGAGACATAATTAAGCAATGCAGAACAACAGCTGGTATTAATGCGAGCGGGAAACAATGCAGAATGACCATTCATCTCTCCAAGGACGAAATGGGGAGAAAAGGATTGTAAACATTGTGCCATCGCAAGACAATGGTGCTGCTTTTTTGCTTTGTTTTGCTTTGACTGTCTAGACAGTGGGTTTAATGTGGTCCTCCTGGCCAATGGAGGCCCAGGCTTTAGGATGTGCCAGCTGATGCCAGGACCAAAGCAGACACAGCCTCCGTTTTCTTTGGAGGCAGTGGCGTCTAGTGAGCACTGTACCAGCTGCATCCGTGGTGGGGCTGGGGGAGGGGAGGATAAGAACTCCAGCACTACACTCTCTTTGGAAGAATAGTTGGCCTTTCTAAGAGCAACCTGCCAACACTGGACTTATTATAATAATTATTATTATCATTATGGCCAATTTGGTGAGGGGGCCCTCTTGAAAGAGCCATCCCTCAAGGAGGTGGGAGGGATGGCTTGTAGGCATAGGGCCTTTTCGGCAGCTGCCCCCAGGCTATGGAATGCCTTCCCGAGTGAGATCCACCTGGCACTGACATTGATGACATTTTGATGCCAGGTAAAAACCTTCCTGTTCCAGATGTTTTTTTTAACTGATATAACATAGAATAGTGTTGGCAAACCTATGGCACGGGTTCCAAAGGTGGCACTTGGAACCTTTTCTTTGGGCACCCGACATCGCCGCTTCACAGCCACCTGTATTCCGGTTAAATTGCTGTATTGACATTTTGTGAAAAATTAGTGGGTTTTGAATAGCAGTTTGGGCACTCAGTCTAAAAGGTTTGCCATCACTGACATAGATTCTCAACACCTTTTAAAGGTGCTCTAGTTGCTCCACCCTTGTTAGAGCCCTAGCTATCACCTGCTCAGTCGCATGGATCTTTCTAAATAAATATTTGTCAGAGGGAGCATGAGTTGCATTTTAATCAGTTTGCAAACATTACTTGGCTGTGGAAACCTTTGGGTCCTTCATTTGGGCAGGTTTACCATATCATCAGAATTCACGGTTTAACAGGGCCTGTCGAATAACTGTAAGGTAAAGGTTTTCCCCGCACCTGCATGCTACTCGTGTCCGACTCTAGGGATGGTGCTCATCTGCATATTCAAGCCAAAGAGCCAGTGTTGTGCAAGTCCATGGCTATGTGGCCGGCATGGCTGCAAGGAAACACTGTATTTCACCCTCCTGCTTTTTACGGAGGTACCTATTTATCTACTTGCTTTTACATGCTTTCGAACTGCTAGGTTGGCAGGAGCTGGGGTTATCAGCGGGAGCTCGCCGTACTGTGTGGCACCCGGGATTCGAACCACCAAGCTGCAGACTTTGCAGTCAACAGTTTCAGAGCCTTAGTCCATTGAGCCACCACGCCCCTGTCAAATAACTCTGCAGACCACTTAATAAAAGCGACTGAGATGTGAAGGAACTTTTTGGAACGTCCTAGGGATGACTTTCTGTAGCAGAATCCTTCATCCGTGGCAGAAATCCAGTTGCTGCGGTTCCACAGTGCATATGGCAACAAGATCAGCAGTCGCCTACAAGATTCATCTCTAATTTAATTCAATTCAATGTAAAGCCCCCTATTCCTATCCCTTCAGATTTCAAGGCTCCCTTGAGACCACTTTTGATCCGGAGAAGCCTTTGAGAGTCTTGGAATGGGGTAGGATCGGCTATCAGAACATCGTCCCTGGATTGCCACCAACATTCCTGATTCCACTAGTATAGCAATCTGGTGGTGATTTTCCCATATTAAAGTCCCTCCACTCTCTTCTCAGGGGTGTGGTCACTCAGCAGGCTAGAGCGCTGAAAGGTCGGCTGCAAAGTTGGCAGCTCAGCTGTTCAAATCCCAGATGCCACATAGCGGAGTAAGCTCCCGCTGTTAACCCCAGCGCCTGCCAGCCTAACTGTTTGAAAGCATGTAAATGCAAGTAGATAAATAGGTACCGCTGTAAAAAGCAGGAAGGTAAATAATGTTCCGTGCAGCCATGCCGGCCACATGTCTACGGACTTGCACAACACTGTTCTTTGGCTTAGAAACGGAGATGAGCACCACCCCTAGAGTCAGACACAACTAGCACGTACGTGCGGGTGTGGACCTTTACCTTTACTTACCCTCTTCCCCAGGGCAAAAGGGAGCCTCGGAACTTGTAGTGGAGGATGAGAAGGTTTTAAATTAAATTAAGATCAAGATTGCCAGATGATGACCTCATCTCCATTTATGACCACAGTAGCTACTCAACAGGGTTTCAGCCACTGGCTCACTGATGGTATGGCAAAAGGCACAAAGCCCAACAGCTTCTACATGCAAAAGCTTGATGCAACTTAAACACCTATCAGTTTTTACAAACAGGGGGATTTTTTTTGGGGGGGGGGGAAGGAGGTCCCATTCTTTGTCCTTCGTGCCTGCAGGGAGGTTTGCCCTTTTATGCCAAGCATTATGGGTTTGGGGAACACCCATAAATCTAGCAAGAAAGATGACAGTCCGATAGCGTATTGTATTATAGATTTAATTTAAGTTGGGGTTTTGTCTGCTCCTTTGTTTAATGTCTTAATTGTTGTTTATTATTGAATATTAGTTTATATTGTGGATGCTCTTATTGTAAACCACCTAGTGCAAGGGCCTGTCCAATAGATGGATGGGATAAAATTGAAACAGACAGACAGACATTTCTTTCAATTCCTTCTGCTTATCAACATCATCTTCATATTGATTTACATACCGGTATATCACTTCCCCCTGCTTAAACTGTGCTCAAAGCTACTCATAGTTAACAAAGTAAAATTTACAGAATACAGAACAAAATTATATCCAGGTGTTTCAACAACAGTTATATCTCAACGTGTCAATAATCCTACAATAGGAAAAGTACATGTATGTCAACCAGGAAAACAGAAATAGAGGGAAAAGGGGAAACTGAAGAAGTATTTTTGTTGCAGAATTGTCAACTTCTGTTAAAAGGATTTTTTTTTTTTGTAAGGATGGGCAGGAAACGAAAAATGAAATGCTATTCCGTCGTTTTGTTACATAACGAAACAAAACGAGGAAGCAGCATTTTGTTATAGGTGAAATGAAACGGTCATTTTTGCATTCAAACAAACCATTTAGTTCCATCGTTTTCTGAGGGCTCCTGTCAAGCTGGCAATGGCTGGACCCCTTTAAACCTGGCCCAGTCGGCACCAGGGGGGACCCTCTGGTACTGACTGGGCCAGATTAAAGGGCTCCAGCCATTGACAGATCGGCAGAAGCCCTCTGAAAATGCTCAGGAGGGCAACACAATCGCCAAAACTGCCCTCCCGACCATTTTCAGAGGGCTCCTGCCAAGCTGTCAATGGCTGGACCCCTTTAAACCTGACTAAGTCAGTACCAGGGTATCCCCCTAGTGCTGACTGGGCCAGTTTTAAAGGGGTCCAGCCGATAACAGCTCAGCAGGAGCCCTTTAAAAATTGCTCCTGGAGTCCCGGGCACCAAATCTTGTGCCTCTAGGACTCAGGAGAGCCATATCATTTTGTTTCATTTTGTTTCATACGATTTAAAAAAAAATCATAAGAAACAAAATAAAACAAAATGGGCGTGAGCACGAAATGAAACAAAATGAAACATTATTTTTCCGTTTCGTGCCCATCCCTAAATTTTTGTTACACAGTAGAAGAATAGAGATCCGTAGAGGAGAATAGTACTTTGCATTAATTGGGTGGTATATAAATCTAAGAAATACAATACATTACAATAAATCATTAGGGGCATAATAGTTGGTATGGCCAGTGTTTGTACAGAACCATAGCTGCTGTGCAAATATACAGGCGATGCCATGCCGAATTGTTAAAAAATTAATGCCAGTGTCTCCAGCAGAATCCATGTTTTTCTCATTACCCTGGCTTATTCCTTTTTACTGCAACGAGAGCAGGAAACATACAGAGACATAATTAAGCAATGCAGAACAACAGCTGGTATTAATGCGAGTGGGAAACAATGCAGAATGACCATTCATCTCTCCAAGGACGAAATGGGGAGAAAAGGATTGTAAACATCGTGCCATCGCAAGACAATGGTGCTGCTTTTTTGCTTTGTTTTGCTTTGACTGTCTAGACAGTGGGTTTAATGTGGTCCTCCTGGCCAATGGAGGCCCAGGCTTTAGGATGTGCCAGCTGATGCCAGGACCAAAGCAGACACAGCCTCCGTTTTCTTTGGAGGCAGTGGCGTCTAGCGAGCACTGTACCAGCTGCATCCGTGGTGGGGCTGGGGGAAGGGAGGATAAGAACTCCAGCACTACACTCTCTTTGGAAGAATAGTTGGCCTTTCTAAGAGCAACCTGCCAACACTGGACTTATTATAATAATTATTATTATCATTATGGCCAATTTGGTGACTGTGTCAAGGGTGACTTTATGCCAGATAGAAAAACAGGATAAAACAGGATATCATGGAAGGTGCGTTTAGAAAAATATGCCCGGATATACTCGAGTATAAGTCGAGGCCCCTAATTTACCCCCCCCCCAAAAAAAAAAAAAACCTGGGGAAGCTTATTGACTTGAGTATAAGTCTAGGGTGGGAAATGCAGCAGGGCCTGGCAACTCCTCCTTTGTGAGCTGGGGGAGCGGCGTGTGATGTTTAAAATGACTTTTAGCCACTGAGGCAAATGCTTGCCTCGGTGTCTAAAAGTCATTTTAAACATCACACACTGCTCCCCTGCAACGTGTGGGGGGTTTCAGGAGAAGTGGCACACAATGTTTAAAATGACTTTCAGCCACCGACCCAAGCACTTGCCTCAGTGGCTAAAAGTATTGACCCAAATATAAGTCAAGGGCCCCTTTTTTCCAGCCCAAAAATATAACTAGACTTATATTCGAGTATAGTAGGACCCACTGTATCCACTGATTCATTATCCACTGATTCAGTTATCCATGGTTGGCAAGGGGGAAAATTAAATAAATAATTCAGCAGCCGCAAAGCAAGCTACTGTCACAAACAGCAGCTGTAAAGCAAGCTACTATTATAAAACAGCATGCATAAAGCAAGCTACTTTCACAAACAGCAGCCATAAAGCAAGCTACTGTCACAAAACAGAAGATTTGGGGATTTTTGGAAATCTCTCTTATCCACAGTTTTCACTATCCATGGGAAGTCCTGGAACCAATCCCCAGCGGATACTGGAGTCTACTGTATGTACAGTACATATGCATGCATATTCTTCTCTTTTTCTGTTTGCTGGTTGGGTAGCTCGATAGTTTAGGTCTCTGGCTGCAGAGCCAGAGGTTGTGTGAGTTTGATTCCCCACTGTGCCTCCTAGGAGAAGAGCCAGCTTATGTGGCCTTGGGCAAGCTGCACAGATCCATGGCGCCCCAGAAGAAGGGAAGGGTAAACCACTTCTGTGTATGCTCTGTTTTCTGTAGAAATAAAATAGGAGAAATTACTGAGTTAAAGCAAGCGGGAAGGTATGACCGCATCACCCCCCATCCTGGCTCAAGTGCATTGGCTGCCCATTACATACTGAATAAGGCTCAAGGTAATGGTTTTGGCTTACAATACCCTCCATGGCCCTGGACCTGCCTATCTGGCGGAGAGGATCTCCCAGAGGGCAACTTCATCCAGACAGACCAGAGCGTCACTTTCCCTCTCGCTTCAGCTGGCCACACCTAGAGAGGCCCGAAGGGTCTCTAACCGGAATCGGGCATTCTTGGTGGCCACCCCGACACACTGGAGATCAGGCAGTTGGACTCTCTGCTGGCATTTAGAAGGGCATTGAAGACCTTGCTCTTGAGGGAATGTTTTGGGTAGTCTTTGAGCACCCAGTGGCCTGGTATTAGTTTGTATGTCTGCTGGCACCTGATCTACCTTGCTGGAGTTTGTTTGTGTAGTTTGGTTGTTGATGTGTTATGTTCATTGTTTTCCCCCTATTATTTATTTGTTTTTCTTTATATTATTATTATTACAGCCATTATGTTTTTATTATTGCATTTGATCTGTCATGTACGGTGTCTGTATGTTTGGGTAAGTTGTTTTGTAACATGCTGTACAGTGCCCAGAGTTCCTTCAGGAAAATCGGGCGGTTAACAAATACAAAAATAAATGAATAACTAAGCAGACTCCTGGTCTCCCTCTGCTATGGATGAAATAATCCAGACAGGAGAAGATTGAAATTCCTGAGAGCTACAGGTAGCAACCGAGGATTGAAAATATTTTCAAGAGAGATTAGAAGATGATAACGGTTTGTTATCACACTACAGGATTTCACTGGTTTGCCGAGCACCGAGATGTTTTACAATCCGGAAGGAACTGGCTATGAACCAGTTCCTTCTGCCAGAAACATTTCTCGAAGTACTTGTTCTCTTAATAAGTACTTTGTATGATGTTTACCCTTTCTGGGTATTCGGGAAATGCACATCAACTCTTCTGTCCCACAAGAAACATTTATTCAGGATGACATTTAAAGGTTTCCTCCCAGGATTTTAATACACCTGTACTTTTCTAATCTTGACCAGGTAACTCTGTCTCTATGCTCATAAAGAACAGCATGTGAAAAACAGCAAAGTGTCTGTTTTAAATGTCTTGGCAGGTGGGCATTTATTATATATAGGAATATATATAACAAACAACCTTTGAACAGCAGAGCTGCAAGGGGCCTTATGGATCTTAGGCCCTTTGTACACGACCCCTAAACTCCGCCGCAAATGGCTCCCAGCTCCGGAGCTTAAAATTGTTTCCCCACCAGCTCCGGAGTTTACAGATAATTAAGTGCGACCATGCCCACCTAAGCGCATCCCAGCACACTTTTCAGGTACCTGCTCTCTGGAGGTGAAAATTCCTGATGCAGATATAACGTAGTGACTGCCCGGCTCTCCTTGCTTCTGTTTGTTCTTTTTTTGCCCCCCGCCCCTTTAAGAGATCTGAATGCAGTGCCGGGACGGCAGAACGGAGGTGAGCGGCATTCTTTTCTTCCTTTTTTTCTCCCTCCCCTCACGCAGCCAGGGGTGCGGAGGGGGTGGGAACGCAGGAACAGCGACAAACCCCTAAGATCTCTGGTCCGAATTTAAGTGGCCAGCGGATCTTAGGGGTCGTGTGAAAAGGCCCATAGAGTGTGCCCTTCTCAAGGAGACCCAGTGAACACCCAGCCAATAGCCCCACAGCCAGAGACCGGTCCTCCTGATGTTTTGGACCACCACCCCCAGAGCCTGCATTTCCAATGGCAAAGGACTGTGGGAGTGGTGGTCCAAAACACCTGGAGGGCCAAAGTTTGGACATGCCTGCACTAAGCTATTCTGCAGTTTGTAGTTATGGCTCTCTGTCTCCATTTCACTTGACTGATTCCATAGGCTTGTTGTGAAGATAACATGTGGAGAAGCAGAGTTGGCTACAACACCATGAGTTAGCTGATAGCTGTAGCAAAGACAGGATATATGTTTAACTTGTACATAGATAGGTGAGTGAGCAAACTACTGTTTTATTTTGGGCACATTAGAGAATTTGGTGAAGATCTACAATAGATCTAGAAAGCCAGGTTCTGATAAAGGGTTCAGGCCTGTGGCATGTTGAGTTTTTATAAAATTTAAAACAAATATAAATTAAATATTGTGAATGACGTTGGCATACCTGTTCTTGCTAGAAGGCGCTACAGGAGTGTTTGGGGTGTGGCAATGCAGGCAAGGCAAGCAAACTGAGGTTCTGTGCTGCCTCGGGCAGGTGTAGGCAACCAAGCAGCCAGAAGTGTATTTAAGGAAAGGCTCTGGTGTTACAGTTTGCTGAATCTGTCTTAGATTCAGTCACACCAGCTTGCTAGCTCTGTTTGAGCTGTTTGCTTGTTGTGTATTATTCTGCCTACGGTATATGCCAGGCCTGCCCAAAGTGCGGCCCGGGGGCCAAATCCGGACTGTCAGGCCATTCTGATTGGCCCGCAGCTGGCTGGCCCACCCCTCCCTCCCCCTCATTCGCCCCATGTTTTTTTTTTTTTTTTAAATCTTCTGCCAATACTGACACCGCTGGGAAGCTTGGGCGGACGGGCGGTCTGCTACCACCGGCACCGCAGCAGAATGTGTGGGGGTGGGCAGGCCAGCGGGCCTCTGCCACTGCCAAGGAGCTTTTGGGGCTTGCAGTGGGGTGGTAGGGTCAGGGAGCAACTGGCCCCTGACACATTTTCAGCCACCAAATCTGGCCCTCCTTACAAAAAGTTTGGGCACCCCTGGTATATGCTGTATACTTATTTGTTAAAGTTGAGGGCTATACTTTACTAGTAGTATACAGTTAAAGTTTAAGTTACAGTTCTGGGTTCTTTCTTTGTGTTGTGAAAGGGATTGCTGAGTATAAGCAGGTACAGAACTGTTTTAAGTTGTTTATATAGAGCTATGTTTTTCATTATTTTAGTTCTCATTACATTGTTTATCTTTCCTCATGGGAGAAGGCCATTCACTGTAAACTCTGTTGTTAAGGTTGAAGTCCCCCCCCCTCTTAATCATTAACTTCAACTCATACTTCACGACATGGTATCCATTTCATCCCCACTTTTTATGGGATGTGCCTTCTCGTCATTGTAGCTCACGTACCATTACTGCAGGCGCTGTCTGTCTTTATTTTCATTCATGGTGGTGGTGATCTGGCAGCAGCACCAGACCTAGAGTAACACCTTTCTAGGCTCAATTTCAAAAATAGGTTACAGGTGATATACCTTCATAGGCCACTATTAAAAATAAAAAAGGAACATTGCAAGCTTTCTAGGCTGAGGAGGTTCTGTGCTTCTGAGACAAAAGAGTATTTCTTGCTCTTTTTGGGGGGGTGTCAAAATTGCAAGCAGAAGCCTGTTTTACGAATCTGTTTCCTGAGACATCCCACTGCTGGAAAGAGATTGCATTACAGTAGTTGCAAAGAGTCGGCATTTCCTTTAACATCTGGTTTGACCTTCCTCTGAGAGCCCTTGTATTATAGTGTATAGAGTAGAGATGGGCACGAATAAAAAAATGACGTTTTGTTTGTCGTTTGTCGTTTGGAGCGTCCGTTTCGGTTCGTTTCCGTTTTTTGCGAATTTTTGCAAAAAATTCATTTTCGTTTTCATTCGTTTTGTTACCGTTTCGTTACCATTTATTTCAATTTTTTGTGATTTTTCTTTTTAGCATTTAAAGCAGTTCACTGTATTGCAGTAACGGAAACAAAATGCACGACAAAATTTCCGGTGTTTCTGTTCGTTTCGTTTCATTTTGGAGACAAAATTCATTTGTTCTTTCGTTGCGTAACAAAATGAAAAAACGAAAATGGAAACAAAAAATTGTTCGTTTCATGCCCATCTCTAGTATAGAGTTTTGGAATCTGGAGGCATGGGTTCAGATTCCCACACGGTCACGGGAACTCACTGGGGGTGGCAATGGTAAACTACATGACAGATATTTCACATACTGTGAAAAACCTATTTGGGTCACCATAGGTCAGAAGCAATTTGATACCATACCACGTAAGAATCACAGCAAACAATTCCTCTTGCCTCTGTAAAGTGGGAAGAATATAGCACCAGAAAAGAAGAAAACCGCAAATCTGTTTTTGACCTTAGGAAAAAAGAGAAGGCAGTGCCCACAGATTCCAAACCTTGCACCTCCAGATCATTCCTGACAATTACTAATATCAGTTAGGGCTCCCAAAAGTCAAATCTCAGCAACCTCTGTGGAGACCCATAGGTGGGAACTGTTGCTCCAGTGTAACAAACACAGAGGGAGCAACCAGTGTCCTGTGTGTTTTGATTCCATCCAAAGTTGTCTGTCCTTGACGTCTTGGGGTGTGGATAATATTGTTATATGGCTTAGCCACTAGATGGCACTAGTTCCAGTTGTAGCTGGATAAAGTTACCACTTCTTGCTGGTATTTTTTATTTAAAGGGAAGACTAAAATCTTGGTTTTACTCTAGCTTCCTAGTGGTGCATCCTCTGGGGATTTTTCATAACCAGAAATGGGAAACTACTTTGTTTTTGGATTCAAGCTCCCAGAACACCCATGCCAGTGTTGTAACCCACAAGAATAAGTTTCTGATATATTATTATTATTATTATTATTATTATTATTATTATTATTATTATTATTATTATTATTATTATTATTATTATTATTATTATTATAGTTAGTCAATTTATATACCACTCATCTGATAAAATGTCACTCTGAGCAGTCTGCAACATCTGTTTATATCTGGAGGCCTAAATACTCATGACCAGACACCTCAATTAGTACAGGTCCTGAGCCATCTGTTGCTGTTTGCCCTTTCCAGCCCAACACAATCTATAGTTCTAATGAGACAACATAAATGGGATGGGACTACCATTTGGGGCCAATTTCAAAGAATCATAGAATTGTAGAGCTGGAAGAGACCTGTCTCAAACTGCTCTTACCATTAGGGTAAGATCAGTTAAGAGCAGTCTTAATGCTTAGCTGAAAACTTCTTCCTTGTAATTTGAATTCATTGGTGCAAACCCTACCATCTGGACCAAAAGAAATCAAGATTTTTGATATCCTAACCCTTCAACTATTAGAGAAGGCTATTATAATCACGTCTCAATTTTCTCCAGCTAAACATACTCAACTCCCTCAACTGTCCTTTAGAGGTTCCCAGAACATTTTGGGCACCCTTCTCTGGACATACTCCAGTTTAATTTAAGCCATCTTAAATGGTGTTGCCCAGAACTAGACTGAGTGTTTTGGGTTAGGTCTTGCCCAAGCAGAATACGATAGTACTATTCCAAGGACAACCTTTTCTAACAACATTCTGTTGCTCTCTGTTAGCACTCACTGTTCTTTATCAACAGACAAGGGGAAAGAACTTTGGCACCCTTGTATATGCCATGCCCTACCTTCAATTTGCTGAACACAGACTCTCATGCCTAAATCACATAGCACAGCAATGTGCCTCTTAACAAAAGATGGAATGGCAGAAATGTAGCACAATGACATCTGGCACTCCTTCCACTCAAAAAAAAAAAAAAATCAGTTCCTCATTTAAGCTTATTTCTAAGGAGCAAAAAATTAAGAACACTTCTATTGTTGAGAACATCTAAGCCAACAATGAGAAAATGGCATAATTTTTTCAGGAATCCGATTGGATTGGCATGTGTCTTTGGCATCAACCAGCAGTCACTCAATCTAAAGGACGTCTCATAGACTGCTTTAGAATGGAAGGTGGGCAGGCTTTAATCATTTAGGCTTGTGAGGAATCTGTTTTTGGTTTTGTTAGAACATGAATATTGATCAACTGGAGCACAACGACAGAGTGACACAGATGTTGCAAAAGTGACAGGAATCCATTCCAGGCTTTAGTTCAGTCTTCAAGGGAGCTCTCCAGGGTGCTGAATCTGTTTGGGCCATCAAGTTCAGCACCCTGCAACTTTGAACTAAAAGTCTGAAATGGATTCACTAATCCCCTGACATTGGAGTCATCAATCTCCAGGGATTAGGTGGACATTTTCCAGATGTGGGGGGTGCACTGGAGTTCTTCAAAGGCCCACATTGCTGCAATAGCTGACGCCGCCACGGCTGCAGTTTAGCTGTTGCCACAGTTTCTGCTGATCCAAGAACCACTGCTGAAATGCAGACAATGATGTCAGCTCTCTATGCTTTAGGACATGTGATTCTACAGAGAGCACACTGCCATTTTGCATGGCAGTTTTTTTCTTTCCCTTCTGAAATGCTTTGTGTCACCACCATGACTAAAAGTTGAGATACACATCTATATAGTGGTATTTCTCTTATCATTTATTCACTTCTTGTTATTTGCCATCAAGTTGATAATGACTTACAGCAAACCTTATGTGCTTAGGTCTTGCAGACTCAATGCTGTTTTAATTGAGTTAATCTAATGTTCAGTGTTCCTCTTTCCCTACTTCCTTCATTTTTCCTAGCATTCCTGTCTTTCCTGGTGAGTTTTGTCATCTGTGAGGAAGCACCACTTCCGGATACCTCTTATGCCTATAATCTAGTTTGGTATTGTGATATTAGGTCATATTTAACTCCCAGTTGTAGGTTTATATATAAGCTGAGGTTTGAACTACTCAACTGTCACCTTGCAAAAAGGATGCACCAAAAGTGGTTGTTCAACAGGAGATCTCATCTTCCTTAACTATTATCTTTGCTGGTTAAGGGTGACTGCATCCTTAGAGGATAGGATGAAAATCCAAAATGACCTTGACAGATTAGATTGTCGGGCAAAAGCTAATGGAATGGATTTCAAAAGAGATAAATGTAGGGTCCCGCATCTAGGTAAAAAAAAAAAATGAATTGCACAGATATAGGATGGGAGACACCTGGCTGGAGAATAGTACACGTGAAAGGGATTTGGGAGTCTGGGTGGACCCAAATTAAACATGAATCAGCAGTGTGACACGGTGGCCAAGAAAGCCAATTTGATTCTTAGTTGCATCAACAGAAGCATTGTGTCTAGATCAAGGGAAGTGATATTACCACTCTATTCTGCTCTGGTCAGACCCCACCTGGAGTACTGTGTCCAGCTCCGTGCTCCTCAATGTAAAAAAGATGTTGACAACCTCGAACATCTCCAGAGAAGGACAACCAGGACGATTAAGGGTCTGGAAGAATTGTCTTACGAAAGAGCGGCTTAGGGAGCTGGGAATGTTTAGCCTTACAAAGAGAAGGTTGAGAGGGGATATGATAGCCATGTTTAAATATTTGAAAGAATATCATATTGAAGAGGGGACAGGTTTGTTTTCCATGGTTTCAGAGACTACAACTCAGAGCAATGGTTTCAAACTACAAGAAAAGAGATTCCATTTGAACATTAAAAAGAATGCCCTGACAGAGCTGTCTGGCAGTGGAATATGCTGTGACAAAGGGTGGTGGAGTCTCCTTCTTTGGAGGTTTTAAAGCAGAGGCTGGATGGCCATCTGTCGGGAGTCCTGTGATGGGGGTTCCTGCATGGCAGGGGGTTGGACTGGATGGCCCTTGAGGTCTCTTTCAATATGATTCTATGATTTACACTGCATCTGAATGTCCAACTTTGCTGACCTTTTCTTTACACGAATGTCCCTCTCATTTTCAATTTGCCTCTGAGATGGCAAAATGTGATTCTCTCCTGAATCCACCTTTTTGCCAACCTGTAAAAACCAATCCACAAATGGGAAATCTGATTCATCCATTTTTTTCTACCTTCTTTTCAAAAACATTTTTTGAAGTTGTACTTCATTATCTCCCCATTTTG
This sequence comes from Phrynocephalus forsythii, assembly GCA_029282475.1. NCBI lineage: Eukaryota > Metazoa > Chordata > Lepidosauria > Squamata > Agamidae > Phrynocephalus > Phrynocephalus forsythii. The sequence continues at coordinate 99,319,595 of JAPFRF010000006.1, forward strand.
GTCCTGTGGACATTCACTGATGAATCAAATAATATCAAAACATTCATTCTTTGTCCATTTTGGGCTGAATCACAAAGAGATTGTGTTCCTTCTTTTGAGCCACAAAAATGCAGCAAGGCCAGTTACAAAATAATTTCCTTATTACTGAACATGCTGTTTTGCTCAACAAAACCTAAGAATGAATAGCTTACTAGGTTGCCTGGAAAAAATTCTTCCCTTCTCAGCTCATTTTACCTGAACTAAACTTTGCTTGAAGAGTTGAAGCCTTTCTCAAGGCTGTTTTAAAATTGATTCACACACACACACACACACACACACACACACACACACACACACACACACACACACACACACACACACACACACACACACACACACACACACACACACTAGAGGTGCACCAGGAAGTTGAATTTCATTAGCTACATACTGTATATACTCGAGTATAAGTCAACCCGAGTATAAGTCGGGGCCCCTAATTTAACCCCCCAAAACTGGGAAAATTTATTGACTCAAGTATAAGTCTAGGGTGGGAAATGCAACAGGGCCTGGCAACTCCTCCTTTGTGGGCTGGGGGCGGGCCGGTGTGTGATGTTTAAAATGACTTTTAGCCACCGAGGAAAGTGCTTGGGTTGGTGGCTAAAAGTCATTTTAAACATTGTACGCCACTCCCCTGCAACATGGGGGCGGGGCGGGAGAAGTGGCGCACAATGTTTAAAATGACTTTTAGCCACTGACCCAAGCACTTGCCTCAGTGGCTAAAAGTATAAGTCGAGGGCCCCCTTTTCAGCCCAAAATTAGGGCTAAAAAACTAGGCTTATATTTGAGTATATACAGTAAATGCTGATAGTTATGCCATTGACCTCCGGTAAGAAGAAAGATCTAGATTTCAGAGAATAAGCCCTAGGGGTCAAAACTTACAGCACTCACCATTACGGATGGTTTTTTTTTGGCAAATATGAACTTCTCCCCTCCCCTCTGCTCCAAAGGAGATTCCCAAACTGAAGTGCTACAAATAAAATCATTGAGTGGTGACCTGGCAAACCTCAGACATCACCTTTTGGAGCCTATCCGGCCTAAATTACTGGAAGGGAGGTGCTGTGAGTAGACACCAGGAAAGTCTGCCAATGATGCTCAGACCTCTACTTTCTCCTGCACCTTTTGTCAGACTCATGAGCCTTGTGGCTCAGTGGTTAAATGCCTGTACTGCAGGTAAAACTGTGCTCACGACCTGGGGTTCAATCCCAGGTTGCAGGCTCATGGTTGACTCAGCCTTCCATCCTTCCGAGGTCGGTAAAATGAGTACCCAGCCTGCTTTGGGGGGCAATGTGTAGGCTGCATAATTAAACTATAAACCGACCAGAGACTACTTGAAGTGGTATGGGGTGGTATATAAGTAGAACACTTTGCTTTTGGTGCTGTCACACATCTCTCTAGGGAAGGGGAGGATGATTGGCCAAAGGCCATCCAGTGAGTTTTGTAGTGTAGTGGGGAAGGAACTATGGTCTCCAGACTTCAAACCCAGTGCTCCTAACTCTGCATTAAACCGGCTTTCTGTGTTTCGAGAGCTAGTTCCTACAGCATAGCTGACTTCTTGCCATCCTGGTTGTAAATGACAGGAGTCCAACGGAGCTAGAAGATACTAAGTACCTGTAGAAGAAAGCTTGTTTAGTAGTTCAGTGTTATAGTGACTTCATTGTAAGGCCTAAGACATTTCTTTACAGAAAGTGTGTTTTCTTGTTCTGTAAAAGCTGAGACCAAAATGGCTGAGAGAATTAGGCATAGGCTTTCATTTTGTTTTGACCCCCAAATCCTAAAATCCTTCATTCTGGAAGTTCCAGCTGCCAGGCAGACACCTAGAACGGGCTTCATCACTATGATAGGCCAAATCTGGGCCTAGTTTCCCACTGGGAAAGGAAGCAGCCCTGATAAATTACTGCCTTTTCTAGAAGGAAAGTGGGCAAGAGCTCAGCTTATCCTGGACGCTGAGGCCTTACAGCAGTGGTGGCTAAACTTCGGCCCTCCAGAAGTTTTGGTCTACAACTCCCGCAGTCCTTTGTCATTGGCAGTACAGGCTTGGAATTCTGGGAGTTGTGGTCCAAAACATCTGGAGAGCCGAAGTTTGACCACAACTGCATTACAGGCTAGCCTTTCTCCAAGTAAGCAGAGTTCAGCTGCCTGACTTGCAGGTGGAACTCCCAGGCAGAGAATTCTGGGATTTGGTATTTATTTGTTCATGGATTCATTCCATTTGTAGATAGCCCATCTAGTACCTAGACACTACTCTGGGTGCTTAACAGTAGTTAAAAACACAAATACCCATTGCTACCCATAAGGACTAGACATGGGCAGGGAGCGGCGAAGTTCTCGTTTCCGTTTTCGGTTCTCGTTATCGTTACGTAACGGGTAACGGTAACGAGAATTACTCCGCTCCAGCTCAAACCCGAACCGAAAAAGAAAAATTCGGTCTGATTTTTCGTTGTCGTTCATGGCATCGCGGCGATCGCGCGATGCCAAGCAGCACAGAAAAAAAGTTTTAAAAAAGCCAATTCCTGGCCAAAAAAGCAGGCAAAAATATGCCTGTCTCAGTGAGGGCACCTACCAGAGATGGGTGGTTTCTGGGGCCGGTCCCCGGCCTTCCCCCCCTCTCCTGTCCTGGGCTGCTGGTACCAGGCTGGGGGGGGCATCCTCGTTGTCTCCATTTGCCATGCGGTGGGGGGGGTCCAAAATGGCGACTGCAATATTTATTTTTAAATTGTTGTCCAAAAACCCACCAAAGCACCACAGAAACATTTGAAAATTAGGTATTTTAAATGCCTGATTTTTTTATAGTAGCAGCAGTGGGTTTTTCTTGCAATAAAACATCTCCATTGATTTTATTTTATTTTATTTTTATTTTTATTTTTTTATACCTGTGCAATGATGGGCTGGCCATGGGATGGGACCATGCAAATTTTTGGACCCATTCCACCAATCGCATGGCCAGGTTTTGACGGAGACTTCTGGATGTGCCAGAGGGCATAAAAAGCCCACTAACCCTAACCCTAACCCTAACCCTAACCCATACGCCAGTACACTGTCCTTCTTAGTGGGTCAGAGGCACCCAGAGGTGCAGCCCTTAACTGTAACCCTAAGCCTAGCCCTTACCCTAACCCCAACCCTAACCCAGATCCGTACGCAAGTACGCTTCCCTTCTTAGTGGGTCACAGTAGAGGCACCCAGAGAGGTGCCTCCCAGCCAGAGCCCACTACCCCTACCCCTAACCTGTACGCCAGTACGCCAGTATGCTTTCCTTCTTAGTGAGTCAGAGGCACCCAGAGAGGTGCCTCTGCCACTTATCCCCCAACCCTAACATAATGTATGGTATGTGGCGGCTACGCGAAATGCTTCCCTTCCCTTCCCTTCTTAGTGGGTCAGATGTCAGAGGCACCCAGAGAGGTGCCTCCCAGAGCCCACTTACCCCAACCCCAACCCCAACACAAACGACAAACGACAAACGGAAACGACAAATTTTTGAAAATTTCCACGACAAACGGAAACGACCCGAAACGGACCCGTCCCGAGAAACAACAACTCAAAACGTCATTTCTCCTGGTTGTGCCCATCTCTAATAAGGACATAAATAAAGAAAATCAGAAAAAAATAATAATAAGTAGAATACTGTATCCCAAAAAAAGAAAGAAATCTGGACAGCCAATCAAAATCAGAAACCATTGGGTCCATGAGGATATCCACTTAGGCTGCTATCCCACGGATGGAAAATCTGATCAAAGTTAAATGTGGATTTCCCCTCAGAGTGGTCATGTGCTTGAAAATGTGGTCCCTGCATCCCCACGGGTGCAGTTTAAAGAACTGCATCTTTTGTGTCCCCATGAACGGGAACTGCAACACAGCAGCTCAAAAAGGTTTTGATGCGGATTTTCCAAGTCCCCACAGACTCAATACTGGTTTAAAATCCGTATCGGAACTTAGACAAGCTTTGTACCACCTCGAGATCAGGTACTTGTAAAACTTGGTGGGTCACACTTAAGTGGGTGTGGTCACATTTTCCCCCTTTAAAGACCACTGGTCGTGGGGACACAATTTTATTAACCGCATCTTCAAGCAGTTTGAAGTGGTTTTTAGTGGCCGTGGGATAGCAGCAAAACCCCATGATGAATGCAATGCCTAGTGAGAATATATCATCCACATGGCTGAAGGCACAGTCTTGGCTTCTGCCTCTACCACTAGCTCAGTGATGCCGAACCTTTTAGAGACCGAGTGCCCAAACTGCAATTCAAAACCCACTAATTTTTGTTGCAAAGTGCCAATACAGTAATTTAACCTGTATACAGGTGGTTGCGAAGGGGCAATGTCGGGTGCCCACAGAAAGGGCTCTCAGTGACATCTTTGGCACCTGTGTCATAGGTTTGCCAACACTGCATTAGCTTAATGTGACTTTCCAAGGTTTTCATAGCATGGAGATAGTGATGATTAACCCTCATTAACATTTACTGTACACATCCACCCCAAGTTACTATTAAGAAGACAGAGGTGACTGGCAAAAAAAAGGTGGCTACCCTGATGATGAAAAGCTGAGCCTTTGCCTAAGGCTGAGTTTCTTGATGAACACTGAAGCTCTGTTTACAAAAGGGAACCTACTCAGAAGACAGGAAATGTTTCTGAGGCTAATGAAGCTTAATGAGTGACCAAGCACAAGGATTGTATTGATGAACCAATTTTGAAGTGGTAACTTGTGCTGGAAAGCAAAACATATTTGACAACTGTTTCCTAATAAAGGTTTGTATATGACCTTGTAATCTTCTGGCTGAGGTGGTACAGCAAAGCATTTCCTTTCCTTTGGTTTAATTTCCTTTTCACTTATCATTTTCCATTACGTTTCTTTGTTTTGGACCACACTCCCCAGAACCCTCTAGGACAGCAGGGTGGAAAATAATTATAATAATTGTCCAGAGGAGTTTTATAAGTTAAAAACAAGTTTTTGAGAGGCTCTATAGAACCTAAAGGATAGTGAGCCTAACCCCCCCAGGAAGCACCATAGAAGCTTAGATCATTTCCACAATGAATTCATGCCAAAAATAGGCCCTGGTCCAAGTGAGTGAAATGCAACTGTCCTTAGGTATGGGATTGCTGGATGGAACTCCTAGAATATCTTACTAATGCAGTGGTTCCCAACCTTCCTAATGCCGCAACCCTTTAATATAGTTCCTCATGCCCTGCTTGGAAGAGGCCACAACCCACCCACCCCCTTGGCAGGCCACTGCCACAGGTGCCATAAAGAACTTGCCTCTGCAGGCATCCTCAGCCAATCACAGCCACTGGAGCCATTGACAGACATCCCCTCCAACCTATCAAGCTGTAACTCACTCTTTACCCCCCTTCCTCCCCCTCTTCTTCCAGACCCAAGCCCTTTGTGCCTTTTTCTTCACTGGCTCATGGCAACCCCTGTGAAATGGTCATTTGACCCCCAAACGGGTCCTGACCCCCAGGTTGGGAACCACTGTACTAATGGATATTCTGCACAAAGCATGCAACGGACAGGATGCAAAAAAGGGACAAGTCTTCTGCAGTTTTGATAGCTGTGTGCAGAAGAATGAATTTCAGCAGGTATAGGTGGTAGGTTTAACTAGATCCTTCTTAGCTCCATAATTCTATGAATATTCAATGGTCTTCTGCAGAAGAAACATGTTATCCATAAAATATTTGACCACAAATATGAATCTCCTTGGGATTTGAATTAATATTGTGTTGTTTTCTTCTACATGAAGTTAGGTCAGAGGTATACAACCTCCTCTCTCTCCAGGCCTTACGATATGTCAATAGTTCCCAACCTTGGGTCCCCAGATGTTCTTGGACAACGCCTGGAAGCCTTCACCATTAGCTATACTGGCCAGGATTCTGAGGGTTTCATCCAAGAACATCAAGGTTGGGAACCACTGCTATATGTTATTCCCAGGAGCATTTTGACCCTCCAACAGCCTTCTCCCATTCTTCACCAACTCCATTTCTATGTCATGGTTGCTGAGGAGGAATTTGAAGAAAAGGCTTTCTCCTTCCTCTATGCATGGAAATGAGATCCCTGAGAGGTAGAGAACGTCCTAAGTGTGTAACCCCTCCGCCACGCATCACATGTGGCACTCGAAGCCAAAGAAGGTCACATGTACCCCTGGTTTTGATGATAAAAGGTTGCCTGTGTAATAGTTCATGAAATACCTGATGGAAATGGGAATTATCTATCCAATGACCCATTTAATCATTGGGAGGCAGGGCAAAAGGAGGTAAAATCCTGGATTAAAGCTGGTGTGTGGGAGAACATGCTACTTACCTGGTGTGCTCTGAAAACATTGACCTACCCAACGTAACCCTGGCGACAACTCAAAACAGTGGGAGGATGGACGTGAGCTAAACCCATCTACTAGTCTCCATTAGAGTCAACCCACTGGAACAACTGCTGAATGGTACGTCAACCTTTGTACAGATCCCATTGATTCAGGCCTTAGGGACCACATATGTATTCAAGCTTATTCAGAAGTCAGTGCCAATTATATGGCAGTGATTGGAATGGAATGAACTGCAGGGATGCAATTAATCTGAGGGTTTTATTTTGTTTTTTGTTCGGGGTGGGTGGGTGGGGGAAGACTAGGAAAATGGGAACAGCCCCAGGACTATGAGTGGGATTTTATCTCTCCTTTGCCCGGTCTTGGGGTGTGAAAAAACAACACGCCATCAAAACTTCCCCTTTGATGTCAAGAATGCTGTTTGAAAGGCCTCTCTTATGAATTCTGGTAGAGAGACAGATTTAATTGCTTCTACCCTTCCCCGCCTCCTGGTTTCCCCACGGCTGGCATTGGCCTAATAAAAACTGTGCATGTTGATTTCGTGATATAATTTGTGTCATGCCTCATTTGGGCCGCAGAGTGATTTATGAATGCAAACTTAATTAGTTCAATAGGCCATGCCTGGGTGGGTGCACCAAAGCTCCGAGTGATGCAACATCCGCCCAGGAATGGTTTAGAGACTAAACGTGGCTTCCTAGTATAAGAACAGGTGCTTTGTGCAGGATGTGTTCTCTTGCTATTTCTTCCCTACCATCATGGGCTGCAGTTCCCAGAAACCCCCAGCGAGCATGTGTACCAAGAAAGGGTGGCTCAGAAGCTGCTGCTGAATAGTTGCACTGTACCATATTTCAGTGCAGTTAGGATGGGGTGGTGTTTCTGCATTTTTGAATATTTTCTTGGGTATAAAAAAACGAAGAGGTTCTGTCAATATACAACCTATGTGGCATGAAGAAAAGAGCTGTATGCTATTTTAAAAAATTGTATAGACAAGAGAAACACTAAGACTCCTGAGTCCTGATCCTTCTGTCTATCCATTAAGACACAAAGGGTGCCAAGAAATTCTTAGCAAGTTGCAATAAATTAGCCTTTCTTGTTCTTGATCCATTATGCCCTCCCCGCCCTTTTAAAAAGGTAACCAATCTGACATCATAAGTTGTTTGAATATTCTGAGCTCTAAATGCTGGTCCTCTGGTTAAATTTATGTCCAGATGGAAAATATTTTTTTCAGACTTCAATTCCCAGAATCCCACAGGAAGCCATTCTACTGGTTGTGGGATTCTGGGAGGTGTCTCAAAATGAATGACCTGATTTTAATGTCAGCAAATCAAAACAACTGTAACTTGGAAGCCAGAAGAAAGAAAGCTACTTAGTGCTGGTGGGTGGATGGGTTGCCTTGGTAGAACAAACTCTTCTAAGCCCCTTGGGGAGGCAGAGAATGGGAGCACCTGGAGGAGACCTAGTGAAGGATTTGAGGTCTGTCTTCTCTGAACTCTTGAGAGCTACAACCAAGAATAATCTCCTCCCCACATCTTTGGAGGAGAAGGGGAAGCACAGCAGAGCTTTCGTGGAGTGTTGAGAGAGAACCATGTCAACCACTGTTGTAGGTTCTTTTTTAAGGAGAGGACCTTCCAGACATGCAGGCTTGTGTTGCAAGACTTACTGTGAGGTTGAACTTAATTTGCACTGGTGACATGGCTTGGGTTTTTCTTTCAAGGAACATAAGAACATAACATAAGAACATAAGAAGAGCCATGCTGGATCAGGACAAAGGACCATCTAGTTCAGCTTCCTGTATCTCACAGTGGCCCCACCAGATGCATCTGGGAGCGCATGGGACTAGATATCTGTCTCCTGATACCACTCCCCTGCATCTGGCCCTTGAAGTACCCTGGTTTTAAGCCTGGAGATGACACATCTCCATCATGGTTTGTAACCTGTGATGGATTTTCTTCTAGGAATCTGTCCAATCCCCTTTTGGACTCAGGTCCAACTCGTGACTCAAAGCCCACCCTACCCTCTCTTTTTTTCAAGGGGGAAAAGGCTTGCTTTTAATAGGGCCTTGGGTTTGGGATTTGATGGCAAAGGCTTAGAGATGGACTTGTGATTCAGTCCCAAAGACTTACAAACATCCCTGGGACTGGAGAAGCTACTTGGATGAGTAGTGAAACATTTCAATCTACAAGAAAAGAAATCCAGTTGCCATGACTGAACTCCTGGATAACCTCGCCTGGATTGCAAAGAATCTTCAGAGACATTCCCGGGGACCTTTTGAATTTGGAAGAATGAGGATCTTTTTGAATTTGGAAGAAAGAGGAACCTGCTTTAGCAAATGCTGTGAACATGGCAGAAAGGGAAGGATTTTATTCCTTTTTAGGCAATAATGATCATGAGAGAGAAAGAGAGATTGCCTCATAACCAGGCATTCCAACGTTTCCAATACTGTACCATTTATGAAGAATATTTGAAATTTAAGCTAATGGAGTACAGCAGGCAAACATTACATTTATGACTATTAGTATGGCTGTTATGCAGCAAGAGGTTTAATGCTGCTACTGACAACCTCAAGTCCTCAATATCCATTTTTGCATCCCTTATTACCTAGCTACATTTCCTTTGCACAGGCTTGTGTTTCATTGTTTGTTTTCAGGGTTTGGGCTAAGGTCAAGATTTCATGAAGGTTGCTTCCTTTTTTATCAAAACCTACCTTGACTCTGCTCGTTGCTGAGACTTCATTGTTCTGTCTGAAGTTGTTGTGCTTACCCTGAACGTCTGACAGGGGAAGCGGATGTTGGTGGTGCATCACAAACCACAATCTTGTTTCAAAGCAAGGTGCTGCTAACAATGGCAAAGCCGGATTCTGAGGATCTGTGCAAATGATAATCTCTACTCCTCCTTTGGTAAGGTAAAGGTAAAGGTTTTCCCCACACATGGATGCTAGTTGTGTCCGACTCTAGGGGTGGTGCTCATCTCCGTTTTCAAGCCAAAGAGCCAGTGTTGTGCAAGTCCGTGGACATGTGGCCAGCATGGCTAAATGCATTTCTGCGCAGGGAACACTGTTTTCCTTCCCACTTTTTATAGCAGTACCTATTTATCTACTTACATTTATATGCTTTTGAACTGCTAGATGGGCAGGAGCTGAGGTTAACAGCGGCATGGCACCTGGGATTCGAACCACCGATCTGTCGACTTTGCAGCCGACAGTTTCAGTACTCTAGCCCACTGAGCCACCATGCCCCCTACTCCTCCCTTGGTGGTTGCTAGCAACTCCTACTACAACAATTCTCCGAACTATAAACACAACTGCAATAAAAGTTGTTGTGTGACTCTGAAATGTTTGTTAACTCTGCCAGTGTTTCCCTCTTCTCTGAATTTCCATCGAGAGTCTGTGGGAGAAGGAATGGGGTGGTGATGGTTTGAATGATCTGATTCTGTTGAGAAACACATAACAAAAATGCTCTGTGTACTTTCTTCTTAATGGTCTCAAGCTACAGGAAAACCGGGTTTAGGCTGAATATCAAGAAAAAGTCTTCACTTTTAGAGTGGTGAGCTAGGTAAGAGGGTAGGTTAGTTCAGTTCCCCAGTGTGCCACCTAGGAGAACAGCCTGTTGATGCGGAGTATTTTATGCTATGCTCGTGGTTTTAGAACTCATGAAGCACAAAATAAGGACAGAGATGTATTTCTATGTTTGTAGTTTCTATTTACAATATACGAGTGTCTGTGAAGATTCTCAGCCATCCAGGTGAGGTTATCTGGAAGCTGAGTCATGGCAACTGGACTTTTTTCTTCACAGAGATCAAAACGTTTTGCTGCTCATCCAAGCAGCAGCATCAGTCTCAGGAAAGTTAGTAGCGAGGCCTCCAATTTACGTATAGTTCACCTCGACGGTTACTTCACGTCCTTCCTTGTTCCGTGACTAGTTTTGTACCGTGACAGCGTTGGTCGCGATCATGTGGTTTTGTCCCTGTTTCGTCCCTGTTTCCGTTTTCTCACGGTCATGATAACTTGTCTTTGACAACTGTTACTTCACGGTCTTGTTCCGTGACAAATTCTGAATTTGTCTTGCTTTCTTAACCCTTTTTAAAAATATTATAAAACAACTTTTTTGATATTTTGATTTATTGGTCTTCCAGGATTTACACATCAATGCTACAAAATTTTCAGTACTTTCTTTAATAATCATTAGCACTGCATGGTGTTTCCCATAGGGAAACTAATGTCGAATGCCACTTCAGCCGCTGACTACTAGGTGGACACTGGTTGTTGCGTGACAGTTGTTCCCACACGGTCCCTTGTCTCGAAACAGGAACCGGGAACAAACTGTGACAAGTGAATACCCCAACCCAGCGCCAGGTACAGTATTGTCACACTCTGATCCTGCTCTGGGGGGCGTGGTCGAGACAAATTTCAGCTGTTGCGCGACAGACTTGAAGTAAGATTTTTTTTTAACCGGTCCAAAGCGCACATGAAGTAACCGCCTTCGATTTCACATCACCTTGGTCTGAACAGGCTCATAAGTTGGACAAGGGCTTGAATAGGCTCATAAGTTGGACAAGGGCCTAAGGTGTGTGAAAGTTCCACTTATGCAACCTTTCCCAACACCCAGTAACTGCTGGAGTTGTGGAGTGCTTCTGATTTGTTTTAGGATTGATGAAAGGGCCACTTGATAAGTAGCAGACAGATTGTGTCTGACTCCCCCATCTCTGAGGGGCTTTCAATACACACATGGTTTTCCTGACCCCTCTCAATCTTCTCTGTCTGTGTGTATCCTCATCTTTGAATGACTGCCCTTTGTTCTTCAAATTGAGGTGTACTGCTGATTCTGGTCCTGAGCTGTTGCCCCTCCTGTCTTTGGCTATCCTCCTGTTTAATGGCTGTTTAGTTTCTCCTGTGTAGAGGTCTGCACACTCCTCACTGCATTGGACCACATGTACTATATTGCTCCTCAAACCTAGTCAAGCCATTGTGAAATCAAAGTGAACTATAAATTGGAGGACTCACCACTAACTTTCCTCAGAATGACAAACCTGCTTGGATCAGTAGCGAAATGTTTTCCTCTCACAAGAAAAGAAGTCCAGTTGCCGTGACTCATCTTCCAAATAACCTTACCTGAATGACTGAGAATCTTCAGAGACATGCCTCTTCACAATCGTTGCTTTTAGCTTTAAATATGGTCTCTAATATTTCTTGGTAATGGTTATACATCCATTAATGTTATATTGTCCTTCAGTGTTGTAAGCCAACTTGGGCCATTTCCACGGAGAAAGGTGGGGTAAAAATATTTAAAACAAGTACACAAATACATTCATCTTACTTTATTTCTACTTTAATTCTGCTTTTATTTTTATTTTAGACCCTGTGCTGCTGAGGGAAAAGTTTTGTACGCTTTGAAAATGCACAGAGCTGTTTAATAAAGCCAGACAAATGGAGAATTTGGTTTTATTTATTTTAAAATGTCTCTTTAACAGCCAACAGGCAGAATTCAGCTCCAGGCCTGGTCTGGAGTTCCACATGGAACAGAGATAGGCAGCGTTTTATCCCCCTGCCTCACTGCCTACTAGCCCTGGTGCCAGTCAATCTGTAGATGGATTTTGCCCTCAGAGTCACCAGCTGCTGGATCTGTTCATGAAGTCCCTGGAACATTTTTATTGACTGCAAACCAGCAAGGTCAGATTTGGGGGAGTTTTTCTGCTCATTTCCTCCTGAATGGCTCAATTAAGGCTATGTTGGCTCTGGGTCAAATATGAGATTTGTGAGACACACGCAAACATATGGGTGGATTGCAACAAACAACAAAACAACAACAACAACAACAACAACAACAACAACAACAACAACAACAACAAAAGACAGGGAAATGCAGACTTCATCTCAGTCTTTTTACCCTCCATTTGATATTAAAAGAACCCACAGTAATCAAACGTGGCACTCTTACCTAATCTTCCTATTTTGAATCTTGGAAAGGAAGCACACTAACAGTGTTAAGACAAGCCACAAAAATGGTCATCATAAAGCTTAAACGTTGCAATGGATTAGTGCAACTGGACCAACACCTCCCACCACTCCCCAGAGGATAAATATAGAGGAGGGAAATACCCTTTGTGGTCTGTAAACCTATACAGTATCATGATTCTTTTTAAAATCCCTTTTTTCAAATTTTCAGATTTTTGTGCCACAATTTACTGCACCATTCATGCCCAAGAGGGACAAATCCTTAAGGCTGGGGAAACCTTAAGGTTTGCAGCAATGCCACTTATAATGGGAGTGGGTCTAATGCAGTGATGGTGAACCTTTTAGAGACCGAGTGCCCAAACTGCGATTCAAAACCCACTTATTTTTCGCAAAGTGCCAATACAGCAATTTAACCTGAATACAGTGGTACCCCGGGTTACAAAAGCTTCCCGTGCTACTCTTCGGGAAAGGGAGGATCGAAGAGCAGGCTTTTAAAAAAAATTTCCCGCGGCCACAGCACCCTTGCTGTGGCCGTGGGAAATTCAAAAACCTACTCTTTGATCCTCCCTTTCCGAACAGCAGCATCTCATCCTCCTCTCTGCCCTGGGCAGAGAGGGTGCTACACTGTCAGGAAAGCCAGGAGGAGTGGCGGCGGCTTGTGGGCTTGTTTCTAGTCCCCGTTTTTGGGGCATTCTAAAAGCGACGTGGCTGGATAGTAAACAGGGGCTACGAAGGAGCCCACAAACCGCTGCCTCCCCTTTGCCTGGCTCTCTTCATGGAGCCATTTTGGCAGTCTTGAAATGGTTCTGTGCAGAGAGCGGCGTGGCTGGAGAGTAAACTGGGGCTACAAACGAGCCCACAAGCCACTGCCTCTCCTTGACCCAGCTTTCTGCACAGAGCACAGTGGCGTGCTCTGAGTGGAGGGGGAAGTGCCATGGCTGTGAGGGGACAATGTTGGGTGCCCGCAGAAAGTGCTCTGCGTGCCACCTTTGGCACCTGTACCATAGATTTCCCAACACTGGTCTAAGACATCCCAAAGAGGGAGGGCTGTGCAAACTCAGGGAAGTACAGAATATTGAGTAAGTGTCAGGGGAAGGAAAATGGATTAGAATGCCTGTCTTGAACAAAATTTAATTGCCGTCTTCAGTGTATCAGTTTGACCCTTACAGCTTCTTCCAATGAATGCTAGGAAATATAAGACACAGCAACATTCTCCAGGGCTCCTTTGCAAAGCTAATAGGCAATATGAAAAAAGAGGTATAGTTTGCATTCTTCTTCTTCTTCTTCTTCTTCTTCTTCTTCTTCTTCTTCTTCTTCTTCTTCTTCTTCTTCTTCTTCTTCTTCTTCTTCTTCTAAGTTCTTTCTTCATTCTTCCTTTTCTTCTAAGTCCTTCTATCTTCTTCTTCTTCTTCTTCTTCTTCTTCTTCTTCTTCTTCTTCTTCTTCTTCAAGTTTGTCCCACTTGGTGGAGGGTCCACTATTCTGGTGTTTGTCTTCCACTTGGGCCAGTCATGGGCTCGATCTTGGCGAACCGGGGACAACGTCATGTCATTTTCAATGGTGTTCATTCAGCACTGTTTTGGATGTCCCTTTGGTTGGGATCCGCTGACTTCCAGGGCACGACCCTTTTTGGCCAGAGTCTCCTCATCGGCATGCTGGATGTGTCCAAACAACAGAGTTGGGCTTCTCACATCTTGTCAGTGATTGGTGCGGTGCCATATTTTGCTTGAATGTCATTGTTGCACACACGATCCCTTTGCGTGAGGCTGGAGGTCTATCGCAGCATCTTTGTCTCCATGACATGAAGGTGACGGTTGACTTCTTTAGTCGCCGGCCAACATTCTGCACCATAGAGGGCAACAGGTCGTATGATGGTGCGATAGATCTTTGACTTTAAACGGTCGTTGATCTTTTTGTCACACATGATACTTGATGTCCTCTGTTCTTTTAGCCAGGCACTGTTGATCCTTGCTCATATGGACTGTCCTTTGCAAATCCTCTCTTGGCTGCTGTTCAATCAATCATTTATTTATTTGCATTAGCCATGGCCTTAGCAAAAAAGGATAACATTTAAATAGATATAAAATTGGCTGCTGTTCTGAACCCACCCTCCATCTCCGAGCCCAGTAATAAATGGGGGAAGGTGCTCTAAAATTCTTCTGCTCTTTGTTTAATGTGGGAGGACATTGTAACCCTTTCCATGATACTTTGGCCTTTTGATTGCCACCCAGACTCAATCTGAAGGCAGGGGCCTTCAGCTTGCATCTGGGTGGCTTCCGTTCAGAAGCCTCTCAAGTTCATCTGGGAGTAACGTTGTTTGGCTCCCAGGCCACATTCCGTAGGGTAGAAAAAGAGTTCCTCACCCAAGGGGTGAGGCAAGCATTGGTATTCATCTGTTGAAAACTTCATACTCCTCCACCCATACTTGGAACTCCAAACAGCTCTTTTAACTCCGAAAAGGTGCATGGGATAGTCAGTCCAACTTCCGAAATGCTATTTCCATTTTGAAGGACCAGAATCTGTTGCTATTACTGGTCTCTAAGTATCAACCACTTATCTTGTTCATAGTGGGGTTGTTCAGAGTGGGAGGTTTAAATACAGTGGTACCTTGTATAAAGGAATTAATTTGTTCCAAATGAATTGATGTTAAGCAAATTTTCCTTTATACAAATTTCCCATAGGAATGCATTGAAAACAGAATAATACCTAATTGCAACCATTTTTATGTTGTACAGATATGCCCCATAGACAATTCTGTTAAGCAAATATCCCCCATCTCTGGAATTTTTTATGTTGTACAGATTTTATGTTATACAAGCCTTTGTTATACACAGATCCACTGTATATCATTTTTAACACCCCATGGCATTTTCTGTCTTGCTAGCCCTCCCAAGTTCCTTTTGAAAATAAGATATAAATATTTTTGAAAGATACAAATAAAATATGGTGATATTTTGTTGACACCTATGGACAATTTCCTATGGCTTCAGAACTCAGAAGGTTTATAATATAGGACGTTGTTTTAGAAGAAAGAAGCCGTGTTAGTCTAGCCAAAGACAAAATGAATGAATGAATGAATGAATGAATGAATGAAAAGCATTGCAGCACCTTAAAGACATAAGAACATAAGAACATAAGAACATAAGAAGAGCCATGCTGGATCAGGCCAAAGGCCCATCTAGTCCAGATATCTGTATCTCACAGTGGCCCCACCAGATGCGTCTGGGAGCACACGAGGCTAGATATCTGTCTCCTGATACCACTCCCCTGCATCTGGCCCTTAAAGTACCCCAATTTTAAGCCTGGAGATTACACATCTCCATCATGGTTTGTAACCTGTGATGGACTTTTCCTCCAGGAATCAGTCCAATCCCCTTTTGAAGGCATCCAGGCCAGATGCCATCACCACATCCTTTGGCAGGGAGTTCCACAGACTAACAATGCACTGGGGGAAATATGTTTTCTTTTGTCTGTTCTTACTCTTCCAGCCCTCAATTTGAGTGGATGTCCCAAAGTTCTGGTATTTTGGGAGAGGGAGAAGAGTGTCCCTCTATCCACTTTACTCATGCCCTGCATTATTTTGTACGTCTTCATCATATCCCCCCTCAGGCGCCTTTTTTCCAGACTAAAGAGCCCCAAACGTTTTAGCTTTTCCTCATAAGGGAGGTGCCCCAGCCCAGTAATCATTTTAGTCGCTCTCTTCTGCACCTTTTCCAATTCCACTATGTCTTTCTTGAGATGTGGTGACCAGAATTGTACACAATACTCCAGGTGTGGCCTTACTATTGTCTTGCATAATGGCATTATAATGTTGGCTGTTTTATTTTCAATCCCCTCTTTGACAATCCCTAGCATGGACTGACAGACTGCTATACTGTATTTTAATGTGAGCTTTTGCTGCCAAGCCATGTCCTCAGACATTAGATCAGGACTCAGATGCACAGAGAGTATAAATGAGGTATTTTCCAAGCCAGCTATGTACATTATTTGTGAAATCTAGTACTTTGCAGAGGATACTGCTGTGTCTAGGCATATTTCCAAATAATCAAGTTTCAGAGCAGAGAGACAAACTCCTAGTTCCCTGAGCTCCTTGCCCTTTGAAGATGCCAGCCACAGAGTTTGGCGAAATGTCAGGAAGAAAAGTTCCAGAACACAGCCAAACAGCCTGAGAAACTCACAACAACTATCAGATCCTGGCCGTGAAAGCCTTCGAAAATACAGTCAGGTTTTGCTCCCTTTGTACCTGAGAAAAAGATATTGTTTTAAAAACTTGCAAGTGGAAAGGTAGGATTTTTTGCAGAACACCTCCTTGACAACTGGCATAGTTTTGTCTTTATTTCCACACATCAACTGAAACAAGCCGAAAATCTGAGGACAAGACATTTTTATTTCAACGGGTGGGATATAGCAGGCATCCTTGTTCATCAACAGCGAAGTACAATAATCAACACATAAATATTTTTAGCGTTCTTGACAGGATCCCTTTATGGAAATAAAACCAACTATACTCCCATTTTTTAAAAAAGCAAAAGCAAGATCAAATACTATTTTTAGAAACAAATTAATTTGTGAGATAAAAGTGAACCATGAGATAGGAGGTTCGTTCACAGCAAATGTCATCCGTAAAACCTGCCTTCGCACGGTTTAAGCAATGCATCTAACAGTAAATACGTGAGGACTCACAGTGACAGAACTTTACATAAACAATAAGTATCTCTGTATGAATAAGCACGGACACTTGCACATATTTGGATTGTTTTAAACAGGAACCTGGAATTTCTATATCATGTAAATTTTGTGTAAATGTGCTTGACAATTGCTGATGAGTACATCTATATTACTGACCAATGTTGACTTCCATTGTTTCTGTTCTAAAGAATCCTGGAAAAGACTGGCCATAATGAATGCAGAGATTTCACTTAGGGGGTATTTTTATATCAACACACATTTTCTTCTGCAAAATTACAGCTCCCACAGTTCAATCACTGATGCAGTAACTGTTAACCCTGTATCCATACATTATGCAGAAACGGTCTTACACCAGAACAAAAAGAAATGGTTATAATAAGGCTAAAGAAGGTGCAGATCTAACAACATCTGAAACAATATATCATTAGATGACTCAAATTGCTTGTCCAGATTCCAAATTATTTCAGAATAATCTACAGCTTAATTTAATGGAGAAGAATCCTTGTATTTTGCTATACATTAGGACCCAGTATCCACTGGGGATTGGTTCCAGGCCTTCCCGTGGATAATGAAAACGCCTGCTCACCCACCCCCAAACTGCTGTTTCCTGACAGTAGCTTGCTTTATGACTGCTGTTTTGAAACAGTAGCTTACTTTATGCCACTGTTTGTGACAGTAGATTGCTTTACATATGCTATTTGTAATAGCTTGTTTTACAGCTGCTGCTTGTGACAACAGCTTGCTTTACCGCTTGCTTTGTCGCTGCTGAATTATTTAATTTTTTCTCTCCCAACCGTAGATAACTGAATCAGTGGATAATGAATCAGTGGATATGGGGGTCCTACTGTACCTTTATTTCAACTTGGAAAAGAGAAAAGTATGTCAGATACTTATAGTGAACAGGCTCCACTAGGAGCTTTGTGGCTGCTGAATTATTTAATTTTTTCCTCTGCCAACCATGGATAACTGAATCAGTGGATAATGAATCTGTGGATATGGGGACCCTACTGCATCTTTATTTCAACTGGGAACAGAGAAAAGTACATCAGATACTTATAGTGAACAGGCCCCACTATGAGCATCTCAACAGAAACATACACACCATATTCTGCTTAACAAATTTTTAGACTGTCTTGTGAGGTTTTGGTTGCTAGTACAAATGTATTCTGACAATCCCCAGCAAGGAAAAAGCCACCACAAGGAAACCGATGAAGCAATGTCTGACATGAATGGAGTAAAAGTTGCTTTAAATCAGCTCTTCTCAAGCTTTTGACCCCACTCAGCGTTCTGAGTCTCTCACCCGACTGCAAATGGGAAGATTCTGCAAGATGGAAGATTCGGTACAGATGTTATCGACACTGTACAGGGTAGACATTCCAATTGTGGAAATTGGACGCCTGATAACATCTGTTACAGCCCAAGATTGAAAATGATTCGTTTACTGGACATTCCTGTTAGGTAAGCTGTGCTGAACTTCCTTAGGGCAAATGCTTCGTTTACCCAGACATATGGAATCCACTCGTCACGGTTGCTGTTTGCATTCCTGTTCCATGTGTCAAGAAGGGACCCTAGTTGAGCTCAAATGCTCCCAACCGTGGGTCTCCAGATGCTCTGGGACTAAACCACACAGAAGCCTTCACCATTAGCTGTGCTGGCTAGGTTTTCTGGGAGTCGCAATCCAAGAACACCTGGGGACCTAAGCTTGGCAACTGTTGGTTTAGATCAGTGGTTCTCAACCTGTGGTTCCCCAGATGTTCCTGGACTGCAACTCCCAGAAGTCTTCATCTCCAGCTGAGCTGGCCAGGATTTCTGGGAGTTGCAGTCCAGGAACATCTGGGGACCCACAGCTTGAGAACCACTGGTTTAGATGATGGAATGCTGAAGGTCCCTGGTTTGGTTGTCCCACTAGATTGCTGATTCCTGGCCTGGCAAATATCACCATCTAAGGCCTAGGAGAGCCTTTACTTTCTAGAACAGAAGGGATGCCATAGGATGGTTTCATATGTTGAATACTACAAAGGTTATTTCCGTACATTTCAGACTTCATATAAATCAACCTGTTGGGTCATGGATGGCCTGCAGAGAACTGTGGTACAACCAAGAGCACTGCCCCTTTAATGCTGTTTCTAAATATCATCCCAGTGGTAAAAAGTTTAATGGGCACCTAGGGTTTCTACTGATCTAATCAGACCAGTCAATACATAATTCTGTTGCCAGGGAACATGACTGTGCATTTTATGAAGATATTTTTCATGGGCGTGAATCACGCAGTGCAAAATAAAGGGTTTTGTTTGTGGTTTTGTGTCTCTGCGTCTGTGTTAATTCAAGCTATTTTGTTGTTTGGACATGGTGGCACCGGTTAGGTGTAGAACACTTGAATCTGAAGGCACCCAAGGATTTCCCTGTTTTCAGGAGGGACATTATGCTGCAGAAAATCGTACATGCTCCTGCTTCCAATGCCACCTCAAAAACTAGAATTTATATTTTTGGGAACCTAGCCCCCCCCCCCGCCGCCAAACAATATTTTTAAAAAAGGTTAGATGTTTCCTCTGCACTTGCGTGCAAGTTGTGTCTGACCCAAGGGGCGGTGCTCATCTCCGTTTTTAAGCAAAAGAGCCAGTGTTAAGCAAGTCTGTGGCCAGGTGGCTGGCATGGCTAAACACATTTCTGCATACATGACACTGTTTACCTTCCTTTATCTACTTGCATTTTACATGCCTTCAAACTGCTAGGTTAGCAGGAGCTGGGGTTGACAGCAGGAACTCACTCCGCTGTGTGGCACCCCGGGATCTGAACTGAGTTGCCGACTTTGCAACCGACAGTTTCAGCATTCTAGCCTGCAAAGTCACCACGCCCCTCTAAACAATATTTACAAAAGCCTAAATGGGACTACCATACAGACTCTGTCCCACTACATAAACTGAAACAGAGTCATGTTTCTCTGAAATCTGCAATGGAATCCAGCACTCCAAAGTGGGAAAGTGCACAGACAAGTGGATTTGTTAGTAAAAATAATATTGAAATTATTGTGTTAGATACTTTCTTTACAAAACCGGTGTCTTAGGCAAAAAAGGAATATATTAATTAAGTAACCACAAAAATCTGTATGTGTTCTCATGGGGAGGAAAGTACTCAGAGTTCAGGCTTAGCCAAACGTGTGATAGGAAATGGCAAACCAAGAGTAACCCAGACAGCTTGCCTAGATTACTCCTTGATGTACAGTATCAGGTGGGATGCTTTAAGCCTCTACACCAATGGTTCTCAACCTGTGGGTCCCCAGATATTCCTGGATTGCAACTCCCAGAAGCCTCCATCACTCACTGTGCTGGAAGGAGTTCCTGGGAGTTGCAGTCCAGAAACATCTTGGGACCCACAGGTGGAGAACCACTGCTCCACACCATTCTCCATTTATGGCCCTCTGACTGTGAAATACACAAAGGTATGTCAACAGGATGTGGTGATGGCCTGGATGCCTTCAAAAGGGGATTGGACAGATTCCTGGAGGAGAAGTCCATCACAGGATACAAACCATAATGGAAATGTGTAATCTCCAGACTTAAAACCGGGGTACTTCAAGGGCCAGATGCAGGTGAGTGGTATCAGGAGACAGGTATCTAGTCTTGTGTGCTCCCAGACGCATCTGGTGGGGCCACTGTGAGATCCAGGAAGCTGGACTAGATGGGCCTTTGGCCTGATCCAGCTTGGCTCTCTTTATGTTCTTACTTCTTATGTAAATGCTGTGAAATGGGAATCACCTTACAACTGCAAAAAAAAAAAAACTTGGGAAAGGACACAGGATAGGGCCTGGCTTATACTTCAAAGGGAACCTACCAAGGATCTGCCACTGGACCAAGAACAGGATCTTGTCTGGAATCCAAGACAATGCCGGCCTGTCAGAGTTGACAATATTGGAAAAGATGGAATAACGATGGCAGTGCCCTGAATCCCTTCCTCTAAGCATCAGGAAACAAGCATAGAGGGCCACTCTTCTCCCTCTCACAAAAATACCAGAGCTAGAGGACATCCACTCAAATTGAGAGTTGGGAGAGTGAGAACAGACAAAAGATTTTTTTTTACCCAGCGTGTTGTTAGTCTGTGGAACTCCACAGGATGTGGTGATGGCATCTGGCCTAGATGCCTTCAAAAGGGGATTGGACAGATTCCTGGAGGAGAAGTCCGTTACAGGTTGCAAACCATGACGGAGATGTGTCATCTCCAGGCTTAAAAGCGGGGTACTTCAAGGACCAGATGCAGGGGAGTGGTACCAGGAGACAGATATCTAGCCTTGTGCGCTACCAGACACATTTGGTGGGGCCACTGTGAGATACAGGAAGCTGGACCAGATGGGCCTTTATATGTTTGTATGTTCTTATGTTCTCCTCAGCTTACTTCCATATATAAGACAACCCTCAAGTTTTGGTCTAATAATTTTAGACAAAAATATAGTCTTATACATGGCTTAAAACTAGGGGACCTCAAGGGCCAGATGCAGGGGAGTGGTATCAGGAGACAGATATCTAGTCTCGTACACTCCCAGACGCATCTGGTGATGTCACTGTGAGCTACAGGAATCTGGACTAGATGGGCCTTTGGCCTGATCCAGCATGGCTCTACTTATGTTCTTATGTGCTCAGCACTTGCCAAAAAAACAGCCATGCCAATTGCTTTATGTTTGGGTGACAAAGGGTTAAATAATGAAAAAGGGAATTAGCTTCTAGGATTTTCCCTTGCTTGATGTCACATAGTGAATGCGTAGAGTACATTTTGACAGAATAGCACTTTAGACACCTAGCTTGTCACTGGACCATAAGTGCATTTGGTCTGACTGTGCCTTTACCTTCACTATCCAAGGCAGTATGTCTTATTATATGGATATTATCTATCTTGATTTTCAGAAGGCTTTCGATACAGTCCCTCACCAAAGTCTGCTGAGCTAATTGCACACTCAGGGGGTAAGAGGGCTGAAGCACATGACCTGGCGGGGGAAGGAGGCAATGGGTTGGTCACTGGGAGGGACATACTGTGGTCACAGAGAGACTTTTTGGCTTGACTCTGTATAGCCATTCCTAGACACAAGAGTCTTCAGGAAACACCTCCCTACCAAATTTAACATAAAATCATTTTATAGACATTTTGAAAACTATTCCACAGCAATATAACACATCATGAAAACAAGGACTGGGTAACGTGCCATTTAGTCTAGAAGGGGTAAAAGGAACTCCTCTGTGCCTGTGTGTAGACAAAAATGTTCACAACAATTGGACACAGCAGCTTTATTATACATTTTGACCTCTGCAATGTGTGTATACATACATATATTTATCTAATATAATTCATTAGTACCATTTCTTTGGGTCTTCGTAAGAGTTCAAGGACAAAGGCATTGCGCTCCAAAGGATAGACTGGTCAGCGACACATTGACACAAACACTGTACAATTATACTTCATTGAGCAGAACACCTTTCACAGCAGCCAGGCGTCGGAGGAATAATACATTGTCTGTTTTTGAAATCCCACAAAGGACTTGGAAAAGCAGATTGATGGAACATAATGAAGAAAGCCAGGACATAGTACTAGCAGGAGTGTCACTGTGGCATTTTGATGTTCAAGATCTCATTTGCCTCCAGCTTTTGGTCTTACTGGGCTTAGTGTCTCTGGGGACTTACATTCAACCCATCCCGTGAGCATTCCCTCAGTTACTTTTTGAGCAGTCCAAGCTTCCGCAGGGCCTCTCTCCGAGCTTCTTCCGTCGACCCACGGCCAGAGAACTGTACCGTTATCCCCTGGGGCCTAAATCCAGAAGGCCTAGGCAAGGAACCGATCTCTTCCTTACGTCCAGACTGAAATCTGGCTGTCGGTGGTCGTAAAAGCTCTTGGGAGCGCTCTGCTGGGCAGGCTTACCGTCCACAACGTCAACGCCCGGTCTGAACGTCACCGTTTTGCTGATGCTAGGGAAGGGACCAGATTCTCTTTTCAAGAGTTCGTGGATGTTGCGGTACCCGTTTGAAACAACCAGCGCACCTTCTGCTTTCTCATCTTTTGAAGCGGGGATATTTAAGGAATGATCCAGTTGGGCTTGGCCAAGGCTCTCGTCCACTAGGCCGAGCCTATTCAAGGCTTCATGCCTCGCCTGCTCAGAAGGCAGATCTCGTAACGAGGAGCTCCTGTTATGACCCAACAGCTGGTGCTTCTGAAGTCTCTCTTCCAGTTCGCTTATGGGAAAGGGTGAGCCGTTGACATTGGCCAACACCCGAGCCTTGCGCTCTTGGACACTGACCGCCGCCTGAGAAATGGTTTTGCTGAACTCCTTCTCACCAACGTTAGTGATGCTGATGTTGCTTGGAAACCGTTGGGGCTTAGGGGCCGTCGGGGGTGGTGGAGATGGCTTGAAGGCAGTCAAATACTCACCGTTGCGCAGTGGCGAAGAAGCAGGGGTGCTCCTTCTTTCCATGGGCTTCGTTTCTGTCGGAGAACCCAGAGAGAACGAGCTACCCTCGGCCTGCTTCTCAGATATTTTCTGAGCGATCACAAGCGGAGTGGGGATGGAGCGGAGCAGTTTCGGGTGCTGCACGGGGGGTGGAGCAGAAAATGCCTCGTAGATGGGCAACGGAGGTGCGGATGGTTGCACAGGTTGAGGGGTTGCAGCATTGACGTGGACGCCTTCATCAGGGGGCTCAGTATGTTCTTGTTTTGGTTTATCCATTTTCCAAGTCTCTTCTAGTGCTAGAATTCAGAGAGAGAGAGAGAGAGAGAGAGAGAGAGAGATGGAGGTGATCTCAGGTGATTGACATTCATGACGGTTAGAGCTGTTCGGCAGTGGAATATGCTGCCACGGAGGGTGGCGGAGTCTCCTTCTTTGGAGGTTTTTAAGCAAAGGCTGGATGGGGTTCCTGCATGGTAGGAGGTTGGACCAGATGGCCCTTGAGGTCTCTTCCAGCTCTATAATTCTATGATCCTATGATTGCTACCTGGGGTACTTAAAAACTCTCAAGAGCTTCCTTAAAATTTTCAAAATGTTTTTATCCTCCTCTAAAAGTGGCAACAGAGCTGACTCTGTGAGTCAGAGTCTTTCTGGGCAAGGAGTTCCCCAATGTAGGTGCCATAAGGACATGTTCTGACTGGCTCCCAATATAGCCTCAAGAAATAATGGGGTTGAGAGGGGAAAGCTTCCACTGTGGGTCTTCCCACTCAAGGAGGTTCAGATCAACAAAGATGTCACCCCCAGGATCTGCCTTGGCTGCCCACCAAACATGTATCCTGCCACTTGAGAGACTGTGTAGCTGAAGTCACTTCCAACAATGTTCGTAATACTAATATTAGATCATATTGTTATGAATCATGCTTGTAGTGGTCTGTAGGCATGGGACTTTTTGAATTCATGGACTACAGCCCTGGCATTTGCAAGGGATAACAGGTGTGAGCCTCGTGGCACAGTAGTTAAATGCCTGTACTGCAGGTAAAACTGTGCTCATGACCTGGGGTTCAATCCCAGGTAGCTGGCTCATGGTTGACTCAGCCTTCCATTCTTCCGAGGTCAGTAAATTGAGTACCCAGCCTTCTGGAGGGGGCAATGTGTACCCTGCATAATTAAACTGTAAACCGCCCAGAGGCTACTTGAAGTGGTATGGGGCAGTATATAAGCAGAACACTTTGCTTTCATCTCTCAGCATATGAAGCTTCTCTCTCTCTCTCTCTCTCTCTCTCTCTCAAAAAAAGCAACCCAATACCAGACCCATTATCCCCTGTAACTGCACAAAATGTAATACTGACTCCCAACTCTTGTCTTCTCCATAGGACAGATGTGGCTGCCAGCATCTGAATTCGTTAGCTTAAGAGCTAGAAGACACTTGTTAGGACTTTTATTTTTGAATAAATCTCCTGGCTAAGTGAGTTAGAACCCTGAAAGATCATGGAAATGCCCCAAATATATTTCTACAGCTCTGAAAGCCAACCTCAACAAGTAGGAGGGTGGAAAAAAATTACAAAGAGAACCTCTCCCTTCTATGTTGATTCAACAATGTTGTTAATCTCA
Organism: Phrynocephalus forsythii; assembly: GCA_029282475.1. NCBI lineage: Eukaryota > Metazoa > Chordata > Lepidosauria > Squamata > Agamidae > Phrynocephalus > Phrynocephalus forsythii. The sequence goes on from JAPFRF010000006.1 coordinate 99,344,603, forward strand.
TCATCATCATCATCATCATCATCATCATCATCATCATCATCATCATCATCATCATCATCATCATCATCATCATCATCATCTTAGAACTGCAGAGCTGGAAGGGACTCTACAGATCATTGAGTCCCGCCAAGATGACCCAGTGGGGAATCGAACTCCCAATCTTTGGCGCTGCAGCCAGATACCTAAACTACTGAGATAGCAGTTCATCGATGCTGTATGCTGGTTTTCTCTGTTTGGCTCATCAAGCCCAAACTGACTGGACACTATCATAATCAACAAACTTGTACCTGTTGTTCTGCCGGGAACACTCTCTTGGGTGGTGCTCTTTGGTGATGGTTGGACCAAATCTATGATGTCTTCAGACTCTGAGAGGCTGGACATGTTGTCTTCCACCGATCTTGGAGAATGGCAGTGGATGCCGCTGTCATAGAGAGCCTGCTCCTCCAAGTCTTCTTCCAGAGAATCAATGGTTTCTTCAAAGAAGAGCAGGACATCTTTCTCCTCATGAGTCAGATATTTCAGAGCCTCGTCCTCCTCCTAAAAACAGAACAACACCTTAAAATAAGGGTTGAAAATGAACAAGAAGGCAAACCTTCTGGGTGCTTGTAGAGTGCAAAGTCTGGTCAACTCTCAAAAACAACAAAATAAACAAACACGGCACCCGTTTCCAGGAGACTTGGTTTCTTCAAACAAGAAAGAATTATTTTCAACCTCAAATAAACACGATTATCTCTGGGCGAGTGTCTCTGTGAAGAGATTTGGAGCCAAAAGGTCTGTCTGTCTATTTTAATTTGTACAGTGGACCCTTGTATAACAAAGAGCTTGTATAACATAAAATCTGTACAACATAAAAATTCCAGAGATGGGGGAAATTTGCTTAACAGAATCATCTATGGGGAGAATCTGTACAACATAAAAATGGGATTACTCAGTTTTCAATGCATTCCTATGAGAATTTGTATAAAGGAAAATTTGCTTAACATAATTTCATTTGGAACGAATTAATTCCTTTATACAAGGTACCACTGTATATCCTCCCATACTGCAAAGCAAAGCACTCTCTGGGCAGTTCAGTGCATCAGCATACAAACCAGGGTGAATAAGAAACAACAATTTTTTAAAAATTCAGCCAGCCAAATGTTTCTGGGACCCAACAAACAGATAATGAATGCTTTACTCTCTTCTTGGTCTCCTTGTAGATTTTGAAAGGCCTCATTCAGTCATTTGGGCAATTAAATACAACTTGGCCTCCATTAAATTCACAGAATCACAGGATCATAAAGCAGTGAAGTTGGAAGGGGCGGTCAACTTCGGCCCGTCCGATCAGGTTGTCGCGGGCGCACATGCTGCGCGTGGCCACGCCCAGGGAGGCTTGGAGAACTTCCACCCGTACCCGAGCCTTCTCTGTGGCTGGCCCGACCCTGTGGAATCATCTCCCAGCAGAAGTGCGCCTAGCAGAGTCCCTGCCTGCCTTCTGGAAGGCACTGAAAACTCTCCTCTTCCGGGAGGCGTTTGGGTGACTCTAATAAAGTCTTTTTCTTTCCTTCCCCGCCATCTGCATCCTTGGTCCTTTTGTTCTGTTTTGTTTTGCTTTGTGTTGTTTTATTATTTGGCTAGTTAATTAATTCGCTCTTATTTTTAATCTGTTGTTTTGCTGCCCCCTTGTTGTAAACCGCCCGGAGTTCCTCTCAGGAAGACGGGCGGTATATAAGCCTAATAATAAATAAATAAATAAATAAATAAATACAAAGCCATCAGGTCCAACACACACACACACACACACACACACACACACACACACACACACACACACACACACACACACACACACACACCACATGCGGGAATACAACTCAAATTTTGCTACCAGTTCCAACATTTAGGCTGAGTAACATGTCTTATGTAGTCAAATCTTCAGGTGTGGATTGTAAAGCTGTGGATGCCGGGCTCTCCTCGGCAGACGGAGGTGAGCCTGCATTCTTTTCTCCCTTTTTTTCTCCCTCCCCTCGCCGCAGACAGGAGCAAGGGAGTGTGGAAGGGTGGGAACACAGGAAGAGGAACAACACCCCACGATCTCCGGTCCAAGTTTAATTTGCCAGCGGATTTTAGAGGTCGTGTAAAAGCGCCCTTAGTTATCTTCTGTTTCTAAGTTATACCACCACCCCAGCCATATAGTAGCCTATAGCTTCAGAGGAAATGCTATAGTGAGGAGGTGGACACCTCGCTCCTCTCTAGATGTCTCTCTTGAGATAGGACACAAATCCTAAGATGCTATTTGATGCAACCTAAAGTGGGATTTCCACCCACTCACAAGCTGTTTGCATGCTGCTCAGGAATGCCTGCATAGCATGTACTACAACAACCATGTCTAGGAACTTTTGAAACTTCCTGAGGACAATGGGATATGTTGCCACTGAAGGCTTGATTTTTTTCCATCTGGGAGTTGACTTGTGTTTTCTAGTTTTCTAATAAACTAATCACCTGCTTCTACATTTCTATTGTTTTCTTTTGAAACAATAGCCTGTTTTGGATTTCTTGCTCAATATTGACTGATAGGATATATTGAACTCATGGACTAAAGCCAATGTTAATCCAGTCTAAAAGAGACCCACTGCAGTTAACGGACATTCAGTTAGCTTTGCCTCATTTATTTTCCAACAAGTATGTTCTGGTACTATAATTGGATTTAGACCCATCTTTTCCTGCTCTCAGCACTCCATGTGTATTCTTTACAAAGCTACTACCTTCATAGCCCTTCTGAATGCAAAAAGAAAAAGAGATACTTTCCTTAGTATACTTTAGAAGTTCCATTTCTGTAAACTTGATGGCCCTAAAAGCCATTGTGCAAGTCTTGTAAACAACAGATTCCATTTTAGTTTTTTGTGCACTCACTTCAGGGACTGCTGCTTTATCTTTACGACATCCTTCTCTACCTTTCAAGGGTGGCAGAGTTTCCAGTGGGGCCAGTTCTCTTCCCAAAACAATTTCCTCAAAATCTGGATGCTTCTTCCCACTACTCTTATAAAGCTGAATTTGCATTCTGATCAGGGTTGCAGAGCTGTGTGCCTCGACCATTAACTGCTTCTGCTGTGTTTCCCCCAAAATGAGATCAATGTAACCATTATCCCAAGATTTTCTTTAGCATGTAGGATTACTTGCTAACAAACCGGAGTAAATGGTTGATATTTCTTCAGGGGCTGCTAATAACTGGTGATGCTTACTTAATGGCTAATCTAGCTACACAGTGAAGTCTAAAAATACATATTATTGCTTGCACATGCACTTACTAGAGAGGAAGAGAGAGAGAGAGAAAGAGAGAGAGAGAGAGAGAGAGAGAGAGAGAGAGAGAGAGAGAGAGAGAGAGAGAGAGTTGTTATCATTTTGAGGAAGGGCCTTCAGAGTAATGAAGGCTTTTATATTATTATTGTTACTTTTTTATAGTTCTGATAACAGAGTGTGTGGTTGTGCAGCCTCCTTTAAGGCCTTCCTTGATAGTAATAAATAATATTTGCTACCTTTAAATGGGTTGCCATCCTAATGTCTCAGGGAAGAGAAGATAATTGCTTCGCTATAAAATAACAGATGGGTTAGAATCTGGAGGAGAAGTGACCACAGATGGTTAAAGGTCTGGAAGCAAAATGTCTTATAAGGAGCAGCTTGGGGAGCTGGGAATCTTTAGCCTTACAAAAAGAAGGCGGAGAGGGGATTTGATAGCCATGTTTAAATATTTGAAAGGATGTCATATCAAAGAAGGGACGGGTTTGTTTTCCATGGCTTCAGAGACTAGGACTGGGAGCAATGGTTTCAAACTGCAGGAAAAGAGATTCCATCTGAACATTAGGAAGAACTTCCTGATAGTTACTGTCCGGCAGTGGAATATGCTGCCACGGAGGGTAGCAGAGTCTCCTTCTTTGGAGGTTTTTAAGCACAGGCTGGAAGGCCGTCTGTCGGGACTCGGGAGCACTTTGATGGGGGTTCCTGCATGGCAGGGGGTTGGAATGGATGGCCCTTGAGGTTTCTTCCAATCCAATTCTGTGATTCTATGACAGAAAGTTACATATATGTCATATTCAATTGGATTTAGAATTTTTTAAAAGATTGAAAAACAGAAGAATCAGCCTGTCACCTTGGCCAAACTCCAAAGTTCCAGAATGACACCAGAAGGAGGGGTTAGTAAACGAATTCTAAGTGCTTACGTGTTCTGTGGGGTCAGGTTGGGACAGATGTATAGTGACCCTAAGAAGGTTTTCAAGGTAAGTAAGATATTTAATTACTGGTTCCAGTGAGTTTCCACAGCTGGGGGTGTGGAATTTGAACCTTCTTCTCTGGAGTCCTAGTTCGTCACTCTATCCCCTATACATCATTGGGGAACCCCCAGTACTTACTACCTTGGAAAACCTGGCAATGGAACTAACAGACCAACGCATAATTTGTAACAAATAGTAGCAGCAATTATACTTACTATCCTCCACTCATCCAGCTAAGAAAATTAAAGTATGGTACTACAACATCTGCGTGTTATGTGCCATGGAGTTCTTTGTGAGCCTAGGTATCCTGATTCCTAGACTGACATTTTGCCCACTACACAACACTGGCTCTCTAAATTCCATTACAGTACAGGATTCAAGCATATGGCCTTCTTTTTCAGTACGTTCTAAATTTAAGTGGGAAGAGGCAATGTTTTTAGGATTGGCCTATACAGTGACAGATACAACATCTCTACTTAAAGGTATTCTGGGGATCTATAGCTATCTCGATTCTGCTGGGGATCCAGCCACTAACCAAAGTTGTGAAGAGATATGGTCTACAGTACCACCATCCAGAGGACTAGAGGTTCCGCACCACTGTTGCTGCTCTGTCCCTTCAAGATGCTTCCAACCTACAGCAATTCTCCAAAATATTGATGTCTGAAAGGCCCTGCTTTCAACAGCTTTGCTCAGGTGTTGCAAACTCATGGCCTTTAAAAAAATATATATATATTATCATTTTGGAAGAAGTCAATTTTTACCACGCCTCATAGTAATAACATGGCAAGAGCAATCTGCCACTAGAAATCTTACAATGCTGAGTGGAAGAATTTATGCCAGTATGTTAATCTTTTCAGCTTGCCCAAGTGAGATATACAATTATATTGTTTCCGCCTACTTTAAAATTACCTCCACACACGCATACACAGGCAGATATCTAAAGCCATCACGGCTTACGAAGAAACGCAATCTGGAAATGGGGAGTAAATTATAGGATTACAAAACCAGAACAGCCACCTTTCCGCACTTCAGGCAGAGACAGGGTTTTATTATAGACTGTATCAGCCGTTTCAAACAAATGGCCTTGAAATAATCACCTTTTGTACCTGACACAACTAAACTGTGACAGATTCAAGTCTTTTACTCCTATGCTTAAAAGCTATTTTAAAGAAGTTAAGACTGCCAGGAAAGTATACAAAAATTTGCCCTGAACGAACACAGAAACGATAGGTAAAGTCAGCTCTAGAGATGGCCACAAAACACCAGCTCAGCGGTTCGTACCAATTCGTTTTTTTGTCCGAACAGGTGTTTGGTTCTTTCTGGCCTGCCTCCTTCACCAGGTGCCCACTCAGAGACAGCATACACAAGAGGCGGGGTACAGAAGCCAAAGTACTGCCTCTGAATTGGCATGGACTCCTGAACTGGTGGTTTGTGACCATGCCCATCTCTACAGATGAACTTACCTATCATTTCTGTGTTCATACAGAAGTCCTGTAGACTTTCATTTTTAAAGGGAGACCAACAATATTTATTTATTTATTTATTTATTTATTTGATTTATATACTGCCCATCTGGCATCAATGCCACTACGGCTGGTTTACAATAATTTCAACATAACGAAACATAATAATCCATAAAAACGTGATCAGATCAGACAACGTTAATCATAAATCAGAGACACTGCTGCTGCTACTATGTTTGTGTTTAGCAGAATATCTAAAGTATGCTTATAACATTCGCCTGCTTAAGAAGCTTACACTCAGGTGCCACAAATTGAACATGAGCCAGCAGTGTGATGCGGTGGCCAGGAAAGCCAATGCGATTCTTGGTTGCATCAACAGAACCATAGTGTCTAGATCAAGGGAAGTGATAGTGCCACTCTATTCTGCTCTGGTCAGACCCCACCTGGAGTACTGTCTCCAGTTCTGTGCGCCTCAGTTTAAAAAGGATGTTGACAACCTCGAGCGGAACAGGTTTGTTTTCCATGGCTTCAGAGACTAGGACTCGGGGCAATGGTTTCAAACTACAGGAAAAGAGATTCCATTTGAACATTCGGAAGAACTTCATGACAGTTAGAGCTGTTCGGCAGTGGAATATGCTGCCACGGAGGGTGGTGGAGTCTCCCTCTTTGGTGGTTTTTAAGCAGAGGCTGGATGGCCATCTGTTGGAAATATTGTGAAGGGGTTCCTGCATGGCAGGGAGTTGGACTACATGGCCCATGAGGTCTCTTCCAACTCTATGATTCTATGATTCATATTTGAGGTCCTAAAATCTGGGAAACCTACCTGTAATTTTCCGTCTATAAGACGACCCCCACTTTTGCAACCCAAAATTAGTTCCTCAACCATGTGGTTCTCTCCTCGGCTTACTTTGGTGTATAAGACCACCCTCAATTTTCAGTCTAATAATTTTAGACAAAAATAATGTCTTATACTTGGGGAATTACTGTAATTTGCCTCAATTTAAATTAGGTGCTCTCATTTGCATAATATGTACAATTTCATATTATGCATGTTATGTGGACTTATTAATATCGAACAGATCAAATTCACTAATTGTTGCATTGTTTGTCTACCAATGTGGTACCATTTATATCGTAATTACTGAACTAAGCTTCTTGAAGCAAGCTTTCTGGGAGTGGGTGCTTTTAAATGGATTGCTGTAACTTACTGCTTTTCATGTGTTTTGGTGTTGCTTGGTTTTTTGGTCTGGTATTTGTTTCATTCTTTTTAGAATTTGTAGGCTCACTGTTGTTAACTTTTATCTTGTCTTTTAACAATGCAACGGCCTTGGGTCCTCTTAAGGAGAAAAGGGGAGCAGAAATGTTTTAAACTAACTAACAAGAGGGTTAACTAAGGTGCTAGAAAATGACAAAAGATTGGCCCAAGTTCAAAAACTCTGCTTAATCACAAATCTTATGTGGTATTCTTAGGTCACTCAAGACTTCAAATCTACCTTTTTAAAAAAAAAAATGAGGATGAGGTAACCTATAAAGCAGCCATGTAGAGTCCTAGGGCATATAAAGAGCGTCCAGGATCTCCTTATGTACGTCAGAATAAATCAATTGGTGTACAGTGGCCCCCCACCCTTTTGCGGTTCATATACTGCAGAGGCTACATGCTGGGGCCATCTGGGGTAGGGGAGAAAAATTTATTGGGGTGGGGAAGGGGGAGGTTTAAAAAGCCCAGGCTTTTAAAACCTTTTTTTCCTGTTCCCCAAGTCCCAGGCTTCAGCTCAGTGGCAGGTCAGTTGGACTACATGCAGCCCATGAGGTCTCTTCCAACTCTATGATTAAAATGATGATTCATATTTGAGGTGAGCCCCTAAAATCGGGTGGGGCCACCAGAGATGGGCTTTTAACCATCTTAGCCCCCTGCCCTGGAGACCTCTGTGGGAGCTGTAATTTTCCGTCTATAAGACGGCACTCTCGGCCCCCCAATATGCTTTGCGCTCCGTGGAACTGTCATTCTTCTGCGGGCGGGGTCGCCCTATTGGATCCAAAATTAATTCGATCTGTCAACCATGTGGTTCTCGCGGGTGGGCTCGTAGGGGTTAGGGGGCTGTTGGACATCTTGCCCATTGTGCTTCCCCCATATCTCCCTAAGATCTTCTCTGTCCCTACTTCCACTTGGCCTTGGCTCCCTCCTCCCCCTCCCTCTCTCCCTCCCCAGGTGTGCTCAATCTTTTCAGTCTAGTGTTATTTTAATTTGAATTTGTTTTTAGACTTATTTTAAAATTTATTATTATCATTATTATTATTATATTGCTTGTTGTTTGTGGAAATAGTGACTTTTTGTCATTAGTTTGTATCCTTTGCATATTTAGTTATTTTTCTGTTAAAATTTTGTGTTACTGCCCTTATTGTTTTTGATAATATGGATTATTTTTATTTTCTTATTTAGTTTATGCATTTTCTTGTTTTATGTGTAGACTTTCGCGCCATGTTTAATATCGAACAGATCAAATTCACTAATTGTTGCATTGTTTGTCTGAACCAATGTAATAAAACCATTTATATATGGAGGAGAAGCCCGACCTGGCATTTATCACTGATTACTGAACTAAGGCTGGGAAGGTTGGGGGAAGCAAGGGACTCTTTTTTCAGGGCCTCGACATTGGGCCAGGGGTTAGAGGTACTTCACCTGTTTAAATGGATTGCTGTAACTCCCGCAACCCTGCACAATCCCTGCTTTACATGTGTTTTTGGTGTTCCCCACGTCCCTTTTGGTTTTTTTGGTCTGGTATTTGTTTCATGGGTCTTCATGTTTTAGAATTTGTAGGCTCACTGTTGTTAACTTTTATCTTGTCTTTTAACAATGCAGCGGTTCAGCGAGCTCTTCGGGGCCTTTGGGTCCTCTTAAGGAGAAAAAGGCCAACACCATCGAGCAGAAATGTTTTAAACTAACTAACAAGAGGGTTAACTAAGGATCAGGAGAAAAATGACAAAAGATTGGCCCTAAGTTCAAAAACTCTGAACTTAAGGCCACAAATCTTATGTGGTCCGGTATTCTTAGGTCACTCAAGACTTCAAATCTACCTTTAATAAAAAACCAAAAAAACCGCCTCCTTCAGTGAGGGGGTTTTCCCTCTCGTCTGAAGGAGACGGTTAACCATTCTGAAAAAAGCAGCGGTGGATGTAGAGTCCTAGGGCATATAAAGAGCGTACCAGGATCTCCTTGCCAGTCCGGGTTGTCGGGTACCGAAACAGCTTTGGTCGCCCTGCAAGAATAAACCCTGTTGGTTCTCAATACTGGTGAGGTGGGAATCGGAGGCACAGTGCCCCCTACCGTTTGGGGGGAGTTATCGGATTTCATATGTAAGGCCGTTGGCGGGGTCATCAGGAGTTTTGGAGTTTGCTGTCAGTCCCACTATCTCTCCTTTAACACCTCTGCTGTGGAAGCTGGACCACAGTGCCAGGCCGTCCTGCTTGGACCGGGGCGAACAGGGCTCAAGCCGAGAAGACGGAGGTTATGTTCTTTAGCGCTGGGGGTGGGTCGTCTGGGGGATCCCCCTCCAGTTCGCGGAAAACCTTTATTTGGAGTCCCAGGTGGCCACCGGTGACCAGTCCGCCTATTACCATCTCGGTCGGAGCCCAGGGTACCTGGGGAACTCTCTGAGAACAGTGGTCCAAGCGCTGGTGATCTCGAGGCTGGACTACTGTAAACAAGCGCCTGCAGCGGGTCCAGAATGCGGCGGCCAGGCTGGTGGCTGGTGTGCGTCGACACGAGCACATCACGCCAGTCCTGGCCCGCCTGCACTGGTTGCCCGTTGCGGCCCGGATTAGATTCAAGGTCCTGGTTTTAGTTTATAAAACCCTCCATGGCTTGGGACCGGACTACTTGGCAGAGCTCGCCCAGCTATCCACCTCGGCCCGGCCCGTTCGGAAGGCGCGAGCGGCGGGGTCGCCACCCTCGAGAGGCCAGAAAACGAGTACTCGTGAATCGGGCTTTCCGGTGGCGGCCCCTAGCCTCTGGAACTCCATCCCCTCTGAAGTGCGCTCTGCAGAGTCCCTGCTGGCCTTCCAGGAAGGCTTTAAAACTCATCTATTCCGGGAGGCCTTTGCGATAGTTATTAATATTTTTTTAATATTTTTTTTTCTCTTTGAATGTTTAATGTTAATGATCTGTTGAGGTGCCTCAGGCTTTTCTTTTATGTATTGCTGTATTATTTGGCATACTGTATTTTCTTTGTAATCCATTGCTTAGAGTTTGAAGATAAGCGGGATATAAATATAATAAATAAATAAATAAATAAATAAATAAAATGTCTTTAAGCAAAAAAGCACTTGGCTCCATTGCTTTAAGGCATTTTAAACTTTGTGTGCCGCCCCCCAGGTTCCCACCCAACCTGCATCCGCATATCGCAGATTTTCAATCATCGCAGGTCGTGTGGGTCCCCAACCCCTGCGATAGACAGGGGGTTGCTGTACATTTCAGGGTTGAAGTGTTTGTACATAAGGAGTCCACAAGTCCTCCCCACCCCCGGCTCTGTACCAGACATGTGAGGGCATGCAACAGGGGAATACAGGCATAAATTAGCACTCAAATTGATACCATGCATGGATATACACAACAAGATTCCAGCCATGGACTCTGGCCACTCATAGGGGCATCTGGTGATATTCTCATGAGGTGCCTGTTGTTTTTCACCATGTTTTGCGGATGACAATCTGTCTCCTCTCCCCCCCCCCCCAAACAAAAAGGCATTACTGATCCATGAGAACGCTACAGGAATCCTCCAGAAAAGAACCAGTACCATCTTATTTCTGGGGGAAAACATTCAGAAGAAAAGTGAAGATTTACTTTTTGAGCTGCAACGTTTGGAAGTCTTCAGCCAGAATAGTTTGTGTCCATGTTGGCGATGGGGTGGTGAGAGTGGCAGTGCAAGAAGATAATTCTGCTAATCTCTGCTTCATATAGGAGGGATGTATCAATTTCCTATGCACCTCTAATGAACTGCAATTAATTTAGTAGGATATATATCTGAGCCAATAATTTGGAGTGCCAGATTAAGACAAATACGTGCAGAATTAATTGTTTGAAAAGGACATAATAGATTCTTTGATGCTGTTTGAAACCTCTTCCAGAAATGTAAGGTTCACAACAACAACAACAACAACAACAACAAAAAACTCAACAAGCTGCTAGTAATTAATATGCCCCATCCTTCCCCATTTACTCTTTTGTTCAGGTCCACTTCTCCTCAACTCAAGTCAGCACCCAACTAAGCTTCCAGAGGTTGATGGAACATAAAATGGAACCTGATGGTTCTGAACGGACCATGGGTTGCAGAGTTGCAAGGGGTCACCAAGGACAGCAAGTATAACCCCCTGCCAAAACAGCAAGTATGCCGAGGTTCATAATATTACAACCTGGAGAAGTTTCTTTAAAAAAAAAAAGAATTCTGCTCCCATAATCCTCCAGCCAGCATCCACTTCTATGTCTTTGCAGCTTACTACGCACTGTTTGGAGGCAACTCTGCAAAGAGATTTCGGCTGCTTGCAAGCCAACTAGGGGCCAAGCATTCCCACCATTGCAATATTTACTGGGAGTTTCCCCATTTACGCAGTCTCTGCAAAGCCCTGTCAAGCTATGGATGGCTTCTCGCACCCCCTGGGCCGAACAGTGAGTGCACTTTTAAATGAAAGCTTAGAATCCGGGCCATGTGCTCAGCTGACACGGTCAACAGGTGGCATGTCAAACCTCTGAGTAAAAGGCAGCCAACCAGCTCATATGGTAACACTAGGTTTTCTACACTTGTTTTAAAAAATGAACTGATGCCGTACCTTTTCAAAAAATGTGTTTTCAAAATGTTTTGTGACTTAGTCATGTTTTAATATTGTAATGATTTAATTGTGCTTATTTAAAGGGCTTCCTGTATATTTTATTTGTACCGGTCTAGCTTTTTGGTTGTACATTGGACCCTTATATAACAGTTTGTATAACATAAAATCTGTACAACATAAAAAATTCTGGAGATAGGGGAAATTTGCTTAATATAATAAACTCTGGGGAAAATCTGTACAACATAAAAATGGGATTACTCCGTTTTCAATGCATTCCTATGGGAATTTGTATAAAGGGCTGTGCAGCTTGTCCAAGGCCACACAGGCTGGTTCTTCTGGGAGACACAGTAAGGAAATCAAATTCCCAACCTCTGGCTCTGCAGCCCAATACCTAAACCACTGACTGAGCTATCCAGCGATTTCCTGGGAATGATATATATACCCAATTGATCAGTCAATCAATCAATCATCATCAGCAGCAGGTGGTGTAGCCAGCAAGGAGGGAGGTAGAAACTGAAGGCATGATGGGACACATGCCTGACAATTTAGTGATGAAGGGACTTGGCCCTGTGACAGAAGAATGCAATATGCCTGCTGTTTATACGTTATGGTGAACCTTCAGCCCAGGGAAACTTGAGTCATCTCAGCTCTTCCATTCTCACAAGGGTGTTACGGGATGTGTGTATGTTTATGCATACTTCATGTAAATGAATGCAGTCATTTGAGAAACACCACACGCTTACAGTCATTAGGGATTACATACACGACTATAACAACACAACACACACACACACACACACACACACACACACACACACACACACACACACACACAACACACACACACACACACACACACACACACACACCTAGTTACCAAGGAGGGAGGAAGCATGAGCAGAGCTGTTTGCACAGCCAGAGGCAACTATTGTGTCATCTACTGTCATCTTATTTTAGGATAAGCTATCTTTTGGGATGGCCACCACAGCTAGTAAATAAATGCACAGCCATACATTCATATTGCCCATGCCCTTCTCTATCCACTATTGTGTACTGGAGGTGGGCAGGGCACCATCTCTCTGGAGAAATCTGTCTGCCGAACCCACCACCAGGATGTGATTAACTCTCATCCCATTCCGATGCCTAAACGAACCCACAAAGATGAATGGGATTGTGACCCACAAGGCTTTCTTTCCTTCACTGATGCAGGAGGACACTTCCCCGATAGCATCCCTCCAACAAAGTTCCCATTTTGTTTTACCTAACCTCCATATTCTTTATAAAATTTCGTTGCATTTTATTATTTTTACCCAAAGCCAGATAGCATATTACGACTCTCAATATACAAGGATAAAAATGCAGCACGGTATTCTCTGGAAGTTGAGTCATGGCAACTGGACTTCTTTTTCTTGAGAGATTGAAACATTTCACTGCTCATCCAAGCAGCTTCGTTTGGATAAGCAGCGAAATGTTTCGCTCTCTCAAGAAAAGAAGTCCAGTTGCCATGACTCAACCTCCAGATGAACTCACCTGGATGACTGAGAATCTCCACAGACACAGTCATGCTTGTTAGTTATCCTGTTTGATCTGTCCCCCACTGTAAGTAAAGAAAATGGTTTTTACCCTTTCTACCGCTGTCTCAGAGTGAGTTATTGAGACTGTAAGTGCCAGTCGTTGAGGAGAAAAACCTGATGAAGTTGTTTGGATGAGCAGCAAAACATTTCAAATCTCTCATGAAAAAGAAGTCCAGTTGCCATGACTAAACTTCCAGATAAACTCACCTGGATGACTGAGAATTTTCACAGGCAATAATACAGTGTTGTATAAAAACAATTAGACAATACCATATTAAAACAAGGATGTAAAAAAAAGTTTAATGCCATTTTATAAACACACTAAAAAAAAAGACACAACAATCCTGTTAAAGAAAGGGGGGAGAAAGAACCCTGAAGAGAAACGTCTTGGTCCAATCGGCTTGTGGAAGGACTTCAAAGAAAGGACCTAGTCGGGCCTACTGTGGAAGGGAGCAGTGATGGAGAAGCCCTGTTCTTAACTGTGAAGATGGTGAAGCCAAAAAAGAGGTCTCTCCTGATTATCTTAATATCTGGGTAGGCTTATAAAGTGCCAAACCATGTTTTCAGAAGTGTAATCCCATCCAGTACAGCAACCGGGGTAGCTCACAACATTTTACTCTAGCATGGATAATCTCTCCCTGCAGGAGCTCATTTGGGCAGTGTAAACAGCCTTTCTCCTGCCAAAGGAGAACCTAAAAGGCCAGTAGCCGAATTGGACCATATCAATACATAAGAAGTGGGTCTTTTGCAAACTTAATGGCTTTTAATGGCCAGTTCAAAACCAAGTTAGCTGCAAATACTTTGCATTATAAGGGAGATTGCTTGCAACAATATACTATTTCCTCAAAAAAAAATTCTCTCGGTTTATTATGAAGATTGGAGCTAAGCTCAGGAGGGAAAGAGCTGCCGGAGATTTGCGTGGGAGATAGTGTCATAGTCCCTCCTAGTAGAAAGTCCTTAGACTTTGGCCGCATGAGCCGTAGCTTCGCTACCGCACTGGTTGCAACATGCTTAGCCACCACTGATGTAAACTGATGTAGTTTACATCAGTGGTCCAAATTACAAATTACAAATACCATCAGTGGTCCAAATTACAAATTACTTACAAAAGAATACCTTATGTATTCTAAACCGAGCACTACCAAAGCCAAAAGGTATAGAGGGGGATTTGCCTGTTTCCCCACAAAATAAATAAATAAAAATAAAAATTGTGAGAAGCCACAGAGGATGGGATGTTCTTACGGTAGACTACCAGCACAGAAAACTTCCAGCAAAGATTCTGTAGCCTTATCAAGGAGTTCCCAAAGGCTGAAATTGAAAATATGATCAGAAAAAAAATTGAAAATAGGATCACCACCCCAGGTTGCCCTGCCCTGCCTCCTCCTTGGAGATGGCACCTATAGGAAGAAGCAGGGTGAAGAATCCGAGGCACCTGAACAACACCCGTGGGCCCAATCCACTGAAGTGCCAAACTATGGTTGTGCCCATCTGTAGAAATGACACTAGCCCTGCCTCTGGCTTACTGTATTCACATGAGGGGGAATCCGTAGAGAAGACAGGCCACTATATGTGGATTGTGATTTTTCATAATTTCCCCAGCTGCAGGGAGAAATCCCATATGTCACAGATAGTTCCTCTCCGGACATAAACAGAGACAGGCAGGACTAAAAGTCTTTCCCTACTCCAGTGTTGGCGAACCTATGGCACGGATACCAAAGGTGCCACTTGGAACCCTTTCTGTAGGCAGCTGACATCGCCCCTTAACAGCCACCTGTATTCAGGTTAAATTGTTATATTGGCACTTTGCGAAAAATGAGTGGGTTTTGAATCGCCGTTTGGGCACTTGGTCTCTAAAAGGTTCGCCATCACTGCCCTACTTCCATATCAACCCTTCACCGAATGCCTCAACAGGCCTTTCAATGTGTCCGAAAACAGCCATCAACCATCTTATGCTGTTGGCTCTACCGCCGAAATAAAATTTAAAATCCTCGTGGGCTCAGGTACTTACCAAAGCCGAACCTCTTCGCCTCGCGTGGCTCTTTCCACTTTCCGAGTGATGTTTTTTTTCAAAGCCACCAAACTGGACCTCGGGAGGAATTTCGCTCACCATTCCCGAAAAGTCTGACATCATATTTCTCGGCATCCCAGCCCTCCAGAAAAGAGGCTGCACGTCTTCCCAAAAAAAGGGGAGGGTGTACTCTTTGTTCACGGGCCAGCACAGACTTTAGACAGCTCTCACAGAAAACCTCTCCGGCATTTCTCTAAAAAATAGGAGGAAGGGAGAAGAGAGAGAGAGAGAGAGAGAGTCTTTAGCTATAAAAACAGAACACCTGATGTTTACAGCTCTGAGAGGACCGCATGAACAATTTCAACCAGTTACTCTCTGACTAGAAGTCTAAGGCTGATACTTCACGTCCATCTCATTGCTGTTTGTGGTCCCGCTTGGGAGTACGAAGTAATCTAATCACACGTCCATTGCAGGATGAGGGGAGTTCATCCTGACCATGCCCCCTGAGCTGCGATTTAAGCAGGACGAGAGATTCCCCTCCCTGGCCTCGGGAGTCTGCTCGTCATGCTTCCCGTTCTGAGACGCGTGCTCGTCACACAATGTGCCATTCTCCATCTAGTGGCAGGAGTGCGAAGTGCCATTCCCCAGTACATTCCCTATGGAGTCAGCAATGCAGTGCAAAGAGATTAAAAGACAAATGCCTCAAACTTAGCTCCATAACCCATTGAAGGCAAGGCTTCTGAGAATCAAAACATTGAAAAATGGAAGGTCGGGCCGAAGAAAAACCGGAGAACAAAGGCATGGAATTTCTCATCTCATCACGGAACAAGGACGAGGAGTCATGTCGGTACCATCCATCATGCCCGTGCGTACACAGGAACAGGGACAGAACCGGAAGAAGACCACGTGACCGTGACTGACATAACACACAATGAACTTCCTCCCGGGACGAGAATGGACGTGAAGTACCCGTCAAAGAGATTACTATCCCTTTTGTTTTGTGTCTTCCTTCCTCTCCACAGACAGACATGCACCAAACTTAATTGTCACTTATTGGGAGGGGGAAAAGAATGTAGTGAAAATATAAACTTCGTGTTTTAAAAAGTCAGTTAAAAAAATAGACTGTGCAGTAATATTTTTGCATTTCAAGGTCTGATTATTGAATTCAAAGTTTAATTATTATTCATATTGCTTCAGCGAAGCATTCCCCGCACCCCATCTGTGCTTCGTAGCTGCAAAGGGTCAGTTAGAAAGTGTTGTTTTGTGTTGTCAAGTCAACTCAAAGCCACTCTTTTCAGGGTTTTCTGGTAAAGAATACAAAAGGATGTACATGATAGTAATCACTGATTCATTTATCCAATGCCTGAAAATACAAAATTTAAAAATCCCAGAAATTTGCATTTACGGTACACATATTTCCAACATGTGTTTCCCAGAAAAGGCCACTAGGAGGAGCCAAAGATCATGCAATGCATAGTATTCAATATATCCACAAAGGGGCTTGTAACTAATTCCTTAAAGTTAACATGGTCCTACTGTACTCAAAAGTGGTACAGCACCATTCCCTTTTCGGGGGGCATCCTGGGACTGTGCAGCTTGCCCCAGGCCATTCAAGTTGGTCATCATCACTACATCTGATGGTAGTGTGTTCCACATTTTACTCAATAAAAATGCCATTAGAGCCAAAGTCTAGTTCAGAAACATAACAATACAGTACAAAAATGCAATCGACAATGTATCTTATCTTACAATGAGAATAACTGGCAAAACAGATTCTCTAGTACACCTAAACTCCAGGAGCTGTGCAAAATCTAGGCCACATTATCAGCAATTTGATCATCATGAACAGGAGAAAAAGAAATGAGTGTAATGTGAAAAAAGGCAAATATCACAAAGGATGGAGCAATAAAATGAGGTGTGCTGCAAAGCATCTGAGTCACCGCATTCACAAGGGTGTAATTTATTCCCAGTATGGAACCCTAAATTATCTCCTCTCCAAAACCAGAGAAGGTGGAACAGTTAAATTGTCAAGAGTTCTTACAACCTGACATGCAGCCTGTAGTTTATTTGACTCAGGGGGACCTTTCTGGGCCATGGTGATTGACAGACTATCCAGCATTACCAATAATCCATTCCCACCTTTAAATTCAAGGAGAGGCCCACTTCTCTGCTGAGTGTCCGTTTTCCCTCTCTTTGTTGGAACAGTGGTTATTTGTTTGCTACTGATCTGTTCACAATTGTAAGTAATTAAAGATTTTTATTCTTTCTCCTACAATTGCAGGCAAAAATCAAAGAAAAACAAAACAAAAGACACAAAGCATGTGGCATCTTAAAGACTAACTTTCATATTTTAATGCAGCATTTCGTGGACACGTCCACTTCTTCAGACATATAGCAGCACATATCTGAAGAAGTGGATGTGTCCACGAAATGTAACATTAAAATATGAAAGTCAGTCTTTAAGGTGCCACACGTTTTGTACCTTTTCTTTTCTTTTGTTTTTCTTTGATTTTTGCCTGCAATTCTTGGAAAGGCTAACTCGGCTACCCTCTCTAAAATTTCTCCTAAAAATATATCACAGTGAGTTACTGAGACCTTAAGTATCAGTTAATGGGAAAGGGGTGGACTATCTGAGGAACTTGAGCTATTCTGCACTTCTGCTGCACAGCTAAAGGAATCTGACCATTTCCGCATTATGACAATGCACAGTTCTAGCCACCTTGTTTGATCATGCTCCCCTCCATTTGTTCCCATTAATATTGCAAAGGGAAATCTCACACGTGAAAAGAGCCCTCCGATGATGTGTTTCCTCCTAAGGGATGCCAACCAAATTGCCTAAGTAACCAGTCCTGGTGGGCCTTAAAGAGCATCCCTCCAAGGTAGAACAGCAGGCTGGCAGGAAGCTCTTCTTTTGACCTTCAAGCCCATTCAAAATTAACGTGATTCACCATGGGGCTCAAGCAGTGGGTAGCCACACAGCTCTTATGGAGGTATTAGAGTCTTCGCCAAATACAGCTGGAAAGGAGCTGATTCTCATGATGGGGGAAAGGTGGGTCGGGTTAGCAGGTGTTCGATTTTCAGAGGCATATCTAGGCCACATCATCCCATGCTAAGCAAGTCATGGAGAGAGGGTGTTATTTCCTTTACAGAATTCTCTCTAGGTGGTCAGAAGATTAGCTTCCAAAAGATGCTATGTTTCTGGAAACAGAAGGGAAGTCTCACTAGCCAGCCGCCACCGCCACCGCCACCACCACCACCACCACCACCACCACCATCTATGAACTGCCAAGCTGGAAGGGACCTTATGGAACATCGTGTCCATCCCGTTAAGAAGACACAGTGGGGGATGGAACTCTCAACATCTGCCTCCTCAGCCACTGAGCTGCCCAGCTTCTCCTCCAACCTGCTGTCCTCTCCAGCTGTATTGGACTACCCACGACAGCTCCCATCAAGTCCAGCCAGTCAAGCCAATAAATCTAATTGCTGATGGGAGAGGAAGTTTAGAGCACCTGAAGGCCAGTAGCAGGGAGGGTGGTCTAGCGCCTAGGTGGCCGTTCTTATGGGCAGAGAGATGAAAAGCACCACCCTCCAAGCACTGCCAGACTACAGCACCCAGCATTCTTCCTCACTGGCTGATGCTGACCAGGGACCGATGGGAGTGCTGGACAACCCAGCCCTCCTATAGAACTCGTGAGTTCTGGAGAGACTAAAACATTTCGCTGCTCATCCAAACAGCTCCATCAGTCTGAGGAAAACTAGTTGTGAGTCCTCCATTTTATAGTTCACTTTGACCTCATGTCACCCTGGTCTGAAACAGGCTCATAAGAAGAACAATGGCCTGAATAGGCTTGTTAGGAGGATAACAGTCTCCACAGGCTACTAGGTAGACAATGGCCTAAGGTGCTGAAACCCATAAAGTAAGTGTTGTTAGCTATGGCTTTGGTGATGGAGGTATGAAGTATTTTTGATTTGTCTGGCAATTGCTGAAATCATTGCCAAATAAGTAGCAGATAGACTGTGCCTGAGCCTCCCAGCTCTGTTGAGAGAGGGGTTTTCAATACTCACATGAATGGCTTCCCTGACCCCTCTCTCAAACCACCTATTTCTCTAATATGTGTACATCCTCATCTTTGAATGAGTGCCCTTTGTCCTTCAAGTTGAGGTGTATGGGTTTCAGTTCCTTAGGCCATTGTCCACCTAGTGGCCTACTGAGACTATTGTCCACCTAACGAGCCTATTCAGGACATTGTTCATCTTATGAGCCTATTTCAGAACAGGGCAACATGAGGTCAGAGTGAGCTATAAAATGGAGGACTCGCAACTAGTTTTCCTCTAACTGACAAAGCTGTTTGGATGAGCAGCAAAAGGTTTCAATCTTTCCACAAAAGAAGTCCAGTTGACATGACTCAGCTTCCAGATAAGTTCACCTGGATGACTGAGAATAAGCTCTGAATCTTTAAAAAATAAATACAGTGGTACCTCGGATAACGACTGCCCTGGATAACGAATTTTTCAGATAACGAAGGCAAATTTCTGGGTATAGGACTGCCTCTGATAACGACCGGTCCCTATGGGCTACCTCTGATAACGACCGTTCCCTATGGGGCTGCCTCGGATAACGATTCACAATTTCTTTCCCTATGGGGCTGCCTCAGATAACGACTGTTTCCTATGGGGCTGCTTCAAATAACGATTTTCCAGCGCAATGGGAAAAACCAGTACCATGTATGAAAAAATTATTTATGCTGTTTGGAATGTTTGAAATTTATTATTATTATTTATTTTATTTGTTACATTTATATCCCGCCCATCTTCCGAAAAAGAACTCTGGGCGGCTAACAATAAAACAGGACAAAAACAAAAAACAAAGACAAAACCCAGAATAAAAGAGGGGGGATGGTACCCTTCAGAGAAGATGACACAGGTGGCGAAAAAAAAACTTAAGTAAGAAGGTCACCAAATGCCTCCTTAAATGCCTCAACATGCTGTTGAGAATGTTTATTTTGATAGATAATGCCTTGGTACAGTATCTGTACCTTTAAAGTGCACTTTATAAAGGGTGTTGAGTGAAAAACCAGGTGTCTGTGTCTTTTTCCTAGGCTCCGGAACGGATTAAACGCTTTCCCATTCATTCCTATGGGAAACCGCATTTCGGATAATGACGAGATTCGGATAACGAGTAACCTCGGAGAACGAATTACCCTCGTTATCCGAGGTAGCACTGTAAATCTGGGAATGAAGCAGTGCCCTCATTCTTATGGACCCAAGGAACAAACCGGCCCCCTTCAATGCCTTTTCTATTCCCAAAGACAGCTAGAGCAACACCAGGTTACATCCGAGCCATCAGGCGGAAAGGAAACGGCTCAGCCTGATTTTCTTCTCCTCACAGACTCCACAAAGCTGCTTGTGTTCCCTGTAACCAGCTGCTGTTCTGTTCTGCATACACCCAGGGTAGGCAGGACACAGGTATGTTGAGCACCTGTGTCTTTTCAGCTGACTGCTGATGATTAAGGCGCTTTTAGTCTGCCCTTTTGACTCCTTGAGTGGATGCCTGTAGGACTTGAAGTGTGTTGAGTTAACAAACATGTTGACGGCACCTGCACGTATCCTTGTCATCGGCACAGGGGAAAAGGTGAGACGGCCATGCTGAAACTCTTACCTCAAGACTACAGTTTGGATCCCGATCATCCTATTTTCATCAGAATAAGCGGGACATGATATGATCCTGAGGAACCTCAATCCTATTGAAGTCAATGGGTGTACATTTAAAAGTCAAACTAGATATTTAGGAGAATACCTATTTTCCCTTCATCAGCAAGATCCCCTCAGAGACACACTGGCCTCACAAAAGTCAAGTCAACGTGTTGACCTTTCAAAGAACTGCTAAAAACAAACAACTCCTCCCTCACTAAATGCAAAATATGTGGGTCCCAAAAATCATGCACTGTGATAAACAGGTATCTTTCATCCAGGAGGTAACACCTCTTCTAAAAACACATAAAGAGTATCATCTATTCTAGTCTAACCCACAATCTGAAAAGAAATCAATGCCCATTATGGCCCGTGTCCATTATGATTCTTAAAAAATTGATCTCTTTAAGAGGGTTAGTAAAAGTTAAAAAGCAGTAGTTCACCTTGCAATGTTTTCAAAATCTTAAAGAATTATGCTCCTAACGAGTTTCCAATCTCAAGTAATGAAAGTTTTGAGTGGAGAAAATGAAGGTGTGGTTTTTGTTTTTGCTTTTTAAAACTGAAATCCTAGTCTGGCAAAGATGCTTTTTAAAAAAAATTATCGCAAACTTCTTTAATTACTATTGTTGCCTTCCAAGACGCCAAGATTAGGATTTTTGTTAAATGAGCCAATTATTCTCCACCACATTTTACAAGGATCCAGGAATGATACTGGATTGTGAAGCGAAACCCACAAAGTGCTGTTAAATGAAACCTCGTTTTAAAAAATAAAGATAACATTTAAAACCCTTTTGCATTTAAAAGCTACCTTTAATTGCTAGGATTAGGGTCACTAGGAGACCGATTCTTTGAAAAATCGAAAGGAATTCAATCCTCCCCCAAAATCTCAAGCTTATGAATATGAGACATTGTGCTTCTGTATCCAAGTTTCAATACAGCAGGAAATGGCCCAACATTGTTTTGCAATATTGTGCCAGTGTTGCCAGCAGGAAAAAAGATACCAGGCTTTACACAGCGAAGGCCAGCCTGAATGTTCTGTAAGTACACTTAAAAGCAAGGTTTTGGCTCTGCATGCTATAGGCACCTAATGAACTTCTGCACCCTGTCTATCTAATCTTCACAAGCAACATTCCACCTCTGTGTGCCTATTAGGTTCACTTGAACCTTTCCATCTTTGCATCGCTTCTATTCCAAGGGATGATTCTGACCCTTAAAGCTCTAAACCACTTTAGAATCATAGAATCATAGAGTTGGAAAAGACCTCAAAGGCCATCTAGTCCAACCCCCTGCCATGCAGGAACCCCCATCACAGTATTTCTGACAGATGGCCATCCAGCCTCTGCTTAAAAACCTCCAAAGAAGGAGACTCCACCACCCTCCTTTGTGGCAGCATATTCCACTGCCGAACAGCTCTAACTGTCATGAAATTCTTCCTGTTGTTCAAATGGAATTGCTTTTCCTCTAGTTTGAAACCATTGCCTCGAGTCCTAGTCTCTGAAGCCATGGAAAACAAACCAGTTCCCTCTTCAATATGACTAAGTTACATCCTGTGTTGAAATTATCAGGATTTCAGGTTCATGACACATGGGTGAAAAATGGTGCTATAATCTTCTTGAACCAATGTGTGCAAATATTAAGTGACCTATGAAATAATTCACAGAGTAGTAGGTCTAAGCATTCTATCCCCTATACCAGTGGTGGCAAACCTTTGGCACTCCAGATGTTTTGGACCACAACTCCCAGAATTCCAAGCCTGTATTGCCAGTGACAAAGTACTGTACTGGGGGTGTTGTGGTCCAAAACATCTTGAGTGCCAATGGTTCACTGCCACTGCCCTAAAGGTACAGTTTCATATGCAGAACACATTACTTTATGCAAACATGTGGGATAAAGAACAGTAAACAAATAGGTTATTTGTGCGTGCTTATTCATCGTTGGTTGATCAAAATGTCAAGTGATGCCTAGCATATGAAATGGGCCATCAGAAATCTTACATCACTCATAAAGATCATTTTAGGAGGCAAAATAAAAGCTGGTTTTATGAGATAAAATAAGAAGAGTGTCTCGGGCATTTTTGTAATAGGAGATCAAGAAACAGAACAATCATTCACTGAAGATTTATTTCCAACTGATGGATTTATTTGGGGGCGGGGGAGAGAGATTCCAAATTATTTTTTTCAAATAAAATTGATTCCAGAGAGGACTCCAGGTGTTGAAAAAAAGAAGAAGAGGAAAATACACACTCACATGTTCGTAAAGACTTGATCACATTGATTACTCAAAGAAGCACGGCAGCCAACAAGGTGTGTGTGTGTGTGTGTGTGTGTGTGTGTGTGTGTGTGTGTGTGTGTGTGTGTGTGTGTGTGTGTGTGTGTGTGTGTGTGTGTGTGTGAGAGAGAGAGAGAGAGAGAGAGAGAGAGAGAGAGATTTAGCATACTTATTCCAGATCTCAACCCCAGATTCGCATACTCCAGCAAGACCATGTGTGTGTACTGACACTCCCAGAGGATTCACAGCCAGGACAAAAGCTGAATCTCAAAGCCAGCCCGTGTGCTTGCTGATGTCACAGCCGCCCTATGATTCCCAAGGGCCGCTTTGGGGAATACAGCCTTTGCCAACAGAACAAAAGTACACCAGCTTCTCCATCCCCCCAAACAAACCAACAAGACTGTTTGCTTATAGCTTCTCTGTGCCACAGTTCAGAGACTTGACTTTTGAACAGCCCTGGCAGTTATTGCATATTACATTGGGGGGAGTGGGTTAGTGCGAGAGGCATACTTTTAGTTAGGAGCCTCATGGCGCAGTGGTTAAATGCCTGTACTGCATCGAAAACTGTGCTCACGACCTGAGGTTCAATCCCAGGTAGCCGGCTCATGGTTGACTCAGCCTTCCATCCTTCGAGGTTGTTAAATTGAATACCCAGCTTGCTGGGTGGGGGTGGGGGATGTGTAGTCTGCTTAATTAAACTGTAAACCATCCAGAGACTACTTGAAGTGGTATGGGGCTGTATATAAGCAGAACACTTTGTTTTTTGCTTTGCTTTCTACTCCACTTAAAAAATAAATCCTCCAAGCGATCAGAATGAAGATTTCCTTACATCATTTGGGGACTGGGGTCGGGGGGGGGGAGAGAAAGAAGAGTGAAGAACAAATGGCAGTTGAAAACCAACTGTAAGATTCTAAATGCTTTTCTCAGGGTGCAGGTCTTTGATGCATAAACTCAATAATGACTTTTAAAAAAATGTAATAATTTAAAGCCTCTCCAGTCTTTGTAACGCTGATGTACAGCGAAGACCAAGGAGCACCAAAGGAAGACCTCCATCATTGGCGTAAGCTTGGAAGGCCAAGCCAGGAGAAGCCTTCATGTCCCAACCTGGACTAAGAAATGCAGTAGAGGAGGGCTGCAGCATCCATCCCTACTCTAGTATTTCCAAGCCTGGTCCCCATGAGTGTCAAAAAATGTTACAGGGTCTCTAGCTTCCTCTAGTGCCCAGTCATGGTAAATACACTTTGGAAATACATATAGAGTAAGAGCCCCATATCTGCAGGGAATTGGTTCCACCACCACAACCCAGCAGATATTGGAATCTGCAGACAATAGCAAATGGTAAATATATAGTAAAGGGACAAATTTAACATGCATTACCAGAACACGCCACTAGAGGGTAACAGATACCATGTTATGTACAGTATATTTTTCAGATAAGTGAAACCACAGATATATGGGTCCTACTGTAAATGCGTATCTCTGGGGGGGGGGTTCTTCAGTATTTTCAGGCAGTGGACAAGTGAATCAGTGGATATCAATCCCATGGATAGGGAGGTCCTATTTTAATAGCATATACAGTCTAGAACTGTGTTGGAGACCCCCATAGAAGTCTTGGCTAAAGTGCATTCTAGACAAGAATATAACATTGTACCACCTATAAATTTAGTAGTTGTTGTTTTGGTAAGAAGGTAATTGTGTAGATAAAGAGAAACAAGAAAAACTATAGTGCAACATATTGTTTTGTCACATTTGACTAAAATGTGAGCCATCCTTGGAGTCTTTATTTCAACCACCCTCATAGTTTTATTTCCTCCTTTCTCCGATGTCAGAAAGCATCAAGTATTCTTGAAAAGTGCAGAAAGTGTGAGAAGCAGGCATCGCAGAACTTCACACACACAACAGCTAAAACCCTGTCCCTTAGTGCAGGCATGTCCAAGCTTCAGCCCTCCAGATGTTTTGGACCACAACTCCCACAGTTCTTTGTCATTGGCAATCTAAGCTTAGAATTCTGGGAGTTGTGGTCCAAAACATCAGGAGGGCTGAGGTTTGGACATGCCTGCCTTAGTGTGTTCATAACCTTGGGTTCCCAGGTGTTCTCAGACTCAAAATCCCAGAAGCCTTCACCACTAGCTATGCTGGCCAGGATTTCTGTGAGTTGTAGTCCAAGGATGTCGGGGGACCCAAGGTCAGGAAGCAATCTAAGTTCCATTGATACATCCCATTGAATCAAAGGAAGGAACATTCAGATGATTCCTTTGAGTTAATGGGACTCATCAAGGACTTGACTCACCGCATCCCCTGTAATTCAATGGGGTCGACTCCAGTCAACTTACTTGATTCCATCCATCGTTTGAAACCAGCAATCCATGGTTCCATTTGAAGAAATACATACATTTCCTAAAGCCATTGTGTGCTTGGGAAAGCAGAGTCAACCTCCCTTTAACTGTTTGCATTCTATAAATGGGCCTCTTTCTTACAGCTGGCTATACTTCTTAGATATGGCTGTGGAGCCATTGGTTGGAATTGGATTCCCCACTGAGCTTCTTGCAAGTGCCTGTGTGACCTTGAATATGCTGCACAATTCCAGGGGGTGGTGAACCACATCCTCTACTTGGAAACTCGGAAATGGGTTGCCATAAGTCAAAGTTGCCTTGATGACACATTGTTTTATTGTCACTGGTATTTACCTACACACAGTGATAGGAAGAGGAGAAAGTACAGGATCCAGTCGCAGTCAGAAGCAAGTCATGCCACAAACTAGCAAAAACAGGAGGGAGAGCAGAGCTGCAGAAGTCCAGTAAGTGTTGGCAGCCGCACAGAAGAAGCCATGAGCTTATTCCAAAATACCTGATTATTTTCTGGCTGGCTCTCTAGCTATTGGAACATGCAAAACTAATAATGTTTTGGAAAAGTTTTTCAGCTTTCACAGCTATATTTTGAGAGCGTGCCACCAGGAGATTACTAAGGCAAGGTGATATTGGACCAAACTCCCACCAAGCAGGAAGAATAAACTCGGATACACACACACACACACACACACACACACACACACACAGAGAGAGAGAGAGAGAGAGAGAGAGAGAGAGAGAGAGAGAGAGAGAGAGAGTAAAAACTATCACGTGGGGTTGTTGTACAGTTGAGTTTGGAGGGAGCCCTATATGGACTCATGACATCCTTGCTCTGAATTAAAGACACTGAGCAATGATCCAGCTGTCACAATGTCATTTCCCATGAACATGCTGGATAGCTTGGTATATCCAAGGTTGTCCGATTATCACAGCAACACTGGTTTAAATCATCACATGATGAATGCTAAGGACTATAATCATTTTGCACATTTACAACTGCCACCCTGGAAAGGAACTCCCAACAGTATTGTTATTTACATTGTGGGTCCTAGGTTGTTGTATTTATTGATTTTTATTTATTCATCATATTTATAGCTCACTTATCTCCTCAAAAGAACCAAAACATGTCAGTTCCTTCTTTAAGATTCATCTGCTTAATCACACACACACACACACACACACACACACACACCACAGTGACAGGATACCCTCCCTTGATTAAGATCCATATGACTGTCATCTTCATAGTACTGTTTCTTAATTATAGGTGAACCTCAAACTCATTCAAGGCCACAGGTTCCGGTAGGGTTATATAGCCTTATAGCCTTGAGCCAGTGAAACTGAATTGCTGGTTTCTCTCTGAGGCATTCCAAGGCCACTTTCTGTAACAGATAATAACCAGGAGACAGAAATCTAACACCTCACTTGTTGTTCTGGCTTATTAGTTGCACACTGCTGACCCCATAACTATATATATCTTTCTGTCACATGCAATTTCCCCCAAACTTTCAGGACCTTGGCTTAGCACATCTTCACTTTGCATTAAGGAAAATATTTCATTTTATTTCAAAACAGGTATCTGTGGATAATATATCCATATAATGGAGTGGGCAGCAGGAAGTCTTTTTAAAATAATAATAATAGAATCATAGAATCATAGAATCATAGAGTTGGAAGAAATCTCAAAGGCCATCCAGTCCAACCCCCTGCCATGCAGGAACCCCCATCACAGTATTTCCGACAGGTGGCCATCCAGCTTCTTAAAAACCTGCTTAAATTTGGACCAAAGATCTTAGGGGTTTCCTTGCTCTTCCTTCCTCCTCACCAGAGAAAGAGAGGAAAAAAAACCTCCACAGAAGGAGACTCCACCACCATCTGTGGCAGCACATTCCATTGCCGAACAGCTCTAACTGTCATGAAGTTCTTCTGAATGTTCAAATGGAATCTCTTTTCCTGTACAGTAGTTTGAAACCACTGCCCCGAGTCCTAGTCTCTGAAGCCATGGAAAACAAACCTGTTCCCTCTTCAATATGACATCCTTTCAAATATTTAAACATAGCTATCATATCCCCCTCAGCCTTCTTTTTTGAAAGGCTAAACATTCCCAGTTCCCTAAGCAATGTGCAGCTTTTTTGGAGATGCTTTGGGTTATATATACTGATCAGGCACAACATTAAAAACCACCTGCCTAATATCAAGTAGGTCCCCACTGGACTGCCCAAAAAGCTCTGATGTGTCAAGGCATGGACTCCACGAGACCTCTGAACGTGTCCTGTGGCCTCTGACACCAAAACAGAAGATCCTTTAAGTCCTGCATGATGCGAGGTAGGGCCTCCATGGGTCGGATCTGGTGTTCCAGCACATCCCATAGATGCTTTGATTAAGATCTGGGGAATCTGGGAGGCCAAGGCAAGCCATCCCCGCACAACATTTGCAATGTGGCAGGCTGCACCGTCCTGTTGAAAGAGGCCACAGCCATCAGGGAACACCATTGCCATGAAAGGGTACATGTGGTCTGCAAGGATCTCTAGGTGGGTGGCCCGTGTCAAGGTAATATCCACATGAATGTCAGGACCCAAGGTTTGCCAGAAGAAAACATTTGCCCACAGCATGACACTGCCTCCCCTGACCTGCCTTCTTCCCATAACGCATCCTTCAGCCATCTCTTCCCCAGGTAAACAATACACATGCACCCTTGGCCATCCACGTGAACTAAAAGAAAACATGATTCATCAGACCAGGCAATCTTCTTCCACTGCTTCGTGCTCCATTTCTGATGCTCATCTCTCCATTGTAGATGGTTTTTGGCAGTGGACAGGGGTCAACATAGGCAGTCTCGACTAGTCCGTGTCTACGCAGCCTCATACATAGTGAACTGTGATGCACGTGTGTTCTGACACCTTTCTATTATGGCCAGTGTTAAGTTTTCCCTCGGTTCTGTGTCACCAGACCAGATGGGCTAGCCTTTGCTCCCTGTGTGCATCAGTGAGCTTTGGGTGCCCACGACCCTGACGCCAACTCATGAGTTGTCCTTCCTTGAACCACTTTTGGTATGTACTACCCATTGCGTAATAGCAACACCCCCCCAAAGACCTGCCACTTTGGAAATACTCTAACCAAGCTAGCTGTCTTGCCATCACTATTTGGCCCTTGTCAAAGTCACTCGAATCTTTTCGCTTGCCCATATTTCCTGCTTCCAACATGAAATTCAAGAATTGACTGTTCACCGGTGGTCTAATAGATTCCACCCCTTCACAGGTGACATTGTAACAGTATAACCAATGCTATTCACTTCACCTGTCAGTCGTTTTCATGTTGTGGCTGATCGGTGGATGTATTCTTGTATCACATGCTGTCAAGTCCATTACGATTTATGGTGTTCTTGTCCGGAAGGTAAGTGGGTTACCTTCTTCCGGTTGGGGTGAGGGTACCTTGGGACTGTGCAGCTTGCCCAAGACCACCAAGGCTGGAAAATGGTAAAACTATTTCTAGAAAGATGTCTGAAAATTAAGATAGAGCTTAGACCAGAACTTTTTTTTATTAAATATAGTAAATATAAATATTTCATATGATCAGAGATATGTACTTCACCATGTAATTGTTGCTGCAAGGATATTGTACGCGAAATTTTGGAAACAACCAAACGTGCCAACAGAGAAGAATTTTCACGAAAAGATAAGAGAATGCATCGAAATCGATAGACTCTCCAGCTATTTAAAAGGAGACTACGATGAGATCTCTCGGAAAAGATGGCAAGAAGTAACAAACTTATTAGCACTGTGATAATATTTGGCAATTTATCAATATGTTATACTACTTTTTTTTTACTTTGCTTGATATACTCAATGTAAATTTTAAACTCTATCCCTCCCCTTTTTTCCCTTTTCCTTTTCCCTATACCCCCTCCCTTCCCCCCTTAAAAAACCCAATAAAATTATAAATACAAAAAAAAAAAAAGGCTGGCTCTAGTCACAGGAGGCACAGAGGGGAAATCAAACTCCCAAATTCTGGTTCCACAGTCAGATACCTAAACCACTGAGCTACCTAAAGCACAAAGATAACTCCTAGTTCCCTGAACTCCTTGCCCTCTGAAGATGCCAGCCACAGAGTCTGCTGAAACGTCAGGAAGAAAAACTTCCAGAACACAGCCAAACAGCCCCAAAAACTCACGACGATCAGATCCCGGCGTGAAAGCCTTTGAGAATACACATCTAGACAGTTCTTGTTGTCACTGGATTACCTCTCCCATGATCCTCAGCTTGAATGACCCAGGCCAACAAGTTTACAGAGACAACATCCAATCCGATGGTTCCTTAAAGCTGTCCAGTCCTGGTCTAGCAAGCATTCAGAGGTCTGGAAGGAGCTTTAAACGACTCATTCCATCCAGCACCTCATGCCCAAAGGGGACCTTTCCCAATCAGAAGCAAGCCTTCAATTGTGGGTCAAGCTCCACAATATAGACAAGGCATCATGAAAAGCCAAAGACCTTTTAGTGCATCAATCCCATAATACCCCCAAGCTTTAAGTGTGAACCACCAGGTTTGGAAAAGAAGCCTGTGTTGACCTCACAAGAGCTCATAGAAAAACAAAGCAAGTCAATGTGCAAGCTACAAGAGGGGGGATGGGGAAGCATGTGCTGTAACAACAGCATGCCCATCTGCACCATATACATGGCTCCTTTTGGGGAGAAAGGCAGAATATAAACAAACACAAACAAACTTGGACAAACTTAGGAGTGGTGAATGGTACATGTTACCACTCCCACTGACCTCATCTTAGTTTCATCTTAGTACTTCTTTTCCTCAATTTCATCGTCATCCTGTGTTCCCGAGGCTGTAATCAGTCATTAAGATAAGCTTTGTTAGAAGAGAGCTTCTCAGGTACCAGGAAGATTGGCCTAGACACACACTTCTGGCTCTTTTTTTCTTTAGAACAAGGTGCCAGGCACAACTGAGCACACACTGGTGTGGTGAACCTTTGGCACTCCAGATGGTTTGGACCACAATTCCCAGGATTCCAAGCCTGTATCGCCAATGACAAAGGACTGTGGGAGTTGTGGTCCAAAGCATTCGGAGTGCCAAAGGTTCATTTGGAGATGCGCCTGGACCCACATGAAGGTCTGGAGATTTGGACTGAATTCATTTCAAGACTGGAACCAGAGAATAACAGTTTGTTTGCGGACTTGTTACAGGACAATCCCTCATCCCTTCCTGACGCTGGAAGGGTCAGCAGAAAGAGCCCCTCCCAAGTTGGATTTATTTGTTTCTAACACAGAGTTGTTCAATAAACCGAGTTCTCTTGCACCACAAACAAATTCTTTATTTGAAACTAAAGAGTCTGGCATCAGGTATGAAGTGGAACCCTCACAGTTCGCCACCCCAATTCTACATCTTCATCTTTTAGATGCTCCAGTCGGGTGGGCTACCCTCCACCCCACAAATCCCAAGCTTTTTATGGCGCCTGCCATTTATTTCTCATCCCCATTCCACTCCTGCCTGCGGAAACAATGAGCTCTTCCTCCTGGTTCCTCACCTTAGGCTTCTTCTGCTATCATAGTTTCAGACTGATTTCTCTGTTTACATTTATTTTCAACAGGGCACATACCAAGGAAGGTCAGCCTGGGTTCACCTCTGAAGTCAAGTGGAATTTCTTGTAGGCCGACTGAGCTGAGTCTCACCCTAAAGTGTGCAAAGGTCTTGAAAGCTGTCGAAACTTGAAAAAGCCAACACAGCATTGTCTCTCTAACGCAAGCATCTCTTTTCAGAATGAACATAAGAACATAAGAAGAGCCTTGCTGGATCAGACCAAAGGGCCATCTAGTCCAGCTTCCTGTATCTCACAGTGGCCCCACCAAATGTATCTGGGAGAGCACAAGACTAGATATGTGTCTTCTGATACCACTCCCCTGCATATGGCCCTTGCAGTACCACAGTTTTAAGACTGGAGGTGACACATCTCCATCATGGTTTGTAACCTTGTGATGGACTTTTCCTCCAGGAATCTGTCCAATCCCCTTTTGAAGGCATCCAGGCCAGATGCCATCACCACATCCTGTGGCAGGGAGTTCCACAGACTAACAACATGCTGGGTAAAAAATATTTTCGTTTATCTGTTCTCAATCCCCCAACCCTCAGTTTGAGTGTATGCCCCCTAGTTCTGGTATTTTGTGAGAGGGAGAAGAGCTTCCCTCTATCCACTTTACTCATGCCCTACATTATTTTGTATGTCTCAATCATATCCCCCCTCAGGCACCTTTTTCCAGACTAAAGAGTCCCAAATGTTTTAGCCTTTTCTCATAAGAGAGGTCCCCCTGCCCAGTAATCATTTTAGTTGCTCTCTTTTGCACCTTTTCACAGTTCCACTATGTCATTTTTGAGTTGTGGTGTCATTCACTGTTCAGTTACCTACTTTAACCTCTACTGAGGGAAAACGATCCTTAACCCAATCCTTTTTATAGAATTTGGAGAGATAGTATTCTAGGAAGTCACTGGTCTTAATACAGCTTAACCGTACCAAGAAGCAGACAGAAACCTACATGACCTCAGGCCAAATCCCTTGCCTCTTTCTTTCATTCAGAACAGTGAGAGCAACGGTTTCACAAACACTTTAGCCCAGCCAGGGTGCTGTTGCTAGATTCCTTTAGCGACAGCATTATGAATCCTGTTGCACCAAACACACCGCTGAATCCGCCCACCTAACACAAGCAAAATCACACACACCTCCCTTTCTTTCTTTGCATCAGAGAAGCTGCACAATTCAAATGATGGCTGCACATGAAAAAGAGATTAAAATTTTCAAATGGAATCAACCTAGCCACATACCTAAACCAGTGAGCCATCCAGCAGTTGTCTGCAATTTATTTATTTATTTGACTTTTATATCACCCATCTAGGGCTACTCTGGGCGGTTCACAACATGAAATCACATAACAAGCTAACAAAGGAATACATGTAAAAAACCAAAGTACAAGGAGCATAATAAAACAAAATATACATAAATCAACAGCAATAAACAAAATTAGGCCAAAAAAATGAGGAAAATAGCAGGAGATTGATAAAACAGGGGGAAAGAGAAGATAAGTGGTAAAGCTAATAGTATCTTATTGGATGTTTGAGAAATCAGGAAAGGTCATTCTGTACAACCTGGTCTTCAATAGTTTTTTAAAAAATTTGAATTGAGGGTGCCAGCCGAATTTCAAGGGGTAGATGATTCCATAACTGGGGAGCAACCACCGAGAAGGCCCTACTCCTTGTTACAGCTTTCCGGGCCTCCCTCGGGGTTGGAACTCCCAGGTGTCCTGCCTGGCTAGCACGGGTGATCCTGGCAGTTCTTCTTGGGAGCAGCCGCTCTGTCAGATATAAAGTTATTTTGGAAACAAAACAGGAAAAGAGGTGGCCTTCCCTCTTAAGAGCACTACCCCCATCCATCACTCCTTTCTGTCTTGCTCACCATAAGCATTCAGCCTCTGACAGGTCCTCCACAAGGAAATGTAGCTCTCCACATTCAATTTAAAAAGTAACCCACTCTGTTCCAGGAAAAAATATTTCACAGCCTGGGTGCCACCACACGAAAGACCCTGCATCTCTTTAAGTCCTAGATGTCAGTCTCTGGCTATCGGAGCTTCAAGGTGGATGACTCCATTGCCAAGCTTACCTGAGTAAGTTTACAGTATGGTAGTCAAGGGTGCATATTACAGAAATGTGCTACAGCAACTTGTGCTTCTATTAGTAACATGGGCTAGAATGCTGACTGTGTTAAATCAAGACTTATCCCCTGTGACAGGGCTCCTATAGCAATATATAGCAATATATATCTATAGAAATATATATCTATCCTATAGCAATATATATACAGTATAGCAATAATGAAAGGTAGCCAAGTTGATCTCAACTTATGGTGACCCTTTGTAGGGTTTTCCAGGGACAGAGTACCTTTAGCTCAGGCCTGTCAAAGTCCGGCCTGGGGCCAAATCCAGCCCGTCAGGCCATTCTGAGTGGCCCGCAGCTGGCTGGCCCACCCCTCCCCCCCCCTCCTTGGCCCAATGGTTTTTTTTTAAATCTTCTGCCAATACTGACACTGCTGGGAAGCTTGGGCGGACGGGTGGTCTGCCGCCACCGGCACCGCAGGGGAATGTGTGGGGGTGGGCAGGCCAGCGGGCCTCTGCCACCACCAAGGAGCTTTGGGGTGGGCTGGTGGGCGAGCCGTCACCACTGCTGGGGAGCTTGGGGGGGGGATGCAAGGTCACACAGATCACCTCTTCCAAGGGGCGACCTATGGCTACAGCTCCCTGTGCTTCCTTTGGTCCCCACCTTCCTTCTTTCCTTCCTCCCTCCCTTGGTCCCCACCTCCCTCCCTTCCTTGTTCCCCACCTTCCTTCCTTCCTCTCTTGGTTTCCACCTCCCTCCCTCCCTCCCTTGGTCCTCACCTTCCTTCCTGCAGGTGGGGTTGTAAGGGGTCAGGGGGTGGGGCTTATGGGTCAATGGGTGGGGCTTGCAGTGGGGTGGTAGGGTTGGGGAGCAACCGGCCCCTGACACATTCTCAGCCACCAAATCTGGCCCTCCTTACAAAAAGTTTGGGCACCCCTGCAGTTTAGCTGGTCCAAAATGCTACAGCCACATTGCTGCCTAGCGCTGGTTACTGGGAGCATACGACTCCTTTCCTACATCAGCTTCATTGGCTTCTGGTCTGCTTTCAGGCAAAGTTCCAAGTAGAGATGGGCATTTCATTTCTGAAAGAGTCTGGTTCCAAAACGAAACACAGCAACACAGCTCCAGTTCGGAACTGGGACCTGCCCTCTGGAATGAAATCAACCACTAACTTACCTTCCTTTGGGTCGTGCAGTGTGAAACTTTAAAAGAGGAAGCAGCCTCCAAAGCATCATATTTCCTTATCCTTGGCGCTAGCCAATCCGGAGCTTTGTAAGGAAATGCATCACCCCGCCTTCCTGTCTAATTAGCCAGCAGCATGGAGAAGGAAAGATGACACATCGAAGGCTGCTTCCTCGTTGGAGTTTCGTCCTCCCACCCCAAAGGTAGGTAAGTCAGTAGTCGATTTCATTCTGGAGGGTGGGTCCTAGTTCCCAATGTCAGCTGTGCTGCCATGTTTCGTTTTGGAACCAGGCCCCTTCCTAAACAAAATGGCCATCTCTAGTGCCAAGTGCTGGCCTTTACCTATAAAAGCCCTATACAGTTTGGTTCCATGTAATCTGAAGGCTCACAGCCTTCTCAGCTTTTAAGATCTTCTGGGGAGTTCCTTCTCTCAGCTC